>NC_051167.1:184880622-185480622 GCF_013339725.1 Rhipicephalus microplus
ACAGACAGAAAAACTTTATTAGCAATGGACTCTTTGGAGTCGCTTGATGGACACCTTATAACACCGGTGCTTGTTTCCGAAGGAGCTGGTAAAGTGGCAGCCCATGAGCATGATTGGTTCAAAGTTGTAAGTGAGGCATTGATGAGATCACCTCAACGGGGTAAAAATAGGATGCCGATAGGAGCGGAGTAAATAAAGGAGTAAAAGAAGAGTCAGTGAAGTTGGAGAACTGCCATAATCGGGGAGGCAGGCAAGTGCTGAACAGAGGAAGTGGCAGGTGAGGACTGGTGTATGTCGGCAACCTTTAAAGTGAAAGCATGTCTGTCATGAAGCCTTCGAACGCGAGCTAATACACAGGAACAAAAAGAGAACACAGGACTACAGCGCTTCCTACGTTTTCATTGTGAATATTGTTTTCTTGAGGGAGCTGAAACGTTATGACATTCAGTTGTAAAATTTTCCTGGTCTGCAATAAGAAAACTTCCAAATACTGTTGAAACTGTCCGCCATAGATATGTTGCTCGTGTGCGAATGAATTCTGAACAAAAAATTAGAAAACTATTTTCGTATTCGCAGTGCTCGCTTCATCATACAACGCATGTTTTTGACAGCAATGTGAAGCTACACTCGTATTCTGTCTAACGCATGTAATGTCGCAAGCAATGTCAGACAGAGCATGAACGGCAGAATGGGCTCGGCATCTCCAATGTAGCGATCAATAACTTCAAATTGTACCAATGTTATAACAATGTTAGAACAAAAGTACTAAAGTTAGAACTAGTGATGATAAATTCACAATTGCATTTTCAGGCTTCTTACTTTGAAACTCATGACCATCAGATATCCAGTCACCTTTGTTCCTATCATTCAAACATAGAACTATCAAGAATTTATTCAGATATTTGTCACATGCACAGAACTCAATTTTCCAGCAAACTTTAAAATCCAATGTTGCCAGCTTTTTCAAGTGCTTGAATTTTTCTTGTATTTCATGCTTGTTCGCGTTGCCGGTTTCCCGCGACATTCATACTTGTTTGAATTTATTCTAATTTGCAATTTCTTTCAATTACCTTTTTTATCTCTCATTTTATCACTTTCAATTGTAACAGCAAGTCTTTTATTTACGGTTAGTCTTCCCTAATATTACAAGCGCACGCAAAATTATACAAAAAATATATTTCTTACTCTTTGCCGAGATTCTTGTAACCCCACTTCAGAGCTTGTTAGGAGGTCTCCCCTACCAGTTTTGTGTAGAAAAGTCTAATTGGACAAATATATGTCGATCTTTTGTTTGTTTGCTTTCGTGGCATAAAAAATAAAATAAAAATTATACTTCGTATGGCTAAATTCAAAAGTATATTGCGAATGATGAAATGTGTGAGTCAGCATTCTGGGCTACTCGCATGTGTACTTTGGAAAATCTTTCTCCCGAGAGCTCCATCTATTACTCCTCTATTTTCAAACACAAGAATAAGAAAAGCAATAACGTCACTTGGACTTTCGTTCTCCCGTATGACAGCGTCAGTTTCTTTTTTTATTTATGTTGCGTTTCTTTCTGTCACAGCTTTGTGCCGTACACAACACAGGGAACCACAAAATCGGCGTACGTGGTCACAAAATAAACACCACCGGCAAAGTGTCTCGAAGAATGAATTCCAGACGATTCCAGATTCAGGACAACTGAAATGGCCGGCGTGTTTTCTCCCCATATGTCATGCTACGGGGCGCAACCTAAGTGAGGGAAGTGCTGTTGTGCCATAGAAACGCATTTGTCCAGACGTCTGGCGAAAAAAAAAAAGACGTGAGGCCTATGACCGCTCCAGCGAAAGCGCACATTCCCGCCGAAACGGCGAGCATATGCCTTTCACACGTACGGCCCATCGAAAATTTTGAAATACGATCCAAAAATGCAACCAACACTACCAGGAATCCTTTTCTGATGCGAAATTTCTAAGTATAGGGATGGGCGTATGTTTATCCCTAAATTCTAAAACATCCCCTCACTCTACCAACCACCTTGACTTGAGAATGCCGACTTCAGGCTTCGCTTTTGACAGAAATATTCACTGCATATGAGAGATAGCCAGCGTCATAACGTGAGTACCGCTAAGTCATTTTCAGTCGGGTGACAGAGCTGTCTGTGTCCTGCTCGGTGAAGTGAAGGCAGGAATTCGAGTCGAGTCTTGTTTCAGAACATGGGGGTTGAACTAGTTACAAATGGGAGGGAAATAGTGATCCTGTCGATTTACAATCGAATAGTTCAAATAGCGTACAGGGTTCCTCATTTATCTTCTGCTTGGAGTGAAAAATATGCCAAAGCACTCTATGATGAATTGACCACTCATTCATGTTTTAGGGGCGAAGCTCCTCATAGCAACACCCATTCGTCCCTCGTAGCCGTTGTAGTGTGTAACAAGTATAACATTTTGACCTCCAAGGTGGTGCCGGTGAGAGACTTTCTCCTGTGCGTTGTTGAACAATAAAAAATAGTGCTCAATGTACATACCAATGCCTCCTTATACGGAATGAGAGACAGGAGCATTCGGCTTTTAGTTAACGCACACGCTGCTTTCCCCATTAGCAGCCATTTGCAAGTACATTGAGCACTATCTGACAAGAAAGGGTTGCTACGTTATACTCGCTGGGTGTAACCTCCTTAGTTTCAAAAAGGTTTAGCGAGCGCTGAGCCGCAGTTCCATGAATACAATGAACTAGTATATACCATGAATTCGAGGTGGTTAAAGGTGGGAAGGAGATACGAAGCGCAAGCCGTAAGAAAGTAAAAGCCGAATTCTCCTGTCTCTCATTTCCCATTAGCAGCCATTGGCATGTACACTGAGCACTATCTGACAGGAAAAGGTTGCTACGTTATACTTGCTGGGCGTAACCTCCTTGGTTTTAGAAAGGTTTAGCAAGCGTTGGGCCACGGTGCCATGAATACAGTGAACTAGTATATACCATGAACTCGAGGTGGTTAAAGGTGGGAAGTAGATCCGAAGCGCAAGCCGTAAGAAATTGTGCGTGTGCCACCTCACGTTTAGTCCTTGGAATGTCCGCTGGATGGCGGTGCTTCTATATGGGGAATATATGATGAAAAGATGCGAGATGGTAGTACTTGGAGTGTTGAATAGATGGACGAACGGACACACAGACAGATGCATGGATGGACGCATGAACGGACGCAGTGGCCGATGCAAGGACGAACGCAGGGACGGACGCACGAACAGACGCACGCACGGACGGGCGGATGGACGCATGGACGGTCACACAGATGGACGCATGGACGGGCGGAAGCAAGAACGAATGGACGGACGAATGCTTCGCCCCACTCTTCATCAATCACTCCGTGGATATGCTGCCATTTTTTTTTCATACTGTCAGGTCACGCAATGTCAAATTCAGTTTATGTAGCAGGCTAGAGCAAATAAGCTCAGACTGATCTTTATGCTTTCTAATAGATTGCTACACTCTCTTCCTCTATGTCATGACAGCACCACAGTGTGGCACGCAAGTGATCCTGTACATGACATGCCAAAATGATCATGTTACCACCTGTTATTTACGTTCGTCATACAGTCACGTCATGTTCGCCTAATTCCGATTTCGGGGTATTTCAAGCTAGCGAAATGAATTACTTATGCAAATTAATCATGCAAATAGGCTTGCAGGTGTCTGAATGCAAGATCGTTAGTTTTGGGTAACTACAGCTGCCTAAATTATCCGGACTCATAATGAGGCAACGTGTGTATTTTTTCGTTTGTTCCTGGCGGCAATGTTTGCCATTAGCAGCAAGCACTTGCTGATTGATTGATATGTGGGGTTTAACGTCCCAAAACCACCATATGATTATGAGAGACGCCGTAGTGGAGGACTCCGGAAATTTAGACCACCTGGGGTTCTTTAACGTGCACCCAAATCTGAGCACACAGGCCTACAACATTTCCGCCTCCATCGGAAATGCAGCCGCCGCAGCCGGGATTCGAACCCGCGCCCTGCGGGTCAGCAGCCGAGTACCTTAGCCACTAGACCACCGCGGCGGGGCACAAGCACTTGCTGCGTATAATCGTTTATGCTCAATAACGTTGAAAGGAAAGCGTAGATGAAGGCTTTATAATCATAAAATTGATTTTCACTCTTGTTGCATTATGTTCACTAAATCTCAAGTTTTTCTGGTGGTTTCTGGTAGAAACAGGCAATAAAGGTACAAGTGTAAAAAGTGGAAGAAGCTAATGTCGTACTACATTCTCAAGCCTCAAATTTCAGTTTTATTTTTATTTGCTAGCTGATGAAAGTTGGAAAATGATTAGTGGAAAAGAGAAAAAGAGAGAAAAATCTCTCAGCACGAGTGTTCGCTGGTCTTGTGTTTTCTTGTGTTTTGGGCTCTGGTGACACCGCGTGTTCAATAAATCACGTAGAATTTCGAAATCGTAGCCAGGAGTGAGATATAAGCAACAATCAAAGGAGAGAAAATAATTTTCGTGCATAATTATAAACACGGTAACACGGAAAGACAATATTGTTGATAATGCATTGTAAAGTCGCGCATAACCATCCACAGGCAACAGCGAGAACATGACACAGGCGCTCATTTTCAACAGATGTTTATCTTTTTTTGGAAGGTGAAGATATTAACATGCGAACAACTAGTCATGTTTCATGACTCCGTCCAACAACCAAAAAAAATATATGTAGTGTAAATATAAGTTTTTATTTAACGTTTAGGTAATAAATACAGCAGCCATAAATCTTTACGTCTGTCGGATAAGGAACGAGGTTTGCTGGTCTCATGTCTGTATATTAAAAAAGGGAAAATGCTGCTTACTTCTTAAAATCTTTCAAAGCCTTATACGAAAGGGCAAACTATTGTGTCGTCGGTAAAAACGCAGTAACAGATTTTCGTCTAGTTAAAAAAGTCCACCGAATAGACGTTATGACCCGGAAGTATACAGGCTACAAACATAGAAAGATGCAAAGAAATAAAGAACTCTGATCGCGGTGAGGAAATGCACAATATGTAATTCGATAGTCAGGCTGATGGGATCTCAAGTGTTCACTTTTTCTTCGTCCAAGCTTAAATATGCGATCAATATACGTTCTAAAACATCCCATCTCTGCCTCGACTTTTCTTTTTCCTTGTGCACTGTATCACTTCACTGCTCGCCTTATACTTAGCAGCACACTGCCGTTTTTGTTCGCTTGCCAAAAAAAAAAAACGCGATGTAACCACCAAGTTGCTATAACCTTTTTTTTTTTTGAAGACGCCACCAATCATGCCTCTTTCCAGCAATGTGAAAGCTTTTTTGTTTATTTCTGGAACGCCAGGTGACCGAATATATTCGCCCTACTTTCTAGACGAAAGTTGGAGCAGTTGATGGCTGTCCGAGCTTTCAGGGGTGATTTATGGTGCGTCTGGCTACTGTGTGTGAGAGACTCTCTGAAAGCGTCCTGTAAAAGCATCGTTCGCATCTTTACACCTGCTTTCTACGGTGTGTGCATGTGTGCAGATGCTGTGATGTATACGTGAGTTCGTCGGCTTCTCTCTCTGTCTGTGTGCGCGCGCGAGTGCGGCGATACTTGTCGAGATCTCGCCCTTCCAGGAGTGGCATTTGTTCTAGCCGTATCGGTCGTCAAGGAAATAAGCGAAAGAATAAAACTCGACAACTATCTGACCTTTTCTGAACACTGCAACCTGACAGTACAGATGGAGAGAAACAAGAAACATTGGGAAAATGAAAGCGCAGTGACATACACGGATGCAATCAAAAGACGCGAATAGTCGGCTTTTGGTCCTTTACTGGGCTCACCCTAATTTTACTAGTCGTAAAGTCATCGTACATGCTCTTTGTGTCATATATAACACCTTAACATTTTTTTAACTATTTTTTGATTGAAATACTGATAACAATCACTTGAACTGCTGGTAGCGATTATAATTAGATAGTGGGGAGTCCTTTCTGTTTTGCACAACCTGATGAAATGAGACGACAACGAAGACGAAAAGCTACAGGGAAATGTCACTGGCATAGTACAGCACCATGTGCTTCATCTTCCTCCCTTGTGTTGACACATCTAGAGAGGCTGTTCAGTGCATCCGATGCGAATTGCTTCCCACGTCTTCAAGGCACATTAAAGGCGTTTAAAGTTGAACGTCACGAGTGGGGCACGGGCTGGGTATCGATCCCAGAATCAATCCCAGATGATCGGCTATAGTACTTTAACGGTGGTGTAAGATTTATGATATGCATGCAACAGCGCTAAATTTTGTTGAGAAAGAGCTCGTCGTTGGTAGGAACTGAACCGCTGTCCGAAGGTTCTATGAGAGGTCCCTACATCGGTAAGTTTAATTTGTGCGTTTCTGTTTCAGAACAAAAAACCCGCCCTAGCTTCTCCTCCAGAACTTCAGATGGTATCATCATCAGCCAGAATAAGCCCACAGTCAGGCAAAGACGCATGGTCATGCTTCGCCAATCAACCCGGTTCTGCGCTTGCTGCTACCACGCTATCGCTGCAAGCTTTCTAATCTCTTCTGCCAATCTAAATCTCTGTTTCCGCCTGGCACGCTTGCCTTCTCTTGGAATTCAGTCTTTTACTATTAATGTATTACCAGTAGTTATACTTCCAACACGCTACATGCCCTGTCCATGCACATTTCTTCATAATTCCGACTAGAATGCCCCATTAAGCTACGATGTCATGTGATGACGTCCTCTTGTGACGGTAGCCCATGTGATCTCGCTGTAACACCAATGACGTCAGAAATTTTGGGGGATATGCAGCGCCACATGGTGGCGTCATTTTGTAATGATAATGTTTTAATGAGTTGTGTTGAGGCCACTGAAATGGGTCCCGAAGGCATGTTGAGATTTAGCTTTCAAGTGCAAGGAAAATGATGCAATTTTATAGATGCATTGGAGCATGACTCGGTCATTAGCTGACGAATGTGACACGTGAGTACAGAAATGACCGCGTCAGTAACGTGCAGATGACGTCAGCTGCAATGACGATGGCAACGTAATGTGACCCCAAAAACGACACGTGCTCCATACGCCCATCGCTGATTGCACGATTGAGGGAATGGTTCACGAATGACCGGTAACCGAATTATCTCATCGTGTAGATGTAGTAACCTCTGGACATCGTGGTCATAACCGCTTCAGCTGTGCAGCAGTTACGATGCTCGGAAACGGACGCAAAAGTTGCACGTACCATCCCGGCCACATTTCGAACAAGATGTATAAGTAGGTAGACAACCGAGTACTGTACCATGCCAGCGCACGTCAATGAATACCAACCTACAAAAACTTCGCGTGTCTTCACCGCCTACCCCTGGTTATTGGCTAGACAAGTCAGCACACGTACGCTGAAATAGCACACAATTTAATTAGGTCAACCAAAAATGATGATAAATAAAGTATAAGGGGCAATAGTGTAGCTCTTGGAAGCAGTATATTCATTACTACATAACTTAGCGTTAAAAAAATACCATGTGGCTGGCAGGAAGAGAACCTACAGCGTACAGTTTCTGGAGCATACAACACTTTATCCGAAGGTTGTCGATTCAGTACCTATACCACAGCCATCACCGTCATCAATTTAAGTTGGACCCTGTTTGTAAGCATCCAGGTTTCTGCTCTCCAGGTAATTATCGGTAAGATCACTGTTATATGCCAACGCTACATTCCAGTAGAGATCATTAAGCGCGCGAATCCGTCACACAACCTATGGTAAATTGTTCTGCGGGATTAACGTTAACTGCACACGGCGATGACTCGATCACACTCCGCACCGACGCCCGATGTGATTGAAAGCGTAACCAGTACGCGACAATAGGGGCCCCCGGACAGATTGTTTGCGGAGTTAGCGCTTTCGGAATGTGCCGCACATTCCCCTTTTTATCGGCTGTTCTCTTAATAAACTAATTACGTGCAGCGCAGGTGATTCTATAGGTGGCGTTAACCATTCAGGAGCACAAGAAGGCCTCACGAGTAGTCTTGCGTCTATCTAAGGCGGTTCTGGAGATGTCGAATAAATGGAATTTGTTTATTTGTTTGCTTTCACATGATGCAGCCTTATTACAGGGCTATCGAAGGAGTGGTTCAGTTGAGAACTCGCAGTGTAGAAAGCATCACATCTCAGAGGAAAAAAAATGCATAAATAGAATTATTTAGGCGATATGAACCAAGTAGCGCATAAAGTATAAAGGGAAGATTTGGGTATACAGTTTTCTGTTTTCTCGCTGTAAAAATATAAATGTCACCTTGTAGACTATTACATGTTTCAGTGTTTCAGAGAAAAATGTTATTTTGAAAAGTCAATGAGAGAATGAAACAAAGATATGTTAAAAATGTGACTTTTTCAACTAACAGTTATGTTACGTTAGCGTTACATAACTGTTGCCCCAAGATTATTGCAGTGAGTCAACTTCAGAGTAAGAAACTTCACCGCCTCGTTTAGAAAGCTAAGTTAGACGAAGGATGCGCTACATGGGGTAATCGTCAGGTAATAAAATTATAGCACCGATAAGTAAAGTAAATGAATTTTTCTAGATAGAATGGCTGTGTTTAATGTTACCGATTTGCCAAGAGTATCATGAAGAGAATCTTATCCAAGGCATGGTCGTAGGAGGGTATTTTTACGTTTGCTGTCTACTTTCATTCGGATCTAAATATAACAAAAGCTAACGATATTCAAGTTTTTTCAGAGCATTCTTAGAACTTAAGTTGTGTGTAGCAGCGCTCCGCTTTAAAACCGATATCAACAGATATCAGGCTTCAATGCTTAAAGTTAGATGGTAGTAGGAGCGGTGGTGATGATACATGGTGAAGATAAAGAAGCCTGACCCACTGCACTGACCAAAGTGACAAATAAAACACGCAAAAACGGGCGCATCGGCCTCCACACGAAAGGCCCCCTTTTGGAAACAACCCACCTGTAGGAGAATGAGCCTTCGTGGTGGTGGTAGAAACATTCTGTTACGGAAAATGTACCAGATGGAAGGCCCCCATTTGGGAACAACCCGCCTGTAGGAGAATGAGCCTTCGTGGTGGTAGAAACATTTTATTACAGAAAATGTACCAGAGAGTTGAAGAAGCCTCAGGTGTGGGGACAAGCCTCTGTTCAAGACACCTCCCGTATGGGAGTCAAAGTGTCCTTTTGTGTTGTCTGAAACGCACGGCCAGCTTTAGCAACTTCATGAATGGTTCACAGCACAAGCTTGAGCCTTCGCTAACACTGCATGCAATTCGTGAGGTGTATTATGTATAGAGTGTTCTGACTGCGTGATGGTACGCTGTGAGAAAGAAGGCAGAAATGGACTGGGAAGATCGGTAAGTGATTGGTTGAGTTGCTCCCGGGTAATTAAAGTGAGTGTTGTTCTTGCGAGCGTTTTGATATCAGTAATTTTGGTTTGTGCAGTGATCTGCCTGGGAGTGGGAGAAAAGGTAAAGATAAGGAGGTTTACCTGCCCAAAGAAAACCTTGATGTGTGCAGAGTTTGACGCGTTTTCCAGGTGCAGTGTACTGTCGACCATGGCCGAGAGATGAGTGAGCTAAAAGACTGGGGTATAAGCTTGCACTTTTTATTCAGCCTTACACATAAAACTGTGGCTGAAATGCTCTCCGTTTTACAAGTACGCTGTTTCTTCTTGTTAAACTGCTCAGCGCTAAAATTGGACAAAGCACACGTAGAACTGAACGGGACTAGCGCAGACTTCCAACAGAATTTCATTCAAAATTCAAAGCATATTCACACTAGAGGTGCACTGGAAACGCTCTGTAAATGTACAGCAAGCCATTCGCCCACTATGAGTGCCAGCCTAGTTCACCCCTAGAATGTGTTTGGTATCATCTGTAGCAGGAACGCTAGTTGTCACAGCGAGTGCAGCTGCGCAGGTTTCTTCGACTGTTACTTCGGCTACGAGGAACTGGAATAATTTGGTGTTCAGCCTACCTGACAAAAGCCCTCTAAGCAAAAAGAGCGCGTCTTTCCGCAGGTAACCATGAATGCCTTGCTTAAGCTGATTACATCGGAACGAGGATTGGTGGTCCTATATTGATTTAAAAATGGTAGTCGACTAAATCGATACCAGCATTCCTCCACCCACCTGTTTGCCATAGTTGATTTTTTTAACAGCGGCTTTATAAAGCCGTTGCCAACTCTGTCGTCAAATCCTACACTTTTTTTCGTTTAGATGTGGGAGCCTCCTCGTTAAAACCTTTGAAATGTACGCCCACACATCATCGATAAGTGTTCAGCTCGAAGTGGTCGGGACTGGACAAGCACGACAGAAATAGGACCAAGAAAAAACCCGCAGATTGGGCAGTGTTGCCTGCCCTGTGCCTATTAGCAGGTAACTTTATATTACGAGAAAACAAAAACAGAACTGTAAGGCATAAACGTTAAGCAGGTTAACTTTCTAGTTCTGCTTTTACGAACTGGAGAGGGAATGATGGCTTTAGGTGTGGAATGTAAAAAAAGAATGAAGGAGCAAAAAAGGAAGGCAGGAAGCGAAAAAAAGGGGGTTTTGTTCAGACCAAACATAATATATTAGTCCCTTATCAATGAATGTCTCGTGAATGGGAGATGATTAGTGTTTCCTGGACAAAAAAAAAGTCATCTACTCTGCCTTCTCGGTCGAACTACCTGTCAGTCAATGTGCCTACCTTGTTGAACTTGAACTCCCGAGTGTTCTTGTTTGTCTTCAGTACCTAACTCTCTCTCTCTCTTTCATTCTTCTATTCCTTAGTTTTCTGCTTCCCCTCACCCCTTTCCCAGTCCAGGGTAGCAAACCGGCTGCGTAAATTTAGGCAACCTCCCTGCCTTTCTACATTTCATTTACCTGTATTTCGCCCCATCCCATATATTCTTTCGTCTTTCATTTCATTCGGCAATTTATAGTATTTTGCGCATGTGCCGACTAATTAACCAATGAAACTACAAAAGGGAACCTAGCAAACATCCCTAGGATCAGCTAGTATTGTTTCAAAGCAAACGAAATAAATACCCCAGGCTTTGTTTTCGCAACACGATGTTTTTCTTGCAATGTAGATCAATTTTTCAGTTTCGTAATAGTGAATAGCGCTGTTGATTTAAAAGTTACCATGGCGGGGTCTTTAAAGGCCCGAATTTACTATAATCGGCCCAGACCAGAACGATATATGGAGCTTATTAAAAGTTGAAGATGTCTGCACTCCCACAGATAGTTTATGGGTACTAAACGAGAAATGACATTTATTAACGGTATGGTGGGAAAATTAGGAGAAAGTACCTTGAAACTTGAAAATAAAGGTTCCAGACAAGGCGCGAATGTTTCGCAGCCAATTAGTGTCTCCCTAACGGAGCTCTGGTTTATCTCTGAGCGCTGTGGAAGCACATCGGTAGCGGAAGCGCTGTTCTGGAGTGAATGGGATACAACAAGACGCCAGCCTGATCCATGCGCTTGCTGTTCACTCGAACAACGACCCAGCCCACGTCCTCGTTCTTGTCTCACGTGTTTCTGTGCACCTTCAGCGCTGTGTATTCTAATGGATCCGATAAGCAGTGCGTAGCGGCGCACGCAGCACTTTATTGACGACGACGCACTTCCAACGCAGCTTCAGGATATGTCATTTCCATTCTTCTCGAACGAAAGGAAGCGCGAGGAAAAAATTTTGAAGGCAGACTATAGCAAAGCGCGTTCATAACCTTCCGCATTCGTTCTTTCAAAGTTTACTTCTTGTTATTTTTTTTTCTGAAGCAGGATGTGATGCTCCCGGATGAGCAGCGTGGAAACACTTACTTACGATAATTATCCATGGCATGTTGGGCGAAAGCTTGGAAAAAAGTGTTCAATGACAAACATCGAGTCGCTTGTGCATTTGCCTAGGACGCCCTGAAGGGAAGTTCAATCTTCTGCTTATGCTGATTCGATGTCCTAATCCTCCCCCCTTTCAACCTCCTACAAAAACTTTCTGCACCTAACACGGCACTCCATTCAGTATCATGGCATCGCCCATCACCTCGTGTGGCACTATCCTCGTTATCGGCCGACGTTCGAGCAAGCGATGTTGTCGTGTGCTATGTGACATGATGTCATAGTGATATGATAGTTTTCAGCGTTCGATGACGTCATGTCGTCATTAGGCAGCGTAATAGTGTGATTATTAATTTTTAGGAACTTCTTTGGCTGGCTTCTTATGCTCGAGCCTTGCCCGGCGGCTGGTGTGTACACATCTCCAGTGATTTAAGAAATGTTCACTAGATGGCGCACCTGCTGCTCAAGGTGTTAGAGTTAATGTATATGTTACCTTTAGGTAGCAGAGTTGCGCCACTGTTTTCCAGGCCCGCTAACCCAGTTTTTGATGATTGCAGCAACGCTCTGGTCGCGCGCCATCATCTGGTCATACGTGGTTCAAATGCACTGCAGAGAAGCCACCACTATGCAGACGACGCCAATGTTTCGCAGTGTTATGAGCCTGCTGGTGCCCTTCGCACAGACACCAATTGCGTCCGTCGTGCACACTGGGTGCGTCCTTCACAGACACTGGGCGCGTCCCACAGAGACGCTGGATGTGTCTTAATGGCGGTGCTGCCCCCTCCTTTTTAAGCGTCTGGGCACCTGTAAAAGGCCGGCGCATCTAGAATCGGAGGCTTCCTTGTCCACATTCTGTACATACGTTCTAAATATATATATTTTTTGTTTCCTTCTGGCTGCCTTTTGCGTTGCCACAACCTGCATGCTGTCTGCCCAGCGTCGGCCCTAAAAAAATAAATACAAATGCAACGCTAGTACTCTGAAGCGCGAGCGCTGCTTCTAAGTGGGTGGTGAGTGGCTTTTCCGCAAGCCTTTTGAATCCAACATGGCGTACCTTGGCGCAACTGTGCTACCTAAAGGTAGCATATACAGTAATGGCGAATTCCATTGGGAGAGCAGGAGCACTCAAAAGCACGTGCTCTCTAAAGAGCCGGCGTGTTTCAGTGGTCAAACAGGTGCAGGCGCACTGTCATCCATTGGTAGAGCGAGAGTGCTTTTGCTGTGCAGAGAGCAGCCAGGAGCAGTTGCAGTGCTCTCGCCTGAAAAGCGGAGTAGGCGCAGTGCGACGAGTCACTTGGTCGTTGAACGTCACAGCCTCCAAATTTTAGGGGCGAAGCTCCTTATTACGGCACCCGTTCGTCCCTCGTAGTCGAAGTAGTAGTGTGTAACAAGTCTTACATTTTGACCTCCAAAGTGGTGCCGGTGGGGGATTTCTTCTGTGCGTTGTTGAACAATCAAAAATTCGCAGCGTGCGCGTTAACTAAAAGCCCAATTCTCCTGTCTCTGAGTCCCCCTTAGAAACCATTGGCATTTACATTGAGCACTACCTGACAAGAAAGGGTTGCTACGTCACATTCGCTGGGCGTAACCTCCTTGGTTTTAGAAAGGTTTAGCGAGCATTGGGCCGCAGTGCCATGAATACAGTGAACTAGTATATACCATGAAGTCAAAGTGGTTGAAGGTGGGAAGTAGACCCGAAGCGCAAGCCGTAAGAAAGTGTGCGTGTGCCACCTCTCGTTTATTCCTTGGAATGTCCGCTGAATGGCGGTGCTTCTATATGGGGAATATATGATAAAAAGATGCGAGATGGTGGGACTTGGAGTGTTGAATAGATGGACGAACGGACACACAGACAGATGCATGGATGGACGCATGAACGGACGCAGGGGCGTATGCATGAACGAGCGCAGGGACGGGCGCACGAACAGACGCATGGACGGTCCCACAGACGGACGCATGGACGGACGAATGCTTCGCCCCACTCTCCATCATTCACTCCGTGGATATGCTGCCATTTTTTGTATGAGTATGACCACGCACACACAAACACATGGACCAAAATACATGGAGCGTGAAATACTTTGATTCTGTAGGTTGGTGAGGCTGCCGTTGGTCATGCGGTCCCTAATTTAAATTAGTGTACTTGCGTCGTTTTGGTGGAAGAAATGTTAGGATTTTCTTCCTTTATGAGTGTACAGCTCGTGTACACGCCATTAATGCATGTGCAGGGAGCGCTGCAATCTATCGAAAGAGCTTAGGCCAGTATTCAGCAACCAACAGAATCAACATTCCTATCTAACCCTATTGCGCTTGTTTTTCAATCTGTTTCAGCGTCTGGGCACCTGTAAAAGGCTGGCGCATCTAGAATCGGAGGCTTCCTTGTCCACACTCTGTACATACGTTCTAAATATATTTTTTTTGTTTCCTTCTGGCTGCCTTTTGCGTTGCCACAGCCTGCATGCTGTCTGCCCGGCGTCGGCCCTCAAAAAATAAATAAAAATGCAACGCTAGTACTCTGAAGCGCGAGCGCTGCTTCTAAGTGGGTGGGAAGTGGCTTTTCCGCAAGCCTTTTCAACCCAACATGGCGTACCTTGGCGACACTCTGCTACCTAAAGGTAGCATATACAGTAATGGCGAATTCCATTGGGAGAGCAGGAGCACTCATAAGCACGCTTAAAGTGCTCTCTAAAGAGCCGGCGTGTTTCAGTGGTCGAACAGGGCCCCGCCGCGGTGGTCTAGTGGCTAAGGTACTCGGCTGCTGACCCGCAGGTCGCGGGATCAAATCCCGGCTGCGGCGGCTGCATTTCCGATGGAGGCGGAAATGTTGTAGGCCCGTGTGCTCAGATTTGGGCGCACGTTAAAGAACCCCAGGTGGTCGAAATTTCCGGAGCCCTCCGCTACGGCGTCTCTCATAATCATACGGTGGTTTTGGGACGTTAAACCCCAGATATCAATCAATCAGTGGTCGAACAGGTGCAGGGGCACTGTCATCCATTGGTAGAGCGAGAGTGCTTTTGCTGTGCCGAGAGCAGCCAGGAGCAGTTTGCAGTGCTCTCGCCTGAAAATCGGAGTAGGCGCAGTGCGACGAGTCACGTGCTCGTTCATCGTCATAGCCTCCAAATTTTAGGGGCGATGCTCTTTGTTGCGGCACCCATTCGTCCCTCGTAGTCGTAGTAGTAGTGTGTAACCAGTCTTACATTTTGACCTCCAAAAGTGGTGCCGGTGGGAGATTTCTTCTGTGCGTTGTTGAACAATAAAAAATTCGCAGCGTGCGCGTTAACTATACCCCGCGACAACTTTCTGTGGCAGCACAGCCAAGGCTACGGAGCCGAAGCACGCTTGTCTTACTGCGCCACAGCATGTAGTCCCTCAACGAAAACGTTTGTATACTGTTCTGGGTAACTAAGATTTTACCATTCGTCACTTACATTTTTCGCGGATTTATTTTTTATATAGTGAATAAAAACGTTGCGCAGTAGAAAAAATTTTGTTTCACGCTCTCTCAGGTTTTTTGGGGGTTTTCGGCTTCCGTCGCCTTTTTACCTCACCGCATTCCTCACTGTCAAAGATGGCGTCCGCCGGTTACAGCTCGTCAACGTCGCTTACGGAGGAACACCGCCGCGTGCCGCGAGTCCACCAGCTGCGCAGCCGTACCAGGCGTTGTCAAATCAAAAGCTGTCCGTACAGGCCAAGAAGGTGGCGTACAGCGTTTACGCGCAAGTAAGGAAGAGCGACCCGCAGCTGTCTGTGAGAGCCGCATGTCGGAAAGTCAGCGAGCTCACTGGTGTTAGCGAGCGCAGTGTCTTCCGGATTAAGCTGGTATGTAAAACGGTACGTGCATGATGAGTTGTGTAACCATTACATGAATAATTGAATGTATCATTTACCCAGCAACCTGGGTCCACGCGTCAGTAAATCACGTCACAATATTATTAAAAATTGCTCTCGAGTTCCCAAAGATGCGACTCGCGTTTCCTGCAGCGAAACTCGAGCAAACGCGAGCCGACGCGGACTGCGAGACGCGGACTGCGCTGGTGAAATCGAAACCGAAACACCCGTCGAAGCGGTCGGACTACTTGGCGCAGTAGCACATGTGCATAGGCTCCGCCCACGTAGCCTTGGCCGTGCTGCCACAAAAAGTTGTCGCCGGGTATAAAAGCCGAATTCTTCTGTTTCTCATTCCCCCTTAGAAGCCATTGGCATGTACATTGAGTACTACCTGACAAGAAATTGTTGCTATGTTACTCTCGCTGGGCGTAACCTCCTTGGTTTTAGAAAGGTTTAGCGAGCGTTGGGCCGCAGTGCCATGAATACAGTGAACTAGTATATACCATGAACTCGAGGCGGTTAAAGGTGGGAAGCAGATATGAAGCGCAAGCCGTAAGAAAGTGTGCGTGTGCCACCTCTCGTTTAGTCCTTGGAATGTCCGCTAGATGGTGGTGCTTCTATATGAGGAATATATGATGAAAAGATGCCAGATGGTGGTACTTGGAGTGTTGAATAGGTGGACGAACGGACACACAGACAGATGCATGGACGTACGCATGGATGGCTGCACGGACGGATGGACGCATTGACGGACGCAGGGGTGAATACATGGTCGAACGCAGGGACGGACGCACAGATGGACGTGCGGACGCACGAACAGACGCACACACGGATGGGCAGATGGACGCACGGGCGGCCACACAGACGCACGCATAGACGGACGGAAGCAAGAACGAATGGACGGACGGATGCTACGCCCCACTCTCCATCATTCACTCCGTGGATATGCTGCCATTTTTTTTCTTCACCAGGCGAGCGCGGCGGCAATGGCAGCAGCCATGTATAGTTTGACGGCGCTGTTTTTAAGCGTGAATACACTTTATAAGCGACCTCAAACCATCCACCGCCGTCGGCGGCGTCCGCAGTCTTCTCTCTATCTTTAAAAGAAAGAGGACTTGGCGGGCCGCAGCGCGACGCTCTACCGAATAAGCCACGGACGCGACGCTGATATCGGTGTCGCTCCTCCGCTCTCCTCGCTCGCTGCAGCTGCGCGCGCACCCCTCTCTCTCGCGCGCCCGCCTTCTCTCTCAGTCTCCCGTCGAGAGCGGGTCGTGCGATGGATGTCCCGGAGGCAACGCTACCATCTGGATATAAGGCGCGTTACTGACACCGATATATATATAATATATATATATATATATATATATATATATATATATATATATATATATATATATATATATATATATATATATATATATATATAGAGAGAGAGAGAGAGAGAGAGAGAGAGAGAGAGAGAGAGAAAAGACTGCGGACGCCGCTGACAGCGGTGGATGGTTTGGGGTCACTTATAAAGTGTATTCACACCTAATATATATATATATATATATATATATATATACATTGGTTTTTTACAGATGGCTGCGATGAGAGCTGCACGTTTGCCGAATGAGTCGTTGCAAACGCATACTAGGTATTAGGATAATTAAGAGCATGTGGCTGACCGATTTCACGCGTGTCTTTTTTTTTTTTTTTTTGCTGCTGTCCCACAAAGAATATTCCGGGGCTTGGAATGTTTCAGTCACATGGTCTCCCAACTCGTCACTTTCTCCGCTGCCCTCCGGGAGCTCCGCGCATTCCAGTGGCAGGTTGAGTGGCCCTGCTCTCAGTTCTCTGCCCCCCACTCCTCAGTGCCCTGCCCCTCTACTCATGTTCTCTCAATGGAATTCGCCATAGTACAGTAACTCTACATGGCGTCGGCTTTCGGGTGATTTTCAGAATGCTCACTAGATGGCGCTCCACCGTTTAAGGCAGGTGGTGCGAAGGGGTAGAACAGTATACGAAGAGTAGACACAGTATACGAAGGGGTAGACACAGTATGCAGTGCGTGTGGAGAGGAAGAAGAAACTGCCGAACACTTGATAATGTTCTGTAGAGGGCTTCACCCTATAGTTCAGCATGATGGCGCAGAGTTTTTCAAAGCACTGGGGTTTAGGGACAGGGAGGGCAAAATAGACTTTAAGCGGGTAGACTTAACTAGAAGGAAGTTATCTGATTGGTGGTTAAAGTCAAGGCACGAGTGAAAATTAAACCCTTCACTGCAAAGTACGAATCCTCAGCCTCACTATTTAGGGGGAAAAATAAATCTAGTTTTTGTTTCATTAAGTATTACGGCTTGGTGGCGCTAGCCACTGCCCGATCTAAAGGCTACAGCCATATCCATTCATCCATCCATCAATCCATCCAGCGGGCACACCTCTGGGTGCGTGCTCTTCCTTCTTTTTCGCCAAGAGGTCACGCAGTGAACACTGATCGTTACCGGCCGCATGAACGCCTCAGAAGCCAAGGCAGCCATGCGGCGGGCGCGCAACGCAGTGGCAGCTCAGTGACAGCCCGGGATATACAGAGTGTTTCAAGAAATGTGTCCAAAATTATTCAAAAAGTACAGAAAGGAGACACATGCGTGGTACCTGTGGCGTGCTCTTTACTATGGAAGATGGCATCTTCAGACGTGCACAAACTTTAATTACGGCAGTAATTATGGATAATAAAACAATCAACTTTTTAACCAGTGGAAATAGTTGATCCGATTCATTGGGAGAATTCAAGTCCTTCCTGCGAATAATCAATAGCCGCTTTGAAAGTTCCGAATGGCGGCCACGGGTAATTAAAGCGGAGCGATGAAATCTGGCTAATTAATCTATCGAAGTTTGAGCCGAAGCACCAGACAGTGCATCTACCGTTAGCGTGTTCACTCTGAATCCAGTTAAATGAGGGCACTCTTTTCCAGGCTTTGGGGAAGGAGAGTGAGCGTGCGTCAATAAGCGGCAACGAAGCGAAGTGTCTAGAATTACGGTCGATAACCGTGAGGGAAACGGTGTCGTCACTTAGTGCCACCACTGGTAAATTGTCCTTTCGTCAAGTTTATTTTCCTGGTATTTCCGTTATAATAACTGCGCTCTACTCAAGCCCAGAAAGTAAAGTGATATAAGGTTTCCAGATGTGAAGTCTCCTATACTTATCTTCCAGGTTTGATTCTCTGTTGTTTTATTAAGGTAAATAAAAAGAACTGGCCGGCTTGAGTAAGGTTAGTACCTGTATGTACACGGGAAAACCGTGTTGGTAACTACACATCGGTGTACGCAGAAGTAAAATGGCTATGCTTTAGCATGAGGCACCGACACAGTACAGGTTAATTGATTGATTGGTGGGGTTTGACGCCCCAAAACCACCATATGATAATGAGAGACGCCGTAGTGGAGGGCTCCGGAAATTTCGACCACCTGGGGTTCTTTAACGTGCACTCAAATCAGAGCAAACGGGCCTACAACATTTCCGCCTCCATCGGAAATGCAGCCGATGCAGCCGGGATTTGATCCCGCGACCTGCGGGTCAGCAGCCGAGTATCTTAGCCACTAGACCACCGCGGCGGGGCAATTTTACACATAGTTACAAAACATTTCTGAAGAAAGTTAGTCGATCGGGGGCCTTTCGTTTTTTTCTTTCTGATGTGATGTGAAGATCTCAGTGTCCATAGAATGAATCGGCTACTCCTTAATTCACGAATAAGTTCTGCCTGCACCACTATAAATAAATGTGCATACAGTAATGGGACATGCTATCTAATACGCACACAGATACGTGAAAGATCATCGGGACGAAAAAAAATGCCTGAAGTATAATTATTTAAGTATTTTGTCACCATGGTGAATATTGCTCTTATGTGGGTAGTACAGTAGTGAACACGTGTAAATATATGACATGAATACACTTAGTATAAAGCACATGTAAGGCAGCTATGTGGCTCGAAGATAATTATCATATCTGTCTGTCTGTCTTTTTCTTCCTTTTTTAGACTACCATAAAACCAGTAGACCATGAAGCCATGTGAAGCACAGGGGTCACAATGCCAAGGCACAGAATTCAACTCACACAGACTTTAGGTACACTTTTTTCTCAAACATTTTTATGTTTTAAATGCTTTATTTCTATTAAAACTGCGAATAACACAATATGTGCTTTTACTGGCTACAACACTCGTCGGATTCATGTGGCTTTCAACATTACAGACAGTTGATAGATTTTTAGTACGTGTAAAAGTCGCAATCGAGAGCACAAATTATTGAATCGGATTATTGGTCACAAGTACGATATGCCTCGGCAGTGTAAGTGTCCAAAGCACGCTTAATTTTTAACTACAAGCGATTTTCACATTTTTCGCCAGAGTAAAATGGCCTCGCATTTCACTGCTCATTTTCTTTTCTCTTCAAGGGAGGTAACAGCATATCCCTGAAAACTACTAAAAAATTTTATAATGAGGCCAGCGATATTGGAGGCGAAATTTTTTTTCGACGTAAGAAAATTATTGTGCTGCCGCGTTTTTCACATCCTGTCTGTTCATACATCATAATTAGAGTCGATATTTCCGTGTTCGATATGTTTAAGGAGGTAAACGCAGGTTATGAAGCTGCGACTAATAGCTTTTGATCAATAGTGCCCTGGAAGAAGCTCTTCGGCCTGAGAAACACCTTACTTCACTGCGTTCAGACTTACACGTCTTTTTTTTTTCATGTACCTACGTTTTCGTATGGACTAGTTTTATAGGTAGAACACAATGCATGACCACGCTAAAATAACTGAACGAGAAAGAGATGTACACAGGACGTAGCGACCATTCTGCGTACATTTTCCTTCTCCGTGTTTTTACCGCAGTAATGAATTATGTTTTCTATGTAATTCGAAAGAAATATTCCAGGATGTTCGCTTGACAGTGTCTCAGGAAATAATATACCTGATATTTTGATAAAATAGCAGACAAATACACCATTTCTTCTCAATATTGATCTTGTGCGTCTTTCATTCTATCTAACGCTCCTCTTTTTGCGTTCGGGACACTACAATCCAATAAAATTGAAAGTACTTCTGGATATAGATCTGCCTGCGAAAAACATGAGGATACAGTAAAGCTCACCTAGCCCCACGCGCATTCGTGAAAGATGGCTCGGAGACGAAAGGCATCTTCTAGTTTTTTTCCCAGTCGATGCGTTGATCCTCACCGCCCCCCTCTGAAAGCTTTCTGTGCAACCTAACGTGATAATGCATACATAGCCTCCGGGATCGTACCAAAGCCCTGCAAGCTTTTTTTTACCTCAGCTAGTATTTCATAGCCTCAGTGATAAGCACCCTTTTGACCACTCGACGATGTCATGCGATGACGTTCACATGTGATGTCGCATGCGTTATCATGTGATGTCATGGACGTCTGAGTGACGTCATAAAGACGTTGATTTTGTTAAACGCTGGCGTAATGATGACGTGATGTGGTATTGTAGCACGAGCCGATGGCCTTCTGAGTCGATTATGTTCAGACCTTGGATGAGGGCCGTCTACCTTCGTGTGTAAAGGGGCATTTATGGCTTTCGCCTTAACCAAAACGTGTCAACGTAGAAGATCCTCGCTCTTCCCAACCAACCTAGTGATTACACTACTGGCGGGCAGGGTGAGACGTTTTATCGCATTGGTCATTCTTATGGGCCGGTCTTAAGCTTGAACTCTGTATTATTTTATATCGTTTGATGCCATAATCTCGTAGTGTATAGCCAGTGTTTCTTTTGTCCACAAGCTTAATGAGCCAATATCAGGTGTAAGGCCTTAAAACTAGTGTATCTGCTACAATTGTTGATTTATAACGCATTACTTTAACATGACCATGAGTGAGCTGCATGCCAAACGCTTGCTTACATTGACTAGTACCTCAAGCTTTTTTTCAAAGTCTGAATATTTCACCCAGTGTGTCATGTCATGCCTTTTGAATGTGGACGAAGCAGACACGAAAGATGGCGCTGTCAGAAACCCGCCCTGTTGTACCTAAATTTCACTGGTCACGTCTTGTTTAACTTCAGAGGGCTGCCTTTCAACTCGAAAGACAGATGCGGAAGTGATCGCTTCACAACCACACCACGTTACGACCGTCAGACGTCCAACTTGAAAGAGTACGAGACCACGTCAGAACGGCCTCTTCCTCAAGAGCGTTCCCAGAAGTCTTCAAAGAATACCGGCTAGCCGACAGAACGGCGACTTCTGCGATTGCATCAGCGCCTTGTCGGGCAAAGCATTGGCGCCACAGTACACAATGTGAAGAAGGAGTGCCACCGGATGTTTCGCTGTGCCGTGACATGAAAGCGAAGTGGGAGGTATTCGAAGTTTACCACTGCGTTTCGAGTCAGCGGTGACAATTCATTCTCGATTGCTTTTTCCGTCTTCTTTGCCGACTTTGTTCCGACTGGTTCAATTTCCTGGTTCCGTCCCGGTTCTGCGATTCGATCAAAAGTTCCTTAATTTGCTCGAGTTTGCTTTCTTCGTGCCTCAGTTTCTTTTATATCTTACTCTGAAACAGGAGTGTTTGGAAACTAAGCTAGAGAAAAAAAGGACCAGCCGGGAAGCTCACCACAAAGACGAACACAAGCGACATAAAGAAAGAACCGACTAACACTGATTGACAAGTTGAGTTTGCTTGACGCAAGCTTGGAAAATGGTTCAACCCCAAAGACGTGCCTCTCAGATTTTTCAAAACGAATCTCTTACATAGCCGCTTAAACTTGAAAAGTGGCCGTCGGTTTTAACACGAGCAATTCGAAAAAATCATCAGTACGTGATGACGTCAACATATAGCGTCATCATGATGTCGCACGACATATGATGTCGTCATGATGTCTGATGACGTCCCAGGACCGGTGGTCATACGATGACACCCCCGTGGATACACAGAGGATACACATAGGATAATAAAAGTGGATCAACCAATAAAAAATGCGCAGGGTGACGAAACGAATCAAAGAAGATATTTGAGTCATGCATGGCCGCAGAAGGCAGCCTTACACAACTGGGTGCTTCGCTTGCGAATAAGGTTGTGTAATAGATTGTGTAAATGTGTGTAAATTTGTCTCGATGTTTCTTAATAAATACGTCTTGATTAATGTCACCAAGTCTTCATATCTGATCAAGGAATTTTGTGGTATCACTTGCATGGCCATTGCTACTAATGATCATTCATTCTTGTGAGATGAGGCATCCAATGCATTCACCTTAAATTAGTCCTCTTTTGTTGAACAACAACCACTCCCACCTCTTTCGGACCAGTCTGCCGAAAAGGGCAATATATAATTACTCTATACACCTGATTTCTCTCATTATATGACTTCAGGTTTAGTTTACAACATGCCTTAAGGAACACTCTGTCGCGTACATTTGTCAACTTCACATAGTTAATCCCTTCAATATCTGTTTGTGTATGTGTGCGTGCATGTGCGTGTGTGTGCGCGTGTGTTTGTGTGTGTGTTTGTGGTGTGCGTGTGAGTGCGTGTTTTCTACAATCATGTCCATCATTATTCTCACAACATCGGGTATTACAATAACTCGAGCTTGCTCTTCAACTTAGGGCTAAGAGGAAGAATTTTGTTACTCATAATAACGCTAAAGTGTTCGCACGCAAATTTTTGCTGTATTTTGCAATCTTGCCCCGCTAAAGCCGAAATTGAAATGTAAATGCTCTCAATCATGATATAATTAGTGCTAGCGTCGCCAATTACGACCAAATATTTCTATATTCCCTCGGATACCTGCCTAAGGTTGTGAGAAATTAACGAGGCTCCAGGGATTTGCATTTTATGAGCGCAGCTTGGGAGGAATAATTAAATACGCCTCCCAGATATGAACAAGCAAGCACACACGACAAAGATAGAAAAAGAAAAAGACACTGCCGTCACGCAAAAAGGAACAGAGGATGAAGCAAGATTACGGATCCTTAATTGAAGATGTGAAAAAACATTACCATGCTCCCTCGGTTCTAATAGATGGAATGTGGCAATACAAATATGGGGCAGACTTGCATTCTGTTGAGCGATGTTTAATGAATTGATCGGGCTTAGCCGCTGAAATAAAATACTTGAACGTGCTTATATTTTTCTGATGCGGATATTCAGCCAGTAACTTAAATTCAATCAATGCATGCTGTGTTTGCCAGCATAAAGTTCGCGTTTAGCGTAAGTACATTGTGCCACGAAATAAGAGGTGAGTGTTGCGTGCATAATCAAGATTATGGACGCTGTCTTATCAGTGCTATTACAATTGGATTGTTGCGGGGCACGCTGGACAATACACGAAGGGCACAGGGAGCAAACAGGACGGTAGGGTCGTTTGCTACAAGATTACTGCTTAGCGCAAATGCGAGCCTGCAATCTCCATTCATCGGGATTGTTTATGCGAGAACACTTTCCGCCGTGTTTGTGGCGAGCAGCTATGCTGAACGATGCTGGCTGTTATCGCAAAGAGACAGAAATTGCCGGGTAAACAAAAAGCGCGCAATTCTTCTGCAGGCAATAATCGCCTACCTCTAAGTCTGTCTCACAAGTGTTGTTTTTTATGAGTGATACTTGTACAACATTATGGGGGGGGTCTATAGCGAGAAGTTCGAAATGCGCATTGCACTCAAATACATGCGAACATATTTATTGATTTTATTTATTTCAACATACTGCCAATCCCTCACGGGACTCTCGCAGGAAGGGCATATACACAGTACATGTCAGAGATTTTCAAGAAATGTGGGGTTACACAGTCGGTGGAGTGTAGTACACAATATACATTCTTCATTGAATAAGTATGAACAAGGAACGCATACATTTTACAAAAGCAACATACTGTGCAAGTTTTGATATTACAGGTTACAAAAAAACCCTCTTCTTTACAAATCTTTTTCCAAAATTCATGATTTAGTGATAAGATGAAACACACATGAGTTGATAGACACATTCACTCGGTGATAACAAGTTATAGTCACATCGTGTCAATTTTCTTTTCTACCAGCCTTAAATACTCTGTTACACTCGTGGTAGGAGTTATTGAGTTGCCTAGAGAATTCCAATCTCTTAATGCTAATGGAAAGAAAGCGTACATGAAACAGTCTACGTTGAACCGGTACTCTATTAGCCTTTGGGGATGTTTTAGTCTGGTTAGCCTTGTTCGATCAACGGATATATAGTCTGAGGCCTCTAATTTTAGGTGACCGTGAATTAGTTCATACAGTATTCTAATCTGGCTATCTTGATCCTATTATCGAGGGTGAACAGGCCAGCTTGTTTTAGTAGCTTTGTCGGAGAGTCACTCATTTTATATCGGTTAATGATAAACCTTACCGCTTTTCTTTGGACACCTTCCAACTTATTGATTAATTGGTTAGTAAAAGGGGCCCAGACTATATTGGCGTATTCAAGTGCGGACCGGACATACGTCGTGTAGGCCAACAGCTTTACGTGAGGTGGGGCCTGTCGCAGTCGTCGTCGGAGCATAAACAGGCGTTTCAATGCTGAAGAAGTGATGTTGGTAACTATGCGATTCCCATCTGTAATCGGTGGTAAATGTAACTCCTAGGTATTTATGCTCCGTTATTCGCGCAAGGGGGTTATTTTGGATATTATAAAGAATGTCAGAAATGCTTCTTTTTCTGCTTACAGTCAGGAGCGAACACTTTTTGGAGTTCAACAGCATTTGATTCTCCTTGCACCAATCGCATACCTTCGACAGGCCGTTTTGTAGAGCTACGCTATCTTGAATTGTGCTAATTTCACTGTAAATCACACAATCATCTGTGAATAGTTTTATGTTAACTGGTACTCGTGATGATAAATCATTATTAAAAATAAGGAAGAGAATAGGAGCCAAAACATATCCCTGGGGAACTCCTGATGATACTGGTGGGATTGCGGATGTCTTATTGTTAAATTCTACGTACTGCATGCGATTAGTTAGGTAATCTTTAACTAAGTAACAATGACTGTGTCCCCAAGCACATTTTGCAACTTTCGGAGTAGTTTTACATGAGATACTGCATCGAAGGCCTTCAAAAAGTCTAGGAATTAGGTCAATTTGTTTCTGATTATTAAGGCAGTTTGATATATCGTGCGTTAGTTCTACTAGCTGCGTTACAGTAGATAAACCTCGCTTAAAGCCATGCTGGTACCGCGATAAAATGTTTTCGCTCTCAAAAAATGACGTAATGTGTTTGAGGATGACGTGTCCTAGTATTTTGCATATGCATGTTAAAGATCTGGGACGAAAGTTGGCGAAATCATTTGCATTTCCTGATCTATGCACTGGGATAACATTGGCAATTTTCCAGTCTTGTGGAAGTACACCAATTGATGGTGACTTATTAAAAAGGATGCATAAATATTTGGCTAATAGTTCTGCATGTCTTACAAGAAAAATGTTAGGAATATCATCAAGGCCCGTGGCTCTCTTGGCGTCCAAATTAAGCAACAGATGAAGTATCCCGTTCTCGGTTACGGTAAGTGGGTCAATCTGCTTGTGGAAAATATGTTCCATTTCAGGTAAGTTACCGTTATCTACAGTGAATACGGATTTAAAGTATTCATTTAGTGAGTCTGCGTTTACATGGCTTTCGTTTTCCTGGGTTGACATTTCGCTGGACATTTTAGTTCTAAGGTAATTCCAGAACTTTTGGGGAGAGTTTTTCGGAAAATTTGGTAGCGTTGTCTGGACGCCGTAGCGTTGTCTGGTGCGCTGAATGGACGCCGGTCATGAACTGATTAAAACCGGCAGCGTCCGAGGAAGAGCCAACCACCCGCATCACGAACTATGCTGAATTGGCCGGGTGAACTGATGAGCACCTTTAATCCAATTACTAGGAGGCCTCAGCATGGGATTGCATTCCTTATGAGAGGTTTCGATGACGTGCCGCTTTGGCCGGGGGCATTTGCAAGCCCCTGTAATCCAGCCTATAGGAGGCCGTGGTATGGTTTTGGAATCTCGCTGCTGGTTTGGTGGTGACTCAAGTCCGTTCGTGGCTCGGAGGTGCCGGAACGGTGTGGGCTGTCGCGTGCTCATGTAATCCAGCCTAGAAGGAGCCGCGACCCCGAGCCACTGAGCCCCCTCCACCTCCACGTGGTGTGTCACGGGCAACGTGAGGGTGTCCTGGATACCCGAGCGGCCAAGAGGGGGGGCTCAAGCCGCTGACCTGGAGTCGGAGGGTCAGCAGCTGCAGTGAGGGGGAAACACAGTGGACCTACATGACTCGTCATGCTCCCACCAGCACCCGGCAAATTCTAGCGCGGGCTGCCAACCCCCTCCTGCGGCGGTACGGGGGATGTGCCCCAAAGGCCCACTGGCCAGAGTCCGCTGAGCAGTGCGTTAGTTGCAAACGTTACTGAGAGTGGCGACACTGGACGGTAGCCTTAAACGTCCAGTCTTGATGCGCCGCTCCTTAGGGAGCGGGTAATGGGGATAGTACTCCTGGTGGCATAGGCTCAGCTGAGCCCGAAAATCACAATGCGACGGTGGCATATTGATGGCAAGCAATCAGGAACACTTGACATCAGTAATCCGAAGGCCCTTTTACTAAGTAGCGGCGCAGGCTGTGCGCAAAACAAATTAAGTAAAATAAAAAGAGAAACATATCGACGTTTAGCTATTTATTTCAAGAGTAATTTGCTTCTTTTTGTGGCATACGGTGAAAGTGGTGGCTCATCTATAAATACATGTCTATTTACTTACGGAAGAGTAACGGAAGGTTCTGCGACAACCCGAATAATTGACTACCATCCGTGTGCCCACGAACCAGGGTATGCATTCACCAAAGTTATCGTCACTGTTGATAGATGTTACTTGCAATTTCGTGGTTGCCTTCATTAATAATGAGTCTCTCATAGAGGTTGGTTGTGTTGTCATCATGCAAATAATTTTAGCGTAGCATGTTCTGTGATCATACGCAAAGTTCCCGGTTAGGTGGCCACGGATCACATTGGGCACGACGTCATAGCGAAGTTGCTGGATAGCAAATTACTCCTCCGAATGCTGCTGGCATAGGGAATTTGATCCTTCGAGAGCACAACCACAGAGCGCGAATCAAGCTGGCTGCAAGGTCTTGACAAATTATGCCCAAATGAACATCCTGCGAAAAGTTCCTCGGCCTGTTAGATCGCACAAAAATCTAGCACCGCAATGAGTTGACACCAATGATTTTACATTTCGTTTATCACATAACACGTTCTGTAATAATATATTTTTAAAACCTAACGCATCAAATTTTACCAAAATAAGTCGCACAGATTGAGTCAGTAGTTCGGCAGAGGCGTCATCGAGAAAGCTACACGTTCGTTATAAAAACATAGATTGAAATCTCATATTTTTGAGGAATGTTGTGTGTCGTTTATGGAATAAAAGTTTTCCTGTCAGCGGCAAAGAGAAATTAGTTACCAATTATTTTTCAACGCGCTTCATTTGATGTTTTTTTTTCGTTACTTTCACATCGTCTTGCTTTTTACGAAGATTTCTCGAGCATCTGAGAAAAATTATATACAGCAGTTGAAGCGTTCCGACCACCTGGACATTGAATTCGAGATCTAGGTATTTGAACATGCCTCTGGGAATCGTAGAGAACAACTTATTTTGTTAAAAGACGTCCTAATATTTTCAAGCTATTGCAAAAGTATTCTATGATAATTGAAGACTCAGCAATATGCATCTTAAAGAAAAATTTCGAGAATCAGATGCTTGTTCGCAAATTAATAAGTAAGTTATATAAAATATATTTGTATATAGACGCAGCCGGAACAGCTCAAATTACCTCATTTCCTAGGCTGCTCATTTCGCATTGAAAAAAAAACATTCTTTAAGTAATGGAGCCCTGAAGCAGATCAGAAGAAATGCTTCATGCTGCTCATCAATATCTTTATATTTAACTGAGCATGAGAATAAATGCTCGTAAAAAGAAAGGAGTCAAACACAGAAAATTAAAGTCTCTTCTAACCTGCAAGGAACAATTATGAGCACAGGGTCTAATGTAATGAGTTTTCTCGTAATATCTTTGTACAGAAATATAAACGAACTATGCATATTGATTTTCTCGCAATATTATCAACCCAGGCAAAAATATGATATATCCTGCGAAAAACAAAATGAATATTATTACCCTAGTTAGGATTCAGCTCTGTTCCCATTTACTTATGCGCATTAAAAAAAAGCTGCTGTGCAGGTTGATAATTAGCGCAGTTTTATCAATCAAGATTTCAGACTTCGAGAGGCACAAACAAGAATTATCGCTAGATTTAGCTTCGACTGGTAGTAACATGTTCTTTTCAACTTTGTGCCTTTAGATATTTTTATACAATTGACGAGACACTGAGGCAGGACAAAAAAATATAGCATCTCAAAACCCCGATTTGAATACGAGAGACTCTATAGCGCCGGAGCCTGGAAATTTCGACCACCTGGTTGAAATTTCCCTTGCTCGTCACAATAGCCTCAAACATTTTCGCCTCCATTGAAGTGCAGCCGCCGCAGCCCGGCTTCAATACCGTTACCTTCGGGATAGCAGTCTAGTGTCATAATGAAAAATCCTGGCGAAATGTAACATTTGGCTTGATATAATACATAAATATACCACAGGAGCTAATTCTACAATTCACGTTGAATTTAGCCTATCTGAAGGTCCCCCTCCCGAATAAATCAGTGAGGCTGACCTTGCACTCCTCTCTTTTCTGTCACTAAGGAAAAGCGGCCCCCCTGCTGCGCTCCCCCTGTGCGCGCGCCTGCGACCCCGTGGGAAATACGCTATCGAGAATCCCTACATGTATTGGTCGTCCCCCGACCACTTACGAAAGCTCTCCGCCCCTAACGGTGAAGCAGCTCTTTAACAAGCCTGTGTAACGAGGTCCCTCCGTCCGCACCGCTCCCCTCGCCGCAAGTGTTGGAGTGGTGCAGAGTAACTCACGTCCTTCTAGCTTTGCGCGGCGACGTCTCTCTCACTCGCCTGCCGCGCGCTCGCCGCGTGTCAGCTCTCTCTCGCTTCGCCCTCGCCACCGCTCGCAACGCTCGAGCCCACTCCTCATGTGGGCAGCATCTTACCCACGCAACCTCTCTCCATCTGCTTTCTTTCAGGGGCGAAGCTCCTTATAGCGGCACCCGTTCGTCCCCCGTAGTAGGTAACAAGTATAACATTTTGACCTCCAAGGTGGTGCCGGTGAGAGACTTCTTCTGTGCGTTGTTCAACAATAAAAAATAGTGCTTAATGTACATGTCAATGGCTGCTAATGGGGAATGAGAGACAGGAGCATTCGGCTTTTAGTTAACGCGCAGGCTGCGATCACCATTAGCAGCCATTAGCATGTACATTAAGCACTATCTGACAAGAAAGGGTTGCTACGTTATACTCGCTGGGTGTAACCTCCTTAGCTTTAGAAAGGTTTAGCGAGCGTTGAGCCGCAGTGCTATGAATACAATGAACTTGTATATACCATGAATGAACTCGAGGTGGGATGGGAAGTAGATACGAAGCGCAAGCCGTAAGAAAGTAAAAGCCGAATTCTCCGCCTCTCATTTCCCATTAACAGCCATTGGCATGTACATTGAGCACTATCTGACTGAAAAAGTTTGCTACGTCATACTCGCTGGGCGTAACCTCCTTGGTTTTCGAAAGGTTTAGCGAGCGTTTGGCCGCAGTGCCATGAATACAGTGAACTAGTATATACCATGAACTCGAGGTGGTTAAAGGTGGGAAGTGGACCCGAAGCGCAAGCCGTAAGAAAGTGTGCGTGTGCCACCTCTCGTTTAGTCCTTGGAATGTCCGCTGGATGGCGGTGCTTCTATATGGGGAATATATGATGAAAAGATGCGAGATGGTGGTACTTGGAGTGTTGAATAGATGGACGAACGGACACATAGATGCATGGATGGACGCATGAACGGACGCAGGGGCGGCTGCATGGACGAACGCAGGGACGGACGCACGAACAGACGCACGCACGGACGGGCTGATGGATGCATGGACGGTCACACTGACGGACGCATTGACGGATGGAAGCAAGAACGAATGGACGGACGAATTCTTCGCCCCACTCTCCATCATTCACTCCGTGGATATGCTGCCATTTTTTTTGCAGTCTATGAACTACTCTTCCAATCGTAGAGTTTCCTGTAAACTAGAGGTAACTTAGGCGCTAGTGTCTATGGAAGCTGCAAGGCATGGTGGTTCAGCAAACATGGCAATGATGCATAGGTAACGGATTCATTGTAAGATGTAAACAGCACGAAACACGAAGACAGAGAAATAGAAACACACAAAACGAGTGCTGTTACCCCTTACAATGAATTTTTACCAGCTGGCCCAGTTTTCAATACCACTAATAAGTAGTGGATTTGTTTAATCTTCGTAATTTTGCCTTCTTTTGGCTTCACGTGGCATGAAGCTGCTTTGTCACGAAGCGACGATCGGCTGAGGTTTACCAGTTTCACTTTTCCACCTCAACCTTTTAAGGTCACTAATTCAAATCGGGTGACGAACTTCAAAATAGTTTGTTCCTTTATTCGAAACAAAACCAAAACACTGCAGTAAAGAAAGTCACAGCTTCGTTCGCAGCCCTGCCCCGCCGCGGTGGTCTAGTGGCTAAGATACTCGGCTGCTGACCCGCAAGGTCGCGGGATCGAATCCCGGCTGCGGCGGCTGCATTTCCGAAGGAGGGGGAAACGTTGTAGGCCCGTGTGCTCAGATTTGCTGTGCAAGTTAAGGAAGCCCAGGTGGTCGAAATTTCCGGAGCCCTCCACTACGGCATCTCTCATAACATGTGGTGGTATTGGGACGTTAAACACGACAAATCAATCAATCGTTCGCAGCCCGCAAGCACGAAGGCTAGGCAAATCCATGCACTACCCATCATTCGCAAAGTTGGGGAACGATCGCAGCGCCAAAGTCCATTTTAGTTAACTTTAGGAAATCATATGCCTCCAACATCCCCGAACAAGGTACTTCCGCGAGTAACTTGCCTTTGTGATGCCTCTGGGATCGGAGGCATGGCAAGGTATCTGCACCTCATCGGGTTTTCACCTTGGCTTCCTGATCGTCCTACCTTTGATCAAGTGACGATGCGATGTGATGACGTTATAATAACTTCGCACACTTTGGTGATCGGTGAGGTCATTATGGCACGTATGGGGACATCATCACGTGTTGATGATAATTCGCGCCAGTCGTGTTGACGCTGCTGACGCCGATGGTCATTTTTCACGTTTGGTAAGGCCCCTAAGGCTTTCGCCTTAATAATTTGTATTCCTAGGATCGTAATCACCATGCATAGTTCGACAAAACGGCCAATTTTTAAGTAGCTCTTGGTTTGTAGTTTTAACATTAGGTAATATTTCTCTTTTTGTAAAGCCCTGTAAAACATTACTGAAAACCAGCAGAGGAATTGGCACCAAGAAATGTACTTTTCCAGTTTTTTTATATTCAGTTTTTTTTCAGCTATTGCCTAAATGCGATTATACGCGGTAAACATGGTGAGATGAGCTCCCTGCTGATGGCTCTGCCCTCAGGGCGTAATGTATCGCACCACTCCATCAATCTTGGACTATGTTCAAACTGAACTGCATTGAACCTCCATACGAAACACGTTCAGGTCTTTTTTTTAGTTCAAATGATTGATTTCTAAGCCTTCACTGCGGAGTGAAAATGTTTGGAGACTCTTTGCTCCCTATAGCACTCCGCTTGATTTCTTATGATAATTAGCGCGCATAAAGAACGATCACATTAATGGGGCTGAGTGAGACGTTTGCGGAGCATAACGTTTAAGAAATGGTAAAATAGATGGAACGACGGGTAGTTTGTTTTGCTGATACTTTAAGTAAAACTAAGTCACACAGCCCGCGTAGTACGTGGAGCCCTCATTTAGTACGGGTGTCCTACTGCAACAGAAGTAAATTGAATGGAACGGGGGTATTGACACCCTTCAAAGCATGTTCAAGTACCCTTCGAATATAGCTTTTTCGAAGAGTCTTTCTTTGTGAATCGAGTGATGCGAAAACTTTTTGATCCCGTCGACTACGATCGGTGTTACAGGAATTTGTCGCCCGATATAAGCGTTTTGCTCTGTCCTAAAATTACCTAAAATCACACACACCTAAAATCACGCAAACAGAAGTGCATGACTCTGTCTTTTCGTTCGCTGCTTTAAAAATCATGGCTCGCCATTTATAGGCGATCAGTACATACGAAGCAGCTACGTCCGTTTGTCAGTGCGCGTCATGACCATCAGCAGTTTCTTTTCTGTTATGCTTTTTCATCGGACGCACAGATTCGAGTGCGGGTGAACGTGTGGCGCGATCTGGCGGAAGCCACTTTGACTATGCAGATCAAGGTGCTGAAATCAGCCAATGTGCGTAGTGTTCGAGTATATGGCACTATGATTTCGGTGTATGGCATGATTTATAGGAAGAAGACGGAACGATGTCTAAATGACTGAGAATATTTGTAAATTCCAGGCCACCTGCTACGCTAGAATGTTTGGCTCACGTCTTCTCGACAGCCTCGACCACCAATTGGCAGTGTTTGCATGCTCAGAAAGTGTAGCAGGGACTCTTTAGCAAGATACGCGTCTAGGGGGTGGGGGTTACTTTGGTCGGAATATGGGTAACTAGATTTAACGTATTACTGAGCGGTTGTTTAGAAAGATTGTGACTTATGATATTAGATGATAGTAGCAGTGACTACACTTTCTTGCATCACGTGAACGTGATGTACAAGTGTCAATACTGTGAGAATTGACATATGAATGGCCTCCATGTGCTTACATACCTCTAATTCGCACACCAACTTTCTCAACAACAAAAAATCATGAGCTTTTATCATGAGCTTTGGAAAACTCATGCTTGGCCTTAATAACTGAGTTTAATAATTTTCATGCTAAAATTTGTCGACTATGACATGAGACGCAGTTCATTGTCACTATACCATGTGCTCTCGTCAAAAAAAAAACAAAAAAACCGTGATCAGCTGCTGGAAATTGAGACCTCCGTATGAAATTTGATTGTACCCGTTCCTTTATTCATCTGCTTTGCTCGCACATACTGCTGTTGAGGTTCGTTTCTGAATTGATGTGTTTTGAGTATTAGCACAGTATACTTACAAATAACACCGTTAAAAAGCAGCAAAACCTCGGCGTGCTGCATAAATATAGGAGAGATAGCAATGAAAAAAAAACCTATTTAGAAACATGCAGTTCATAGTGCCAGAAACTTGTAAAAATGAACAGCTAAGACAGAAAAAAGTGCTTGCTACGAGGAGGATAGAGCCTGAGGCTCTCACAGCTAGAAGTTATATGTCATGGAATATCCGCCAGCCCAAACTAGCTAAAATGTCTTGCTTGAAAAATAAAGTTGTCAATCCGTAGCGCATTGGGGACACTCTGTAAAACGACAAACACAGAGCTTGAATATCTAGAGAAGTGATAAGACATGATATACAGCACTGAGTTAGAGTGAGGTTTAAAATTAAATGGTGTTTGGCAAGATGTTTGAGTAAGGTGAAATGCAGAGACGACTTCAGCACGTCAGAAGAGGCCCTTGTCCTGCAGTACACGTGAATACGGATTGCTTTGATGAAGATTGTCATGTTTCCGGGGCAAATTAGTCAGCGAATCGGCAAAGTTGGTGGTTCCTTGGACGTAGCGAAACACTTGGGCTCATTTTCTTTCTATGTGAATGTGGCTGAAGTTGGGCTAAACAGGCAGTGCTGTTCATTATTATGGCTTCATAATATCGCCCTGTTACACATAACGCGTGATCCCTGTTACGGACCACTCACAATACTAGAAGATCCCGTGCCACAGCTATCATATCCCGAGGCACGTAGTACAATTTGCCCAAGAAGCGTAACAGTGCCCCACTGTAATCGCTCGCCGCGGCGTTGGGAAGGCCCGTGTGTCAACTCTGAGCGCGCACGTCCTGCCGCAACGATGCGACGCGAAATAACTGAACGAGGTGCAGGACGGCGTGGCGACTGGCGTGTCTCTCATAAATAAAAGCTGGCACGGTTCGAGCGGAGGTAGCGCGATTGTGGTTTGACCTAATTAGCGTTGTCGCAAAACGCCCATCAAATGGTGTCGTCATCGTGAAAACCTTGACACACTTTTCGCATTGCGTGGTTTCACATTGAAGCTATACATGGATAGATTTTGATTGATTGATATGTGGGGTTTAACGTCCCGAAACCACCATATGATTATGAGAGACGCTGGCATGGCTAGAGTTTAGAAAATCACGTTTATAGTAAAATTATCGTCTCAAACAACAATATTTCGGGCCCCTCACCCACTCGAGCCTTCCTGTGCACCTACACGAGTGCCGCAATACTCGGTGGCGCCACCTCCCACCAATCATTGTGCCCCTTGGTCTCGTGGTGTATAAATAGCTCTAGCGCTGTTATCCACAGTTGTCCTTTCGACTCACTAAGAGACATACATACATACATGCATGCACACACATACATACATACATACATGCATGCATACATACATACATACATACATACATACATACTTGCATGCATACATACATACATACATACATACATACATACATACATACATACATACATACATACATACATACATACATACATACATACATACATACATACTTGCATGCATACATACATACATACATACATACATACATACATACATACATACATACATACATACATACATACATACATACATACATACATACATACATACATACATACATACATACATACACACACACATACTCGCGTTTGTACACACACATTTTAGCGGTTTCTTTGATCTATTCTGTCGCTTGTACATAGAAGTTTCCTCACTGCACACACCAGTAACATGTTAGTCAATTTCTACGATGCATTCTATCAGTAATGCGACTCTAAACAAGTGCTAAGTGGTTGTGTACCGGCTTTCATAATGTGACCGATAGAAAATCGGTGAAGGCCGCATGCACTTCCCGCACGAGCCGTTACTCCAAACCGGAGCCTCGGATTGTGGAGAGGGAGAAGGAAACATTTATTATAGAAAGAAAACGAAAGAAAATTTAGGGGCGAAAACATGGCCCTGCTTTGATAGGTGACCCCATCCGTGTAGCACAAACCAGTACTATTGAAGGGGACAACAGCTTGTATTTATGACGCTTGGTTATTTGTTCTACTACTTGCACGGACTATGGCTGTTGAAATATGTGCGTCTGGCGTGCTTCAGTGGTTCAGTGCACCGCACTTTTATTATTTCATTTGAATTAGCAATACGAAAATATCTACGAATTTGCGAGCACCCAAACAAGAAACTCAAGTGTTAATCAAACCACTCCTTCTCATGGTTTCAAAAAAAAAAGAAAACACGAAACTTTGACAGGCTACGTGGTCACTATCTTTTGGAATGCAAATCGTTGAAGCTACTAAATGCTTGACCGTTAACGACTTTCTAAAGCCACTTTGCCTACTACGCTTACTAACCACATGTGGCAGCATATACAGCAAGTGGACGGAACTCTAACTGTGAACGCTTGCAATTCCGCAATGCCCTTTCTGCCTCCACTGTTCAAATGCCAACACGCACAGAACGCATGCCGCTTTTCACATCAGAACTACACTGGCTTGAAATTGTGCACAACTGAAAGAACGACTTGAAACGAGAGCATGTGAATGCTTTCGGCGGTAGCTTTGTGTCGCTGAATATAATTACGAAGGACTACAAAGCAACAAGTAGAATTCCACTGACCAGCACTGAGAATATTGTCTGGCGTGTACAAAACCTGTTAATTCGCAAATGGTTCGCAGACTTTCTTGTTTCCTAAAGCGAACAACTCGAAGTCATTATTCTGCGCTACCAGAACATATCTTTCACACTTTTGACTTCCTCTGAATGTCAGAACAATTAAGCAAGAGCGTTACTAGACATGAATGACAAATTAATAGACGATACAATAATATTCGTTCACAGAGGCGTTCCGCAGTAGGTTTATGAGTCGAGTTGCGACACGCAGTTATGGTCAGCTGCCCGTTGATGCGGGAAATCGACATAATAAGATTCAAACATTCCGAAGACCAAATTCACAGCAACAGAATGCGCTAAAAAATTTAGCGTAATTTACAATACATTATTTGTAATTACAAGGTGAAGTAAATAACAGTACAGTAAGTGATCCTACTATTTTAACATAAGCCGAATACAACGAACTTTTCAAATTACATGTGCTTATTGTCTCCTGATAGCGACCATTCTGAATAGGTATGGAAAACAGGAAAATTCCAGCCAAATCAGTGCACAGTAAAATGTCTCGGTAAATATGACTTCACCAAAGCAGTCGTTTGTACAAAATGTTTCAACCAAAAGCGATGTAAGTGAGGTTTCTGCAATGATAACGCTTCGTTTATCATTAGCTTAGAGCTTGAGGTCTCTTACATTCCAGTATCCTAGAAAAGTGACTAAAGCAAGTGGAGCGACCTAATGCGCATGCCATGTTCCAAAGGGATAAGCATGTCTTTCTTTAGGGGCCTTCTATAGCGACTGAACGTACAAGTCAACATGGCAAGAGTTCTGCGCGAGGCACAAATCCTTATCCAGGCTTTACTTTCACCTTTACCAAAACGAAACTAGTTCAACTCTTAATAAAACAGACATAAGTATGTGGCTGCGAGATCATCTCCTGATATGACATGTACGTACATCTTATCTCCATGCAAACCAACATTCGAGCTATATTTCGTTTGCGTACATTATCAGAATGATCTTAGACGTGAGAAGCAGAAAGCTGTGGCGTAACTCACACGCACCAGCAGGGGCGTCTTGTCGGATTCTCGTGTTGATCGAGATGTCCAAACCAGAGCTTTCCAAGCTTGTTGTTCTAAACAGTTGTCCACCACAGAGTTAGCATTCATAACAAAGCAATTTCCACTTTCGTTCGAACTGTTTTCAGACCTAGTACAGTCAGTCTTTCCGTCATACCTTAAGTTCGAGAAAACCATGTTCGCCATCTGATGCGGCAACCATGGCGTGCGCGTGGAACGCACCCATACGCTGCATGTTACTCAAATACTGGTTAGCTCTGATCGCACTGCTGGGTGCTAAGCTATAATTTACTGCGCCAGCCACACGTTTGTGGATTACCTTAAGTCAGAGACGTAACTAAGCGTGGCACAACGCGCACGTTCCACCCCCCTCAACACGAAATTTTTTTCACCATGGAATACAGAGCGAACAATAACCATTCCAAACGGGTGCCCTTCTCCTGGAATCAAGGAGGTGCCCCACCACCGAAAAAAAAAATGTCTGCCTATGCCTCTGCTTGCACTAATATCAATCTTCTGTAATCTTATACTCACACAGGTAAGTACTTCAATCGATTATTAGGACAACCAAGCATATTGTAAATTGCAGTTGCAGTTTAACATTTACCCCATAAGCTACAAATGATAGCGGGAGGCTTAAACACTTACTTGAAAGACGCTCACATGACCTTTAAACACGTATAAGGTGAACTATTCTTTCAAAAACAATTTTCTGCTTACTTATCGTTCTGAATGTTTCTCCCATCGAATTTTTTTTCTTCGACATCACAAGGGCTATGAACAACTTTGACATCTGCGCATGCTAGTGCCGGAGTGCGAGCATTTTTTTTTTATAGGTGACTGCATTTTCATGACTTGCGTGGCGCACATCTTTTCTCAATTCGCATCGATTCGTTCTTCCCTTTATCAAACATTTTTTCTATTATCCACGAGCATTTGTAGGCGGAAAACGTGTGCGTGCCCCTGCCTTGCCTTTCGGGTAGTGGAAAACACTCCACTTGGCATGGTTTCCTTTGTTTATTTTGTGCCTTTATTATATTATTGGCTACTGTACTTCAACAAAAAGAGCATCTTTTTGTTTGTGAGGTTGCGCTTTTGAATGTGCGTTTGCAGAATCCTGTCAGAGCTTGTGGAGAGGAAGTGACATCCAAGTGCTTGTCCTTCATATCGAATGATGCATCAAACGCTCTCTGTTCCGGTGCCGCGCCGCGAACCAACTCGCCTTCCTCATTTCGCCACACTCGTCCGCAAACACGAAAGATTGAAAGCACTTCCGTCATGCCAGGTGGCAATATTTCATTACGCTGACACACGCTGATGTCCACCCACAACCTTCTCCCTGACATTTCCCTTGTTTATTCAATATATTTAATATTTTGTCAAAGAAACAGTGCCTGTGCATGCAATAGGTTATTGATTAGGTTCCAACGAATAGGTACACAATGAAGCAATACTTTTTTGCAGACTAGTTGGTTCATACTTGAAAAATTGAATTGCTGCACAAACTCAAAGAAAAAAACACAAGGGAGACACAAGGGAAACACAAGGAAAACACAAGGGGAACTGCGCTCTTTCCTGTCTCCCTTGTGTTTTTTTTTCTTCGAGTTTGCGCAGCAATTCAATTTTTCAAGGTACACATTGATTTCCTGCCGTAATCTGCGGCAGGGAGCCTTTCTTGTGCACGAATGCAAATCTTTCTAGTGAGTCACCGGTGATGACTGGTGACTATAAGGGGAAACTCCTTTGGACATACCAGATTAAGGAGGTTGGCCACAGCAACCACAGGACCAGTTAGATTGGTGAAACATGAGAGAAGCGTTCGCTCTGCATTGTCCGTCGTGAGGCGGATGATCAAAGTGAAGATCAATGATGATGAAGATGGTGTCGGGAAAAGAAGGGGCACATCCAGCATCTACTGGTCACAATTAAAATACTAAAATTTACAGCATTTTTTCGTATTGTGTCTTCAACGTGATGACTGAGTTTCAACCCGATAAAAAATGAAAAAAAATAATCACTCGTTCAAAGTTCGCCGTTTGGGGCCAGAAATGGCAGATTAGCATGCACTGAACGCTTCGCCGTTGGCTGGTTTTTGTCATTAGCAAGACTGATAGTGAGAATGGTATTTACTATATGTATTTTTTTACTTTACTGGTAACAGGAAACCCAACATATAAAAGAAGGAAATGTATTGCCCGTAGTAATGACAACAGGCAAAAAAATTAATTACACCAGATCACACATAGGCGAAAAAAACATGTTAGATACAAATGAGAATACTAGATGTGCTTTAGCAATAAATCCATAGATAAGCATAACACGTCTTCTTCCTGCTAAATTTTGATTCGCTGACAGCTATCAAAAAGAAGATATACTTATCTGCTCAAGATTAATGCTTTGCCTCATTCGCTCACGCATATATATCTTGGTGTCACTTGTTGGGCCTAATACAATACTATAAGTACAATGCAAACGCTGGGCTCAAAGCTATAACTCAGGGCTAAAAGAAATGATGTCATAATCTTAGAGTCACACAGCGTCAGAGCTTGATGCAGGCGTCTGGTACGACTCACTGCAATGGGACATTTGAAATATCGGGCGAGTTCCGCGACAGCAAAGTTTTACGTTCTCATGTTTTACCCAAATGACACTTTTGATTCGCTAATGATACGGTGAGGTATGAGGCACTCATTTGCGCTGCTGGCCTTCTTGTGTACCACAAGTCTGAATGAAACTTTGTAGATGGTGTAGTCTGCGTGTGTCTCTGTATGCATTATGTGTTTATTACTGTACATATCTTGATCATCGGCCAGTACTTGGAGTAGCAGGTCAGTAAACAAGGCAGGCATACACCTACAATTCTTCAATCAAATATTTCTCCCTTTTGAGCAAATGTAACGAGCTGTGGAAACTTTGTTGAATTTATTCTATAAACATTCATAAAAGACCCCGAGTTGTGGTGACATCATTTGTTATTGGGTAATATTTGCATTGGGTTACCAATTGTTCTTTTTCTTTAAGTATTTTATTTCTTGGTAACTTTTTTGGGTTCACTGTGATCACGTCATCATAAATATGACGCTTCACTCGTGCTGCAGTGATTCGAACTATTCAGTGTATACTTCCGGCATTTATGCTAGTACTTTGGGTATATACATTGCATGCTTCGGGCACCTCTCAAAACTCATTTTTGGCATTGAGAGAATTTTTTTTCATTTCAAAACATTGCAGGTTTTCAAGGTGCCAATTTTTGCGTACGTTTGTCCTTCATCACTTTTATTTGGAATGGTAACTTGATAGCCTACAAGCAGGTTTTTGTCCTGGGCACACATCTTCAACAGCCATGCGATTTTCAAGCTTTGCAGTGCGCTGGTACCACAAAAATGATAGACAATGACTCGTTTCCAAAATTTAAAAAAAAAGCATACGCCGAAAGTGGTGGTAAAGTAAAATTAGTGAACCTTAGCTTCATCTTTAGGAGTTGAAGGTGACAGTGGTTTTTTTTTTCAGGTGTGTACTTCAAACCCTAAGTGCATGACACCTTTTGAAACTTGTTGTGAACCAACTACATGGCATTCAGTGAATAGGCGCAGTAGCATGTGTGCCTTTTGTAGTGGGTTACAGGCTCTAAACCTCCAAGTCATCATGATAATCGCATGCTCTGAGGCCTGATAGCAATGGGAACTTGTACCACGCGTTATTACTGCAATATTTTATGTTGTATTGTGAACCATGTATAGAATATAGCTGTGTTTTAAAGCACGTGTTAATTTCATTGCATTTCCATGCAGAGGAAGTCATTTCAATGTATTCACAAGCAGATGCACGGCTGTGTGGTAGACCATTCGCTTACCACACAAGTGACAAGGATTCGATCCCCCTTCAGACCCAGCATTTTTCTTTACTAATTTCATTTGCAATGTTCTCTATTTTTTGATCACGTATAGTATACTTTCTTGGTCACGACCAGCGACACCGACGCTGAAACTAGAAATGACCTCCTTAACGCTGTCGTGTTAAAACTACTTTTCTTAGCGGGCTGAAGAAGAAAGGACAAAAGGACAAGGAAAAACAAAAGGACAAGGAAAAGGAAAGGACAAGAGTTGCAATATGTTGACCTTGCTCAATGCGGTGCCAACACTGCAAAGTGGCAATATAGCATGAGCCAGTGAAGCAATATTTTATTTTCGAGTAATCTCTAAAGAAATTTAGCATGTGCTGGTTCCATCATTCTGACAGGGACGCCTTCAACCACGGCCAGTGTGCAGCAAATAATGGAGACCTCGACTGTACATATTCCTCATTTCTAAGTTTCGCATACTCAAGCGTAGTAAATAAACAAAACATTGGCTGCTAGAGATTTGCTCATGTACTTTACGTCGTGTGTTCTCTAGCGCCCTCAATAAGGCTGTTTTTGCGAGCAGTGGTTCCTTAAATAAAGAAGAACACCTAATAACTTCACGACTGCTGAAGTAATAAAAACAATGGTGTATATACATGACAAGAGATTCAAAACGGCACAAGATTCTATGGAAGCGAAAATTATTGAGGTGCGGTGGTTTATATTTAGACATTTAGAGAACCCCATGTGGTCAAAATTTTCCTATCTCTCCACGACGGCGTCTCTCATATTCATGCCAAAATTTAGGATGCTAAATTTTAACATTTAGTAGCATAATCATCAAAGCTCCAATTCTCCGAAAACAAATCTAGCAGAGTTTCGTTTTGTGTGCATAGTTCCGTTTTGTGTGTCTTTCTCTTCCCAGTAATTAATAAGAACTATCCGACAATAATGCCAAGAGTAGTACAAGGTATTACTGTGTGTTAGTTCCCGTTAATTTGTGTCTACCAAAGAAAAACGAGCTTTTAGGTTTGTACTTCTTTTATTTTCCCCCAGGAAGTGCAATAAACGCAGTCATTGTACTTGTGCTTGCTGTAATGAATGGGAACGGCCACCCTCTACCACCCTGATGTCATATCTTTTCCTCCGAACGGAAGGCTCGGCCCCACCGCTGACATATTACGGCCGCTCTCACCTAGCAGCGGTCGTCAACTTTCTGCCGGGCAAACTTCGCCCGTCTCTCCCTCGGTGTTCTTTCAGTGCGTTCCCGTGGGTCCACGCTGGCTTTTAGATGTCCCCGTTAATCTTCTCACGACAAATACCTCGGAACTTCGGACATAACAGATTAATCCGAAGGAACCATAGCCTCGGGGAGTGTGCGCTGGCAGTTCATCTACTGGCTATGAAAGTGGAACTGCTGTCTTAAGATGACTTTAAAAAATGCTCTCCCTCACATAGACAGATTCTCATTGCCCGTATTGCGGGAATTTCGTCTGTATTGTAGGGCACATGCTCGGGGAGTGCCCGGTGTAATAGGACTGAGAGAAGGCTATCCCGAGCTCCAAACTGGAAGACAAGTTCAAGGCTGTCCAGAGGTCCCGTTAGAGAGCAGATAGGCATTGTCTACCGGCTCCAACATGGAATTGGCTGACAGCACGCCGGGGGCCCTCCGTATGACCACTTGGCTGCCTGCTCAGGACCTTATTAACGTTTCCTATCTAGTCTGTTGTCCACAGAAGCCTTTTAGTCGAGAAAGTTGAACTTCTCGCGTATTTTAGCTATCAATAGCGCAAGCGTCACAAGCGTCACAGGGATGGTTGATTAAGAACAAGAATTACAGTTGATGCATAAGCGTGCGCACGAGGAGGAGAAGGTGTTGCAGGGACATTGGGCGGTAATCATATGAGGCCGGCGCCACAGTTTTACCTTTTGAGAATCGCCATGCGTTTATTTCTGTATTTTTGGGGGGGGGGGTAGTGGGGGATTAGTTGCTTAAACACACTGAAGAAGTAAGATTGAACTAGTAGGCATGGATAATGGGAAGCCAGAATGGGATGAGCTTCAACTCTCCAATAACTTTTAATCCTCTGAAGCAACTGCATAAGTATATGCCTATATGTTTTCCTATACAGGTCTCAAAGGGACCTGTCCCATTACTCTTTTGCACGCAGAATGGGGGTTGTGCAGGCTTTCCTCATAATAGAAGCAGAAGACCCCTGAGGCCTGCATTCCAAGAACGCTGTAGTTCACACCTTGGCCGCCAGATAGCCGCGCAGAAGATCATAACTTCACATTGATTCATGCATTCATTGCGGCCCTCGATTTGCACGAGACGAATAAAGCAAAAAAGAGGGGGTACAATGCTCTGGATCTTCCTCTGTCATCTTAAAAAAGCCTATTGCGTACAGCTGCGTTCAAGCGGAGACAACAGAACCGTGTATGTTATTTATTGAAGCCGGAGATCATGATTGCACTCGGCGTGGCTCAGCCAAATAAGTTCCTCATACTGGTATGCTTTACGAAAAGGGAGTTTGCTAATGGCCGTAAAGGAATACGGTGTACAATCTCCACTTTGCGCACGAATGACACGAAATTGATGTGGAAGTAGCATGCTGCGGTGCGTCCAACATTTTGTCACAGAATATGGCTTCAACGTAGGGTACTAAACACAGCATTTCTGGAAGAATACTTCAATTCAATGAATTCCGCTTCACGTACCGAAATAAACTTCACAAGAGATAAAACGCATATTTTTCTGAAAAAACTGAAAGCCCAGTCTGTTAAGAGAAGCACACAGCGTGCAGCGTTCAAGCAATTTAAATCCAAACGTTCGGAGCATCGCGCATGCAATCTGGTGTGTACATTATCTATCACATCAGCTTAATGTGCAGCTGCGCAGCGACCACAACAGTCTTGTGTTAGGTAATGTGGGGTGAAAAAAGCATACAAACTACACAATTTTCATACCAATAAGTTTCAATAACAGTTACTGAATCTCTATGGGATGTGGCATATGACTAAATCTTGTGCCCTATATGTGTTCTATGACCAATCACTCGCTTCACGAAGCATGCGCACTATATCAAAGTAGACAGACAAAATGTGCCTGGAAAAAGTAATTTCCCAACTAGACTTTCTTAAAACAACAAACAAAAGGGACTGTGGCTACCTATCAAAATAGAACAAGGTGGTTTACGTCATCACAAGTTCATTGAGTGAATCACAGAACGTTTTGTTTTCACTCGTGAACATTTCACTTCTCGGTTAAACAAAAGAAAACCGCAATTGATTCTAAGCGATTCGTGGACGCACCCTATGTCGACGTAGAGACCCGAATTTCAAACTATGGTGAATTTCTTCTCAGTGAACAATTCTGTGTATCTAAGCCAGCCTTGCACACGTAGAAAGGCGTACACGAAGTACATGAATGCACAAAATCTGTTATTGAAAAGTCATAGCGGGGTCGAGGTTCGGTGCATAAATAGCTCTGGAAGCACATGCATGGTTCGGTCTTCGAGGAACTTTAATAGCGTAGAAATTAAATGTGCACACGCCCGCAAGTTCACGTGTATATCTGATAGACAGGCGGCACTCCATACCTACACGCATGCGCAAATGAGTTTTCTGTCCATTTTTTTTCGCCACTGCGTGTCTCTCAACTTACCGTGCTGTTTCGCTCTCTTTCCCTGCGAAGATGCCTGCACGGCTGCTCCCTTCTGTAAGATAATGCTTGCTTATCATTAAAAGACTTCATACTCCGACGCACACCCTCAGGGTATTACGCAGTGCCGACAGCTTTCACTTCCTGAAGCTAAAAGCAAACGAAGTTCTCGTAATGAAGGTACGCGGGTGCAAATGCCTCAGGAAAATTGAGTCGTAGAAAGCTTAAACTGCCGCTCCCATTTTGCCCTTTTCGTGCTTCATGCTGACTCGTCTCTTCAATTGAAGAGATTAAAAACGTGAAGTAGGAACGAGATTACGACTGATGCATCCGGATCAACAGAAGTGAATTATTTCACAAGAAATGAGATTTGAGATGGTGGAATGCTAGGAGACCACTCATTCACTTGCATACATGTTAGTTTCTTTTTTGTTTTCACTAGGGTGTATAGGGAGTGACTGAACCACGTACGAGGAGGCGTAGTTCGTTAGGACTAGCTATATTTCACTTTTGTTACGTTTCCTAGTCTTCATATATATGCTCCTTTTCGTATTTTAAAATCATCAGGGTGGATTTTCAATTTGCTAAATGCGATTTCGGGAGGAGAGAAACAATGTTCGGGATGGGAATGTATTGCATTGCTTCAGTTCATGCAGCAATGCTAAAAGAAAGATTTTGTCTAAATCGAAAACCATTCATTTATGATTTTTGTGCGGAAACGTAGGCAATGATTTTTCGCCTCTACCCTCTATTCTAAAGAAAAGAAAATGAGAATTCGTAAGGCGGCATTGGCACAGCTGAGAAATACAGCTCTTTTGAGGTTTGCGAGCAACGTGAAAGTTTTACCTAACTGGATTTGTCAACCTCGTTTCGTGAAGCTATGTTCAAATCAGACCACTGTCGTACCGCCCCGGCAAACTGGTCGCGGTTGAAGTGCTCAGTTGCTAATCGGAAGGTCATGGGTTCGATGCCGGTCGCAGCAGGTCACATTTCGGTGGAAACGTAACGCTAGACGCTCGCATACGATGGCAGCGCATGTAAAGGAACACTTAAGAGAAACAATGACCTGGTTTAGATTCTCAATCTGCGCTCTGAGAGCTCTAATACCTCATGTTTTCTATCACAAGTTCATTAGTTGAAGGAGAAAATGCAGGCCGGAGTTTCATTTTTAATTTCGCACAGAAATCTGCACACGTGACGTGAAAACTTTCAAAATGTATTTATCGTATTTTCGCGACATTACCTGAATAAAATTTTCTTTAACTTCGCATGCCCTGTCTGTGGCACCACGAATGGCAATGTGTTTCATTTTTATTGATTAGAATCTACGCAGAACAAGTAGACGTCTTCAAAATTTATGACATGTCGGTGTTTAGGGCAAGATTCGCAAGGTGGCGTCTCTACCCATGTATGTAGATTAGAAATTAAGCAACGTGAATAGGTAGGCTTGCCTTAGGAGCTGACGGGAATACACCAAATCGGGGAGTACAAGGTGATATGGGATGGACATCATTTGAGGGAAGCTAGCAGCAAGATAAAATTTGGGAAGCGATTGAGAAAATGGGGGAGGAACTTTGGCTAGGAAGGTATTCAGCTACTTGTACATGAAGAATGTCGATACAAAATGGAGGAAGCGCCCCAGAAAATTGACTGGTAAATACTTAGAAAACAGCAGGGGGCCAAAGCAAATATAACTATCGGTTAAGAAGAAGGTGAACGAAGGTGAGACCGATATGTGGAGAATCGGTGTCATTAAGAAGTCTGCACTAGAGATCTATCGAACTTTTAAGCCGGAAATTGCCAAGGAAAGGATCTATGATAATACTCAGGGTAGTTCTCTACAGTTTGGGGCCAGGACGGCAGTATTGCGAACCAAGACATATCGGGACGAATACGAAGGGGCAGACACGGTATGCAGTGCGTGTGGAGAGGAGGAGGAAACTGCCGAACACTTGATACTGTTCTGTAAAGGGCTTCACCCTATAGTTTAGGATGGTGGCGCAGAGTTTTTCAGAGCACTGGGGTTTAGGGACAAGGAGGGCAAAATAGACTTCAAGCGGGTAGAATTAACTAGAAAGAGGTTATCTTATTGGTGACTAAAGTCAAGGCACGAGTGAAAATTAAACCCTTCACTGGAAAGTACGACTCCTCTACCTCATTATTTAAAGGGAAAAAAATAAATCTAGTTTTTGGTTGACTAAGTATTACGGCTTGGTGGCGTTAGCCCCCGCCCGATCTAAAGGGTACAGCCGTATCAATCTGTCCATCTATCCGTATATATATATATATATATATATATATATATATACAGAAGAATAACTTCGGTTGCCGCAAGGTTGCCTTGAAAAAGACGGGGTTCTCGTCGAAACGTAGGCACAATAAACAGTTGTCATGTGAAAGCGCATCTACTTTCATATATATATATATATATATATATATATATATATATATATATATATATATATATATATATATATATATATCCATTACTCGCTTTCTCGCTTACCAAGTATCGTGTCACGGTAAGAGTTCTTTGGGGATCGTGAAATCGTACTAATATTACGCGAAAAATCGTTTTGCTTCTCAGTGCCTTTTTACATACAGAGCCTCACATGCTCAAGCTTTCCGGAGCCCTTCACTACGGCCTGCGTCTTACCATATCCCTTTACTGTCGAGTGTCACGAAATCGAGACTTACCGAAGAACTCCGAGCAAGGAAGTCACGAAATCCTTTTCGGCTGTATTGCCGGTATATATTCACAAGGTATTGATTTTTTTCTGTTTTGTTTGTGGTTCTCGCGGCTCGTAGTTTATCCCCTAAACTCAATTAGACATTACGCGTTTTCGGCAAGGCGCACTTCTGAAGATAGTGATTTGCTCCATGTTTTTTTTTTTAGTTTTTCGTAAACTATGTGACGCCAAGTTTCTGGGACCATACTGTTTGGGGTGCACTCTGCAGAATATCATGTTCATTTCGTGTGATATTCCCCGCCATGAAAAGTTGATGAGTGCTTTTCAAACTGCACAGGCTCCTCAAAGCCACCATATTGGTAGACTACAAATATGTCGCGTCTTCTTTTTAAAATCTGAAAAAGGCCGTATTTCAGGGAAATCTGGAAGCCTGTAGACATGAGAAACTCAAGAAATGCGACCGTTGCTGGATAAAACGCTTCAACTAGTGGTCTTGCCTTGAAAGCTGCAAAACTTGCAGCCTTGTAGAAGAGAAGTCCACAAGTTGAGTGGTCAGTTTCAGCACGCACCTCATGCTCACATGTTCACATATTTTTTGTCTCCTTTGACAACGTGTATCCGCCAATGTTAGACTTGCATCAAATACGAAGAAACGTTCCATACACTAACTATTTACGAAGAAAATTGGACTGCCGGACTCGTTATTGTATCCTATGTATATCTGAGAATATCTCAATCATGTCCTTTGTGAATACATGGTTTACGCACAAAGAGACAGTTCCTGAAGGTGGCCTCAATTCTCCAGCGGGACTTGAAGTTGGCACATTCTGGGCCCATGGCAATGCAGCTCCAGTGCGTTACGCGCTACAATATCACTGCTGACATTCTCGCGGGCCACAAGCCTGTATGACAGTTTGTAAATGGTGTTGCCAACGTGTGTCCCGCTGTGTGCGTTAATCAATGTATATCAATCCATCACCTTACACCTGGAATAGCATATCAGATGAAAATCCAAACAAACATCTCTAGCTCTTCGTTAACATATTTTTAGATGTGAAGCGTCTTATGGTCGAGCTCAATCCGGTCTGCGGCATGACCACCCTTGCGCGCTCATGCGCGCCGCTCTCCCTCCCTGCTGCACCCCCCTCTCGCCTCTCAACGCAGACACTGCCGCTATTGTAAACTTGTTAACAGTGTAACACAAGAAACACAGGACAGAGAAGGAGCAAAAGAGAAAAAGAGGAACCTTTTTTCCAATCAAGCACAGTTGCGAGCCAGCGCCGTCTTTTCTTTTTTCTATTTTGTTCCTTCCATGTCATGTGTTTCTAGTGTTGCGCTGTTAACAAGTTCACGGTGGATCCCAACCAACTGGTTCAACATACCGCCTTACTGCATGCAGCTAAGTTTGGGTGCACTCCCCCCTCTCTTCTCTAGACATTCCTGCCAGTGACGTTTACGCCCCAGTGCGCATGCGCGTCTCCTTCTTCTCTATCCTCTTCTACGCTGCCCCCTCTCTCTCATCGGAATGCCGACGCAGGCAACGTAGCCTACGCTCGCTCCCCATCTTCTTTCCTCTAGAAGTTTCTCCCAGCGGCGTTACACCTCCATTGCACCAGCACGTACCCTTACATCTTTCTCCTCTCCTACGTTCCCCCCTCTCACACTTTGTAACGCCGACGCAGGCAACGTCTGATAGCAAGGTTTCTTATTGAAATTCTGCGCAAGAAAATTGATGAATGGTAGTCTGGAGGCGCTGCGTTAGAGTGCCTCGAGCTTGCATCAGAGGCGAACGAGCGCATCAAGTCACGTCACACGTAAGACATGAGCGCTTTCTGGCAGTTATCCTGGAAAACGGAGCACGCGGCGTGCGCGCCCGTCTCTAAAATGATAAGGTGTACAACGCAAGGTGACGGTTAGGTGTCACCACCGTGTCCTCTTAGCAAAGCATTGGAAACACTTGCCTTTTCGTTCAAGCGTTCCATGGTCAGCGCAGCGTGCTAAGTGTTATGGTCCTTAGAATTACTCTGTATGCCTATTCTAGTAAAAAATACACATGCGTAATATTGACGTGTAGTTATGGTGCCTCAGATATGGGCCATATTTGCATTTTAATTGATTATCGCACAAGTACGAACGCTGAACCTTGAGCAATATTGGTGGGCGCTGCCGATGCGGTCGGCCATTCGGAGAATCGTTTGGCCACTTTGGTGCCGTTTGGGGTACCATTAAGGGCGGACAGACAGACAGACAGACAGACAGACAGACAGACCAAAAATTTTTGCGTCGAAGGTCTCCAAGAAAGACTATCGTCTTTCACAACCGAATGCTCACGCTACACACCCGTTCGCTGGCCACCTCGTATATACATGCACTAGATCTTGATTATCAAGGTAGCGTTAATGGGAGATTTCTCCTGTTCGTCGTTGAACAATGAAAATTCGCAGCCTACGATTTAACTAAAAGCGGAATGTGGGTCACTGTGTCCAATTGGACTCTTCACTCTGTCATTGCCCATTAGCAGTGCTTGCAATAATGCGGTAAAAACACCAGTACATCACTGCATACCTTGCGCCTCCCCAGGTTTTAGGGGCGAAGCTCCTTATGGCGTGGCTTGTGCGTCCCTCGTAGTACGTAACCACTCGTGGCACATACCCGAATTAGCGGTCCTTACGATTTTGACCTCCAAGGTGGTTCCGGTGAGAGATTTCTTCTGTGCGTTGTTGAAAAATAAAAGATAGTGCTCACTGCACATGTTAATGGCTACTAAGGGAGAATGAGAGACAGGAGCATTCGGCCTTTAGGTAACGCGCACGCTGCGATCCCCATTAGCAGCTATTGGCATGTACATTGAGCACGATCTGACAAGAAAGGGTTGCTACGTTATACTCGCTGGGTGTAACCTCCTTGGTTTTAGAAAGGTTTAGCGAGCGTTGGGCCGCATAGCCATGAATACAGTGAACTAGTATATATCATGACCTCGAGATGGTTAAAGGTGGGAAGTAAACCCAAAGCGCAAGCCGTAAGAAAGTGTGCATATGCCACCTCCCGTTTAGCCCTTGAAATGTCCGCTGGATGGCGGTGCTTCTATATGAAGAATATATGATGAAAAGATGCGAGATGGTGGTACTTGGAGTACTGAATAGATGGACGAACGGACACACAGACAGATGCATGGATCAACGCATGAACGGACGCAGGCGCGGATGCATGGACGAACGCAGGGACGGACGCACGAACAGACGCACGCACGGACGGCTGGATGGACGCATGGACGGTTACACAGACGTACGCAGGAACGGACGGAAGCAAGAACGGACGAATGCTTCGCCCCACACCCCATCATTCACTCCGTGGATATGCTGCCATTTTTTTCTCTGCAGCGCAACACCGCGATCAGCGCCAGCGTAAACGCCGGACCAGTGTAAGCTTTAGCGGTCGCTGCTTCGCGTCTACACATGGTTTGGTGTAGCGGGAGACGGTGGCATTTTTACTCTCTAGTTTTATTCTCAACAAGAGCCTCTGCAACCACTTTTCACAATGGTTGGAAAACACTGCCAATGGGCAGTCAAGGCTCCTGAGAACACGTGAACAAAACTTTGCAGCACAGGATGTAAGTGCATTTTATAATTCATTCTAAAGATCAGTGAGCAAAGGCTTCATCTCCTCTCGCCAAATGATGCCATATAGCCAAATTAATAGCGTTGTAAGCACAAAGTCTACAAAAAATCAGCTCTAGTGTACACCATGAGGTACATAGTTACCACGACCGCCGCGAGATGCCGCTATGTTCCTGCGCTCTCAATCACGATCGCATGTAAAGTAAGCAATGCATTCGGAAAAAAAACATAAAAAATCACGCATATCCACGAAGGGAATGAAGACGAATGGGTGAAGCTATAAGGTCCATAATGTTTACCTTGGAGTCACCGCCTAGAGTAAAGGGCGTTGCTTGTAGGCGTTTCATATTGCTCTGTCGCAATCATGATTGACATTGGTGTACTGTTGAACATTAATTTGTTTGTCACGTATGTTACCCGAGTGTTGTCGCATATAAAGAGGCCTGAGTGGCAAAGTCAAATAAAAAGACGACAGCAAAGATTGCTCATTAGGTCCAGAATGTCTACGTTGAGGTCACCGATTATTATAAAGGGTCCGTGCTTCCAGGTGTCGTATATTGTTTCGACCCAAATATCATTAGTGATCGTCAACCATAAGCCTTTCTTATTCACATACACACATATATTTCGGCTACGAGAACGGTTTTGTAACCACCAGGACCGCGGGCAATGAGCATCGACGACAAAGCTAGCCTATTGCTCGATTAATGATGTTAAGGCTTTGTTATTGGTGATCTCGACACAACCTCCTTTTATTGAGCGTAGACACCGATACTAGCACCAAAAATATTCTTGTAAAAGTTAAGCTTTCAAAGTGACCGTATCAAGACAAACCGCTTCGAACTCGTTTTACTTGGGAAGCGTTGGTGTGAGAAGGAAATATTGAACGGTGGTGGCCAAAGCAATCGTTTCTTTTCATCACACGCAGGAAGAAAATGTGTCCCTAGGGTACGAAAACCAAACAACGCGAATCAATTCAGTCGAGGCTGTCTGAATTCAGATATTTCTCTATCTACATCCTTCCTATCAAAGAGAAAACACTGCTTATTTTGGTCATGATGTTGTTCCTTTTTTTTCATGTTGCTTATTGTTCAATTTATTCTTCTCTTCGTATTCGGAGATGTCTCCCCAGTGGCCACTTTTTTTTGTAAATGTCTTCCAGTCTAGCTCATTTTTGTCTTTGCCCGACCAAGGTAAACAGGTGTTTCGTGATGAAACTATTCTGGACCAGACACGTAACTTCCCGCCGAAATGGGCTGTATGGAAGGCTAGAAGAACAATAAGTATCAGAAATAATATGTATCAGACCGCCTAAAAATTCAGAGCAAAAGGAAGTAAACTCACGCTAAGTGCAGCTCGCAAAGTTCATTTTACAAGCATGATTGCTCTTCGAAGCTGCTGTGTTCCTGTCAGCTGAAATAACATTGCGAACTGCATTAGAGCAGAAATCTAACTTTGCCCTAACCGTAATGAACTTGACATGGTGGAAGGAAGTGGTTTTCGAACTCCCACATACACAAAAAACACGAAGAGAGAGGAAATAGAGCGGGAAGAGGCAAACAACCGCTACCTATAGGCGAACAACGCCTGCCTGCTCTACATGAAAAAAAAAACAAAAGGAAACAAAAACTCCATTTGGATGAAGTTGTCGAGCAACTTCAGCTGTCAGCCTTCTTTAACAAACAGGTGCTCTTCCTTCACGACAGGCCGTAAAAAGCTTGAACCAGACCGTATTGAGAGGGAAAGGGGGTGTCCTAGAGCCCCACACGGCCTCTCCGCCTTCGAATTTTGATAACAGTGGCGTTTTGCCAAAAATGAATTATAAAAACAGGCCTTCTCAGAAAGTCAAGGCTTTCAGGAAGTGCTCCTCTTCCTCTCCTCCCCCCGAGAGTGTGATTCCTGGCCACGACATTGGCTGGAACACTTACGTGAAAATTTATTGGCACAGTGAGGATGGCTCACTCCCGTAAGTATCAGTTTTCTAGAAAGATCGTTTACATCACTTCACAGTGTAATCGAGATTATTAAACTTACCGAACAATTTCAAGCAATATTGCTCATAATTGGATTCACAAAGTGAATTGTTTTAGAAAAAAAAAAAGAAGTATGCGTAAATTTCTTTCATGCTGCCAGAGTATTCTGAAAGTGACACGCTATCAAACCTAGATCGTCTCTCAATGCGTACACAGACGGTGCTTTTGTTAACCATAGCATTATTATTATTCCGATGCCTTGTCTAGCTATCGACAACCTATCATTTAAATCTGCCATAAATTTAAATTCGCAGAGTCATTTTCTGACAACAAAGATAGTAAAAGTTGTTCAGTCATTAGTTCTTAATTTTGTTATTGGTGTCCACGCAATTTTTCTCGGAATGATAACATGTCTCGCGACTCCTTTTACTGCTTCTCACCGGGACGACTGTTTTTGCTTCGATTCTGGTATATAATTTATTTCTTTTATTATCGGCTACATAAGCCCTACCCAATGGCATTACCCTTGCAATGCTGCATTTGTATGAGTTAAGATAAATTATACAACTAACGAGTTTTATTATTGTCATAGTAATGGTTTGAGTAATCTTAATCTTTCTAAGAGCTGTAACTTTGAAACCTAAGGCTCGAAGTCACTCAAAGAAAGGTGACCTGCGGGAACATACTTTTTCGTTTATTCGGTCTGTTTAAATTTTGTCAAGTCGGATGATTGAATCGCGGCCGTGGCGGGGCTGTATTTTTTTCTAGAGGCGAAAATGCTAAAGGCGCACGTACTTGAGATTCAGGTGCGCGTTAAAGACCCCAAGTGGTCGAAATTTTCAGAGCCCTGCAGTATACGGCGTGTCTCTTATACGTCACATGGGTTTTGGGACGTTAAACGCAACAATTATTATTGCGTTATTATTAAGGCGTAAGCCTTAGGTTTTCATGAAACGCAAGCAGTTGCCATGGGCCTCAAGACGAGTTGTGTAAATCAGATGGCAAATATGAGACAGCACCAAGACGTCACAGCACCAAGGTCACAGGTCGTCACAGATTGTCACGTCTTGGTGACAGCACCAAGATGTCACAGGTCGCTAGAATTTGTGATCGTTATCATGGTATCAGTATGATATCACATTATGACGTCATCTCATGATGCCTCCACTTACTGAAAGAGGCCCGATCTTGGAGGGGTTGGGAAAAAACGTAAGCTGCAAAGAGCTTCCAGTGTCCCCGATCCCGCAGGCAATGAACAAGAAGTTTGAGTGAAGGAAACTTTTTGGGGTTGTGGAAAAGACAAATGCAGGTGACCGAGAAGAAAAAATCGCATTCGAGTCAGCTTGCAAAAACTGATAAGGGATCTTGTGAGTTTCACTAAACATCAATAGTCTAAACACTGCGAAGTTGGCGATTTTTTAGCTTTTGACAATGTAGCGGACAAGTCTAGTGAAGCTCTAGCTAAAAACAAGAATAGGAAGTAAAAAAAAATATCTGTAGTTTGGTTTGGTTTGGTTTGGTTTGGTTTGCTTAGTTCAAGGCAAAACTGAACAAGATTGTCTTGGGGGACACGACTAAAGGCTAAGTAAATGCCTGCCTTGGTCGTTCCACCCTGGCAGCAAAGCAGAAACATACCGCAAGTACAGTACGCATAAAATTACAACGTCACGTGTTATCATACATGGGTACCATAGTCGAACAGGAACTGCCAGAAGCGTGAATAAAAAAATAGAAATATAAACAGTCCTTATTCGAGTGGTGGCAAATACAAACAAATGCATGTTTTCTATCAAGTAAATTAACAAGAGACATCTTGACTAGAAAATCGAGTTGCTCTACAAGACAAATTAGAGCATAGTAAGCAACAGGCAAAGGGACAATAATAAACAAGGTGCAACGAATACAAAAACATCATTAACTACAAATTTCAAAAATCAAGAAAAGCAACGCTTTCATCCACTAGAAACTCTTTCGTTATTTTTTAAAATGATCTAGCTGAAGTTCCGTCTTCCAGTGAATGTAATATAGTTGGGTGTTTGTTTAGAATGTTTGGAATTTGTGACGCTAATCGTTGGTCACCGTAGTTCGTGCGTCATCTATATATGTATATTAGGTTCTTTCTCAGCTCGTATGGGGTTTGTTGCACATAATTTGTGTCCGAGATAGTGATATATTTAGTTTATACTAATGTAATATCTCTAAACATAGCTTATGTCTGTATAACAGTTTCAGGCATCCTTCTTCACCGTCATCAGTTAATGTATGAAAAGCTTGCACAAACATTTCTTGAAAGTGTGCCGCTGATACAACTCTTCTCCGAAAGATGATGGATAGTTAGTGCATGCCGTCATACTACACAAAATTTATGATTATTTATGGCGTAGTGGGTACCCAGCAAGTGTGCTTGTAGCAGTTACCCAAAGAGCGAAAATGCTCTGAAGGGCCACTCTTCCAGCTTTCGCTGTCACTATGCTGCGTGATCCGCGTAGGCCTGGCCGTTTTTCTCTTTGCCAAATGAGGCCATGCAGGATTAGTGCAGCTAATCGATCATAATTAAACAAACCCGAACGAAGAAGTCTGTTATTATATAAACGTTATCAAAAACGCCATATTTCGATTTCTCAAAGTAACCTGCGCTAGCATCACTCATAAAATCTAGTTTATCATTTACCTTCATTGTTTAGTATGAACAACTAATGTGATCATTTCACTCATAACACTATTTAACCGACTCAGATTCGCATAATGGATTCATTAGGTTACATCACCTATAACAGTTTCTTTCTGCAGCGCCTTCTACGTGCAATGGTGGTGTAGTGGTTATGGCACTCGACTGGCTGACCTGCTGGTCGTGGGATCGAATCCCATTCACAGCGGCCACACTTTCGATGGCGGCGAGAATGCTCGACACCCATGCGTTTAGCTTTAGGTGCACGTTAAAAAACCCCAAGGTGGCCAAAATTTCTGCAGCCCTTCAATACGCTCTCTCTCACAAGCATACCGTTGTTAAGGAACGTTAGACCTAATCAATTAGTATCATGCAGAAGCCCTCCGCTTTATGGGGCGGTGTTCTAGAAAATCTTTTTCATGAATGCTGAATGACTATTACAAAGACATCGGCTGCTCTCAAATTGGCAACACTACTTCACAACGAAAAAAAAATCGGCTGATCCCCACGTACCTGGGAATCGACATTATGCGAAACATGCGGAGGGAAAATGACCAGTGTTGCAATTTTTTTTATGGAGCGACCCGTCATGAAATTACGCTAAATATATGTACATACGTTGCAGCCACAGACATATGTTGAAGCGTTGAACGTGCTTATATAACCAGTCGTTTGCACTCGCGCAACGATGCCAACTGGAACTTGCGTATTAGCAACACCAGAAGCTGGTGTGCAGCGCTGATGCTCGCGAAGATGCTGACCCTGGACACTGCTGCGTAAATCAACTTCACCGCATTGGCACCTAACCACAATTGACGGTCACCCGTCGTGACGGACTACATCAAAGGAGTTCATATGTAATGTTTAATTGAAAAATTGGGTAGACATCAGTGCAATCACTATTGACGTTTTTACGAAGATAAGCGTCTATTCAAAAGTAGTTCCGAGACCTGGCGTAGCTCTGTGATAAAATGCTTCACTTGCCACGCTAAATGCTCGGGTTCGGTGTCCAGCTGAGACCCTGACATTATTATTTGCATTCCTCGGATCGACGCGACCGATTTCGGGTATTTCTTAACACTCGCGTGTTCAAATTGCCCAGGTGTGTTCTCGTCGTTCCGGGGTAGATACTATGTGTCAATCACCTGTGGCACATACCCGCCCGTGAGTATGTGCCACTGTCTGGCGGGAAGTGTTTGACGACGTACGCGACGGGATTGTGACAATATTCACGTCTTGATCAGCGCGTCATATTCGTTAAACCATCTTACCCTCCCATGCTAATTTTGGTTAACGCCAATAAGGGGGTGACCACTGAGAGCACTCAAACGTAAGCGGCTAGATATACATATAGATACGCTCAAAGTCGCTGAAGTTTACTAAGAAATGCTTCGCATTTTAAAATTTACGTACCACTGCGACCATATACACACTTTAATAAGAAGTGCAAGCATCTAACCATTACCATTGATTTTGTATTCATTAAAATCCCTCCTCGCTATCTTTCATTTTCACGAAAGATGCATTAATTGACCCTATAAATGGTTCCAAGTTGGCTTCCGTACAGAGAACACACTGATTCGCATTTGGAAGATATACATAAAATAAATGGATACCTGCCTTACCAGCCTCTGGACTCCCTTCTCCTCTTGATTTTTATCACATTTATTTATTCTTGTTCTTGGTATCTGTAATCTCATCCTCAAACATTGGCTTGTTATCCTTGAACATACAATGAGAATTATTCCACGCAAAAAGTGGCATTAGTGGACACACAGAGGACAATAAACAAATTGCTGCTGAGCTAGTGCATGATCCTCTTATTTATCTGCTTCGGTCGATTCTCATTAGCCATCGGTAAACATTCGTTCTCTTCTTAGGCATGCTGCTTTTGTATTTTGCGTCAGCCACGCTAACTCTGCACTTTCGCATGAGAAGCTCGCGATCCGCTCATTATGCGTCAGTAACCTTCCTTTACCTGCACCGCTTTGTGTGCGATTCGGCCGGTTCTGCGTACCTTCGTAATCGTAACAGGTGTCGTATAGCCGGTCGACGCATAAAAATCTTGCAGTAAATGACACATGCTAATTCATAGTGCGGCAAGGTTTATCTTCGCAGAATAGTCGATTCACCCTTGTAATTGGCTCCATTTCACAAATAAACAGTGTCAAAGCACAGGACTTTCACGCAATGTATTGCTGATAATGATGGGGTGTAGTATTTGATCAAAATCAAGGCTAACAGTCTTCGCTAAAAGTTAACCAAATCAATTTCCTGCTGCCTATTTTATGCGTGTGTTGAATTTACATATATATATTGAAATACCTAGCCGCTGTCGTAAGACGCAGGGGTTTTTTTGCCCAGATCTCCTTTTTACTTTTCTTAATTTATACGCCAATTAGGTCATATTACTGATACCGAGCTTGTTACAGTTACTTTGGACATTTACATGAGACCTGCGTCCAGCGATCGTTCAATTAAAAGCTTACTCGATGGTGCGACTTGCCAAGAAAAAAAAAAACCCTTTGATGTGACATGTAACTAAAAGCAAAACCATGTATTCATCATGTATTCATCAGCAAAACCAACTGATGAATAAGATATTTTTTTTATTAAGTTTGAGGATTCGGTGCATTTGCGCGTTCTTTGAGAAGATCCATGGCTTGGTTGATGATCGTGGTAGCTTCACGGAAGAAATAAAGGACGACAAGTAGACTGATACAAGCACGGTCTATCATCTGAATCACTAACTGGCCGAATCATCTAGTTAGAATGGTTGATGAACTGAGTTATTGATTTATCTGATATTATATTTGATGCCAGACTGATACTTGACAATTTACTCCAAGTGGGTTCGGTTTGGAGGGCCGGGTGAAGTAAAATTAAGGTTAAAACGCTTAAGTGCACTATAAGAAGAAAAACAGTCATTAGAGTATTTTGTGCGTCCTGTTTTGCAATAAATATGATTGAACTTAAAAGCGACTCATGAACTCTCTTCGCAGAACACATACTCTTTTCGGAAAAGTCGTGAAGACCCAAAAGAAGGTTAATGCGTTTCTCTATAGAGATTCCTGCACGTGGAAAATCGGTACCCACTGAGAAGAGCACTGGCATACTCCATTGTTTAGTTTTGATTGTGTACAGCACACCGTGCTAGTCTCGGCACGCCGAAACTTACCTGCACTAACCACACATATACACCAAACGAATTTAGTTCACGAAGCATTCAGGACCCCAGTAACACTACAAGACACCAGTCGCCACGCTTTCATTATTTAAATTTTCAGACAACTCACTTGTCAATGCAATGAAGTAGTTATATCATAGACTGGGATATTCGCTCAGCAAATTCATTAGCAGGAATACTCACTGCACTATGTCAAACCTTAGCCAGCTCCTGTTTGCCTTCTACCTTCACAGCAGAGAAGAAGCTCTGAATTTTTTGCCTACTTTTCATTTTGAAGTTGAAAATGTTCTATGGTCAGTTGTGCTGACAGCTAAAAAGTTCAGGTCACCAGTTTTGCAATCTGTCAATACAGAAATTCTATTACATTTATATTTGCATTTGTAGCCTTCACTGTAGTCTTAACTCTACACTGAGGAGAAGCAAAATACGAGACCTTTTTTTTTCTCATTAGGTATTTCAAAGCACTTCTTGTGCAGGATTTAGCTTTTTTTTTATTTCCGCTACCCTTTAAAATTTCAGAGTGCATGTATGAACAGGCTATTTCAGTTTATTTTGTGTTTATCAGTTACACAAGAGCATTTCGAGGAATTAAACTAGTTTAAAAGGCCCTTCAGAGTTTGTGGAATGCACACGTGCACAAATATACAAGAGATAGAAAGAGTTACATAACAAAACAAAAAATAAGCTATAAAAGACGCAAACCTAATTTTTTAAATGTTTTCATTCCGAATAAGCTAAAGAAATTCTGATTATACTGCAATGCCATTTTGATATTTTGCTGTTTTCACAGTTCTTTAAATTCCTCGTTCCAGAGGGCAGTGAATTAAAACTTGCAAGATTGGTATCCCAACCGCAATATGACATAAAGTCTCAAAGCTTTATTTTGTGGACCATTTCGAAGTTGCCTCTGAAAATTCCGGCCATGCTGCTGTGATAGCACGTTCTGCTTTAGTTTCATGTCGAAGCGTGCATGCCGTTTCTACGTCCTTGTGGCATGTGCATGCGTAGCTGGTGTTGAAAAGAACATAACAATTCGGCGCCGTTAGGAAATGTAATCGCAACCTATCGCATTCAAAGCAGTCAAATCGTTGTCGAGAATGAAACAGCAAAACGTGCGCCACGTATTCTATATTATGGCTCCTATATGTGTAGGCACTGTGTCAAACACCGCTTTTCGAGCTTATTGCGAGATGGAAACTATGCAAAAGCCATTATCTCTCACCCGTGTCGTTGGAATGCGACAATAAAGGCGACAGCGGCATCGTTACACGACTGTGTCTGCGTCGATACATATATATTTTTTGTAAATGTTGGTGGCAGTGTTCATTTAGCGGCAGTGTTCAGTGCAGTGTGCATCAAGTGTATGAGGGCCATTTGCGCTATCAGCTTTGTACCACTTGTGAACCTAGTTGGCGCTTAGCGCTTGAAGCAAGGCTTATGCATGTGCACAGCACTGTCATACAAAGTGTGGATTGTGTTATGCGATAGCAAAGAATCTTTTTTCATTAAGAAGGATTGAAGAACTTGATGTTTAAGGTTTTGAAGTACTTTCTTGGTATTACAATAACCCGATATAAAATAAATAACAGCGAGAGAAATACCTTGAAGACGGACGAATATGTACTATCATGTGAGGTGAACTGACCTTGTGTGTGGAACATATGAACCTAATAGCTGTATGTGAACTGACCTGCAAATTTTGGCTAATGTGTACTTTCACATCGCATGTTGTACAGTCTCGTGTTTTGTTCCCTTATTGTTCATGTAGCGGCATATATCGCCTACTAAGAGAAAATAAGTAGCCGATGCCACCCTAATGGCACCAACCTCTGCTATTTCATCATTTTAATAAAAAAAAAACAGACAAAGGGAAGTGCAGCAGAGGCCGGGAGGTTCAATGGTCTTCTCTCTTACGCAATGGGAAGAGAGAGAGAGAGCGTAAGGGAGAGGTGGAAATCGTGAATCAAGACAATTTAGAATAATATTCGTTGAGGTTGTACGTCCCAAACAGACGGTGCGATTACGGGAGACGTCGTAGTGTAGAACTCCAGATATTTTGATCCCCTAGGGTTCTTTAACGAGAACCTGAATCTGAGTACACGGGCCTTCAACATTACGCCTCAATGCAGCCGGTGCAGCCGGGATTCGATGCCGCGAGCTTTGGTTCAACAGTCGAGTGCTATAACTACTCGATCAGTGGGGTTTCTTTCTTTCTTCCTTTCTTTCTTTCTTTCTTTCTTTTTTTCTTTTTTTCTTTCTTTCTTTCTTTCTCTTTCTGTCCTTCTCGTTTACCCCATACTAGTGCAGTTTTCATGTCCTCGACGGAGGGACAATTACGGTTACATTTTGATCCCCCCTTTACCCTGCAGTATTTTGCTTTTCAAGAATCTCGGTAGGACAAACAACCGTCCGTGTTTTTGGCTGACAGACGCGCGCAAGTAATCCATTAGTGGAAATGAAGATTAAGAGCACGAAAAGAAAGCTCGTGTAAAGATGCTGGACAAGCGATTGTCGAAGCCAAGGATTAGTTGCGCAGAGCTTAGAAGGAATAATTACAGGCCATTGCCTAAGTTTCTCGGGGTCAATGTCACACTCAAAGCTGCAAAAAAAAAGAAATGAGAATTTGAAGAGAAACGTCATGAGTAAATGAAGAAATTAAAAATGGCTGCGGTTGGTTAATTGTAGAAACTTTGTAATGAGGAAAAGAAAGACTGTGTTCTTATACTAGAGCTATACTTTTTTCGGGTTGTAGCAATACAAGTAAACTTTTGACCTGCAGTCGAAACAACCATCTTTTTTGTGCCGGATCAATTAACGCTTCACAAAGTAGTGGCTACGCACGTTTCACAAACGAAAAGCTCGTTCAATCACAGGCTAGCAAAACGATATACAATACTTTATCGGGTATATAGGAGGGTGACAGTTTTAGCTTCTGGCGGCAAGCTGTATTTTCGTCCGCTTGCTGGCCTCTCTGCCTTTCTGTATATAACCATGTCTCTCTCTCGTCCGCTTTAGTTTCTTAACATTTATATCATGCGACAAGCAGCAATATTCTCTATGCCTTCTTTTAAGCTCGTTGCTCTCAGCTGATGGCTTCCCTCTCAGATGCTCGTCATATCTACAAACCTAGCGGCACACACTTAACGAGTGGTTCAACTTATAGAAAAGTACAGGTCATGCAGTTGCCAACATCAGACACATGGGCATTCATGCAAGTTGTAGATGTACAGCCGTGAATATGTCTAGCGAGCTAACAACATCCAGCGTCAAAGGTTTAGGAAGGTTTTTATCAGTTTATAGTGTAAGCATAGCACGCGAAGTAAGCTAGTGTTACACTTCCACCAATTTTATGCTGCGCAATACCCACTTCATTGTGCGCGCACGTGTGGGGCTCTGCATTATCTCGCGACACATCCTCGCGGCTTTGTCCTGTACTGGTTTTCACTTTCCCGAAATGGCTGATATCGATCTGCATATTGGAGCTCCAATCGGCCTTAGAGCAGTATTGTTGGAAACAAAAAAAAAGCGGCGGCAATATATGAAGTGTCACTCTTAGCGTTGCAAAACACTGACACTGCGTAATCATTGAGCTGTCATTTTCAACGATTGTCATATCAAAGGAGTGGGAGATGCCTATATATATAAAAGGATCTCACACTCCTTTGATAAAACAATCGTTGAAAATGACAGGTCGAAGATTACGCGTGTGTCAGTGTTTTGCAGCGCTAAGAGTTAGACCTTGCTTAAAACCTTAGACAATTAGATGTAACCAGCGTCGGGGTCATCCTCCTGGTATCAAGAAGAGTCGACAGCAAGAGTGCCTGGACTTTGCAAAAAAAAATCTATTTGTCGTCAAACTAATTAGGTTTACCTCTAGAGCTTGCAGAATTTTGACACAAAAACTCCGATGACAGCTTGTACACTAACCAAAAGCGACGCCTTCCAGCCAGCCTAAATATTGTACAGAGTATGTGTGGATTCCGCTTCAACTTCGTATTTATCGAGACAAGCTGTCGTTGTGACTTGGCAACGTCACCAACCTTCACAAATCGCTTCGCCACAAAAACACAAATATTCGCAATCTTAGTTGACGCGCCAAGTCTCTCTTTTTTTTTTTTGCTGGTTTCAAAGCAGAGACTTCAGTTGTTTGAAACTGGGACAGTGGGCATTTTTCAAAAACGCGGAAGACGCTGGGTGAGACCATGCAACACTATGCCTTCCAATACCACACAGTCACACTTCGACCGAGAAATCAACGCGCTGCTTCACGCCCCTTACCAGTACGACGTGCCCAATAAGACATCAAAGCTGCACAGCCTGCTGGGTTTAACTGTATCCTTCGTATCGAATAAATTGCTAAAGAACGAGAAACATTCGTGGTAGAAGACACGTGCATGCTCTCTCACCTTCAATGAGACCTGCTTCAGGCCTCTCAAGGGCGAACTGTGCCGAAGAGCCTCGTGAACTTTGCCCTTGTGTGTATTCCACGGTCGGCGGATTCACCGGCAACACGCGCACATACACCCACACACTCGCAGAGTTCTTCACCGCAGGGGAATCAGGTTCTCGTCCGCCGGAATCACTGTTTCTTGATTCAACGTTATGGTGCGTCGTCGGTCTAGGGTGGAGATGGACGTTACCTGCATTCCTGGAAGAATCAGAAAACGAATTCGCATGATGCCACCGCCTCCCCCATAAGGATTAAGCAAGTACTCCATCACCAAAGTTCGTGGTCCTTCTTCAACATCCATGGTTCACTTTTACGTTACAGATACAATATGTAGCCACCCGCTAAGCTACTGGAAAAGGGCTTTTGTAAATGCGCTAAATGGAGAAAAGACCTGATGAACGATTTCTGTGGTTTCTAATTTCTATTGATTCGACGTAGGGTATCTTACACCTTTAAGCTGTCTGTGCCATGAATTCTTGTAAGGAATTGTGAAACTTTCTCGCATGAAAGGAATTATGCTTGCTTGAAGTGTTTTTAAACATTTATACAGGGTGAATATTTTTACCACTATGCCTTGTCACGAGCAGAAAACTTACCAAGGCGTCAAATTTGATATCACTGACCTAGTACATGTAAATCACAGCAATTTTCGTAGTGAACAACCTATTGCAAATACCTTTGTTGCATCTCTAAGAGAAAGTTCATTTCCTGTTGCTTTACAAACTCGCATATCAATTTCAGGCCTCGCATTTACTATCGTCATAAATTGACCTTTGAAATATGCAGGCCCACAAAGTCCTAAAAACGATACTTCAGCATCAAGAGCACACATTAAACCTTCTTACTTCAAGAAATTGCAGAGTTACTGACGAAGTAACCAAATCTATGCCATTTACAACACTTGGAAAGTTGCTAAATAGGAAACGTGGGTCTAGTTTTACAACCGAGGACTAATGGGTGAAGTAGATTTTGTTCTTCATAACATTGAATGCACTCCACCTGCCACACACATGATTCAAGTATAGGACTGCTCTCGAAATACAGAGTACAAAGCAGCTATTGATTGGTGAACAGGAATAGCCCAGCGTACAGGGTGATGGAATCCTCAGGCGGCCTTACGCTGCCCGATTGGACAATGAAAAAAAAACGCTAATGGAAGTTCAATATCTGCTCGATTCTTTGCTGCGCCAAGATTTAGTCAAGTAAAGATGCTTTCAGTGGACACTTGTTCAGGACTAACGACCCTAAGCACGAAGTCTCAAAGAAAAACCAATTTATTATGAGAGTGAAGGTGTACGAGTGCAGCGACTTGTGCTATTTAAAGACCGAGAACTACGCAAAATGACATCCAAGCTGCTTGCGTAACCATACTAAAAGCTAATGGAACCTTCATCGTCATCTCAGGATCAGAGATGTCTTTTGACAGCAAAAGTACCTAGAGAATCGGCACGTGTTTGAAGAACCAAAAAAAAACTACTAAAATCTTCATATACGCGTACGTGCCACGAGAATGAGGTAAATTACAGTACTCACTGCTGGGCCCCTAGAAATAAAGACAATTTTCGTATTTTATACAGTGGCCTCCGTGACTAGCTTCATCCAGCCAGTCGCTGAAGCTAATCGTGGAAGTTACGCTTAAGCAGTGCTGCTGTTGCATATGACGCTACATACCGAAGATTACGTCACCACGATCGCTCAGCATCGTTAGAATAGTAGGCTCAACAATAAATGCCATCTGAAGCGATGACCATGAGCCGATGACTTTGAGTGCGTGCAACAAGGGAACACGAAATAACGGGAAGACACCGAAGACGTGACAGGCCTAAGCCGACGACGACTTGTCCGTGCAAATATGACAGGCACCAACGCTTTGTTTCAGCGCGAGTTTTGTTATTTAGAGTTTTGACATTCCGTGTCGTGTCTTTGGCTGTCTATTGTTCAATTTGGACCTATCTTCGTCTAGAAAAAACGTTGAAAAACCGTAGCGTCGCTTGTTTAAATATTAGCTACAACCTAGACGCAACCTAGAAACAATCTTCAACACCTGTCTAAGACCTGAAAACAACCTAAACTCACCTGTATCGCAGTTTGAAGGTTTGCGTGGCTTAGTGCAAGGCTCAGCCTTTTTGTTATGTTATGTTGCGTTCCGATGCAAGACCATTCACTGAACCTCCAGTATAATACTCGGCATGCCTATTTTAAGCACTTACGTAAAGACCCATGAACTCAGCCGCAACTCACCAGAGCTAGCCATCCCCACTCCACCATTGAATTCGCAGTAAGAGTTCCAGCATTTCATTATACTCTCGTCAACAGAGTCTATGTCTGTTTACTACTGCCACGTCCAGTTTAATCACGGTTAGGACAAGGTTACATTTTCGTTGGGAAGGTGATTCCGTAATGTGCCTCACAATGTCGTTGGTGCCGACAAGAACACAAGTGATTTCGCGAAGAAAGCACGCCTGTAAAGTCAACTTTGCGAGCCGCACTTAGCGTCAGTTTTTTTTTTCTTATTTCTATCTACATTTCGTCGAGCCTCCCACACAAAACTATTTATTGCACGAAGGTACTCGTCTGTACTAGAATCGCTGCGTTTTGAAGTACACATGTCTGGCTTGTTTTCGAGGCAAAAAAGAAAAAAAGAGCGAGGCTGATACCGGTAAGAAGCAAGGCTTAGTGGGCAGAACATCGAAAGGCAGAAAGAGCACTCAAATAAAGAATGCCCAATATGTGAAAGATCTTATAGATACCCTGATGGCTGAAATAGACAGCCATATTTCTTTGATGTGCTGGGTGCAGATGGAGCAAAGAAGCAGATATATTTGTAATCGGAACGCTTCGAACGAATTCGATTGCGTAGTTCTGCTTTTGGGCTATTGAGACATTTTCTGTTTGTGCAGAATAAGAAAAAAATCGTTTTGGCCATAGCCATTCGCTATTCGCTCCTAGGGCGCACATTTCTAAAAGAAAACCATATCTAAGCATTGTTGTTTTAGTGACGCACCTAATTCGCAAGCTGCTAATCTACGTGAATACTTTTGGCAACGACACCGCTGTATGCGTCCAACAAACTGCGAACCAAGAAAGTTTGTGTTGCTTAACGTCAGTAGCCTGTTGTTAAGATTGTTCTAGCTATATATCGTAACAAACAAATCGAAAATAAAAACAAAAACAATGAAGAACAAAACCTTAAAATTGCCTTAGTTTCACAATTTTAATGATCTACAATAGGACTGATAACCGTGCTGGCATCGGCTTCCACTTTTAGCGTGTTGATAGAGACTAATGGTACCTCTTCAACCGTTTTATCATTTATACAAACATTCCGTTCAACTCAAACTGGTCACCCTACATGACAGTTGAAAAAATCACAGACAGCTACATGCGTCGAATCGTGCATTAAGCGTAATTCATTTTCTCTCACTTCCAGTTCGCACTCAAACTACGCATAATTCACCAGCGGAGACGTTTAAGCCGGGAGTAACGTATCTGTTGAATAATTACGCATATTTTACAAGCGGACACGTTTGCGCAGGGGATAACATATCTGTTAAATTAGAAAAACTATCACTCTCAGTGAAACGACACGCCCTCTCTCCGACCTGTTCTTTATATTCTGCTTCGCTTCATGAACATGTGTGACGATTTGTCGTGCGGGAAATGCAGTGACTATGATTGGTGAGAAAAAGAGAGTGTAGAGAAAAAAAAGAGATAGAAAATATGAAAAACAGAAATAGTAGAGTAAATCAATTTGACGAGGGAACCAGAAGAAAAAGATAAAGAAACAAGTAGAGAAATAAAGAGAAAAACGAGAAAGACAGCTAAAGAAATGGACATCGAAAGAAAGAGGGGAACAAAGGAACGGAACAGATAAAATATAGAAGGCTAGAAAACTAGTGCAAATACATAGAGCAAAAATAAAATAGAAATATGGAAATAGAAATAAAAATAAATAGACAAACGCAGAAAGATACATCGAAACGCTAAAAAAAAAAGCGCAAGAAGAGGCAGGAAGAAAAGGATAGAGCAAGCAAAGCTATGTATAGTAGAAAATGGGAAAGGATGGGAAAGGGAAAAAATGAAGATGAGGGAAATAAGAAGATCAGAGGGCAGAAAATACATTAGTGTTGTAGGCTTTTCTACAGCAAGAGCTGGACAGTATTAACATTATCTGGGGTTTAATGCCCCACAACCACGATGCGATTATGAGAGACGCCGTAGATGAGAGCTCCAAAAAATTTCGATCATGCGGTGCTCCTTAAAGTGAACTGACATCGCACCGTAAGCGAGCCCCTACCATCTTGACTGCATCGAAAGGCGGCTACCACGGCCGGAATCGAACCGGCGGCCTTCGAGTCTGCAGCGAAATACCGTAACCACCGTCCACTGTGGCGAATAAAGAGAGGCGAGGAACTGAAATGAAAATATTTCAAGAAAAAAAAAGTGGAGAGAGATGCTCCCTACTGTGCCACCTTCTCAGTCTTCGCATCACGGATGCGCAGCGACCCCAATTTCATTTCATTTCATTTCACTTTATTTTCAATTCAAAATGATAGATCAAAAAACTGTTTGGACCCATAGCCAAAGGCTAGAATAGGGTCCAATGATGCAATACAAATGATGCAACATCTTTGTTCTTACTTGTGGCCTCCTTGTTGTCATCAAAATATTATGCTGTTTTTTTTACTATGTGGTTTGATGACGCATAGCCTGGCTACGACGACTCCAGTTGGTGTTTAAGTGTAGCTCCATGTCCTAAATGTTGGGCTATGTAGGAATAAGTACGAACCAAAGGACTGCGAAAGCAAAAATTTTCCATTATTCTCGCATAAGCTGCAGCTACAGAGATCCGTCGTTGTCACCATCTAAAAGAATGTTTCCTCACTGCAACATAGCTTGAAATGTCGTTGTCATTACCATCATAATCATGGTCTTCTTATTATATGTTTAATAAATCACAAATGGCCTCTGCTGGTAATGTCCAGTTGTTTTTTTTTTTCAATACACATGATCGAAGGAGATGCCCACCCACAAATAAAGCATCGGCTAACCTTTAGCTTTTGGAGGTGTGAAATATAGAACATACATGGTCTATGCCTTACGAACATAAATCCGCAGCCCATACAATATACGAAATGAAGAGCACCACGACACTACGGTTACTCAAAAATGGATAGCAGTACAATTCCCTTCAATTAAGTTCTAACGTTAGGAATCATGAAGACGGTTATCACGTAAAGCCACATCGTAACATTCTAGGCAACATACTCAGAAATCTCACATACCTTGCGCTTGGTGGACTGAGTCTATTCTGTGCTCAAGTTTTAGTAATTTGACCATTGCATCTAGAATTAACCGTTTCTGGGTCACGCAGCCATTCATAAGAGTTTTGAAACACCAACGCATTAGAAGGGTTTAAAATTAAAATATTACACATCCAAGCGTTCTTTCTCGCGCGGCATGGTTCCGGTACGCGCAGGAAAGCAAAGTGTGGCTGAAAATAAAAAAGATATCGCCAATGGACCCTGAATCACACTATTACATTCCGCTCTCGACGATGTAGGTCAAGTGTTGTCCATTTTTTGCGCTTTTCAGCTCGTACATCGGCTGCACCCTTGTTTTTGCCATGATCAACTCTGCCGTGTTCGTGTACACTAAGGTTATGCCTGTGATTTCTTGAGATATTGTAGGTGCAATGTCATAACCTTCGTGGCGAGCAAAATAGTGAGGAAATTTCGGACTGAAGAAAAGTAAAAAGCATGAACAAATAAAATCATACCAGATTTGTCACTCTCGAAAACCCGTGGAGGCTCTTCAGCTTACTATGACTAAGAGAAATATTGCGTTGCTCAAATAGCAATACGAATGAATGCATAATAAGTTCACTGTGCCTGAAATTTACATCGTGAAGTATACATCAAAACATCAAGACAACTTAGTACAGCGGTCTGTCTTCAGAAGTGCGTCGTCTAAATGATTCATACCGGTGAACGGTGTTTCTAAGCGATAAGATGTGAGTTGCTAGAAGTTCAAAGGGAACAGAGTGAAAAAAATCAATAAATATAACTCTGTTTAAGTGTTTTTTTTTCAAGTTTTTATATCTTCGCTGATTTTTTTAAATTCTCCTGCATGCACCACACGCCCCAACCATCGGCACTGCTGGCCAGTATCTCAGAAAATGCAGAAACTCCAAATATTCTAGCCCATCTGGATACCCCTGTACACGGAATAGGGGCTCTAACCTTTTACGAGACCTAAATGTTTTAAAATTCAAATGGCCGTGGTGCCTTCGTATCGGGTCTTGCAGAGTTCCCTCTCCAACACATGGTGATTTGCATATTTATGTGTATGTACTTAGCGGGTGAGCACTCTCTAATTATGACAGGTAGATTGTCACTATCCCTCAGAAGGAAGGTATATAACAGCTGTATCTTGCCGGCACTTAGCTACGGAGCAGAAACCTGGAGACTTACAAAGAGGCTTCAGCTTAAATTGAGGACGACGCAGCGAGCAATGGAAAGAAAAAATGTTAGGTGTAACCTTAAGAGCCAAGAAGAGAACAGAGAGGATTAGGGAACAAACGGGGGTTAATGATATCATAGTTGAAATCAAGAAGAGAAAATGGACATGGGCCGGGCACGTAGCCCGTAGACAGGATAACCGCTGGTCATTAAGGGTAACTAACTGGATTCCCAGAGAAGGCAAGCGGGTTAGGGGGAGACAGAAGGTTAGGTGGGCAGATGAGATTAAGTTTGCGGGTATAAATTGGCAGCAGAAAGCACAGGACCGGGTTAACTGGCGGAACATGAAAGATGTCTTTGTCCTGCAGTGGACGTAGTCAGGCTGATGATGATGATGATGATGATGATGATGATGATGATGATGATGATGATGATGATGATGATGACTCAGCGGGTGCTTTGTTAAAGAACACTAAAGTCAAACAACAATTTACGTTAGAGTGAAAGCTCAATGTATGACAACGTCTAAAAAGACAAATTTATCAACAACAGTGTTCTACTTACACAGAAATTAAGGTAAATCTGCAAAAACACATACGCCTTGACTAGTACAGTCGCAAATTAATCCCGTTGACCTCCGACATACCACCTACAATCATTCACTAGTAATCGAACTAGCAGCCCTAAATAAAACAAAAAAACTTTCGTGCATCAAGAGATGTGAAAAAATGCTACTTGTTCGTTTCTGTTCGAGTCATCGAAAAAAGAACCGCCTATGGGAAATGACGCAAGTGGTTCAAAAGTTCAATTATCGTCTCGTTGAACTAGGCTGGTCGCACCACCTAGCTGAACCCAATTGAACCAAGCACGTCTGCCATCGCGGAGGCCATGTCAGGAAATTGTTCAAAGGCTGTGGTTGCAGCTGTGGCTCCCTCTACTTTCGTTTCGCTGCTACTGGTGTCAGCAGCCATGCAGTAACGCCGCAAAAAACCGCACACAAAGCACAAACTTCTACTGTTTTCTTAATTTATTTAGACGACTAATGAGCAAAAAATGTGGATGTTAACAAGGTGTACAATCACCGTCAATATTACTCGCAAAATGGTCACTGTGGTCACAAGGGCCCAAAGCCTGAACGGTTTCACCAGCAAGCATTGAATAGGTTTAGGGCGTACAAGCATGTGAAACATTGTTCACTTCAATTATTTTCGCTATTTTGCCACCTTCGGTAATAATGTCACATTTATCAATGAAAACATGCTGCAATTCATACTGAGCATGACTTCGCGTTCGCCTTTCGCGCGAGTCCTGTAGTCCTCTAAAAAAGTGTAAGTACTCAAAAGCAAAATGTCCAAACGTGCGTTTTTTTTTTTTAAATTTCAAGGCATATACAGTTGTTTTAGCATCTGCAGGACCAGCTCACTCCGAGGATTGGGTATGACATAGCTGATAAAAACAAGAGCTTTTGTGCGTCGAGAACCTAGAACTGAAACGTGGGCAACTTGGAACTTATTCATTGTTGAGTAGCGGTTATCATGTTCCCTTCTTTTGTGTTTTATCGATTTCCACTCTCGACGAAATTCGCTACCCAAAGATGAATGAAAACCAGAACTGACGGGAATGAAATCAAACGCGGAATTCACTCTGTAGGCGACGAAGCACAGACATACGCAAAAAAATCCGTCTTTCAATTGCTAACAATAATTTAGGCGCAGACATACACAAAAACTTTCCTATTTCAATAGCTAACAAGAATTCAGGATTGAAGGACATCTTGATGTGAAGAAAGAAAACAGGCGTGATTATTGTAACTACAAGACGAGAGAGCGCTGCCGAAAGCCTTGTCACGCATTTGTTTTCACGAATGTTCAAAGCTATCTATGTCAGCAATATGCTGTGTGTAAAAAAGTAAGAGAGGGGTCCACGTATGTTTTCTCTGTGAATAACACGGCAATGTAAACGCACGTGGAACTGACAGCAGGAAGAATTGATGTGGGATATCAATAAAAATAGCGCGGATTGGTTCCCTCAGCGCACACTGGTCGTTTTCAATGCTAGCGATGGAGGAACGAGGCCTCGTAAGTGCCCGAAGCGTTCAACATATAAACCAAAAGTTCCAGCACCAATCGCGGAAGTATACCATGGTAAAGGAAGGAGAGCAGGTTGAGGCACTGCTGCACAAACGTAGTGCTATATTTAAAACAAGACCGCAACAGTGGCACAAAGGAAGCATAAATAAAAAAATGTTCTTTTACTAAGTAAATGAAAGACGAAAAAATGTTACGCAACACCAGTGAGAACATAACGAGGCCCCGTCGTAGTGGTCTAGTGGCTAACGTACTCGGCTGCTGAACCACAGGTCGCGGGATCGATTCCTGACTGTGGTGGCTGCATCCACGAGAACTAACCACAATAAGACAATATGACTGCCCACAAGTCACAACAACATTCACAAAACCTCTGTTTTTCCGTCATCAATTGCATATTGGAATCAACTTCTATTAATAGCTGTGAACTGTGACACCGTAGAATCCTTTATTGAAAAGATTAAAACTATAAGTTTTTGAACAATAGACGCAAATGTACGAATAGGAATTTATTGTGAGCAGTTTCTTTCCCTTTGACTGGTTTGTCCTATTAGCATGACTCTGAACGTTGCATTATGACACTGTTGTTTTGGCTACTTGGAATTCAATAGTTTTTTTCTCTTCTCTTGGATTGTGTTGGTGCCTTTCTGTACGTGACATCATTGTTTGTATATCCTATGTACCACTCCTGCTTGGACCGAGAAGGTCTGCAGTATATTTAAATATAAATAAAAAATTTAGGATGGAGGCGAAAATGCCGTAGGAACATGTACTCAGATTTGGCTGCACGTTAAAGTACCCCAACTGGTCGAAATTTCCGGAGCCCTCTAGTACGGCGTCTCTCGTATTGATATAAGGCTTTTGCGACGTTGAACCCCTCATATCAATCATATCAATCAATAAGAACATAACGAGCAATGTCACCATAACTCAGGGCATTTTGTACCAGCTTACACAATCCGACAAAGTTTCGACGTCGGGGTGGTTTCCTCAAAAAGAGTGACAAGTACCTGACCTTACGATGGGTAAATCAAAATCATTTGTCATATATAAATGACATAACATCAAATATTGCTGTCGCAGTCTTACTACACTACATCAAGAGCCGTACGCATGTGCCTGTGAGGCGATGATCTTATCTCTTACGTTCCCACTGGTTCAAAGAACAGACACCAAGGTACAATCCTAAGCTTACGACGCAAAAGTATATTATTTGCCAGACAACATATTGGCATTTTCATTGTTCACAACGACAAACAACAGCAAACATTTGAGCCTTGAGTACGTACCAATGTGCCGCTTCTGGTCAGAAATAGCGTATATCTAGAAAAAGGCTAATCATTATTTAGTTCTTTACTTCTTACTAATTCTCAGCAGCGATTGCGATGGAAGTGCTATAGTAGACCAAAGTTTGTATATATTCATATCTTAACTTCGACCAGTATTTCCTGGATTGTTGTGCGTTCTCGACCTCAACATCGTTGTGATCATGAAAACGATCATCAGCAACAGGAACAGCAGCAGCAGCAGCTGTTGCAGCCGCCAGACTACGTCCACTGCAGGGCAAATGCTTCTTCCGTGCTTTGCCAATCAAAAAGGTCCAGTGTTTGCTGCTGCCCCGTTATTAACGCGATTTTTTCATCATGTGATAAATTGAGCTTCTTTCCTTCAATCACTCGTCGACATGAAATGGAATCTCTACTGAGCTGGCGAAACTAAATTAACCGCTTATAAAAACTATTCGCGACTACAAAAAAGCATTATGTAGTAAATACAGTGAACAGGCGATGACTAACTGTACGTAGCAACTTTATCAATATGATGATGATGACAATTGGTGATTATTGGTGCAAGCTCCATATTCGTTATTCAAGTAATATGAACGGAATATGAGCAATGATATTGCTGTGCGGCTTTATAGGGGCCTAAAAGTCCACGCCCTGAGGTGGGTTAAAACTAAAAATTATTAAAATCATGGCGGTGACATGAAACGCATGGAGGTGGAATAAATGACAATGTTGGTAGAGAGGGCCGTCGCAGCCGTGAATTCTGTACAGAGGTCAAGCTACGGATCACCTCGAATTATGAGGTGGAATCTATGGAAATATTTTAAAAACATAAAAACTGACTGAAGTTTAAAAAGCGTATTCTCACCGATGAGCATGACAGAATGTAGTGGTAGTTATCGTATCAGGGCAATAAATTTAAGTAAAAAATGAATATATAGAATAAAATAAAAAAGTTAGGATAAGCACGTTGTCGACTGCAGCAGAAGGATGTTGCAGCATGTGTTCTCATAAAAAAAAATCTTGTAACCTGGCTCAAATTAGGAATGTGTTTTCAAGCTAGCATATTTGGCAGAGCAGTGTGACAAAATAAACAAGGGGCTTTGGTTCGGGCATGCCATGGTGCCGAAACAGAGAGCGTTTGACACAGTAGGTCAAATAAGGGACAAGCGCAATGACTTCACGTTCCATCCACGAGCCCTCAGAGAATTCCGCAGGCGTCACTGTAAATGCGTGACCTGACAAAGCGACAATAACTTTTTGTTCATTGGAGTTGCCAGCACTTTCATAAAACATGCAACAAGCAAATACAACCACTTTCATGTCTATAATGTTTGCCACTACCCAGAAGGCACGAAAGTGGCACGGACAAATCTTCTGCCAAACAATGTTCGTGGGAAATAAGATGTGTGGTAAGGACAACAACCGATTGGCTCATATTGAGAAAAGACGCCTGGTGTGCAAGTCATAAGAATGTAGCGGCCTGCAATATTTCTCGCACTCTACTGCAAGATGTCTGTATTTGTCTATGCTATTGTGATATTATTCTGCAAAAACAAACTTAGATTGGATAAAAATAAAACAGAAAGTATTAGCAGAAAAAAATTAATATTGAGAGGACGTGATCGCCTTCTACGTATTTCAAAGGTCATGCAAGTGTCTTTTATGTTGATGTTCAAGTTTTCCTGCCTTCTGTGTACCTAATGAAGTAAATAGTCTTCTGGTGTTTGCATCAGCTGGTGAGCCAAATATTCAAAGGCTTGCTCAAATCACTACGCCAAGGTTTACACCAGGTGCATATAAAATCAAGAGAAACTCAGCTTAATCAAGGTAAGAAACGGACGCATGCCTGAGCTAATATCTTTAGCTATTAGTTTGCACAGCACTCCGCACAAGGATTGTTACAATGAGAGCTTTAACTAGTATTTGAAAATCATGTATTATAAATGCGTTCAACCGTACAAACTGCACCCGGACCTGTCATTGCATCCTGAGAGGAGGAACATGCTGATCTTGAAAGCAAAGTTAAACGTAAATGAAATGAATATATATATAGTAACACATCAAATGAAAGGGGAAACAATTGTGGAATGAATGATTCTTTCGAGAACAACATCATTCAGATCAAGTAGGTTGGACGTCTACGGCTTCTGCACCTCCACAATCATGTTAATTCAGTAAGACACCTCTGTGATCTTCATACATAACATTAGGACCCTATTTATTATGACATGGAATATTATAAAATATTCTGAAACAAACTATAGCTTGTATGATCGCTTACACAAATTAAAATGACCACATGTCAACTCGACGTCAAGATCAGCAGACGGCCTCACACTAGCATACTTTACGTGTTATGTTGGCTGCCTCTAACGTGGGAACACGTTCAGAGAAGTGAAGATGGCAGTAAAGTCCTGTGAAGTGCTTGAGCTTAATTTACAAACCCTAAACCCTCGCAGAATCATCCCCATGTCGACATTTGAATACCCTCGCTCTGGAAGGTCTCTAAGAAAGTCCCACTGGGGCAGAACAGCATTTGCATATCTCTTTGCAACGCAGCATCCTCATTGGAGACGAGACTTGCTTTTGAATTTATGTGCACTATAGTCAAGTACGAGGCTTCAAGCGCTGACCTGATGTGATGTTAAACTAAGCATTCTTTTTGCATAAATTCTATTTTGCTGCGTATATTTTATTACGTTTAGTTGAAATATATGCCACGTAAGCGTGTTCTAAGGAAGGCAATATCATGGTTGACGAGACGTTCCAAGCACAGCGATTCAGCATGGGCTTAAAAAAATATTTGTTTTGAGTTTCTAAAAATTCTCCCTTCCAACATACAACCACAACGTGTAGTGAAAGTGGATCACTGACAATAGTTATAGTGCGAGAGCAGAACGACGAGAAAGATGAATCACTTAATTCAGTTTTTTTTGTTCAATATGTCACGACTGATTCTACAAAAAAAAAGCATGATGATTTAGGCCTACAAGTAGGAAAAAACGTTTTTAAAAAAAAAGCAGTTTAGTTGGCTGGGCTACGGCTTTTTACGTGGATATGCTGAAGTTTTGCCTGTTCATCCCTTCGTGGGCTAGCCTAGCCGCATTACAAATGTTTCATTGTATATAGCTTCTCAATTGGTTGCAACACTTCTACTTGCTTTCAAGTTGGTCTCCCAGAACTTCTTGAATGTATTACGTAGATCTTACGTATTTATACATGCTCGACCACAATCTGTATCAAGCCCGCCGCCGGACGTCTTTTAAGATTATTGTTTTGATATTACTCCCTGTGTTCGTCATTCATCGCCATTGTGATTTCTCATCTTTTTGTCATTCAAAGATGCTTGCAAAGGGAGGGGCGAAACGTATTTCCTGGTAATGAAGAAAATGAATTTATAATATCCGTCGTGGGCAACAACGAAGGCTGTATACAATTCGCTAATTAAGTCGTTTGGTGAACGCCTGACAAAACTGTCATTGCGACTCGAACACATTTTACTTCTTGATTCGTGGCTCGTTCTAGTTATTTTCAGCAACACCAAACTATCAAGGAGGAGGAAGAAGAAACTTTATTGTGAAAGACCAGTGGCCTGGGTAGTATAGGGGTCGCGAAGTCCTTGGGCCCTGGTGATCTGTTTGACCCATTGAATTCCCTAGAGCTCCACCTTAACGCGCTTTCATTCCGCAGAGCTGTTCCGGTTATCAGCAACGTCAAACCAGTGTAGCCCTGACCTAACAAAATTGCATATCGTTCTCTACAAGTCGACACCTGAACAGAGAAGGCGGCAAGTGCACTGTGGAATTGCAGACTCACGGAGTCGTAGTGGGCATATGGTTTGCGTTTAGTCGACTTGCGGTGTGCTAACGCATGTATTCACGTTAGCACCGCAGTGCGATATAAAAAAGTGGTTTCTGAAAGTTTTTTTTTTACTCTGAAGCAATCAGTATCATCAGTGATTTATATTAAAAGAAGGGTGATATTGGTGCCTAACGAATTGTCATTTCTTCATTTTCAGAAAATGCTAACTAGGAGTGGCTCCTCGTTAGCATTTAAGCAGCATTAAGCACCGCATCGAAAAAACAGCGTAAAAAGATGGGGATGGAAGGGACATACAGGAGCGCTTGGTTAACCAATTGATTTTCGTTCGGCATATTTAGATATCTTTATGCAATAAAGGAAGCTGGCATTCACGAAAGCCTGCAGCTGCTGCAGTCTGTCTTGTTGATCGGCACCGAAATGAAAGCCAACATACACAGGGAGCTCAGAAGTCCAAGTAAGTTGACAAACGTTGTCCGTGTGAGGCTACCGTGAACAATTTAAGTGGACTCCTTTTAGTGAGTTCGTCTAACGACTGGGCGATCCGCGATGTGAATGTCCACTGCCAACGTGAGCAGCCGATTTTTAATAGTTGTCCGTCGACTGCTTCGTTTCTCAGCGGTACCTGACAAGGGTATAACCAAGGGGGCGCTCCATCGCGGCATGGGCACGTCGCGCGAGGTGGTACCACTGCACAGTGGCCGGCAACCATTGTAACAATCTCATGCCCTGTCAGCGCGATACAAATTTCAAGAATCTTCCTTCTCTGTAGTTTCCACGTCGTAGACTTCGCACGCTTTGAAGGGCTGCCTTGGAGTCGCAGAAAATGGCCCATCTACTAGGGGATTCTTGCGTAACAAACTCCACAAGGCTCGGAGAGCGGCTTGCTCGGATTCCGTAGATGTCGTGACGTGTGATGTCTTGAATTTGACGGTGATTGATCGAGATGCTATGACAAAGGCACCTGTCGAACTTCCCGAGACCGAACCGTCCGTGTAAACATGAATTCGGTTAGCATACGACAAATGCAAGAGGTCCAGTGAGATCTGCTTGAGGGCTGCAGATGACAGGCTTGCCTTTTTAGATATTCCCGGCACTTCAAGGTGCACAGTCGGTCTTTTCATGCACCACTCTGGAGATAGTGGTATGGTTGCGGGCGAGAATCTCCACGAGATGGAATTCTGGTTAGCCGCAACAACTTTGGAAAACGCTGCCTTTGGTCTTTCTAGTGGCAAGCTAGCAAGGTGGTGGTTAGGCACTCTGGATATGGGACGAATATGTGTCCGGAGTGTGTCGACAGTTATATATGTCATGATCGGATGGTCTTTAGCAATACCAATTGTTGCTAACGTATTAGCGTACCGAGGTAGCCCGAAGCATGTGCGGAGGACTTGGCCTTGAATGCTTAGCAGGAAACTGATGTTAGTTTTTCTGGTGGTGGAAAGCACGGGCGTGCTATACCGCAAATATCCCAAGAAGAGCGCCTGTAGACGCAGCTAGAGAACTTCGTCACATTGCGCATAATGTCACGCTTGCGCACTGGAATTCTCCACTTAACTCCAATCATCACCCTACGAATCTTAAGTCATTATGTCAAAAACAACTGCCATCCAAGATTTCTCGACGTGACGCTACAATGCTGTGCCGGCTGTGGACTGGGGTAGCGTTTACTAAGTCATTCAGCCATCGCATTGGCATGGCGGATTCATCCATGTGTAAAAGCTGCAACTGTATAGAGACTATTGAACATCTCTTGTGCCACTGTGCCCAATTTGATGAATATCGCCGGACTCTCCAGTGTGCCTGGAATAGACTCGATGACCGGTCATTTAATGAAGCAAAGATCTTAGGAGCCTGGTCGCGCAGCACATCAGCACAGAAAGCCACACGAGCCCTCCAGGGATACTTGTCAGCAACTTCATTGAGGGACCACCTGTGAAACTCGGCATTGTGTGTGTGATGTGACATTTGTCTATCCTTCTCTCTCTCTTTTACTCCCTCCTCCACCTCCCCATGTGTAGGGCAGCAAACTGGACGCATAGTCTAGTTAACCTCCCTACCTTTCCTACATTCCTTCTCTCTCTCTCTCTCTCTCCTCTCAGCGAATTACATGAAAACTTCACACTTGTCCTAAAGCATATTACGGACCGAATGAACGATAGAATATGACAAGAATGGTGTTAGTGTGTACGATACGTGACATACGTGTGGGAAAATGACAAAATAGGTTGTCGAAAACGCGGACTCACACAAGTGTATGTATGTATGTATGTATGTATGTATGTATGTATGTATGTATGTATGTATGTATGTATGTATGTATGTATGTATGTATGTATGTATGTATGTATGTATGTATGTATGTATGTATGTATGTATGTATGTATGTATGTATGTATGTATGTATGTATGTATGTATGTACGCAACTTGGCTACACATTTGAAAATGAGCTGAAAAAAAGCAATGGTTGATTGCGTGGCTGAATCGTATCATAGAAAGAATGAATTTTTGTTCCCTCACTTTAGGATTAGAATGGTTCAGGAGCAGCGCTTTGTCCACCAACTTTTGGTGGTATGATTCCTTTCGGTGTGGTGTTTAGTCGTTCTGTTACGTTTTGTATTTGGAACCTTCTACAAGTATTTAGGCTCACTGATAAGGCAAATAAAAAATGGTATACTTTAACGAACATTTTCAGGCCCACAGCTGGCCCCGCCGCGGTGGGTCCAGTGGCTAAGGCAATCGCCTGCTGACCCGCAGGTAGCGGTATCGAATCCCGGCTTCGGCTGCTGCATTTTCGATGGAGGCGAGAATGCTGTAGGCCCGTGTGCTCAGATTTGGGTGCACGTTAAAGAACCCCAGGTTGTCAAAACTTCCAGAGCCCTCGACCACGGCGTCTTTTATAATAATATGGTGGTTATCGCACAGGTGGTCGAAATGCTCGGCTTGTAAGTTTGGCTGAATAAAAGTCTATTACTACTACTACTACTATGGTGGTTTTGAAATGTCAAGCCTCACACAACAATCAATCAATCAAGCCCACAGCCTGCTTCTGATTTGTTCTAATCAAGGATAGATAGATAGGCAGATAGGTAGATATCGGCATTGGCTGCTCATTCTGCGGCATCTGCACCACGTCGCTTTTGCACCCACTGGAGCTGTTGTGCGGATTGACTCTCTTCTCGTTTCCACTGTTCTTCACAGCAAACGATGCACTTCTATCTCATAGCTAGTCCACAATTGCATTACTGATAGCAATGCTAGGGTTATCTTTACGTCACGAGACAGCGGCAGATGACAATTGGCAATAAATGCCGCTACTGACATTGCAACACTTGCGAAAGAGTGTCAGTGGTGGCCAGGTGGTGAAGGGTGGAAGGAAGATGTCTCCAACACGTCTTTTGTCCAAACACGATATCCACTGGAATCCAGCTAAGAACATATTACCATTGATAAAGCTAGACATAAGCCAGCGAAGCTGCATACAGTCATATTCACCTTCTCTGCAAAAACCACGCGACACAAGTGCGAGTCAAGGTTTCCGTAATTCAAACAATCTCCTATATGTGCGTGTTGTGTGACGAGGATAATTAGGCCAAACCACAATTCGCCTGCCTCGGCTCTCACTACGCCATCTTTGTCAGAGACACGCCAGCCATCATGCGGCCCTGCAATCACTCGGTAATTTCGCGCCTGCATCGTTGCGGTGGACGTGCTCCGAATGCACGCGCTGCTTTCCAAACGTTAGGCGAGCGATTACGATAGGGCACCACCCCGCTTGCCGGGCTAAATTGCAGTACGTGCTTCAGAATACAAGGGCAGGGGCATGCCATTCAGTAACTTGTAGCGGCCAGTAAAGGAACTCACACGTTTGAGATAACGGGGCCAGACACTTAGCTCAAACGTACCATTATAGCCCATTTACCTTTTGGTTACCTAATGCCTGCACGACATCTACCGCAGAGAGAAAAAAAAAGTAGACAAGAAGTGCTGAGGAAGTTACGTCGAGGATGTCATGAATGGGGAATTGATTCTTAAATAAGAGATAAGAAGATAAAAGTGAGCCCCGTAACTGTCTGCATCAGAGTGCGACACCTCAACAGTGGCTCACGAGGGAAGGGAATAAGGAGGGAATAAAGGGGATAGAGTGGGAAGTAGATATAAAATAGAGAAGGTGGGGACACGTTCGAAGGAGTCCGAAGACGGGGTACCACTCAGCGAGAGCTTCACAGCGCCAGGAGATGGCGGTGGGCGAGCTGGTCGCCCAGCGCTGTGCTGTCATCGGAGATCGCGGGGGCACAACCGTTTGGCACGGAATCCAGCGAGCGAGTCGGATGTCATAAATCATTCAATAGGTTGCCATGGCCACGAAGCATTGAAAAGATGACTTTTCAACCTTTGTGTCTGAGTGCCATCTTTCTTTCTTCACGGCTTTCCTATAGAATCGCTGGCACTTCCCAAGTATGGATGACAGCGTCTAAGTCAACTAATTCCTTAAAGGGGCCAGTCGTCCGCTTAGACTAAGTACAGTTCAGGTATTACTAAGGGGAGTTCAGTTCATTTCGCTTTGGAACCAGTACATTCCCAAATACGATGCATTCACCATACGTACGTTCACCACACAATATGTATCTAGGCACGAGCGCTTTTGTGTGCGTCTGTATACAAAGACACATACTTTTTTTAAATATAGAGTTGAACCCCGACTCCCCCCCCCCGCCACTCAGGCTACACTAGTAGTAGGAATAATAAATGGTGAGTTTTTATGAGCTAAAACCACGATATTGCTATAACAGGCGTCATAGCGGAAGGCTTCGAGGAATTTCATCCACTAAAGGTTGTTTACCTTGCACCTAAATTATAGCACATGGGTGTTCAGCCCTCTTTCTTCCATTGAAACTGATTCGGCCTTCATCGCGCGGACTTCTGGGCCAGGATTTCTGATCACTTTTCAGCACAAAGATCACATGTCCAAAATAATCAAAACAAAAAACGCGAGAAATTCTTGCCTATGTGTGCTTCACATAGAAAGCAATCATTCAATACACCATCTAGCTGCGCCCTTGCAGTAATCCAGCTGTATCTTTTTGGGCCACTCTACAATAATAATGAACGCCGACAGCGAGGGGCCGGCTCTATAGCGTCGAAAGAGCGCAAAATAAACAGTACAGCTTTCGCGACATGCATTAGTAAAACGAACAGCTTTCTCGTCACGTCTATCGTCCAGCCACGTGACGCTTCCGTTGGAGTTCTGACATTCGATTCGGCCTTTTTATGTGCGGTTTTGACTGCCCTCGATAATATTGCCTCGGCTGGCTTAGGTAGTTCGTATTTAGCTCTTGCTATTAAATTTAGATCTGGTTTTTGGAAGACAAATACATTTTTCTCTGTATAACTCCACGTGTGTTTCGTTCAGGGTCCTTGCCTGGCACCGTTCCTTGGTTCCATTCATTACTTCGAGTCTGCGTGCTGTCAACACACATTTTTCTCGGGATGTCCCATCAGTTTAGCCCTTCCACGTGGGTATCGATTGGTGTATACGACGTGAAGCAATCAAGAGAACTCTATCTCGAGAGTTGGCCGTGGCTTTGGTCGAACGATACATTCGCTAAATGGAGACTTGATGACATCAGCGAAAAGGTTTCCTTTCATATAGTAAGCTCACTCATCTCAGATTGCCTTACTGCTTTAGTAAAGATGCGTAAATTGAAGGGCTCGTTTTTAGATGCGGAGCATCTAATACTCGAGGCTTGTAGTGCGGCGCCGTCCGCAAGCTTCCTCCTCCTTCTTCCACCATATGTGCATCCCTTCCTCCTCTACACACCGCGTGCGCTTCTCCTCTTCACGAACATTCGCTAGCTGTGTAATGTAGCGCGCATGCGCCGTCACGCTTCGAGAACATCGGCAGCTGACGCGCGCGCATGCGCCGTCGCGCTTCGAGAACATCGGCAGCTGACGCGCGCGCATGCGCCGTTGCGCTTCTCCCCCTTCTCGAACATTCGACAGCTGACAGTGCATGCGCCGTCGCGCTGTATATATACTCAAGGTCGGTGCTCGCTCGCTCAGTTGCCGCTCGTCGGTTGGTTTGTACGGCGCGTCGACGTCCGAGGGTCGCAATGATCGACGTCCCTTCGACCAGCGCCGGCCAAGTGGCATCTAAAAGCCATCGTGCTCAAAGTTCGTCGCAATAAATAAACACCGCCCTTTCGCATACGTGTCGTACGTGTTCACTCATTTAACACCCCTCCTACAACCACGTTAACCAATTTAGCCATCGACCCAAGTAAGTCGCACTTTAACACCCCGTTAACCAATTATATGCTCCGCATCCTCCTCAGTGTTCCCCCGAGGGAAGCTGCGGGCAATTGTTTTTGTTTCTTTGACACAATGGTAATGAGAACAGGCAATAATGTGAAGAAATGCATAACGTATGCCATTAAAGTGATTGTATTGTAAATATGAAGAAAAAAAGCACTGACGTTAGTATCATTCATAAATATCGTGTCACAGCCTATCCACGAAGTAAATGATGATGAATGGAGCGTAGCGTCCTTCAGTCCGTCCGTGCTTCCACGCGTCCATCCGCCCATCTGACCGTGCGTCCATTTGTCCGTACATCCGTCAGTGCGCCTGTCTGTCTGTCTGTCTGTCTGTCTGTCTGTCTGTCTGTCTGTCTGTCTGTCTGTCTGTCTGTCTGTCTGTCTGTCTGTCTGTCTGTCTGTCTGTCTGTCCATCCGTCCATCCATCTGTCGTATTCAAGGAATGCCACAAACCATCCGTCTTCTCCAACAACAATAAAAGTTGATTTGTATACCACACACAGTATTTCTCACGTCTTTAGTGTGATGATCGCCTATACTCGGTGATAATTTTTTTTGGCACTGAAGGGAAAGCTACGGTGGCGGAGCTTTTGCACGTGTAGCACTGCACGAAGTAGTCCGTTTCGGCGCGCTTCTCGTGAAGCTGTGGGAAGTGATGTGGGCATACCATCAGCGTTCCACGTAGACGCAGACGCCGCTTAGCGTTTGACGTGCACGTAAAAAGGTGGGACTTTTTCACTCACTCAAAAACGCGGAGTCAGAACAGATCAATTTAAAAAAATACAAATATCTTACCGGTGTGAGCTGCGTCCTGTCTGAAATAGATACAGTAGAAAAAAAATGGCAGATCCCAAGTACAGGGGGAATCGATAATACGCCAAGCTCGAATAAGACAAGTTGATATGTCACTTTAAAATCAGCACAACGTTACGAGGTGGAGGTAAATGATGCCGCACATGACTTCCGTGCCATGATTATCATGTTTGAATGTGTCATTTATCTTCGTCATCTATTCGCGTAACGTGATACCAAATTTAGTATATCTGGAGCTAGCGAAACGGCCGCGAGCACGCTATTAGCCCCACACAGCAAGCAAAAGGAAAGCAAACGGGACAGAAGAGAAAAGCAAACGAGACAAGCGCTGAACTTGACGAGCATTCTCGTTCTTTCGCAGTTCGTTCGCTCCTTCCCTTTAATATGTCATTTCCAAATGCGCTGCATTTTGCGCGTAATGGAAACGAATCCAACCCGCTCAAAGTGCCATTTCATTCTTTGCCGTCAGGTGCTCTTAAGCAAAGGTGTAGGAAGCTCAGTGTTTGTCACAAAGCACTTTCTTCAAGCTTTCGTGCATCGCATGATTACTGGAAAAGACACTTTCCAAGCGGCTCATCCGGAAACACGGCATCTCGTTTCGGGGAAAATAGAATGAAAAAAATGGAAAAGTACGAACAAGTAAGTCGACAAATGCGTCTTCTTGCAGGCTTTCAAAGTAATTAGGGCAAGCGTTTTTTTTTTCCTCTAGCCAAATAGAAAGGACAGATTGAGAAGCCACGTAGAAATCGCATCATCATCAATAAACGACAGCGTCGCTACTTCGCAGCGCTTATCGTACTTTCAAAGCCAATAGCATGCGCTTGGATCAGCCTGGCCTGAGGTTAGTGCTCCATTTACTCCACAGCAGCGCTTCCACTACCCAGCAGCTTCCATTGCACTTAGCGATAAGTGAGGGTACCACTTAGGGAGACACTAATTGGCGGTTCAACATCCGAGCGTTTCCAGGCGTCTTAATATTCAATCTCTCTTCCTCTTAATGCCTTCATCATACCGGTACAATATATCACACCTACAAAGTGCCGAGAAAATATGCATGAAAGTGCAGATTGTGTAAGCTTTTATCAAGAAATCCATATTATCTCTGTCTTGTCTCATCACAATTGACATCCGCTCTTTTGAGACCCTGCTGCAATAACGTTTCAAGCAACAACGAAGTTTGCAACGTCGAATGATGTAAATGTGGATATACGGAGTAACGAACGCGTTGAGTTTGTTCGACAGGAGCGGCCAGTGCCAGCAATGTTTGGTAGATGCACCTGTGCAGTAGCGCTTATCGCTTTGTCGGAACAGCCCACTTGTGTACGCAGATTACCTTCCGAACTAAATGAATGAAGAAAGAAAAGAGTAAATAGAGAGATGAATGTATCGTGCGGAAAGGCCGGGAGGTTAAACGAAACTATGCATCAAGTTCCCTATCATTCATTGAGAAAAGGGTAAGGGGAGGCACAAGAGTAGAGGAATAAAGAGAGAGGGAGAGAAGCAGAATCACAGAGAGAAGTACGAACACTAGCGCGGCAGTGTCTTAATTGTTCAAAAAGACTGCCCACTCCCAGAAACTTCAGCAGTGCTTCCATCGCTCTCTGGCGTGAAACTCCAGTTTTCGCGTATCCAAGAATTCTTACATGGAGTGCTCAGGAAGTTGCTATTCACCGAGGCGCAAGCACAGCCGAGAGGGACTGCCTTTGGGAGTTGTGATGAGGACAACCACATAAAAGAGAGAGAGAGAGAGAGAGAGAGAGAGAGAGAGAGGGGGGAAAATATGGGAATGCGCTAAATGTTCATTCATGTTATGCTGACCATGCCCGATCTATACATATGCAGGTCAAGACGCCATGCCTATACATCGTTCATAACAAATAACGTGAAGTGACTTATATAATTTCTCTTTATTCCTCTGTATTTCTTTATCGCCGACAAACATTGATGGTGACAATGATGTGGTTATATTGTCCGGGGCTTGTGTACCACAAGAATCATGGCCCCCCAAAGCACGTGTGTCCAACTGTAAAAGAGACATTGCACAGCACTGAAATTTATTCAAGCTCCTATGAAACAAATAGTGCGATTAAAAAAGCTTATACGTGGCTGTCCGGCACAAAACAAAGTGTTCGACTCCCATTTATTAGAGCCGTATGCCTATGGAAGGAAACTGCAGGATCTAGGAACTCAGTCTGTAGAAATTCTTCAGCAAGCTACGGCGCGCCTCACGGTCGATCGGGATTTTGACACGTACAACCCCGGCACAGATTAAACTTACTTGGAACAATTCAAATTTAGCACAACTAGACAAAAAGCAGGTTAACACTCACGCAATAACTTTTTTCTTGTTTTTATAGTTCAGAAAAGTAAAACTAGAGAGTTGCTAGGGTTAATATAGGTGCTTTTCAACTGAGCTTCTGTCTTCTGTGGAATGACCTAGTAATAGCCAAAAAGCGGAGAGCTCGGCCCATGCCACCGAATGTTGTTTTGTGTCCCGTTTCCCACGCCCAAACTTATATACACGTGATTCTGTGACGAAATAAGATATCGGCGTACGCTATAACTACCTCTCGAAGAAAACACCACAACATGAGCACACATTGGGGAATGGAATGTCAAGGGGATCAGAAAAAAGGAAACACAGAAGAGGAGGACTCTCGCCAAGAGAGAAGAAGGAGTGTGCCAATCTACTTGGCGAGCGGTTCTTAAAGCCATTCGCCTGGGAGGAAGCTTCGCTCACTGCCGTTAGTATGGATGGATGACCTTTGTTAGATCCTTAGAAACGCGTTTTAGCACGTTTAGGGCTACTCCCACGAGGAAACAGAAAGGTCAAGTTTCTTCTGCTATGTCACGGGCCCGTTTAAGTGTTGAGCTGGTAATCAGCACCCTCCCATATGAAGGCTAGGAGCTCAATTTTGTAGATGTTCTGTGCCCGGGTGTCTTGCAAGGGTTGTTACCAGAACAGCCTGCTTACACAGTTGGAAAAGATTGTTGGCATTGACGACAGAGGCTGATGAGGCCTTGATGAAGCCATCGTTGTTGAAACATTGATGTTAAACTGGCGGGAGATAGAAAACTGGTATCGATTTCATTGGCCTAAATTTCAAACAACTCCCTTATTACCAGGAGAGTTCTATTAGCCGTTGCTCCGAAAATTTAGACCGCCTGGGTTGTTTTAACGTGCACCCACATCTGAGCACACGGGCCTACAACATTTCCGCCTCCATCGGAAATGCAGCCGCCGCAACCGGCATTCGAACCCGCGCCCTGCGGGTCAGCAGCCCGTTGCAATTGAAGAAACTTTTATAGTTGCTAGGAAAAAACCACTCCGTCTTCGATAAACGCACTTTGTGAAGATATTGGCTGCAATTCAAATTCACCTCAATTTTCACTTCCTGTACAGCTGGTCTCGCTGTTGCGCTCAAAGGTGCCCGATTCATATTCTGAACCAACAGGACTCATGAGAATTCTCTGCAACCAAGATTTTAGGTCATAGATGTGTGAGGAAAAGGCGCAGGTGGCCACGACAGCGCCTTCTCCTAACGTGCGCGTAAAGAGATATGTGAAGCGGTCTTGAAACTGTATCCAGGTCTCTATCTCACCATGTTCTCGCCCCTTTTTCTCTTCCCTCACTGCAGGGTAGTAAATAGACCGTGTATTAGGTTACCCTTCCTGCCCTCTTTTGCTTTTCTCTCTATATATATAGCATTTATAGTTTGGAGTTATCATGCATTGTCTATCCCTACTTATTCGCCTGCCCTTAGAGTCGTTATAATTTTTGATGGCTACGGTTTCAGTGGCGTCACAGCTTGTGACAAAAGAACTATGGCACCAAGAATGAGTCAAAGACAGGCCACACGTTATTCGGATGACTCTTTCCACCCAGTTCGACGCCTCCCAGGTAAATATCACTACTCCGCACAAGCTATGACATTTCTAGTGCGCGTCCTCACCATGCATGTTGTTTGCTTGTGTGAGCTCGGTGAGAAAGTTGGCGGTTTTTCGTGTTACGCAATTACCACTAAAACGGGCGCTTTCATTTACGGGGTGTGACATTGCATGCTTTAGGCTCTTTTTCTATTTACCCGACTCTCATTAGCCCTCAAGCAATCGTTATTTCAGCGGATTTACGGACTACGATATCACATTATATAACTCATTATGCCTTTCGCGTTACCGCGGAGCCACAGATATTACACAGGGTTGTTAGTTCTGTTGCACAAGAGTACAATTCACACTGCGTAAATGAGATGTTTGCGCAGTGTAGTGAAATCGTGACTTCGACGGAAACACCACCCCGTCTGCTCGGGATGGAACATAATCACAAAAGCCTAAAAAGAACTCGACGCTTTGCCTTTCATATGGAAGCCTTGTTCATAAAGCATCTGTATGGAAGCTTAAATGTCGTTTTCATTGAGGATTTCATTTGATGGGTGTATTCTGTGTTGAAAGCTTCTGTACTCATGCTTGTTTAAGTCGTCGTGTATTTTTCTCCTTCTTTCCTCTTTTTTCTCCCTCCATCCTCCTTTTTTTTATTCCCTGCTCCTGAAAGGAGACCAGGCGTTGCGTCCCTCCAGGTGGCATTTGCCAGCTTGCTCTATTTTCCTTTCCCTTGTGTTCCTGTGTGTATGAAAATCAAATACGAAAGCTGAAATGCCATTTTTTTTCTATAGCTTTCACTTGGTCGGTGTACTTTGTCTCCTTGATCACAATAGTAGCTCCATCCTGTTCTAATAATCTGGTAGAAGTGCACACAAGAGCCTTAAGAAACCTAAATCTACACATGCATTCTTCCTCGTCCACCGTCCAAATCTAGCGGCCGTGATGCCCGACTTCAGAGCCTGAGGTGACGCGATCTAATCCAGGTCTCGGTGGCTTTATCATGATTCAAGTGAAGTGCTAAAGATCCGTAAAGTTAAAGTACACCAAATGTGGTCTAAATTACGGAAATCCTTCTTTACGGCGTCCCTCAAAAGCACGTTGACATTTTTTGGACATAAAGCCTCTCATTTTTATCATTATTGTTACGGCATTAAGTGAGCACTGTATGTTTTTGCGAGTATTGTACCTGGCTTGTCTGTCGGGTACCCATGACACTATATGAGACCTGGAAACTGAGTAACACACTGCGCATGACCATGAAAGCGGCTACGTCATCCTTTTCTGCGTACCTATTTTTCTTTCGATGCCTCGCTGATAAAATCGCCACTCGAAAGGACAACTAGCAGAACATTCGGGAGATCAACACTCACTTTAATAACACGGAAGAAAGTCAACCAATCACTCTACATCTCTTGCTTTTTTCGTTTTTTTTTATTGTTTTCCACAGCGTCAACCATCGAGCAATCAAGGCATCTCCGGCATACTACACTGCACCAATTGTATGCAGTGCATCGACGGCTAAAGCTCGGGCCGAGAACCATTTCTTAGCGAGATAAGGCTGTGTTTACTACACAAATTGTTCAATTAAGCCTCGCTTAATGTGCCAAACTAGTAATCAATCATTTAGTGAGCTCCGAATAGACCGTCTTCAGATGAACCAGGACTACGCATATTAGCCCTAATTCAGGTGACCTTTTCTGAAAGGCAAACGTGACCTGCGTTTTTGCCGTGCTGCACGAAACTGATTATTTAGAGCACAGCGGTGACGCGCGTGCCTCACATTCCGAGTGTGCAACTTTCCCAAACAATCAGTCTGGAGGGCGCTATCGTGGTGCACGTTTCCGCTAGGAATCCCATCGGGTGTGGCTGTGGGAGTGTGAATAGTCAACGCCGTGTGCAGTTAATGTCGGTGCATCTACGCGAGTCCCGCAAATAGACCTATCATAAGTAGCATGCGAACTCCTTGCGGTTGATGGTTGCTACAACGCTGTGAAAGTGTAGTCAAATACGGGCCTCAATACAGGGCAACAAGGAATTTCTTTTTACTTTTCCATGCAGCAGCCCACGGTGTCACGGCAAGAGTGGAGAGGACGTCACATGTTAATTGCATTCAGCGAATCCACCATTGGCTAGAAGAGAATGTTTGCAAGCAAGGCATCCCAACTTTCAGTTGGTAAGAGAAAAAAAATCAACTTTATGCTAAGCATTTCTAGTTTTAAGGTTGTGCTAGGCACCAGCAAACGAAGGTTTAATAAGTTTAAATTATTTACCTGAACAAGTACAGGCTTGATACTTGCATAATGCGTGCAGTGCACCTATTAGGATTACGTCGAGAAGTCATTTAGTTAAACCTTCTTGTATTCGTTTCTTGTATGACACTGCATAGACGTCACAATCCCCCTCTACTGCCGTAATCTGTAGCAAGCTTTCTACTTATGAATATCGCAAGCGTGCTTAATCTTTTAAAATCATTACGGCAAAAAAGTTGCCGGGCGCATTTGCCTAACATGACTGGAAGGAGAGAGCTACTCTCTTATTTCCTTCTCAGTCAATGCACTAAGCTGCTATGAGGCGGTTCCAGCAGGCCGTCGCCTTCACGCTCTCTTCCGATTTTGGAGCGACTGTACAAAAATTTATTGATTTGTAGGAGTTTAACGTCTCAAAACCACCATATGATTATGAGAGACGCTTACTGTGGAGGGCTCCAGAAATTTCGACCACCCAGGGTTCTTTAGCGTGCTGCATTTCCGCCTCCATCGGAAATGCAGCCAGCTGCAGCCGGGATTCGATTCCCACCACCTGCGGGAATGTACAAAAAGCTACTATCTGTTTTGTCGTATTCAACTCTTGTTTCTCGGCGAGGAGGAATTCCTTCGACACTGGTCCAGCGCTTTCGTGTTCATCTGTGAAATACGTGTAAAGCTTGTTTTCAAGCCTGCCTGGCTTCTCGTAGGTTAATATTTGTTTAGTACTCGCACAAATACCTTCTAAATACCATGTAAATACCAAACATTTACATATTTGCGTTTCAATTGTGTGTTCTTCGTTTACTATGTAATGTACATATGCAAACATTTTTCATAGCCATTTTTGGTGTGTCTGTGGATGTTGTATTCTGTCGCGATGTTCCGTTGGGTTGTAATTTATGTTCATTGCTCGTGAGAATAAATTTCTCTAAACATCCATCGGTACGTTCAACAAGGTCTCATCAAGTGTGAGGCACACGGGACCACTTTATGTTCTCCCATAGTAGAGTACCTAATACTCTAAATTATTTCCCACTTTCTCTAAACACTCTTTTTACAGAGGTGCAAGATCGCAGGGTGAACTCCCCTCGTCCTTGTATAGAGACGGCTCACTACTCCCCCATAGTTGAATACGAAGTACTTAAAATTGTTGAACACTTTTTTTCTAAACACACTCTTTTTCTTCTCCCACACCAAGGGGTGACCATAACCTTTAGTGTTCGAAGATAAATATCAAAATTACTAGACTGCATTCAGAACTCTGCAAAATATAGTCTTGATATACAAATTTTTGTTCACCTGTTTGTTGGTTTCATTAGGTTATGTTGAACAGAAAGATGTACTCCCACTATCTAAACTTCATCGTTACTATCACTCCAGGTATTTGTAACATCTACCTCAACTGAATATTAGCTCAAAAATAGTTGAAGCAGAATTTATGACACTAAGTAAGAGTGTCCACAGCGGTAATATAAGCAGGAAAAATTAGGCGAGCCCAATGATTCACTATCGACCGTCTCTTCACATCCATTCATGGAGGCCGTTCCATTCTACTTAACTATTTTTTTCGTTATTCCTGATTTTTCTCAAGATAGTCAGGAAGTCGTGTTCGCAAAATGTCAGATGCTACTCTCGATTTCACTTGTTTCCTTGACAATGACTACTATACTAGAAGAAATACCACTTCGGAGAGTGCAAAATCTTGATGTGCCTAGCTGATCTCAGATACACAATCTGACAAACGCACATACATGCCATGGCAGGCTTCAACGCACGCCGTAGCAAGCAGCCTGCAAAGACGCGAACTATGCTTTTAGAGAAACTTTTTACAGAATCTTCTGCCCGCGGTGGCCAGATGGGGCCATCAATCACCCCTGAGAGCTCACACTGGCTTCAAGTGACTCAACTTTCACTCAGAAGCTCGAGCGTATACTTTCACGTCGCGTTCCACGAAGAAACAAACAAATGTGTCCTCGCAATGCCGGAAAGGACATGATTGCTGACGTCTTTCGAAGAAAAGACATGGAAACCTGGTGTTTGCCTCGCCTTTTCCTGGAAAGTGAACCATAATGGCAGTGCGGTCAGATGTGGAAGGCCAACAGTGAAGAGGTGGTGCGCAAGGAAAAAGAAAAGTCAAGGCCGGGATGGGATGTTTGAAGACGTAGGAATCGCTACTCTAAGCTTGGACGAGGGAAATGTGGAAACCTAATACATATAGCCGACATTCGGATTGTTTAATCTGAATTTCGTCGTCATCATCAATCACTTTGTTACATTTCTTAACATTCACCCACGTTTATACCCTTGTTTAGCGTGACAGCTGTCTCTCTGATGGACTTATGTAACTGCATGAATTTATCGTTTTTCCAGCTGTCCTATACTCTGGCGTATTTCTCTTGCACTTTTACAGTGCTTCTGCTTCACAAAATGTCTGTGCTGTCTTCAAATGTCTGTGATGCCAGATGTTTCTGAGTTTTACTCTTAAAAACAAGTAGTCGTACTTGCTAATTTTGAGGTACAGTAAGCGATTGCCAGGTTGCCTATGTAGCAGCCGATGGTAGCTAGTGCGAAGTTAGAAACTGCACTACCATGAAAACTACTACTCACAGTTACTACATGCTTGTAAGTAGTAATACAAAGCTATCAACTTTACTATGATGAGAACTTCAACCAAAAAGAAAGACTCCTTGGTGTTTTGAGCTTATATGATAACCCTAATAAACACACATCGCAATATCCCCAGGTAACATTTAAAGGCCGCTAAAGGCACGCATGCAAATTAAAGGCTACAACGTGGCGCAACTTCTGAAAAAAGAGAATAAATTCAGAGAAATATCCCAAACTGGTATATATGTTCACATAAAAACAGCGCCAAAAATAGAGGACAAGTATGGCTGCAGATCTTTCACCAAAGCTTTCCGGGTAAATAAAGCGTGGGTAATTGGGACACGCTCAATTTGCTCAGCGGGGGCGTTGTATCCCTGAGAGAAATTATGGAAATATTAAAGCGGCGTTCATTGTTTCCGTTGTCGGCATCTGAGGCCCGCCCGGCAGGTTAAACAAGGCAAGTAACTTCCGTTAATTATTGAGGATCACTCGAAAATAAGAGAGCAGCTGTAATATTAGGGTATGTATAGCTCTACCTAGAAGTTGCACACACTGTACAGGTGAGCTAACCAGGAACTCAAACCTAAATTTTACGGTTTGGACCCACATTTGTATACCTGACTGCTTGCATTGACGCGTACACATATCAATAACGTAGCCCTAAACTATTATTACAACATAAGGAAAATTAAGGCTTTTTTACTTTGTATGACACAATCAGAACTACTGCCTAGCATACCGTAGCTGATAGAAGTAGGTACTTTACAAGTTAGTCATGTGCGCAAGCCTCTACTAACCCGGACGCGCTACGCAGAAATGGCAGTACTTAGTATCCATCTTGGAGAAAATGGCAGTGACAGGTAGTAAATTCGTCTATAGGGTAGTAATCGTTGCATGACGCAGTTTATGCATTTTCCACGGTGTGGGGTTTTCAAGATTTTCGTAAGGGCGTAGCGAGGCTTTGACAGCTTTGTCGAGCGAACGCTATATGTGTGGCTCAGAAACAGTTCCTTAGACTGCACCAAGAGTGGGCTCCACATCGCAGCAATCCGAGTTGTACTACAGCAATCAGTGTTAGTGCAGAAGTGGTCGTAGGCAGGACATGCAGCGCAAAGGCGAGATAGCTGCCGGTCATTTAATATAACTGATAAATGTATATCACTATTTAAAGAAGGCATAACTCATCAATTGTAATGTCTATTCATGTGCTGCGCTAAAATGTATGCTTCAGCGCCTTCTAATTTTTTATGTTCTCTCTTGCAGGTTTTAAATGCAGCGGCGGCGCCACCACGACGGTGCTATAAAAGACCTTATCATCAGTGCAAAGTCAAAAAATTAAATATAAATGCAGTTATTCCTGGAAATGTCTCATTTGGTGTTCCTTCGTTTGTTTGTACTTATAAAACAGGACTTTCGCAAGAATTGTAAACAAGGACGAACTAGCTCCATTTATTGTCCTATCCGAACTGAATTGCTTGAAAATGTAATGCGTGTTTCCAATTGCAGGCATTATATATTTGCAGCATTATTTATCGGCTTCGAAAGATTCTGATGTGTAAAAAACTATGATCTGTTCATTGGTGGAAGTGGTATGATGGTATTTCCTTTACAATCCTGTAATTTGTGCACACTTTCATATTAATAATGAAGCGATTTATTAATCTGCTTTTCAGCAAATGTTCTGTTGATGGCATAGGACCTTAGTCTACAAAGCGACGTTTGATGTCAACCTAATGCATATGCTCGATAGCTCTTCACTAGACAATGGCCATCAGAAACTCAGATGTCAGGACTCTATAGACTAACGCTAGCCAATTGTCATCAGAAACTCTCATGTCGGGCCTCTATAGGCTTACGCTAAACTATAGTCATCAGAAACTCTAATGTCATAACTCTATAGACTTACGCTAGACTATAGTCATCAGAAACTCTAATGTCATAACTCTATAGACTAACGGTGGCCAATAACTACTGAACTCACATTAGGTACGCATTAGGAAAGCGCATTAGACTGATATTAGACAGGTTAAAGATTGTGATGTCGAATGACATTAGCCTGTTTATAAAAGTACATAAAATTTTTTCATAAGGGTAAGGATCACATACTAGATTCTAAGAAAAGGCAAGTTGGTGAAGTGAAGGCACAAAGTTAGTGGGCAGGTAGGTGAGACTAGGAAATTTGCGGGTACAAAGTGGGAGCAGCATGACAGGACTTAATTGGCTGGCGCAACATGAGAAAAGCCTTTGTCCTGCAGTGGCTGTAATGAAGCTGGTGATAATGTTGAATCAGAGTTAGAGTGATTTAGCACCCATTCAAAAAGTACCACTGGCAAATCTGAAGGCTTTCTTGAGATAGTGATGGAGATTTTTGGGCTACGGGCCATTGACAGTGTAAAGATGGCATCGACATAAGTGCCCAAGCAGGCCATGGATCATCAATTTTATTGAGACAAGGGCGGTGGAGGATGGCCCCTTTCATCAAAGCTGCCCGGGTAAACAATGGCGTGGTTATATGGGACGCGCTTGATTTGCTCAGCGGGGGTGTTATACCTCTGACAGCAATTATGGAAAGGTTAGAGCAGTGTTCGTTGTTTCCGGTGTCACGATCTGAGGCACGCATGATGATGTGTGGTGTTTTATGGCGCAAGGGCCAATTGATGGCCAAAGAGCGCCATTTCAATGAGTTACAGATGATGACAATGATATGTTTCGTGGCTGTATAGGGGCCTTAAATTCCTCGCGAATAAAAACATGTAAAAATATTTGGCACTAGCACGCTTGCCTCATCAGTGCCCTTGTGTCCAAGGGCTGCGAGGCAAGTGCTTTTAAATGTAATCACAGCAGCAGCGACCTCTCTTGAGAGGTCACGCTACGCAATGCCTGGGTATAATACATGGTAAAATTTAACATCTCTTAAAAAAGCTAACAATGATTTATGGGTGAAAAGTGGTTCCCTACCGACAAACATTGCAGGGTGTAAAGGTATATGTTGTCGGTAGGGTAATGGGAAGTGTTGTCTTCTTAGTGTGTCTAACTGTTTACATTGGATTAAAACGTGAAGAACTGTTAAAGCCTCACCACATTTATCACACAATGGTGGATCACCACCGGATAAAAGATGTGTGTGTGTCGTGTATGTGTGCCCTATCCTGAGTCTTGTTAGTGTTACCTCTGTTAGACGTGATTTTGATACTGGTGGCCAATGGCCAAGGTGTGGCTTGATAACGTGTAGTTTGTTTTGTGTGTGTGTATCCCACTTGCTCTGCCAGTAGTCCCTGAGGTTTCGTTTGAGAAACGGCTTCAGATCAAGGACCGGGACTGATATGGGTGCAGGGGCAGTGTTTTTGTGGACGGATGCAGCGAGCTCATCCGCCCTCACGTTGCCTTGGATCTCACGGTGGCCTGGCACCCAGCACACCACAACATGTTGGTTGAGTGTGTAAAGTGTGCAAATTATGGAGTAAAGTGAGACAAGGACTGGGTTTTTTTGTTTTTTAAGACTGTGCAGAGCCGTTACCACACTGAGGGAGTCTGTATAAATTACTGCTTTTTGTATTTGTAATTGTTTGATGTGTTTACATGCCACCAGTATCGCGTAAGCTTCCGCTGTGAAGATACTTGTGCGTGGATGTAGAGGGCCAGCATCCGAAAAGGATGGGCCGACAGCAGCGTAGGACACAGAGGAGTTAGTCTTGGAGGCATCTGTGAAGAACTCAGGACGTGTGTATTTGTGTTGAAGTTCCAGAAAGTGTGTTCGGATATGGGCAATAGGTGCATGTTTTGTAACCTCTAGGAAAGACACATCGCAGTCTATAGTCTGCCACTGCCACGGTGGCGGGTATGCTACAGGAGCCATTAAACTGTGTTCGAGTGACACTCCAGTGTCCTCAGCTAGACCCTTCAGGCGAACTGAGAAGGGCTGCCTCATTGAAGGCCTATTTTGAAAAAGAATGGAGCTCGCCAAGTCATTAATAGTAGAGTATGAGGGGTGCCTCTTGTCTGCTTTCACCTTAAGGAAATATACAAAGGACATGTAGGTTCTTTGCAGATGAAGCGACCACTCATTTGACTCAACGTAAAGGCTTTCTACGGGGCTGGTGCGAAAAGCACCCGTAGAAAGGCGGATGCCCAGATGGTGCACGGGGTCCAGCATTTTCAAGGCACTTTGAGTGGCAGACTGATAGACAACGGCCCCATAATCTAAGCGGGTACGAATAAGGCTTCTATAGAGGTTCATGAGGCATTGCCTATCACTACCCCACGTAGTACGTGACAACACTTTTATAACATTCATGGCTTTTAAACATTTTGTTTTTAAATACTTTATGTGTGGTACGAAGGTCAACTTGTTGTCCAAGATTAAGCCTAGGAATTTATGCTCCGCATTCACAGACAGACGTTGGCCGTTCAGTTCAATGTCGGGTTCTGAGTGCATGCCTCTCTTTCGAGAGAACAAGACACACGTGCTTTTTCCTGGGTTCAGCCGGAATCCGTTTTCCTCTGCCCATTTGGAGACCTTGTTTAAACCTAACTGAACCTGTCGCTCACACATTGCTAGGTTGCATGACTTAAAGCCAAGCTGGACGTCATCGACATATGTGGAATAGAACATGTTGCGGGGGATGGACAGGTGCAAGAAATTCATTTTTATAATAAAAAGTGTACAACTAAGTACACCACCTTGCGGTACTCCCGTTTCTTGCACAAATATTTGGGAGAGAGTACTGCCCACACGGACGCGGAATTTCCGATTGGACAAGTAACTCTCGATTATGGAAAGCATTCTACCGCGCACACCCAGGTGAGACAAGTCTCTTAAAATCCCAAAACGCCATGTTGTGTCGTAAGCCTTCTCGATATCGAGAAACACTGAGAGGAAGTATTGTTTGTGGACAAAAGCGTCTCGGATCTGTGCCTCGATACGCACCAGATGGTCGGTGGTGGATCTACCCTCCCGAAACCCACACTGAAATTGGTCGAGCAGATGGTGTGTTTCAAGGAAATGTAAAATGCGGCGGTTTATCATTTTTTCAAAGAGTTTACAAACGCAGCTGGTTAGTGCAATGGGCCTGTAACTTGAAACTGAGGAAGGGTCCTTGCCCTGTTTCAAAATAGGGATAACAATAGCCTCTTTCCAAGAAGCAGGGATGGTACCTGAAAGCCAGATAGCATTGTATAGAGAGAGTAAAGTTTTTCGCGTTTCGAGCGGCAAGTTTTTCAGCATTTCATATGTGACACGGTCGTAGCCTGGAGCGGAATTATTGCAAGAGTTTAGTGATGTTTGTAGCTCAGCTAAGTTGAAAGGTTGGTTGTATTCCTCGTAATTTGTGCACTTGGATTCTAGTTTCTGCTTTTCTATCTTTGCTTTGTGTCTTTGGAAAGCTTCAGTGTAGTGTGACGAGCTAGACACCTGCTCGTAGTGTGCACCGAGGAAGTTCGCTTGATCTTCCAGGCTATCACCTTGTGTGTTTACGAGTGGGAGTGAGTGTACTTGTCTTCCTGCTACCTTACGAACCATGTCCCAGACTTTAGCCTCTTGTGTATATGAATTTATCCCTGATAAAAACTTGTGCCAGCTTTCTTTTCTGGCCTGCCGACGCGTTCTCCTGCCTCGAGATTTTATTTTTCTAAAGCTCTCAAGGTTTTCTGCTGTCGGCGAGTTCCGCAGTAACCTCCATGCCCTGTTCTGTTCCTTTCGCGCATTCTGGCACTCAGTGTTCCACCACGGAACGTGTCGTTTGCCGGGCAGTCCAGATGTTTGTGGAATGCACTTGGTTGCTGCGTCAGTAAGAAAAGCCGTGAAGTACTGCACAGCTTCATCTATGCCTAACCCGCATATGTCAGTCCAATTTAGGTGAGTAAGCTTTTGAAATCGTTCCCAGTTGGCTTTGTTTACCAGCCATTTGGGAACATGTGGAGGACATTCATTTGTTATTGGTGTACTCAAAACTAAAGGGAAATGGTCACTTCCGTATGGATTATTTATGACTTTCCACTGAAGTAATGGTAAGAGTGAAGGAGATGCGATACTGAGGTCTATGGAAGAGTAAGTTTTGTTGGCAAGGTTATAGTATGTTGCCTCTTTCCTATTCAACAGACAAGCACCCGATGAAAGGAGGAATTTTTCAATGAGACGACCTCGGGCATCACAGCGAGAGTCACCCCACAGACCATTATGTGCGTTCAGGTCCCCAAGGACCAGATAAGGTTCAGGTAGTTCGTCGATTAAAGACTGGAATTGAAGTTTTTCGAGACGGTGGTGCGGAGGTATGTACAAAGAGCAGACAGTGACAAGTTTGTTTAGAATAACTGCTCGGACAGCCACCGCCTCGAGGGAAGTTTGAAGGGGTAATTGTGTGCATGCTATACCTTGACTTACTATAACCGCTACACCACCGGATGGTAGCATGGCATCATCTCTATCCTTTCGGAAGATTATATAGTTACGTAAAAAGTTTGTGTTAGTTCGTTTTAAGTGTGTCTCCTGTACACACAGCACTCTTGGATTGTGTTCATGGAGGAGTTCTTGTAAGTCATCGAGGTTTCGAAGAAGGCCTCGGATGTTCCACTGTAATATTTCTGTCTGCATATTTAAACCAGAGAGATGCTGCTGTGTGTACAAAGAGTATCCTGTGTTGGAGTGAGGTCAATAATTCAGGTGGCAGGACGGTCGTCCGGCCCCGTTATTGGTTTTTTATTTTTCTTAACGCGCTCCAAGGAGGCGCGCCGCTCTTTTGGTACCAAGGGTACCGTTGTATCCATTGCCTCCGCAGAGGCACTGGTTGCCCGCACATGCGAGCTGGTGGTTCGGATTTTAGGCCTCGCCTGGTGTGGGGAGGCCTTGAGACCAGAGGACCCTGGAGTCTCCGGCCTCAATTCGCTAGGCGGCGGAGTAGACTGAACTACTGCCGCCTTGGGGGCAGGTGCCACAGCCGTCGGCTCGCTCTGCGCTGGCCGAAGGAGTGACGAGGGCTGCTGCGGCGTTGCCCCCTGACGCGCCGCATCAGCATATGTAGCGCCATAAAATGGCGACACTCTTCGTCTTGCTTCCTTAAATGTAATATTTTCTTTAATTTTCAATGTGATAATTTCCTTTTCTTTTTTCCAAAATGAGCAAGACCGTGAGTATGCGGCATGATTTCCGCCACAGTTCACACAGTGTGACGGTTCTTCGCAATTGTCAGAGTTGTGGCCTGACACTCCACATTGTGCACAAGTTTGGTGACCACGACAGCTTTGTGAGCCGTGGCCATACTTCTGGCATTTGAAACAACGACGTGGGTTAGGTATGTATGGTCTGATCGACGTCTTAGTGTAGCCTGTTTGAATACTTTCTGGGAGATTACTGGAAGCGAACGTGAGTATTAGGTGTTTTGTTGGTGTTGCCTTGTTGTCTCTTCTAATGGTGATCCTTTGTACATTGGTCACATTCTGACTCTTCCACCCCTCCAGAAGTTCCTCTTCAGTCAAGCTGAGCAAATCAGCATCAGATACTACTCCACGGGTTGTGTTCATGGATCTGTGTGGCGTTACAGTGATGGGAGTGTCACCAAAAGTTGAAAGATTCTGTAGCTTTTCGAACTGTTCTTTTCCTCGGACTTCAAGGAGGAGGTCTCCGCTGGCCATTTTGGTAACTTTGTACCCGGCTCCAAGAGTTTCTGTGAGACATCTGGCTACTACAAAGGGTGATACGGTTCTGGCTTGCTTGCTGCTTATTTCACTATGTATAACATGAAAATGGGGGAAGTTTTCACTTGATTGGTTGAAAAAGCCTAAGTCTTCGGTGCGTACACGCTTTAAGGCGGTACGATCACTTAATAGGGGAAATGCTTTATGCATGCCAGTTTAATTTTCTTCAGAAGCGTTGGCGGCCACCCACCACGGAGCCCAACAAGGGGACGCTACAAGTTTGTGGATGCTAAAACCTGCAGACGCCAGCCGTACAACGCAACTATAACCCAATGCGCCTAGACCAAGGTAGGCTATTTGCACAGGGTTAACCCTCGCCGCCAGGAAGTTTGGAAGTAAACAGAAGAGAGTAGAAGACAGGACAGATAAACAGTAAGAGATAAAGACGAAGATGTAGGGAGAGAGAGATAGGAAAAGGCGACTGCCGATTTCCCCTGGGTGGGTCAGCCCAGGGGTGCCGTCTACGTGAAGCCGGGGCCAAAGGGGTGTGTTGCCTCTGCCGGGGGGCCTTAAAGGTCCAATCACCCAGCGTCAGCTCAACCCCCAGGATCCCCTTTTCCCCGGACACGGCAAAGCCACGCACGGCTAGGCGTGGGAGGGAGTAGAAACTCCCCCGTTAGCTCGGGTCCGTGGTGTCGCTACACACCAAACGCCTGCTTTAACAGGCGCCCCTGCGGGGATCTGAGGCACGCACGAGAGTGTAAACAAGGTAATGTAGTCTCTCATAATTATCGGGGGTCGTTAGAGAAAAGAGAGCAGCCGGTTAGGGTATACCTGAAATTATTGGCGGTTAGTGTTCGGTAGCGAGACACTAGTAGGGGTAAAGCGATATGTCTACCTAGAACAGGAAATGACCATGGAGGCGAATCACGCGACTGAAGTAACTCGTAGAATAAAAACGTGGTGTAGCTAATGCAGCCCGTATTTGGAGTCGTGGATGCTAGTTTACGACTATCCCCCATCGGGAAGATGTGCCAGGAGTGAGATGGAACAGAAAAACTTTGTTTAAAGAACTGCCGGGTGTTTCGAGAACTGGGTCCGAAATTCTCATTAGTCAGAGAAAGGCGATGGTTGTTCGATGCCTCCGAAGTGGCTTTGAAAGGAGGAAAAGGGAAGAGAAAAGCGCAATTCCGTTCCTGCCTATCTCAATGGAGGGCACCTCCACAGTTCTGCGCACGGAATGGCGTAATCGGAATTAAAGAGACAGAAGGAAAGGGCCAAAACAACTTCATATGTATAGCTGCAGGCATTTTAGGATGTCTCAAGACATTATTTGGGACTGTAAATAAAAAATTAAATCAATTGCGAATTCATTTGGTGGAAGTAGGCGGTTATGTCAAATACGAGAACTGAAGTCTGTTATAGAAAAAACCCATTGCAGTTTTGATATAAACAACCGACCTGTTGTGATGACTGCGAAGTAATGAAAGTCAGCCGAATTCGACGGCAAAACCGAAAACGCAGTGCCAATGAGCGCAACAAGCAGACGACCAGAATTACGTCACTGTTCAAGGCAACGACTCCCAAAGAGTAGCGTTTCCGCGTGAGTTAACGTATGTGCGTGCTATTATTCCAAGCGTAGCACCCCCCCCCCCCCCCCCCGCCCAACAAAATCGGTTGGTGGTTGATATAGTGACGTTCATTCTTTCAGGACGTCTCAGAACAATACTGAATTCGCACTCTTGCGCGTTTCAGTTTTGGTTTCAACGCCTAGTTTCGTCAAATTGATTGATTGACTTGTGAAGTTTAATGTCCCAAAACCACCATTTGGTTATCAGAGACGTCGTAGTGGTGGGCTCCGAAAATTTCGACCAGCTGGGGTTCTTTAGCATGCACCCAAATCTGAGCACACGGGCCTACAACATTTTCGTCTCCTTCGGAAATGCAGCCACTGCAGCCGGAATCCGAACCCGCGACCTGCAGGTCAGCAGCCGAGTACCTTAGCCACTAGAACACCGCAGTGGGGTAATTTCGTCAAAGGTCATTAGTTCACAATAAGTAATAAATTCCGCGTTTTTTGAAACCTGCAAGCTGTATTGTGTTCTTCGAATGAAGGACTTGAATTCTCTCATTTGTAAAAGACGTCTGGGTAATTCTCCAAATAAATATTTAGCAAAGTTAAATAAACTTTTTAGGTATTGTGTCAATTGACGTTTTCATCAATTCGAAGATAACTGAGACTACAAAAAAAGTATTTCTTGAGGCATGAAACAAATATCGCAACTTTTGAGTTTTTATAACGTTGCACACATTTCTGATATGTTCAGTATAACGACTACAATTTGGTGGTATGACATGCGATGCAGAAACTTGCCTGCTTAAAAATTTGCTTCGAATCTAAGTTGCGGCCGCCTTAGAACGAAAAGAATTGACAGGGTTAACCTTGAGGGCAAAGAATGACCACAATGGTTCAAGGAACCAGCCTGTGCTTAGATTGACATGTGGGGTTTAACGTCCCAAAACCACCATATCATTATAAGAGACGCCGTAGTGCATGGCTCCGGAAATTTCGACCACCTGGGGTTCTTTACCGTGCACCCAAACTGAGCACACGGGCCTGCACCATTTCCGCCTCCATCGGAAATGCAGCCGCCGCAGCCGGGATTCGAACCCGCGACCTGCGGGTCAGTAGCCGAGTACCTTAGCCACTAGACCACCGCGGCGGGGCAACCTGTGCTTAGAACACCTCAGTCAAAATCAGAGGAAATGGGGCATGACCACAGTCAAAATAAAAGGAAATAAGACAGGCGGACCCTGATGAGCAAAAAAATTTGCTAACAATTCACACCTCCTCTTCCTCTAGAACGCCAGCGTTTATGTTATCGCGTTTTATCCCTGGAGTGGATGTGAAGCTCTTGATGGTGTAGAGAGAGTTGTGTAGAAAAAATAATAAAACCGAAATAAATTACACGTTATCAAGTCAGTAATTTTTGACGTGTGAGTACCCAAATTAGAGATACGGAAACAGTTTAACGCGAGTAGGAGCACCCGAGCTGAAGAAAAATATCAAGTGGGGTGTTTGGTGTCTCTTTTTGGAGTAGTGCTAAGTGTTCTAAAAGTATATAAGCAACAAACTAATAAAGTAAAAGAGAGGCATGATAGAACAAGTATATTATGCCGTTTGTTTTTTCTTTTCATTGCTCTATTGAGCCTGTATTTTTTTAATTTTATATTTATTACATGACGTTGGCTTCACAATTTTCTTATCGGTGCATGTGATTTTTTTTATTTAAAATGGCACGCAGGTTGCACGCGAGATCAAGCAATAACACGAAGGCAGAGACTTCTTTTTTGCGTTTTCCATAAAAAAAAATCTCTCACCAAAATTTTACAGCTACGATTGCACTAATCGAATTTGTACGGCAGCATATCTCAACGAAGTAACGGTCGGCTGTCCGTCCTTCTCTACAAAACGCAAAAAGCGTTCTGAATTGGATCTTCAATCGAGATGGAAAAGGGAAAGAATTGGGAGTCGACGCCTTATCGGGAAAATGGGTGCAAGCGAAGCAGAGCGTGTGCTTGCCTGACATTCTATTCTTTCTTGCTTTCTTTCTTTCCTTCTGTCTTTCTTTTTCTTTGTTCCGTTTTTTCCTTCTTTTTTTCTTTATTCTTTTGTATCTTCCTTTCTTTGTTGTGAATTCCTCAATGCTTCTTCGTAAAGTTTTGAGCTGAGAATCAACGAAGATACGCTGACTTTAGGACGCTAAGCATTTACCACTCGTGCCTGGCAAAATCCTACCAATGCCAAAATTTAGGCCCGTGTAATATGTTAGAGTGTACTAGAACAGTGTACAAGAGCGGTGTACTAGTGTACAGAACAATACCAGAACAAACCTTTTCGGAACCAATTTCGGTGCCTGATTAGGCATGCAATAATCAGTGAAATCATTTAACGTGCGCGAGTGACGTCAGCGAGGCCCATGCATGTTTTCTTATCCAAGACCTAATTTTTTTTGTTCTAGGACGTTGCAATAACACAAAGCTACATGCTAATTCCAATAGTTATGGGAAATGACGAAAAGATCACAGTGTAGTTGTAGTAATTGTTTCTTTTTGACGTCCTCGAACTGTAGTATCATTTTGAGGGACGCTGCTGGTGAGGGTGCCGGAAATTTCAAACACCTCTGCTTCTTCAGCATGTACTTGAAAGTAAGTACACCAGCCTCCAACATATCACCTCTATCGAAGGCGACTACCGCACTGGGAATTCGACTTCGCAGCCTTATTAGGCTGCAGAGCAGTGCGGTCATCGAAATTATGCCGCATAGCGCCAGCTTACCAGTTCTGACAACTTATCAGCCTAACATCTTTAGTGCCTGCTTTACCAACTTCGCTGTTCTAACACATATATCAAGAGGGACGAATATTTGAGTTTTCTAGCTAGCCTTTAAAATATTTTAAAGGGACACCAAACAGAAACAATGACTTTGTTTACATTAATAAACTGCCTCTGGGAACCCTAGTCTCATTACTTTCTCTGTCATAAGTACACCATTCGTGGAGCAAATCAAGGTTGAATATTCATTTTTAAATTTTGCGCTGAAATCTTCGCATGTGATGTAACAAACTTTAAAAAGAGTTTTCCACATTTTCTCGACATTAGCTCGATGAACTATTCCAAAACTTCGTATGCTATGTCTGGTGCCCCCACACATATCAATGTACCTAATTTTTGTTAATAAGAAGCTATGAAGGATCAAGTGAATGCTTTCAAAATTTACTGCATAATGGTGTTCTGTGCGGGAATCTGGCGGTGACTTGTCCAACTGCGTTGTATGATAACGCACTTTCTCGCTTATCTAGCGTCGTGTCGTGGTAAGAGTGGTATTCCCCGTATTGCAAAATTGTGGTTGATTGATTGATTGATTGATTGATTGATTGATTGATTGATTGATTGATTGATTGATTGATTGATTGATTGATTGATTGATTGATTGATTGATATGTGTAGTTTAACGTCCCAAAACCACCATATGATTATGAAAGACGCCTTAGTAGAGGGCTCCGAAAGTTTTGACCAGCTGGGGATCTTTCACGTGCACCCAAATCTGAGCACATGGGCCCACAGTATTTTCGCCTCCATCGAAAATGGAGCCGCCACAGCCGGGATTCCAACCCGCAACCTGCGGGTCAGCAGCCGAGTACCTTAGCCCCCAGACCACCACGACGGGGCCATTGTAAAATTGTACTTGAATTATGCGCGAGAAAATGGTCTTGCTCCTATGTGTCTCTTTAAAAAATTCGCTTGTTTTTTTTTTTTGGTGCATATCTCACTTTTGAGTTTTCAAAATAGTTCACTCTTAATCGACCACGGACTGCCAACTGAACCGGCAGTTCGACAAGCGCCTTTATTTTTCTTCAAGGCAACAACCTAAAGAGCAAAATCTTACTTTTATAAATGAACAAAACGAGAAATCCTCGTCAAGGACTTTTCATCTCCCACCATCCATCCCCTCCTGGATTTTTTGCCTGTTTGTATAGGGCAATCAATAATCACACAGGGAACTTCCAGCCAACTGCTGATAAAAATAAAACAGAACTTCGACAATTATTCATTTCTTTGTATTTTCGTTTCGTCAACTTTTTAAAATATTCTCACAATAATTCCCCATAACTGACGGAAACCTCCGCAAAACCTCAGATTCAATTAACACAAAGCAATAGTGAGTAAATTAAGTTTCGCAATTATTATACTTATATTTGTGCTTCCTTTCAACGTTAATGAACACGAAAAAATGTACGCAGCAAGTACTTTTCACGAAGGGCAGTCATCTTCACCAGGAATAAATGAAGAAAGACGCACATTATTTCATTACAAGCCGGGCAAGGGAGCTAGCTGTAATTATGGAAAAAGAATGACCCGAATCCAGATACCTGGAAACTCATTTGCATAATTGTCGTAACGGCTAGCCGTGCGTTCGAGGAATTGCATATTTAATGACCAACACGTGCGCTTCTCCGGTACGGGCAGCCAAAGGTACCGCTTACTTCTCTAACCTCCCTTTTGGGCCGCTTTCCGTAACAGTCTAGCTTACTCTACATAACCTTCATTCCCCTAGACAAATAGGGGTCGAAGAAGATTACATTGCTCGTTTTATCAAACACGCACTCGCTCCTCGAATGTAGCAGGTGTTCAATGTATAAACTAGATAAGCCACGAAGCTAAAAAATATACAATACGAGATGAAGAGCAGGAGGGAATCATTTTTTGTTAGTTATGTTCAAATAACGAAACTACCTGATAAATAAGCCAAGGAAGTCTTATGAGAGATTATTTCTAGTTTTTTTATGTAATATAGTGAATATGAGCCTAGCTAGGAGGAATTATTGTGGGTGACAAAAATTATGTGTTTTAACTACATTAAATCCTTTCAACTTGGGTAATGTCCACCGCAGTGGTGTAGCGGATACAGAGCTTGTGAAAGTTGCGAGTACAATTGCGGCCGCCCTGGTCACATATTGGGGGAGGCGAAAAGCTCAAGGTATATTTACTTTTCTATGCAAGTGCAAGGTAAAAAAAAACACCACATGGTCGAAAATTCTCGGAGCTTTTCATTATGGCGCGCCTCAGTCATATTATGGTACTGGCTCCTATAACAGCCAGAATTGTAAAAAAAATAAATAGGTTTGAACTTATTCCAATACAGATAAACAAACCACGAACAAATTATGTCTGTTATATTTCTCTTTGCTTATTTATCTGTTTTTTTTTCTCTTCACAAATCAGATAGAATTAACACAGTAGTGGCGCTGAGCCTAATACAACAGTACTGCGAGATTACTGTAATCAATTAAAGGCCCGAGTAAATCTCATTTCTCCATTCATCCGTCCATCGCTCTAACATTTCAGGACAGCTAGTTTTCCAGATAAATTCTTCCTAACGAATGCCACAGTATGGTTGGAAGAAACAGTGATAAAAATTCACAGCACGCTTAGTAATGCCTGCTAGTATGGTGATAGCTTACTTGGACCTTCTGTGGGTCTCCTCGCTGAATTACCTGCTGTTGTAGAAAACTTTACGACGAGCATTCGCCTGATGTGCTGTCGAGGTTTATGCTCAACTTAATGATGATGTCTTGTTGAACAGAGTAATGGCATTTTTGTTCAAATTTATAACGATTTTTTTTCTTCACAAACAAGAAATTATCAGCAAAACCTGCGAATTTCAAACGCTGTATAGGTGAACTCCCAAAGACGATTTCTACGAAATGTGTGCGTAGCTTACACGTTCGCACTTTCTTTTTTTGTCAATTTGTGTTGTACTGTACCCGACCTTGTAACATGGACGTTGAAGTAGGCATGAGTCAATATTCAAACAAATATTTCACTATTTCAATTCGCTTCTACAAGTGCTTGAACAATAAAACTTTTCCAATTATTCGAAGTTAACAAGTATACCTGTATTTAACCTCATGTTACCCGCTTGAAAAGATGGTTTTACTGTACTGTGAGACCACTCCGACAAGCAAACACATTTTTTTAAACTTCGCACAGCCAGTAAGCCACACTTGAAGGTTAAATGTAAGTTCAGAAGTGAATATGGAGAATATCAGTTAATCACAGCAAGTTCTAAAATGTAACATGTGGTAAAGCTAAGAGCTGCTGCTTTATTAATATTCAAATACTGCCTTCATTGTAAATTGATTCCACTTCGAATTTAAAAAAAGTGACATTCGCACAAACCTACCCGGAAATCTTTGAAGTTATCCCGTACACCTATTGGGGACATTATATGAATGCTCATTTTTTGTTATATTTGTAACAGACACTACTACAACTATTCAATTCGAAATTATTGGACCAGATCACTATTTTCTTGGAGATTGCTACCAGCTTTATATTTGTTATTCAATCATCACAAATTTCAAACTACAACATTAAAAAACTCTGCTGATATCATTACTCCATCTTTGGCCATACTTTAGTGTTTTTTGGGTGAATCATATGACTCCAAAAGAAAATCTGTGCAATTTTTAGCTGAATGTACAGCACAGACCATGGTCACATTGTCAATATGGTCCCAGTTTTTTCGCCTTTTTTCCGTCAGGCTCCTGAGCAAATGCGTTTTAATGACGCACCAGCACTTCCACTAATGGCGTTTTTCTCCGTGGCATTTCAGTTATCGATGGTAGAGCGAAACTCATTTGGAGCATTTTCTTCGAGGCACTTAGCTGGTAGTCACGATAATAATGATTACGAACAGACAATGAGAGAGATATAATAAACTGAGAGAAAGGCAGGCAGGTCAACCAGAATTGTAGCATCCGCTTTGCTACCCTGCACGAAGAGGAGGAGGAAGAAAGATGAGAAAGAAAGCCAAGAGATAAGTAGACGCAGGAGAAAAAACAAGAGCGGGGTCGCTATAGACTGTTCAGTAGGCCACTACCACGCAAGAAATTCAGCAACGCCTTCACTGATTTTCTGTGTGAAGACAGATAGTGTCAGCATTTGAGCACTGACTGTTCTGACAAGGGTCCGTCGTCAAGGCAGGCTAACGCAGCAGCACCTAGCGGCAGTCTGCGCACACTGTAGCGAGGGGGGTGACACATAACATGCTCTATCGTTTGATTGCTGCCGTAATAATCGCAAGCAGCACTGCAAACAGACACTGAGGCCAAAGAATGTAAAGCGGGGGGGGGGCGTTTTTAGCAGTGATTGCAATGTGAATCTGAAGAAAGAAAAGTGGACTTAAAGATGACTTGCTGCTGGCAGAAAGCGAACCTGCGACTTTCGAAAAGCACATCGGATCTTCTGGAAGGTTTCTGTTTCTTTGAGATCTCGCACTCTAATTTCTGGTTCCTTGGGTTTTGTGTGCCAGCTAGCTTAATAGGACGCAAGATGAATAAGAAAAATAAACTGATGCGGTCATACAAGGAAACCGAATTCAAACTGACAGTTTCAGTTCCTTCATGTTTGTTTTCATTTGAGAAGGGTGAAAATAATAGATGGAGCTTTTGGCAGAAATATTTTCATAATACGTGAGGGAAGGACCATCCGCGCTGAGTTACACACCTCGAAATTTTCAATCAACCTTTGTGGTAGCCATTCCGCGTACTTTCGTACATTTGGAAAGTATTATTCAATTCATCTTATGACAAATTGTTCTTCCCTCAAGTTGCAACATTTAAATATCGAGTTCGTTATGCTAAACACATTCGCTTCCCGAGAGGAAAATGATCCACGCGTTTGGCAGACTGTCATTTATAACTTCGCGTGGTGGCCAGATATAAGGTATTGGATTATGAAAACAACACTACGACTACAATTGCTGTGTGCTCGTATTACGCCCGCTGTCAGCGTGAGAAAACAACCAGGAGCAAATGGGCACAATTTCGAACAATCCTGCCAACCGATGCCCCAGGCCAACCGCACCACTCAGTTGGCAGAAGTGACACCAGCCGGGGCACCCCCCCCCCCCACCCCCACCACCACCACCACTACTTGCACTCCCATTCCTCAGTTTCCGAAATAAACGTTCCAAAATAAACCTTTTTAAAACAAGACTGGAGCGCGGCAGGGTTACAACTTTCTGACATGCCGTTGCTTATGTTAAGCTCGGCTTCCCATGAGAGACTACAGTAAAGGCACAACTATAAAAATGAAGTGACAAATTCACCAATAAAGTAGAAACACTCGCAGATTGAGCACTTTCTTGTTGTCAGTGTCGTTTGTGTTGTTGAAGCAATGAAAAATGAAGCAGGCCCAGTCGCCCTGGAACCAGCGTTTCTGAGAGTGGTCTGTTTTTTTCTTCAACTTCCTCAAGCGATGGGACAACTCCTTTTCTGACATCTTTCATCGCTTCAAGCCATGTTCTCCTGAAGTACTGCCATGTTTACATTTCTATTCTTGCTATGACGTAGGAGCAGCTGAATTATGTTGAGAGGCCCTCTATAAGGAATCCCGTACACCTTTTTCACCCTAGAATGTCTTGTTAAAGAAAAGAATAAATTATATATATTATAATGTGAAGTGCTTTACATTATAGAAAACATTTAACCGCTAGACTTTAAGAGGCTCTGCGTCTCGCTCTTCAATTCTGTGGAAAATTTTGCGTCATCTTTAACTCGTTCATTACAGTGAAACTTGTTCATTTCTACATTCTTGTGCAAGTTCAATTTGCATAGCACACGTGGAAAATTTGCATAGCATGCGAGCTTCAGCCCAGTTCGGCCAAACTTCTATACACGCAAATTTCTGCAAGCTTTCGGCACACGGAAAGTAAAACCAATACAAGAACAATACAATGAAGAACTGTGAACTTACGAAAATTTGATCTCACGCTAATTTTGATACTTATGTTTAAGTACATTCCTTATTTTTATCTTTATTTTCTCACTTCCGTACCGTAAAGAATCTTTCATTTCGCCTGCACCGTTGAACACGTGGATCGTTCCCTTTCGTTTCATTTTGAGAGTCTCAAGTGTTATTGTATCCTTTCAACTCAGACTGTGCTTCAAAGGTCGTTGCGTCAAAAGATTCTTGTACGAGATTTTACGAGGTAAAAAGGCTTTGTCAGCTGTTTCTGCCTAAAAACTGCCCACGAAACAGCGCATGAGTGAGGTAAAAAATGCTAGTGCAGAAAAAAAATTGCCCGCAGCTTCCCTCGGGGGAACACTGAGGAGGATGCGGACCATATAATTGGTTAACGGGGTGTTAAAGTGCGACTTACTTGGGTCGATGGCTAAATTGGTTAACGTGGTTGTGAAATGGGGTGTTAAATTGCGACTTACTTGGGTCGATGGCTAAATTGGTTAACGTGGTTGTAGGAGGGGGTGTTAAATGAGTGAACACGTACACACGTATGCGAAAGGGCGGCGCTGGTCGAAGGGACGTCGATCATTGTGTTTGTGGATTCGTTGGAATTCATTTCACCGCGACCTTGGACGTCGACGCGCCGTACAAACCAACCGACGAGCGGCAACTGAGCGAGCGAGCGCCGACCTTGAGTATATATACAGCACGACGGCGCATGCACTGTCAGCTGTTGAATGTTCTCGAAGCGCGACGCCACATGCGCGTCCACTAAAGAATCAGGAGAATTGTAGATGTCGAACGCGGTGTGTAGAGGAGGAAGGGTGCACAGATGGTGGAGGAGTGAAGCGCGCGCGGTGTGTAGACGAGGAAGGGATGCACAGATGGTGGAAGAGTGGGCGACGGTGTGACGGCGCATGCGCGCGCGTCAGCTGTCGAATGTTCGAGAAGCGGTGCGGACGGCGCGGACGGCGCGGACGGCGCACTACAAGGCGCGAGTATAAGATGCTCCGCATCTAATAACGATGGTAATGTTTAGCGCCCTTTTTTGTCTGTGTACATTTGGCGTGTTTTTAGCCTCACCAGTCGAAAAAAAAGTAAAATCCAGCACAGAATACTTTTCGTTCTAAACGGATATAAAATATTTTTTTCTTTTTTTTAATTTGCTACGTGAAATGGTAATGCCCACGCACACACATAAAGGTGGCCGACACGTACCACTCCTCGCCACTTTCCCTCCCCTCTCTCCTTCCAATGCTTTCGTGCTTCGTACCTCGTTGACTCGGGGGGAGGGGGGGGGGCTTGTCTTCAACTTTGCTGACACCTTCTTGTCTCCTATGTTTATTCCCCTCCCGTCGACATCTTGACTGCTCTAGAGTGACCTCAGCAATGTTTTAGGGGCGAAGCTTTTTATAGCGGCACCCGTTCGTCCATCGTAGTCGTAGTAGCAGTGTGTAACAAGTCTTACACTTTGACCTCCAAGGTGGTGCTGGTGAGACATTTCTTCTGTGCGTTGTTGAACAATAAAAAATTTGCAGCGTGCGCGTTAACTAAAAGCCGAATTCTCCTGTCTCTCATTCCCCCTTAGCAACATTGGCATGTACATTGAGCACTATCTGACAAGAAAGGGTTGCTACGTTATATTCCCTGGGCATAACCTCCTTGGTTTTAGAAAGGTTCAGCGAGCTTTGGGCCGCAGTTCCATGAATACAGTGAACTAGTATATACGATGAACTCGAGGTGGTTAAAGGTGGGAAGTAGACACGAAGCGCAAGCCGTAAGAAAGTGTGCGTGTGCTTCCTCTCGTTCAGTCTTTGGAATGTCCGCTGGATGACGGTGCTTCAATATGAGGAATATATGATGAAAAGATGCGAAATCGTGATACTTGGAGTGTTGTGAGGTGGACGAACGGACACACAGACAGGTGCATGGACGGACGCACGGATGGCTGCACGGACGGATGGACGCATGGACGGACGCAGGAGCGGATGCATGGACGAAAGCAGGGACAGACACACAGATGAACGTGCGGACGCACGAACAGACGCACGCACGGACGGGTGGATGGATGCACGGGCGGCCACACAGACGCACGCATGGACGGACGGATGCTTCGCCCCACTCTCCATCATTCACTCCGTGGATATGCTGCCATTTTTTTCTTATGGCCTTGACCCAACCACGCTCGCGGTGCTGAAACTTCAACACCTTCTTCGGAAAGAAGACCCGGACTTCAAAAAGTGCCCAACAAGCGTTTTGACGCCGAGTCGACCTCGCGGCGATCTCGAATAATTTTCATGCCCCAAATTTGATGTCCATTCTTTGGTCGTCCAACTGTGACCCGGTGCTTCGGATTGTCATTCACCAAGGAGTTGATCCAGTTGTTCTTCTAGTGTTTTTTTTTTTCGCTGATGAAATAACTAAAGAAATGAGGAGTGGGACCACAGAAATCCGTGATTTACAGTGCTTTTTTATATGATACAGGTACATCTGCCCACGGCACTGAACTTGAAGAACGCGATTCGACAATTCATGCTTCACTACAGCCACAGGCAGCAGGGACACCATCATTGAAGGACAAGTATTAAAAAAGACACAGCGTATCTATGCGTGCACGCTTTTTTGAATGGTGGTTCAACCACGTTACTAATGTACCATATCTGCCTCATACCGAAAACATCTCTAAGAAATACAACATAAAAAATAAAGTTCATAACATCAACAAAACTATATCGCAAATGTTATTTTTGTACTAAAAGCAACACTTCCTTATAAGAAAAACTTGCAAAGCTATCTGGCAATTTGTCCTGTTATCACACTCGTACTCCAGAAGTGTAAAAGGTTCCGCACTTTAGAACAAGTTATGGTTACCAAATGTTATTGAACAATCTCCCTAACTTTTAACTGATACAACAGAGCAGGCACCATTTACCACATTTATCATTGTCAAAATTCAAAATGTCATTGCGCTACCCTCTCAAGAGTGTTTTCTGGAAGTTAATAATGTGTTATATGTATTTTTTTCCCTTGTGTTCTTGCTTATGAAGTACATATCTATTTTGTTACCGGTTTTGCATGAGTAATGTAATCGACTTTCCAAATGTTTAGTCTTGGTTCGCTTTTTTGATCTGTTGATTGTATAACTGGCCCACTCTATATAGTGGGATAATCAGGGTAAACAGTGTGCGGTGTTTCCATTTGTCTGTTTTCGGATTGCCATACCTTATAGATTTTGGATTGCCATACCTTGTAGTGACTGTATGAGTGTATTATACAAGTATGTTATGTTCCCCACCGTATGTAGTCATACTGCACTAAGGGAGTGAGGTCTCCCTCGAGCCGCGTTTGTGCTGCTTGTTTCCCTCACCCCCTTCCATTTAGCACTATGCCACATGTGTGTCAATAGAAAACAATAAATTAAATCAAATCGGATCAAATCATGATAATGACGGCAAATCTCGGCTTTGCTTAAAATATATTCCATTCCTGATATGCGCAACGCTTCCATATCCAGCTTCAAACAGTTTATAAGGTTGTTTCCAATAAATATTCACATTGCCATCATCATCTATAAGCATAACTTACTACAGAAAAGCGTGAATGCGAAATCGAAATGAAACCCGCAAAAATTAAACCACCAGCGTATGCACTGCTCTGCGAAGAAGAGAAGAAGAAGGTGTTCATTGAGAAGAAGGAGGAGAGGTCGGCCTTGAAAGTGGGTTCCTCTGCTCTGCGGTTTTCTAACAGTGGTGATTAGTGTGGCATAAATAAAGCTGCTGCGCAACTAAAGAAACTGACGTTAACTTGATGACAATTAGCTAGATAACGCAATCCAGTTAAGAGCATGCACTTACCACGATTCCTACGGTAGTGTAGAACAGCCTAGGCGGCAGATCAGCCTCTAGTTTTTAATGCGGAGCATTTTATTAGTCGCACGACGGCACGCGATGTCCACAACCCAACTGCGCATGCTCATGCCTTGCGTATCGCGCCTTATGCTTGAATTTCGCGCCAACTGCTTGCTTCTCCCCCCATCCCCTCCTCTCTGGCCTCGCAAGGCCGACGCGGGCAGTGTCTCCTAATGAAAACCGAATGCTCGAGCTGAACAACCATTCACTGGCGATCCCGTATATGTAGGCACTGTATTGCACATCAGCGTCCCACCACTCGTTTGAGGCAACGCTTCTCCTGCTTTAAATATATAGGAATAAAAAAGACGAAATAACAATTGAGAATTCCCAAACCATACCCAATTACTCAATATTTATGCGATACCCCGCTCTCCTCTGCGACTCTTTTACTCGAGTTCCCCCTTCGTGGCAGGATGCGGGCGGCGTTTTTGTATGGGTGGTACGAAACTCTATGAACACATTTTACAGGCAGCAAATATAATAGGTGAGTGGGTTTGCAAAACAGTGCTATAGGCGGAACGACAATTTTTTTCAGTGCATTATACACTCACTACTCTGTAAAAATTTTAAATAAACAGATAATATGAGTGACAAAACTTGTTCTCCTGACTAGGTTAAAAACACGGGATGTTCAGTTCATAGGAAACGTCGATTAGGAGAAGAAATGCCAAAAAGTCCATTTTCAGATCTCTCTTTTCCATAGTAGGGTACGAAGTACTCTCTTAGGCCAGGCTAGAGTACATGTTCTTATTTAGGGACGGCTGACTGCTCTCCCATAGTTAAGTACCAAGTACTCAAAATCGTTAAACATATCTTCTTACCCCCCTCCCATAGTAGAGTATCTTGTACTCTAAATCGTTTAACACTTCTTTTGTAAACCTGTAGGGATGGCTGCTTGCTTTCACCTGGTAGAGATTCAACTCTAAATTGTTTAACATTTTTCTTAAACACAGTACTCAGGTGGAGGTTTAGTCAGCATTGTATTCAAAGAGAGATTATCGCTCCGTCATTATGCTATAAATCGTGAAAAATATCTAGGGGTAAAGCTATTTAGGCCGTTGGTCGTTCCCTCCTTTGTAGCAGTAGCATTAGTAGTAGTAGTATGTATCCACTACTAGTTTTCGAGTTGCTCAACAGATGGCATGACGATAGTTATAGCGCGAGAACAAAACGATGACACAGAGACAAGAAGGACACGAAAGACACGCGCGCTCGTGTCTTTCGTGTCCTTCTTGTCTCTGTGTCGTCGTTTTGTTCTCGCGCTATAGCTATCGTCATGCCATACGAACTAGCCCAAGCCGCCATACTTCAACAGATGGCGTGTTGTGTTTATTCCCTCGGCATAGAGCTCTCTAAATATCTATCAGAGGGAACTCTGGCACTAGGGTCTATGAGAACTGCAACGCACGGCGCTTCAGCGAGCATGGGAATGGAGGGTAGGGCACGGATTTGTCTAACCTTCGTACTTCTGGCTCTGGGTGTGTTCGCGTGGCTTAGAGCTGTCTTCTTATGAAACGAAATCCGACGATGTTCAGTGGTGGCACTTTACCACCTTATTTTTTCATGCTTCTTATTTAAAATCGGGTCAGAAGGTTCAAAAGCGTTCTTTATTTTTTCGAAACAAAACCAAAACACAACAATAAAAGAAGCCACAAGTGCGATTTTCCTCCCACAAGTACGAAGGCTAGGCAAATCTGTGTACTACCCATCATTCCCATGGTCGCTGATACCTTAGTCGCTGAACCATCGCAGCGCCAGAAACCCTCTAGTTATTTTAGGAAACTCTATGGCCCTTCGGAATAATATAACTAGATGGTGTTAGTCGTTTTCAAAACATATCCACGCAATGAATGATGATTAGTGGGACGAAGCGTCCATCTGTTCATTCGTCGGTGCGTATGTTCGTTTGTCTGTCTATATGTACTTGCATCCGTCCATCCGTGCTTCCATCCGGCCTTCGCAGACTTGGGCGTTCGCGGGGAGCGAGTGCTGGCTTTGCAAACATTGCAGCCTGCTCGGCCTATCTGTATCAAGCGTGGTACATCATTCACGAAAACGGGATATGAAAATGGCTGACGCGAACGCGAGACATCATACTACGACAGGGTGCTTCCTTAAACTTCGCAGTTAAAAGTGGAAGAAAACGTGACCCTTCACACAGCTGTGTGCTTGTAGTGGCATTCGCATCTCAGTTTTCTTGAGTCAAGGGGTATTCCTTGGGTTAACGCTGCGTTTTACGTCTCCTGAAGCCGATCTTAGAGGCTATATAGAAAAAAAGAGCGCGTCTGAGATCTGCTCCGTCACGCGCTGCCACGATCCCAACTTGCTCGCAATCTGCCTGCACTTTCAAGGAACTCATTAAATAAAATTATTAACTAACTGTTGGGATAGTGGGTAGTGCCAAACGGGATGAAACACGTCAGGTCAAAGAAAAACATACCAACACGAAAACCTTTCCCTCTACTGAATTTCGAACTTCGATTCATGCGCAACCACCTTCGATGCACGCGTGTTAATTCGTTTGTCTATGCAAACGCGTCCCAAAAAGTAAAACATTTTTTGAGTAGCTCGAGTCTCAGTCTTTGTAGTGTTAACCATTCATTCTTTGGCGACACCATGTCTGAGTGAATTAATTGAATGTCAATAATGATCGTGTGTGTTCAGAAAAGTGGTTAAAAAATTAAGAGTACCTAATACTCTACTATGGGAGAGCATTTGGCCGTCCCATGGGCCGCATACTTGATTGTAGCCGTTATCTTGCACTCGAGTAAACGTGTGCTATGTAATATCATATCTGTCTGATGAAACTTTCGACTTCAACCAGAACTACCAATTTCAGACCGATTTTACTCCTCAGAACACTTATCCTGAATATTTTGGAAAGCCCTAAGTCAGTGTAGAAGCAGAAGTGGTTGAACGAGAAACAGCAACCTCACTCATCGCTTATCTGACTGAAGACATATATGTTGGCCGCACTCTGTGTTTGCGCAGTTCAATACTCCGGTCTTCGAAAAGCATTCCTCTCCACCAGGAATGGTCACGGAAACCCAACAAAGAAAGCTAAAGCCATCCACGTACGCGCTATATATTCGCGCCAGAAATCGATTTCGACTCTACAGGGACAACGGGAACGCAACCCGAAACACACATGCTGGAACTGGATTTCATTGTACTCTTGTTCTCGTGTAGAGCCCTAAATCCACTATGTCTTCGTAGCACTGTGATCTCTCCTCAACCAGGATCAATATTTTTCTGACCTCCTTGCTTCAGCAGCCGTGTTTTTATAACGAGCTCGGGGTCGACATTCCTCGGCTAAAGCAGCTGGTGGAGCCTGTGTCACGATGGCATTCGGGTCTTCCATAAATGTACTTGTTGAAGTTCAGTACTCTTGCATTTATTTTCAAACAGGCTGCACCGGCTGAGTGGCTCGTTATACGGGTTTTCTCTTTTCGTTTGAGAACGCCTTTGATCTAGTTCGCACCATCCGCAGAGGCCTAATAAATGTCTCCACGACAACCTTTGTGTAAGTCTGAGTTCGTTGGCTGCGGGGTATCGATTACTTCTATATTTTCCGTTTTTTTTAAAGATGAAATTTTTTGATCACATGTCAAATGTGGACCGTGTTGGTCGGTTCCTTGCAGTGATAGAAAAATCGTCCGCAAAGCATCACAAAGCACCGCACATATTTCAGGCTTAGTGTAAAAACAAATGTGGTGCCACCCACTTACTATTGCTTTCTGATGATTAAAATCAGGGCATAATAACGTAAGACAAGCTAAATAAGGCCACATGACAAGGGCATGCTAATAACTATTGTCCTGTAGTCTTCTTTTCTTGTCTCCTTATAATGCGATACCTGTGTCGCTCCACTCACTTTATTCTGAACAAACCCAGCCGTTATGTGTTGTCGCGTGGCTTTCCCAGCGATGAGCATGAACTAATTGTTGGGCCATTAATATAGGCAACTGAGTCTTCTAAGCGTGCCGGTAAAGAGATCAATTGCGACACACAAAGCACTCTACAGTTTACAACAATACTCACGCTCTGCAGGTTTTTGTTAAGGATAATCGCATGCAACCTTTCCACTGAAAACTCACAAGTAGTGGCTATCCAGTTATGGGCTCGGAATCCAAGGAGCTATCAGCTCAAACAAGATAGCATTCACAGATCATACACCAGAATTCGGTGTATTTCCGGTGTATCACAAATGAAACAGCAGAACTATAAATTTACGATGTATTCATGATCGTAAAAAAGGACCAAAGTAACACAATACAACCCGTAAAAGACCACAGGACAAGCTCATAATAACAACGAATATCATGTCGATTTCTCGTTTTACATTAATTCGCACGCACTTTAACCACCGTGAATAACCAACTCACCGAACCATCCATTTGTCAAAGCACCATTCCACGCTGAATGCATGCTCTCATCCTGAAAGCGCGCATCATCTTTAGAAGAAATAGTCCCGTTTACACAACATGAAGCTCACAACCACGCAGGGCCAAAAAAAAGGGCATTCGCATCACTCCTTTTGTTCGGGAACCACACGAAAGCAGAGCCCACCTCATTGATTTCACCGTTCCCGTAGTGTTATTGTTTCCGGTTTCGGAGGCCGTAAACAGCAGATGCTCACCCTCTCGAAGCACTTTCTGTTCTCTTCCAGCACTGACTCCGAAGTGCTTGGGTAAAGAGTTCGGAAGCACGTCCTCTTGGAGCCCCTACTTATGCATTCCATCAGCGTGCCAATCAATGGCGATGCTCCGGTTCGGACTGTGTTGTTCTGTATTGAATAAGCTTTCTGGATGCACACTTTATTACTTCCTTATTGTCAATCAAAGATAAGGGCCTATGCGAAGATCTTCCTTAGAGAGTAAAAATAACTAACGGTGCTACATGCTAACGTGGAGAAACTTAATATATGAAGCACCTTCTTTTACACTGTAAAAGTTATGACGCTCCTCACAAGAAACGTTTGCGAAAGTTAGAGAGTTTGTATAAATAGCCCTCGTCAGCAGCAACGAATTGGGGCCAATGGCAAACAGAAAATTTTTCAAAACATTGCTGCGTGTGCACTAGCACGAATGTCGGAGGAATTGAAAGTATAAAAAAGACCTTACAACAGGAATAAAACTTCATATTTCATACTTTTGCGAAAAAAGGTACGTTTGTGAAGGCTGCGAAGTATATGCGACCATGGCGTGGTAGATATCGTGCCGGGCATCGGGTATCACCAACCATGATGCGGTAGGTTCGTCTCCCGTTGACAAAACTTTTGTTTTGTCTTCTGTTGACTGCTGTCAAGCAGATCAAAGCGTGCCCCGCGATACTCACGCACAAATGACGCACGAAACGTACTCACAGGCACAAATGAATGCGAATAAGTGTCTCAGTTGTTGCTTCGCTGTGTCTGAAAAGAGAAGAGGAGCAGCTGGTGCCGCACATTGGCATCAGCCTTCCTTTATATAGACTTAATAGAAAATCCCATTCTGATCATCTTTTTTAGCCACACTGAATAAACACGTCATCTTACATGTTCAAGTTTCTACCTGTAGATGCACAAAGATAAGCAACCTTTCGCGTGGGTGTTCTCAAAAACCCCCTAAGAGTGGCACACTTTTACAAATAACTTACACCTGCAAAGACGTAAGTATTTGGTATTGTATGTACACAATATTTGAAGTCACAGTGACTCCTCGGCAAGCCAGGCACATTCCGCATGTCGAAAATAGGGGAAACATGGGAAAGATACTTCGTAACAAAAAAAAAGTACATATAGACCACCTCTGTGAAGGGAACCCCGATGGAATGCGGAGCAGCAGCGGTACGCATGGTGTTGACCCGGTTGAAACGGGTGTCGACGCGGGTGCTGGAAAAATCGTTTGAAGCGAAACTCGGTGCAGTGTTTACTCGAGTAAAGATTTTTTGAAACGCAAACATATGGGAGGCGGTTTCTTTTTCGTGTGAGTTTCATCCCAGATAGGCGAGCCTAAAGAGCAGGCACCTTTAGTCACGAGTCCGCAGCAGCCATGCGGACGCAGCCTGCTAGCCATTTTCAATGAGAAGCCACGGCCGTACCACTGCTGTGGACGCGTAACTAAATGTGTCTAGTGTTTCCACTTAACATGCAGTCGAGCGTTGCCGGGGTGGAGAGGGTGAAGCATGGGATAAGTGTGTTGCGAGTGGGCAGAGACGCTGGCAGCTGCTGTTGGTGAAGGAGACAGTGGCGTCAACTTGCAGCTGCGACTTGACCTACTTAGCACCACTCCAACCCCTTGCAGTAAGGGGGTCTGCACGCAGTCACGGGACAGCGTTATGCAGGCTAATCAAAGAACTGCTTCACATATAAAAATAAATACTCATACTGCCCACCACTTCTGAAGTATATCCAATTTGTGTTCATTATAGGCCAATGTAAACTAATAAGTTGTAAGCAATAGCCGACGAGCTTTGTTAATGACGCTTTAGTGAATGCAAACAGCGATGGTTTGTTTTAGGTGAATAACACATTTCGAGCTTATAATAAACTTTAGCTGCAAGCTATGAAACCATAAAATCCTTCTTCTGCAAAACGTGTGACCCGAATAAACGTTTAGAATCAAAGTTTATAACTGAAGCATTTTATTTGGCAATATTGCGACGTTCGTAGTATCGTATAAATATGAAAACTGCCATCATCCTAATTGTATATTTGCAAGAGGCGTCTGGGGGTAAAGCATTGTCGTCCTCGTGAAACATTGAGGTAATCCGGAAAGATGTGCGACCTATTAGAGTGCATTGAGAGTCACCGCCAGGCATTCTACAAGCTGTGTATTGAAAATTGCCACATTTAGATACACTTCGAGTGACACAATAGCCCTTTTCACAGGTGTTGGTGGCAGGGGTTTTCAAGCTGTTTCCTAGTTCACAAAATTATGTTTTATGAACGAGGAAGTGATGAAGCCCCCGTCATAGCCTTCAGCAGCATTATATAGACACCTGTCATCTAGAAGCTATCGAAGCTCGTACTCGGTAATTTGTCTCAGTGATTGCCTTCAGAACACAGTGATTCTTTTCAACAGAAATTACAGCAATATCAGAACGAATGAATGCACCTATTTGGATGTATATAGATTCGGAGTTTTAGTATTGCTGCTTGCTTCACGATGTCCTAGTCAGCTTGACAACGTAGCATATGCTAGCAAAAGTTTTTTGTTTGTGTATTAAAATGTCAATCAATTGTAATGTAGCGACTGCCAGCCAAAGGTATGGTGTAGCTCCTTTTCTATAACGAAATTTCTGCTCATGCAATCTAATAATGACGCTTTACATGACAAAACCACAACATCATTACTTAGCCATTGCAGGCGTAATATACAAAGAAACACACAGAAACGTTTCGTACATCACTCTACATAGTTATTTCGAAGCAGCGGGGCCATTTGAGCGCACATCTCAATTAGTTTGCTCATGACATGGCTCTTTGAAAATTCGCCTCAGCGTCTGAACTTCAAAACTTTTTACAGAAAGAGGTTACAGCTGTTAATATACTTTTAAAGTGTTATGCGCAAAAAAGCACAGATAACAAGTTAGAAATAAAACTGGTATCTCTAGCTGTGACATCCGAAAGAAAGTACAAGGACTGCATTTTCATTTTTCTTGCGTTTCCTCCAAAGCTTGACCAGATGCAGTGCGTCTGTACGTTCAATCTTCGGCGTTACACAAGGAATACAATGACGTATGCCACCACAAATTGAGTATTGTGATTGATAAACACAAGCTCACCTTAGCGTGGACTTTCTTGCAGACTACAGTTGAAGTCAGGCAGCTTCAGTTGTGAAACTCATTAGGGGGGGGGGGGGGGGGGGGCTAAACTCAGTTTACTTGGTACACCTACGAGGGCGCTCTTAGTCACTATCACAAACACAGTACCGGTTCGTAGACACTGATATGCGACTGAGAAGCCGAAGTTCAAGAACACCGCTGTGTTAGTTTTGACACCTGTGACGTTCCTCTTTCTCTCGCCGCAACCTGGAAAGATGAGAGAATGATAATAACATAAGTTTTTTGATGGTGCAAGGGCCACTCATTGGCCAAGAAGTGGCAAGAACATGATATTGCATAAGAACAAGGTTTGTGCTAAGTTGCTGCTTAGGGACCTCAAATTCATCACGCTTAAGGCTGGTAAAAACGTACGTGTATTAAAATATTGAGAGTGGCGTGAAATACATAGGCAATGTATGTCGAGACACGGTAATAAAACTATAGTGGCCTGCGGTGTGAGCATGTATGCCTCGTCGAATCCTTTGAGAGCTAGGAGCGCGAAGAAGGTGTTGTCTCTAAGTTCAACTACCGCAGCAGCAGCCTCTTTTCAGAGGCCGTGGAATGAGATTCCTAGCTAAATAACATGAAAGTTGTGCACCAAGGACAAGAAAATTGTCTGGTATATAAAATAACGCGGTTTTCAAGGGAAGTAAAAATATGTTATCGAAGGACTCGTTTCTTTGTTACGTGCCACCAAGTGAATCAAAGAGACAATGAATTCAAAGAAAGCATAGGGTACAATAATTTTTGTCGTTACCTGTAATATATTTGTACGGCATTATGTAAATAAATAAAGTAGACCAAAGAACACGCTCTCTTTCGGTAAAACCCATACCAACAACATTCCATTTACACATCCGATGCCCAACTACTGGAAAACAGAGCTCGTCTATACTCTTTTCAAGCCGCTTTACTTTTTCTTGTTTGAGGTTTGTATTTTTCCATACATTCGAACGTGCTTTTTGCGCGTTGCAGTTAAAAGGTGGGGTTATGGTATGCTAACAATTTCGAAAAAAAGTCAACAATAAAAACGCAGCGTAGGGTCTCGGCGACAAACGCAGGCAATATTGACATCCTTGATGGAATGAACATCACCGGTAACGCCAAAACTGTCCGGGCTAATGTAATTTCCAGGCAAATCTACACTACCCTTAACAAATTACGAGGGGACATATGTTCTCTAAACCAAGCAAAATAGCGAAAATGGTGCAATGTTTCAACTGAACCACAAATTGAGTCCTAAATCGCAAAGTTCTGTCGCCATTTGCCTCCCATCGTCTCGACGCAGCGAATAAAAAAGTGAGCCAGCTTCCAACATTACACCTTCCGATGTCAGCAAATCTTTTCCGCTGAGCACATACCGCAGTGAAGCTAAACCCTATCCATCGAACCAACGAGAGCATAAAAAGCAAATAAAAGACAGAAACATAACGTCCTCCCTTGCTTGCTTCGTTCCTTGGGCTGCAAATAGCCGGCAAGATCGGTTCATTTTCAACATCTTACTGCTTTTTTTTTTTCAGTTCTCCTCGTCTCAGTTATTTTGTTCTTTTTTGTTCATTTACCAGGCCAGCGCAGTGATGTTGAAGGTCACGGTTCATTTACAGGGCAGCCAAAATAATTAAATAATAAAGCGCCAGTGGCCTTGGGCGATCGCATCGACTGCAGTAATATTTACTGCGACAGTATAGCTGGCTCCCAAAAAGGACACCTGTGTTGTCTTAAAACAAACACTTTTTTACGGTCAACACTATCATACCTTAGTATATCACACTAAAAACACACATGCTTATTTACACTAGTTTACTGTATAACCAGTGATAACGCGAACGCAAGACCCTGGTGTGGAGGCATTCCAAAATGTTTTCAAGCCTAATGAGCAACGAGGAAAGCTTAAAGGGTGATTGTCATGCATGCACACACAAGTGCACTGTTTCATGTGCGTGCATAAGTCTCGACTTCGCCCGTTGTCGTCATGGTGGCCTTACACTTTGTAGTAGGCTAAACTTAGACGTTCAGTAAACTATTATTACACTTTTTCACTACTGCGTATGGTATACATTTGTCCGGAGAGCCTCGGTAGACTCTGGCAGTACACTACAATACGGACATCTTCATGAGAGGCACGACTTGCCGGTCTGTGGCTGGGAAGCTGGTAGTCTCAGGTCAGCCTGGCAACCCACTGTGACCAGCGGGGCCAGAGAACACGGGCACAGCCCATTGATATTCACACACCTATTTTTATACGGTTTGATAATACGTCATTTACACAAGTTATTTATGCTGTTTTCTTATACAGTTTATTGTGTCAGTTTGTTATCAAGGCAAAAGCCTCCCATGCTTCATAAAATGCAATAGCTAACCGTCGACATCGGCGGTCAATTCCATCTTTCGGTATTACAGCAAGTGAAAAACAGTCCACTCACAAAGAAAAAAATACGAATGCACCGGAACTGTAAATAAAAAACAGCGAAAATGTAAACGAAAAAATTTTGCGCAGTCTTTCATTGAACTCAGCCAATGAAGTCAGTCGCAGAAAGTGCCGCAAACACAATGTCATTGCATCTGAGATTTACCTCCACCTACTCCCGTAGGGCTGTTGTCATGACAACCGAAGGTGAGGGCCAAGAGAGCAACAAACGAACTGAAAGAAATGAAAAATGAGACATCACTTTCGCTCCTCCCGTTTCATTTCGCAGTCACTTAGACTCCACTGGAAGATGCTGTTTCTCAAGCACAGACAAAAAGTGCCGTCTCTGTATTGGTTCGAAGCTTCTGGCGCGCCGCGATAAACAAAGCTGTTGACCTAGCCTGCGCAGTCACGCAAGTTTGTCGGCAGAAACGCACAACTGGAGAATCTGAAGTTGGCACATAGAGGCATATATGCGTCGCCGCCTATACGCACTGATATTTTCACACCCGTAAAAAATGAAACAAGAAAGTTTCAGTTCACTTCCTTATTGTCAAACCAGTAGCACCCTTTTCTTAGGACATCAGGTGTTCCTAAATAAGATGGGTTGAGAACCCATGTCAACGCACTGCGTACATTACCGTGCCCTGGCTGTGAATGGATGTTGTATTGTGACCACACTTTCATGTTCCCGTATATAAGTCAGGCTTGTCGTTCACGGAACAAATTTACACCCTGTATGATTCCAATATTTTTAGCCTGAATATGCCACCTGTTGGCAGATCCGAATGAGCTGGTAATAGCAGTAGCTTCGAAATGTTGGAGAAAATGTTATTCTTTCCGATTTCTATGTAATACTTCATCGCGCCCCCAGGCTTGCCCAAAATAACGACGCTTTCTTAAGGAGTGTGCTTAGAAAAATATTTCAAGAACAACGATATACACGCAGTGACAGCTACACTTCACGAGAGAGCTTTCGTACGAGGGTTAAACGGGAACTAAAAGCACCCCATAATGCTCAACAGCTCTAACTCTGTAGATAAAGAGCTACCGACCGCAGTAGATGGTAAAGATTTGTGTTCTCTGATGAAACGCCGACACACTGTCAACCCTGTCAACCTCCAGACAAACAAGTCACAATCTCGAGCTTTGCACATTTATGTGCGCTGTTCTCTTATTTATTATGGAATATGTGATTCCGAGTTAGCAGATTTCCTGTTACATTGGCAGAAGTGAGCCAAAAATGAAAAAAAAATATAATCTTTAGTAAGTGCTCGGTGTAAAAATCTTCAAGAAACACACCGATCACTGACTTTTTTAAAACGATTATTGCGAAATCTAGTTAATAAAGCGATGTGGTAATGCTCCAGAGAATTGTGCATAATGTCAGCGTCATTCGGCAACGAAATATTGGGGCAGCCGCACCGAAAGACATATCAACGAGTAAAGTGAAGCAAGATGAAAGTTAGCAGACATTAAAGGTATGAGAAATTCTCATCTGTCTCCTCAATGCAAATCTATCTTTAATCTGTATTCGTATAGAACGACACAGTTCCAACGGTTAGTCGGTAAAATCAGGTTTGGTTGCATCCTGTCCAGTATGGTTAGTTGGTAAGCAGAAAGTGTTTATGTTCAAAAGAAAAGTTTGCTACGCGCATGGCAATCTCTAAAGTTGTTGACAAAGGGATCGGGGATGGAAGAGGCAATATATAGTTCACTCTAGGAGCACAATCCTCTGCATGTTACGCGAGTATTCTCCTTTACGCCTAATGCAAATCGGAGAAAAAGGCCTAGAGCCGATTGGCAGAGTAGCGTAATGAAAGTGTCGTTTTACAAGCGTTAATTATACATTAAAAGTATAGAAACAAGATTGGGCTACTACACTGCGTCGAAGAGAAGAAGTGTAGTCTTCACTCACTAGTGGACAGGTGTAAGTTGCAGTAAGTGCACCTTCGAAATTCATCTTGCTGAGATAATAAGTGTTAACATAGTGAATATACTTGGTAAGCCTGGTGGCGGTACGCAAACACACAAAGCGAGTTTCGAACAATGGCTTCTAGAAAATGCATCACTCTAATAAAAACAGCATAACCGTTTTTAACAAAACTAAACCTGGGCGCACATGATGATACTAACTCTAATACGTGAAGTCTAGGATTAGGAAGTGAAACCTTTAGGACTATAGGGTGCCAGGTACGCTCCCGGATTGAGGTCGGTTTGTTTTTGTTTTCTTCAAGCTCACCACAGACTCTTTCGAAGAGCAGTTAAAAAAAAAACTCATTTTACTTAAGTCACCATACTTAAGCCCCCAACTCCCTACGGTTGTTGCTCCGTTTTTTATGTTAGCTGGTTTTGGTTAGTTCCTGTAAAACATTCTCCTGCACTGAAAGCCCAAAATGGCTAATAAGAAAGTGTCTGATCGGGCCTTAGGGGCCAGATCAAACGCTTAAAGTTACTACCGGCTCCAGTGATGTCCGGCTGCGTCGGCGTCGACACCAGTCATGCAAATGAAACATCACCTGATCCCACCATCATTGACGGCACAGGTAGCCGAAAATTTGTGAAGCCATCATGCTGTTATCATGATGAAAGTGCTTGAGGGGGAGACAGAAAGTTGTGGGGCCTGACGAGATAAAGGAGTTTGCGGGATATAACCTGGCAGCACGGAGTGCAGGGCCACGTTGATTGGTGCAACATGGCAGAGGCTTTCGCCCTGCAGTGGGCGTAGTCAGGCTGATGATGATGATGATGTGATGATGATGATGATGATGATGATGATGATGATGATGATGATGATGATGATGATGATGATGATGATGATAGAGAGGCAGTGCACAACCGGGTGAGGTCTCCAAATCTTCCGATGCTTACGATCCTCGTGGCAGTAATATAGTTACATTTGGCACAGAAATATTTCACAGGAAGGGGGAGAAGACTTCTAATGAATGCGCTGACTGGGAAAATAACGATGGTTTCGGTCCTGCAGTCTTCTTAGGTGAATGCATAAGAGACCCATACAATTATTTTTCCTTCGCGTATAGCTTGCTTAAGACCTCTCTCTATCTCTCGCAACCTCTATTCGGTCTTCGATGCACGCAGTCTATTTTTAACCTAACAAAACGTCGAAAATGGCAAAAGACATAAAGAAAAAGAAAGCCGAAAAATGTCGCACAGGGACACTGAAACATTCACATCGGGATCTCATTTCCGCGGTCCTAATTCACTTCTAGTTTGATTTTCAGGGCCCGCATTCACAAAAACCTCTAGCACTAAAAACCTGCGTAAGATAGTGTATAATTCAATCGCGATGCGCAATGAATGATTGCCGAAGTTGGCGAACCCGATGGGAAACACAGTTACCAAATGAAAGTTTCGTAAATTCAGCCCGCGTTTTTCAATCCGAGGTTCAGCGCTCCAACTTCAAAGACAGCAGGCTGTGCAACGCGGCTTGGTTTTTTTTTGTTTTTTTGTTTTTATAAGCTCAACTGTGTGGTTGAGTTGCTTGCTTGTGGTGTGAGCGGGCAACGTATCCAGAGTGTATAGTCTGCGTCAGCAAAAGTACATCTCAGAGAACTTGGGTCAGCCATATTAAGATCCTTTCAAGCACACTGTTGTTGGAGAACAGCTGTCGCGTGCTTTCGCAAGCACCTCACAACTACATTGACACACAAAAAAAAACAAGACATGCCGTTCTGCGAGCGGGACGCTGAAATCAATGTTGTTTCATGTACAAAGCAGCGAGGCGACGAAGGATCCTCAACCACCCGCGTGCCGCGAAGTGAAACTCAAACAACGGTGCTAAGCACGGCAGAGGGGGTAATCAGCCGTGGTAACAACAACACAGGCTGTAAATTACGTTACCGCGTCAGCAAGCAATCGCAGGATTGCTGGCGGTCGAACGGCGAAACAGAGTTCAGGAAATCGTCCAAACCCAATACAAATCGTCGATCATTTGCCCCGGAAGAAAAGCGAGCAAAGGAAGTAAGTGAACCAGTGAAGAAGGAGCACAAAAAAAAAAAAGGCGTTGCGAGTGCCACGGTTGCTTGCTCGGATGAGTGGTGCGCTCTTGTAGCGGCTCGGTCGAGTTGTTTTTGCAGCTGATACTTGCGAAACAATCGTTGCGACAGCTTTTCTCACTTACGCTCCGAATCGCAGTCGGCTTGTCTCTTTTTCCTTATTACTTCTGTTGTGCATTTCACATGCGAAGTGTAAGTTGAATTTGTTACCATGGAGACGCCATATCGCCTGATAACGATATGCTTCGTATATGGCTCTGTGTGAGATTTAGTTCTTAGGATAATCAAAGTAGAAGTAGAGCAGCAGGCGGTGCCTTGGGTCTCGTTGAAACAAAAAACTCCCAAGCATTTCCCCGAGAGTGAACATGGTTAAGTGCGAATACACGGGGTGATGCTATGAGGGGTAGTTATTAATTCGCACTATTATATTTATTAATCACACTATGGTGCCTTTATGGTGTAATGGTTCCTGGGAAGCGCAATTTGATCACACGGGGGAGTTTACGTTAACTCACTGGTGAATGCCAACGGATTTTAATTTTACTCCCCCTCATGACCCGCTCTCGACGGTAGACTGAGAGAGAAGGCGGGCGCGCGAGAGAGAGGGGTGCGCGCGCCGCTGCAGCGAGCGAGGAGAGCGGAGGAGCGAGCGAAGGGGGAGGGGGTATAAGGCGCGTTACTGACACCGATATCAGCGTCGCGTTCGTGGCTTATTCGGTAGAGCGTCGCGCTGCGGCCCACCAGGTCCTCTCTCTTTTAAAGATAGAGAGAAGACTGCGGACGCCGCCGACGGCGGTGGATGGTTTGGGGTCGCTTACAAAGTGTATTCACACTTAAAGGCACTCAGCCCAGAGAAGTGTAAATTATGGGAAGGGAGGGTGCAAATTTACCTCACATTATAGGGACATGTGAAAAGGTGGTCACAACAGGGTCACGCTAAATCTAATGGTGAAAAGTGGCAAAACGTGCTTCCCGGTACAGATCTGCAGCAACAGTTCTGGTCTATTCAACGGACCGAGGACTCCTGGCTGATGCCTAGGCCTGGCACTCTCACCACCGCAGCTGCCCAATCATTATTTTCAAGTTTTACTCTCCTTCGGATAAATTGGAATGACATGACACGTCAAGAAGTTTATTTAAGTCCTGAGCAACTGAGATCTAGAAATGAAGGGAAAACTGTGTGGATGCAAAGAAGTGGGGTGATGGTAAACGGCACCCACAGAAGCTCGATTGATTGATTCATTGATATGTGGGGTTTAACGTCCCAAAACCACTATATGATTATGAGAGACGCCGTAGTGGAGGACTCCGGAAATTTAGACCGCCTGGGGTTCTTTAACGTGCACCCAAATCTGAGCACACGGGCCCACAACATTTCCGCCTCCATCGGAAATGCAGCCGCCGCAGCCGGGATTCGAGCCCGCAACCTGCGGGTCAGCAGCCGAGTACCTTAGCCACTAGATCACCGCGACGGGGCGCACCCACAGAAGCTCGTCTACCTCGCCTTAAGCAGTTGCTCCAACATTCGGAACCTCCACCCGACTAACGCTGCCGGTGACCATCACTTGATGCCACTAACCGCTGCCGTGAACGCTGTCGGACGGTTGAACAGTCGGCCCCTCATTGGACACGCGAAAAATACTGAACGTGATCCTGTGCTAACCAAAGCTGACGCGCTCAGTCTTACGGAAACGTGGAACGCCGCAAGACTGACAATCAACAGCAACGAGCGAGCATCTCGCTGCCTTCGCTGCCGTCTCGATAGAGAGAAGGGAAGAGTAGAAGGAGAGAGAGGGGGTGATAGTATGCGCATGCGCAGTTGGGGAGCGGACGCTGGATGGAAGGAGAAACACATCCCCGAGAAAAAAGCTGCTTCGCATCTGAAACTGAAGTCCTCCTGCCCCACCATAGACAATTTACTTAGGTTCTTTGGTGCATGAACCAGCGTTTATAGCGAACACCATGCTCCAACGTCAAGAAAGATAGACATAGTCTCCTCTAAAAAATTTACATGTATAGAAAAAGAGCCAGCGCTAGCTGAGACGTAAGAATTTTGCTAGGAGCTTCTGCAAAGCGCGCAACACTTAGGCGACTGTGAAGTTGTTGTTTTTTTCGTGTGACACCAGCGCAAATTCAAGAAATATGGGCAAAATCATTTGCACATGACAAAGGCCCTGATGTGCAGAAATATTCTTTCCGGATGTCCCTTGAATTTGCACTGTTGTTCTCACATCGTGCGTAACCAACAAGCTCACCAGTGCCTCCTACAAAGCAAACGTTTTAAAACGTGTCTGTGCATTTTCTTACAAGCATGTCAAAGTTTACTGACAATTCAACAAATATTTATTTATTTATTTATTTATTCATTCATTCATTTATTTATTCCTTGTTGCTGAAGCCACCTTTCCGACAATATAAGCAAGGTTTTATAGATTCAATAATCCTATAACGTAATGGCACAAATAATATATTGATATACTCACGTAGTGGTTACCAAACATCATATATACAGATATCTATGAACAGAATATAATGCACGCAAACAAAACCACAGACTACGAGAACCGCAGATCAAGTGCTTGTTTTTGTTTTGTTTTTATAGCTAATTTATTCGAATCATTTGCAGTTTGCCAGTGTTTCGCACGCAAACTAATCTTGATGTACACAACATGAGTGCATCAGCCTCAAATTGCACCGACTTTCGGCCTCTTTGGTAAGCACGACCTGTACGAAGAATGACCGCAGACGCGTCTGACGTGCAAACGTTCAAGCGGCCAGCACGCCAGGGAAATAACTTTCGGCTCATGGGTTGTTCGTCTTTCCTTTGACGCATTTTTTATGTCGTCCCCGCAGACTCAATGCTCCCACAGAATCGATTTACGCGCGACGCCCCACTACTTATTCCATTTTACTATCTCCGTCATTCTCTCTTTCTCCACCAGCAAGCGTCGTTAGGGCTCGTCACTTCTCCCATCGTAGACGACATCGCGCGCCTGCACACCCCTTGCCGCCCGCCGACCTCATTAACGCTCCTCTCGGGCTGACAGGCCAACCTTTTCATAAGTGGGACGTGTCGCTTTTTTTCTTTTTTTCACCGTTTCGCGAGGCATGCAGTTTATCTGTGGTGGGGCTATTCCCGCAACTCTCGGCAATGGAACGCCCAGGGAGAAAAGAGTCTGCAGCCGCCTCTTCTTGATCTGTGGTGCAGTGACATCAACGTGTCGCTTTTGGTCATGCTTGGGAATGAACTCGCCCTTCCTAATAGTTACAGTCACGCAAATGTTTAAAAACATCCTGATGTAAAGGACAAAAGTTTCCAGTGTGGCCGGAAGTTGGATACTACTCAGTCAGACGCTGAAGTGAAGCCGTAAATTTGTATTTACTCAGAAGCTCTACAATGAAATTTTCTGCCAATAAAATCAGCACCATATGGTTATCAGCAGATAAGAAAATAAAAGTCCAAATTTAAACTTCGAAATTTCCCGTCTAAGCCCTCAATGGCAACATCAAATTTCGTTTTTTTTTCTGTTGTTCGGCCAGGCTTGCTCAATAAGACTTCCTGAAACTTAATGCGTAAGGTCCCTGGGTCCCGCCCAAATACAATGTATAGCTGACTTTCAAGATTCAAAACTACGAGTACCTTCATAGATGTCAAAGATCTTTGGCCTCATGGTAACTGATGCGGAAGCTACAACGTAGCTTTGCCACTCGCGTTTTTTTTTTTTTGCGAGTTTTCCTAATTACCGAGTACGTTCTCGCAGCAAGCATGATGTTCTTGTCATTGTGAACTAGTAATTTATTATAAAGAGAAAAGCAGGATTTTTTTTCATGACCATCCTCCTATTTTCCTTTACTCTGTATCTTGATTGATTGATATGTGTGGTTTAACGTCCCAAAACCACTATATGATTATGAGAGACGCCGTAGTGGAGGACTCCGGAAATTTGGACCACCTGGGGTTCCTTAACCCTCTGTATCTTCCCTTCTCTTGAAAGGGTAGGAAGTAATATAGCAGAAAAAGAACGGCAGGGAGGTTAACTAGCCTATAGCAGCCTGTTTGCTACCCTACGCATGGAAGGGGGATGGGGAAGATCAAAGATAGAGAGCAAAGACGTTAGAGAGATCAACACAGCACATTCGGCAGCACATGCGCACACTCTGTCATAGTCCAGTCTTGTCTTTCACGGTGTGTGACATTGCTGTTGCAGCCACTTGTTCAAGTCCGTGTCACGTAGGAATTTCAACAGAGATTTTGTCGCCTTCTGTGCAATGTCTTCTTTCGGGCACTTGACAGAATAGTGTCCACAGACATCTGGCTGTTGTCGATGCGCGCAAGAACGGACGCCAGTGACTGTCTCTGGATGTCATACAACGGACAATCGCACAGGATGTGGTGCAGCGTCTCTTCGCAACGACAGGCATCGCAGAGAGAATTGTCGGCAATTCCTGTGACAAAAGAATAAGATATTGTAAAAAAGGGTGGCTTCTCTTCGGTCGAGCCCAGTAGTCATGCGGAGAGCCACCAAAAAGGACAGGTGGTGTTGACGATTCGTCTCATTGCTTGGTGGGCACCATAATGAAAACATGATTTCACGCGCAAGTTGTCGGAGATTACTGGCTGCATCGGTCCGCGAAAGGGGTATGGCTTCTTTTCGTGTTCCTTCCAGAGCTGCCCGCACGGAAGTATTGGCACGTTCGTTCCCTATGACGCTGCAGTGACTTGGCAGCCACTGAAATGTCACATGATGCCTTTTTTCGTGTGAAGGGTGGAGAAGGCATCAAGCTTCGAAAACAAGCTGTCCGTACGACCCGCGACGCAGTGCTGAGAGCACACATTGTAGGGCAGCCCTTGAGTCTCTGAAAATCGACCGTTGTTGCGGTGGTTCCCGATTGACCACACGAAGTGCAGCGCGCAAAGCAGCTAGTTCCGCTGCTGTAGATGCCGTTGAGTGGCCAGTCGTAAAGCTCATGGTAACACTTCTTGCTGCGACAACTACTGCACCTGACGAACACTGGTGGTTCGTGGAGCCATCGGTATATATATGTACACTGACTAAATATTTCTCGTGCAAAAGAAGAAGAGACAGTTGTTTCAGCACGGGCGATGAAAGCTCACATTTCCTCCAGATCCCTGGTACGCTAAGATGCACTGTGGGTCGAATGAGACACCAAGGGGGTATCGATGGTTTAGAGGCAGGAGTGAAGCCCGAAGGAAGTTTCTCGTTGTACTTCACAATCATTTTAGCGAATGATGCTTGGTGCCTCTCTGAAGGCAATAGTGAAAGGTGATGACAGGGAGCACGTGCGAAGTATCTAATGTGCATTCTCAGGACTTCTACCGCAATGTGACTTTGTATCAGATATTCAGCAGCAATTGCAATTGTTGCCTCTGTTGACGTACATCTGAGCAGACCAAGGCACACTCTCAGTGCTTGGGCTTGTACTGCCTGTAGAACACGAACATTGGTCATGGTCTTGCAGATATTGCTAAGCACGGGCAAGCTATATCTCAGGAAACCGAGAAACATGGCTCTGTAGAGTTCCTGCATTGCGTCTACTGACATCCCTCACGTCTTTCCTGCCAGTAACTTTAACAATTGAGAAATAGCAGTTGGCGCCTATATTGTAAAAAAGGGTGGCTTCTCTTCGGTCGAGCCCAGTAGTCATGCGGAGAGCCACCAAAAAGGACAGGTGGTGTTGACGATTCGTCTCATTGCTTGGTGGGCACCATAATGAAAACATGATTTCACGCGCAAGTTGTCGGAGATTACTGGCTGCATCGGTCCGCGAAAGGGGTATGGCTTCTTTTCGTGTTCCTTCCAGAGCTGCCCGCACGGAAGTATTGGCACGTTCGTTCCCTATGACGCTGCAGTGACTTGGCAGCCACTGAAATGTCACATGATGCCTTTTTTCGTGTGAAGGGTGGAGAAGGCATCAAGCTTCGAAAACAAGCTGTCCGTACGACCCGCGACGCAGTGCTGAGAGCACACATTGTAGGGCAGCCCTTGAGTCTCTGAAAATCGACCGTTGTTGCGGTGGTTCCCGATTGACCACACAAAGTGCAGCGCGCAAAGCAGCTAGTTCCGCTGCTGTAGATGCCGTTGAGTGGCCAGTCGTAAAGTGAAGGCCAGCGCGCATTTTTCTGGTGATATGCTGAGACCTTGTTTGAGCAAGTAGTTGGCAATCATAATTGCTGCTCTTTGAAGCCGGGAACGTACTTAAGGACGTGTGACTGCCGAAGTCCAGACACAGATGTCGTCTGAGTATATTGAGATTTTAATGGTACTTAGAAAGTGTTCAGCAAGGCCAATTAGTGCAAGATTGAATAGCGTCGGGCTAAAAACTCCACCTTGATGAACACCCCTGGAAGTATAGCGTCGCGTAGTTGGGTCATCTTCTGTTAACACAAAGAATGATCTTGCAGCCAGGTAACTCGAAATACACCGAAAGGCTCGACCACCAAGGCCAACCAACGCAAGAGCACCCAAAATGGCTTCATGTAGCACATTATCATACGCGCCTTTCACATCTAGAAACAAAGCTGTAGATAGTCGCTTACGGTATCTCCGCTTACGGGAATTCGTCAATTACATTTGCTAAAAAAAGCTACGTGCCCACTGACATACTGTGAGGAAAAATGAAAAACAACTCCTAGAAAGCACTGAACATTAGTATGAAGATATGGGACTAAAACATTTCTGGATCAATTTAGTCGAAATAGTGAGTCAGCTGATCAAGACAAGTCGGACGTACAAATAGCCAGCTGGTTCGTTTCACTCACTTTTAGATTTTTAAAACATTCTGAAACTTCAGAACCTCGCTTCTTAAACACTTTCTGGTAAGCAGTCAAAACATGTTACCACAACCAAAGAAAGAACAGAGGAAAGCGATATAAGTTGCATAAGATCTCATCAGCACTCTTGCAAAGTTTAAAGGTTACAAGGTTTCATATCCGTACATTTCCACCCTTCTGGCGCGATTTTAATCTCTTCTGGGAATGCAGAGGTGCCTTCGCTTTGTGCCTTAATTAACGTCTACTTCGCAGCCCCCTTGCCTCCGATAGGATAACGGAAGTTTTCCATTATCTCAATTTCCTACTTGCGCCTTTGCTCGGGAGCCGGAAACAATATCCCCAGCTAAGTAGTTCCTCGCCTTCATTCACGCAGTGTACGATTTCGCGGAAACGGAGGCACCACGCTCACTAAATTCTGCGCGCTTCGTTTTTGTTGAACGAGAGCCGCTAAACGCCATGGTTCATCTATTATTCATGCGTTTCCGTTATTAATAACGGCATCCCCCCTTAACGTTTTCAGCCTCAATGAACGTCATATGCTTGGCTGGAAAGCAAAACACATGAAGACTGGTTGTTTTACATAGCGATGGAAAAGCCATTAGCAAAAGTTATCGCTCGGCCCTTTATGTTTCACAATGTGTCAAAAAAGATTTCAGTCTGCGTTAGAGCCCAATTAGCTCTTGCAGACCCAATTCTGTTCGTGTGAGCAACTGGCTTTTATTGGTTGAGATCAGCTTGATCATGGTTCTCAACAAAAAATAGTCTCGATAAATAGTTTCGATAGTTTCGATAAAAATCAACCAGAGATAGCAATTATCTATTACTATTCGTTCAATTGCATTGGCAATACTTATCAATTTATTACATTGATATATTTTGATGGCGCAGAGCAATACCCAATAGCTAAAATTAAAATTTCTTATTGACACTAAACGGATTCCCACTTCAGTGGGCGAAAACAGTTGCCTCGGAAATGGCACGAAAGGTGCGAGGACTTCAATTTCTTTCACACGTGACCTGACTCTCTGAGGCTCGCCAGGTTAGCAGCATAACTTGAGAAGTTGCCTAATGTGAGTTGCACCAGAAGATTGATTGATATGTGGGGTTTAACGTCCCAAAACCACTGATGATTATGAGAGACGCCGTAGTGGAGGGCTCCGGAAATTTCGACCTCCTGGGGTTCTTTAACGTGCACCCAAATCTGAGTACACGGGCCTACAACATTTCCGCCTCCATTGGAAATGCAGCCGCCGCAGCCGGGATTTGAACCCGCGACCTGCGGGTCAGCAGCCGAGTAACTTAGCCACTAGATCACCGCGGCGGGGCCGTCGCACCAGAAGAAAACTTTGGACTTTTTCACCGTACTCTGTTCATTGTAGAAACTATGACATAAAGTATCCAGAATACCCCGCTATCACCGCGGGCCGCTGGTTGGTTTGAGCATAAAGAGCAGCGTAGTTACCGGGGCGGCCTCGAGGTTGTGCAGCGTACCCACCGATGATCACACTGAAAGTAAGCCACCCGTTCGAAGTAGAAAATGGAAATGTAGGACTTAAGGTCATGAGGCTCCCAGAGGAACGCATCGGTTTACCCCCTTGCCATTTGTTCTCCTGCGTAGCCTTCAGAGCACTCGCTGGTACAACAGGAGAGACAGAACACTTATTAAAATGTGCGGTAAATTCCTGTATTTCCGCTCTCACTTTGTTGGTACCAAAAGGCTTCCGACAGCACAGTCGTGAGTCAATGTCCCAGGTTTTTCTAGAGTACAATGAATGTTTGCCAACTCTGTCAAAACTAAGAAATGGTTTTACACCAACTTATAACATGGATTCAGGTTGTGACATGTTTTGACAAGTGCAGCTACGATCGTACAAATGCTCACAAATAAATCATGTCCTCTTTGAACCAACACGATCGATTAACTTGAATTATTTATCTAGACAGCCTACTGACTTTCATGTATCGTTATGCTCCTATATCATGCATTTCCAACAAAACTATTGACCTCAACGAGAACCATCAATTCTGTACCAAGTTTATTTTCTAAACAAGTTTTAAACATGTCTTGTTAAGAAGAGGTAAGTGCTCGACCAGATGATTTTGGAAGCGACAGCAGAATGTCAATCGTTACTTGAGTATCTAAACAGTAGTGAAAAATACGGGAACACCCATGATGTAAGATATTATATAGTGTTTCTTGGCGCAAGGGTCATGTGATGGCCAAAACGTGCCAGTACAAGATGCAGATGATGACAATGGGTATGGTTACCGGCTGTATATGGGCCTAAAACTTCCTCGCAGTAAAGGTGGATGAAACAAATTTATTAAAATCACGGGTCGGACATGGAATGTGTGTAGGGAAGATAAGCGGCGAACGGTTGTGATAATACTATGAAGGGATGAATAGTAGCACGGATGCCTCCTCAAGCCATTGTAGCCAAAGGCTGGGAAGCAGGTGCAATCTATCGTGTAACTGCTGCTGCAAAATCCTCTTCTCAGAAATCGTGCTGCAGGTTGCCTGGGTATGTGACGTTAAAACTTCTTATATCCTTTAGAAATGCGAACAATGACTCAATTTTGAAAAACCGATCCTTACCCGTAAACATTGACGGGTGCATAGGAAATTGCAGTTGGTGAAGTGATGAAAAATGCTTTTTCCTGATAGCGTCTAATTCATCCCACTAGATTTGGAAAACGGTAAGTGGTTTTTCCCATGATGTAAACGACGCACTAACACACACACACACACACACACACACGGACCCGAACACAATTACGTGGCAGTCTGAACCATCAAAATGAAAATCACGAGGCTGCTGGCACCGAGTTAACGTATGCAAAGAAATGAAACGAAGCGAGTTCATTCAAATCACGGCGTAGCTTCGGCAGAGTCCTGAAACACGCGTTGTGTGTTCGTCGGCATCAGCCTTCTCGAAAGGTTTACGCTCCAGATATCTTGGCGTCGTGTTCTGAGAATGTAGAAACCAGAAGCTGCATGCATTTGACGCCTGAGGAGGCAGGAAATCGTTTAGTGATATTAAAAAAATTCTCGTGCGAAGAGGAGCAGTGAGCTTCATGCCAGGAACACTCGTGTTGCTTTTATACTATGGCACTATGTTTAATGTTTTAACAGAATTGTTTATTTCAACATACTTCTGGTTCGTGCAGTCCAGCCAAAACACGCAGCCTAATTAAGTCGAGACGAAAAGAAATGAACTTTGTTCGACCACGAATTCGGCGGCAGTAAACTTATTTTGAGAGGCTGCGAGTGCATGTACAGCTGTCGCCAGGATATGAATTGGCCGAACTTTCTGGGCTGCCTTGTTTACTTACGTTCCTAAATTAATGATCAAGCTTGCTTCTCTCGCATTCATCCAAGTTTCTGGCTTTGTGATGCACAATACAAGAGGGCCAGGAGGTTTGACCAAAACAGAAAATTGTACTTACGGCGGGACTGTTATAGCGGATGTTTGCCATGGGCCGTAAACTGAAACTTGTCATAACGAGCATGTGCTCTCTTCCTTTTTTTCGTCACCTTTGTCACACATGTCCCGTTTATTAGGGAGGCAATCACCGGGCTAATTCCAAGGGTCGAAGTATCGGCCCCCCGAACCGCACCACGAAAGCGTGGACAATTTAGAAGTGGTCCTTTTTGGCGCGCCAGCGGACGCCGGCTGTGGTCCAAAGAACAAGTCAGAGCCGAGAGTTGATAAACAAACAAAATATATTCTCATTAACGGCAGACCAAAAACAATATACACGTATGCACACTCAACAATAGTTACATACAATACGTCACCAATCAAACAACGTACTACACAGTACAATCAGCCACACTCAAAACAACGGACATAGACAACGAACGATACGCTCTACAATGCAGTCGCATGCATTGAACAACAAAGACACTTAAAGACTAAAGAGATACAAACCTATCCAGTCCAAAGTTCTTGGAACAAAAGTCTGGATGATACTCTTTCGAGAATCACTCACTCAAAGTCCAGCGTTGTTGTCGTTCCGCGCCCTCGAAGTTTCTCTTCCAGGAAACCTCGCGCCTTCAATTGGCCACTCTCCAAGCTTCAAACTTCTTCGCCCGAACACGTCGGCTTCACACACGCAGCTGTCGCCACGCGTCTTCGCTCGATAGCGGAAAGCACACGCTCTTGCCTGTAGCTCGAGCCTTCACCCCTCAGGTGGAAATCCTCTTCATCTCCTGCTTCGTCCCTACGGACAAACCTTCGCCGACTACACGGCGGGATCCCTTCGCACTCTGGCGCAACTTCCGTCTTCTCCTCATCTCTCATCTCGGCTGCTCGGTTAAATACCTTACGCGCGACATTCCAGACGGTTCTCGTCATTTCGTCGGCGCGATACGCAGCGAAGGCTGGGAAGAGGGCAAGACGGTTGGCACGCCCTCCGCGGCCGATGACTCAACTCGGTATGACCACGCCCCTTTCGTTCTGGAACTTTCGCGGGCTATCTCGGCCGCCGATGTGGCGTGAGGAGGTTCATCGGCGAAGCCACGCTTCCGAGAGGAGAGGCGTCGCGCGTCCGGGGAGCCTTGGATGCTTGTTTTCTCTTTTCTTTTTTTTTCGTAGACCTCGCCGCGTCTCTCTGGGCGCGTTATCGCAAGAATTTGGCGGCGCGCCCGTTTTTAGCGCTCGTTCTGTGACACTGCCCCCCACTTTAAGAATATTATCTCATAATATTCAAAACCACACAAACGAGCGCGAACAGTCACCACACACTCTGAAAGACTGTAACACAAACCGTCGCTCATGACACTTCACATTCGCAATAGATCGCTCAATACAATCTTACATTGTAGTTCAATTCCACAACACATGAAATATAGCCACAGGTACACGACTACAACACTTCATCACTCATTCCAAACAATACAAACGTACAAAGTTCTCTCATTACCACAATTATACAACACTATACATCACACCACAGCACAGACACTTCGACACTTGTGACACAGGATAACACAACATTAACACAACATATGGCACTCAGCACTGCCAAACACATTCTGATTCGACTTCAGCACTTATCCTGTGTATTTCGAGCTGCGCTTGCGTCCTTTCTTGCGGTGCTCGCTCGATCTCTTCTTGTGTTTCCACGTTCTTTTTCGGCGAGCCCTTTCCAACGACGATATCTGAGGCGGCGTCTCAGCCATCGTTGTCACTTCCGACCCTGCTAACGGGTCATGACGTTCGACGGGTCCCGTCTGTTTATTTACCAGCTTGTTCATGTCTCTACATTTGGCCTGGCTGACCGACTCCGTCACCTTTACACTGTCGGTCGGTTGAGGTCGTGCCGACTTAAGTCCGGTTGTTCGGCCCGTGAACTCATTCAACCCGATCATCTTCTCCTTCACTGTCTCTTGCGCCGCGGCTTCACCTTGGGCTCTAGTGAGATCCGTCACGGGCTGTTCCTCCACTGTGTCTCGCGGTCGCTGGGTTGGCGAGGGCTCTATCTCAGGGTCTTTTCCCACGCATTCCGGATCATTCGGTCCTTGCGCCCCGTCGATGTTTCCGATGACAAGGTCGTAAAGGGGGGTCGTCATACATAGAGCGGTAACTTTCCCGCTGAAGTACGGGGTTTCCACCTCAATCTCTGCTTCGGGAAGCATCCGAACTGTACGGTCAATTAGGTAAACCGGTTTCGTTTTGCCTGTTAACTCACTTTCCCGTACCAAATTTCTCCGCACGATAACAGTGGAACTGCCGGTATCTCTTAACACCGTAACCTTTTTGTCAGCAACTTTTCCTGGCAGCGTTGGCATTCCTTTCGCAACACCGGTTGGCTGTTTTGACATTACAGCACCCACAATAGGAATTTTCTCCCCAATCTTCAACTCTACGAATCCATCGGTGACGGCATTATTATCAGATTTCGGTGCCGCTTGCACACTGGATACCTGGTGAGTTTGACTCGCTCCGTTTCGACATGCGTCTGCTTTGTGCCCAGTCTGACCACACTTAAAACATTTTACTGCCGTAGGGCTCGCAAAGATCGTTCGACAGTTTTTCGCGCGATGACCCACTCGGTTGCACAGAAAACATCGCGGAATGCTCTCTGGTGCACGCTTCTTTTCTTCGGGAGCCAATTTCTTCGAATCATCGGGACAATCCTCCTTGACCTTGGCCAAATTAGTTCCACCTTGCGCTTCCAAGAATTGATCAGCCAATTCAAGCATTCCTTCAAGTGACTCAGCCTTCCTCTCTTTCAAATAAACCGACAGGCTTGGGTGGCAACTAGTAAGAAATTGTTCTCTAATTAGGAGCTCTCTAAGTTCATCGTACTCCTGCGCTGTCCCTGAAAGTTCAATCCATCTGTCGAAATAATGGCAAAGTCGGGCGGCATACTGCGTAGCCGTCTCACCATCAGCTGGCTTTCCTGTCCGGAATCTGTCCCGGAATCCTTCTACAGTAAACCTAAATCGCTTCAGCAAAGCAGCTTTCACCTTTGTATAGTTGGCTGCATCGGTAGGCGTCAGCCTACCGTACACACTGAGCGCTTCACCACTCAAGCAAGTACTCAAAGCAGTTGCCGATTGATGCTCTGGCCAATTCTGGCTCTTCGCAATCGTCTCGAATCGGTGAAGGTACGCGTCAAGGTCGTCCTTCCTTTCATCAAACGCCACGAGCAGCTTGCTTGGGTTCAAGCGGAAGCCATGATCTTCCCGTTCGCTGCTTTCAACTCTAGGTTGGACGGGAGTTTCACTTCGCTGTTGCAACCGGAGCCGCTCGCGTTCCATCTCGTGCTGCCACTGCCGTTCCCTTTCAGCCATCTCCGCTTCTCTTTCTTCTCTCGCCCTTTCGGCTGCCAATTTTTCTCTCTCCAACTCCAACTTCAATAACTGCTCTCTTTCTTCTTTCAGCTGTCGCTCCTTTGCCTCTCTTTCTTCTCTCGCCCTCTCAGCAGCCAGCTTTTCTCTCTCCAGCTCCAACTTCAACTGCTGCTCTCTTTCTTCTTTCAGCTGTCGCTCCTTTGCCTCTCTTTCTTCTTTCGCCCTTTCAGCTGCCAACCTCTCTCGCTCCAACTCAGCTTCTTTTTCCGCTTTGGCTCTTTCGACCGCCAACCTCTCTCGTTCCAACTCAGCTGCTTTTTCTTCCTTGGCTCTCTCAGCTGCCAACCTTTCTCTCTCCACCGCCTCTTTCTCCTTCTGGCTTACCCATTTCCGTAGTTCGGCGCCGGAAAGACCCATCTTCTCACCAAGCGCAACTAACTTTTCGAGATCCATTGTGTCTCGCAACTCGCAAATAAAACCTTGCCGCGTGCAAAAAGTATCTGCCTAAATCAGTCTATCGGAACACTCCCCTGCACTCGTTAACGAGAACACTGAACAACACACAAAATCGTTCCGATAGCACTATCAACAACTCGAGGCTCTTTTCTCACTACTTTGGACACACTGTGCACCAAAAGGTCCTGTCGCGGACGCCAGATTAATTGTCACACATGTCCCGTTTATTAGGGAGGCAATCACCGGGCTAATTCCAAGGGTCGAAGTATCGGCCCCCCGAACCGCACCACGAAAGCGTGGACAATTTAGAAGTGGTCCTTTTTGGCGCGCCAGCGGACGCCGGCTGTGGTCCAAAGAACAAGTCAGAGCCGAGAGTTGATAAACAAACAAAATTATATTCTCATTAAAGGCAGACCAAAAACAATATACACGTATGCACACTCCACAATAGTTACATACAATACGTCACCAATCAAACAACGTACTACACAGTACAATCAGCCACACTCAAAACAACGGACATAGACAACGAACGATACGCTCTACAATGCAGTCGCATGCATTGAACAACCAAGACACTTAAAGACTAAAGAGATACAAACCTATCCAGTCCAAAGTTCTTGGAACAAAAGTCTGGATGATACTCTTCCGAGAATCACTCACTCAAAGTCCAGCGTTGTTGTCGTTCCGCGCCCTCGAAGTTTCTCTTCCAGGAAACCTCGCGCCTTCAATTGGCCACTCTCCAAGCTTCAAACTTCTTCGCCCGAACACGTCGGCTTCACACACGCAGCTGTCGCCACGCGTCTTCGCTCGATAGCGGAAAGCACACGCTCTTGCCTGTAGCTCGAGCCTTCACCCCTCAGGTGGAAATCCTCTTCATCTCCTGCTTCGTCCCTACGGACAAACCTTCGCCGACTACACGGCGGGATCCCTTCGCACTCTGGCGCAACTTCCGTCTTCTCCTCATCTCTCATCTCGGCTGCTCGGTTAAATACCTTGCGCGCGACATTCCAGACGGTTCTCGTCATTTCGTCGGCGCGATACGCAGCGAAGGCTGGGAAGAGGGCAAGACGGTTGGCACGCCCTCCGCGGCCGATGACTCAACTCGGTATGACCACGCCCCTTTCGTTCTGGAACTTTCGCGGGCTATCTCGGCCGCCGATGTGGGGTGAGGAGGTTCATCGGCGAAGCCACGCTTCCGAGAGGAGAGGCGGCGCGCGTCCGGGGAGCCTTGGATGCTTGTATTCTCTTTTCTTTTTTTTCGTAGACCTCGCCGCGTCTCTCTGGGCGCGTTATCGCAAGAATTTGGCGGCGCGCCCGTTTTTAGCGCTCGTTCTGTGACAACCTTCCACTTCGCTCCCAGAACAGACGCGAAAATTTGTCCGGTGAGGGATGTCTGCTGAGAGAACGAAGGCAGACATCGGGGAAGAAATTCCTGACGACAAAGGTATCTTATTTCAGTTGACTAATTATTTGTCGATGTTGAACGTCCTCGAAACCGGGATGTGACTATAAAAGACGCCGTAGTTGAGGGCTCCGTAAGTAAGGACCTCCTGGATTCTTTACCATGCATCTTAATATAAGTTTGCGGGACTCGGGTATCTATCACCTCCATCGAAACTTCAATCGCCGAAGCAGTAGAACCCGCGCCCTCGCAATCCCAAAGCAAGCATCGTGACCACTTGGCTATCCAGGCGGGAGCACAGCGTTGCATAATGTTGTATAGTAAATTTACTTTTATATAGTACAGCATATCATTGTAGCGGAAAGGGCAAGTGAGCGTTATGAGGTGACAAAGAAGGAGGAGGAGGGACGACGAGTAGAGAGAAAGAATAAAAGAGAAATAAAGAAATAAAATGACGCAGATTCACTAAATATTTGGAAGAAAATGAGAGAAAGGCACGGAAAGAGAGAAATATAAATGGAAACAAGCAAAGCCGCCCAGACCACTGGTAAGCTATAGCTGCCTGAATTTTTTTTTAGCCGGTTAAGATACGGTGAATATGCGATCTGTACAGAGATCTGTACAGTAGCCGAGACACCCACGACCATAATACTATAAGAATTAGCAATAACCCAGATGACACCCCTCCAGTAATGATAGAAGAAGTCAGAAAAGCTTTGGAGAGCATGCAAAGAGGCAAAGCTGCTGGTGAGGATCAGGTATCATCAGACCTGCTGAAAGATGGAGGACAGATTGTGTTAGAAAAACTAGCCACCCTGTTTACGAGGTGTGTCCTGACGGGAAGGGTACCAGATTCTTGGAAGAACGCTAACATCATCTTAATACATAAGAAAGGAGATGAGAAGGACTTGAAGAATTACAGGCCGATCAGCTTGCTCTCTGTAGTATACAAGCTATTTACAAAGGTAATTGTTAACAGAATAAAGAAAACATTAGAATTCAATCAACCAAAGGAACAAGCAGGATTTCGAACAGGCTACTCAACAATTGACCACATTCATACTATCAATCAGGTAATAGAGAAATCCTCAAAGTATAACCAACCACTATACATAGCCTTCATAGATTACGAGAAGGCGTTTGATTCAGCAGAAATATCAGCCGTCATGCAGACACTGCGGAATCAGGGCGTAGATGAAGTATATATAAACATTCTGGAAGAAATCTACAGGGGATCAACAGCTACCATAGTGCTTCATAAAGAAAGCAACAGAATACCAATCAAGAAGGGTGTAAGGCAGGGGGACACAATCTCCCCAATGCTACTTACCGCGTGCTTACAGGAGGTTTTCAGAAGCCTAGAATGGGAACAGTTAGGGATAAGAGTTAATGGAGAATACCTTAGTAACTTGCGCTTCGCCGATGACATTGCATTGCTGAGTAACTCAGGAGATGAATTGCAACTCATGATTACGGAGTTGGACAAGGAGAGTAGAAAGGTGGGTCTTAAGATTAATCTGCAGAAAACGAAAGTAATGTACAACAACCTCGGAAAGGAGCAGCGCTTCGAGATAGGTAATAGTGCACTTGAAGTTGTAAAAGACTATGTCTACTTAGGGCAGGTAATAACCGCAGAGCCTAACCACGAGATTGAAGTAACTAGAAGAATAAGAATAGGGTGGAGCACATTCGGCAAACACTCTCAAATTATGACAGGTAGATTGCCACTATCCCTCAAGAGGAAGGTATATAACAGCTGTATCTTGCCGGTACTTAGCTATGGAGCAGAAACCAGGAGACTTACAAAGAGGGTTCAGCTTCAATTGAGGACGACGCAGCGAGCAATGGAAAGAAAAATGGTAGGTGTAACCTTAAAAGACAAGAAAAGAGCAGAGTGGATTAGGAGACAAACGGGGGTTAAAGATATCATACTTGAAATAAAGAAGAGGAAATGGACGTAGGCCGGGCATGTAGCGCGTAGACAGGATAACCGCTGGTCATTAAGGGTAACTAACTGGATTCCCAGAGAAGGGAAGCGGGTTATGGGGAGACAAAACGTTAGGTGGGCAGATGAGATTAAGAAGTTTGCGGGTATAAATTGGCAGCAGCAAGCACAGGATCGGGTTAACTGGCGGAACATGGGAGAGACCTTTGTCCTGCAGTGGACGTAGTCAGGCTGATGATGATGATGGTGATGAATATGCGATGTTGATGGCGCTGATATGGTTTCAAGAAATCAGTGTTTTATGACAGGTTGGTGTGCTTTACTGGCTCATTGAACCTGCGTGCCCTGAAATATATGTATCGAAATACGTATCTACCAAAGGATGCATTTCCTTTGTTATTGTTGTTGTTGTTGTTGTTGTTGTTGTTGTTGTTGTTGTTGTTTTGTTGTTGTTGTTGTTGTTGTTGTTGTTGTTGTTGTCATCGTCGTCGGTCGTCGTCGTCATCGTCATCGTCATAGTCGTTGTTGTTGTTGTGTTATTTTATTTATTTATTTATTTATGGAAACACACAAACAGTGGGTTTTTATCAGGAAAATGTATTTTAAATGTTCTCCGCGCCATTCACCAGTTAGTGCTCTTTCATACTTTCTATCTATTTTACTGGAACACATTTTTACATAGAGTAACGCATTCATGCATTCTGGTACCTAATAGAAGCTCTTTTCAGAAAGGTACCGACACTCCTTTTAGAGGTCTCTTACAAAGTAAGTCATGCAGACATTGGCGCAAGCAAATCAGTATAGCGACGCGATTGGGTGTCTTCAGATTCTCGCCATTGTATACCTCTTCATGTGGCTCTCAGCAGTTGCGTCTTGCAGATGCTTTGTCAAGAGACTTGTTTGTCTCGACGCCCCAGCGTGATATTCTGCAAAGATGGTGACTTCAGTCTTTGCTTACCTGGAACGAAAAAGGCTAACGCCAACGCAGTCTAAGGGGCCACGAAAACTGACAAGAGGAGACACGGAAGAGACGTTGGAATTTTCTTTTTCATCTGTTTTACCGAGCTTTTTACTTGGCTTTGTTGTCATGGCGACGCTATTGCCTGTGCAGGTAAGGCAAATACGCCAAAAGGGAGGGCACCGCGTGTTCGACGTTTTATTTGGGCGACTTGACTGATGGAATGAACTTTAATTTTAGAAAGCGAAAAATCAGACACTTCAATGGTGTTTTTCTTTTCTCTGTATTTGCCTCTTGCGTATTCGGTGAGGCTTTAAAAATCAAAGTTTTGAGATTTTGCGCCCCAATTCTGCGAATGTATTTTGAGGCAGAACGCTGTTAGGGATCCAGTTCATTATCGGTCCCCTGGTGTTTTTAAATTTCCAGCCAAGTCACAGTACACAGCCTCCGCATTTCGAACTGATCAGCATGCCCCAGTCGCGGTGACTTGCCGCCATTGCCACTGTCGTCATTGTGTCCTGGTTAGGAATGTATGACTGCCGTTATTGCCTGTGCCAACTGAAGTGCGGCTCTGCTAAGCATGATGGTATAGACGAAATTGGCAGAAAGAAACAGCAGGCAGTATTGCAATATGTGGTGGATAAAAGAAAAAAGCAGAAGAATGTAAAGGAAGGAAGAAAGACAAAAGAAATTATTAAGGTGAACGCAAACAGGATAAAGAGGAAGAATCAAGAAGAGACAAAAAGAAAAGAATGGGAGAAATAAAAGAAAGAGGAAGAAAAAGGAAGAAAATCAGAACTGCAGGGCCATGTAGACGAAAGTACAATATCATAAACAATGCAAAAAATTTGGCTTCGAAAAACATGCAAGTCGGCTGAACTTGCATTACAGCAAATAAAGTTTCCATAATAGATAACTTTAAAAGGAAAATTATACACAGTTGAGCTATTCACAGATCTAAGCAAAGCGCTTGACACTGTACATCTTGGCCTCCTCTTACACAAATTAAGCACATGCGGTATACGAATAATTACGAGTGACCTAATGCAAGGCTATTTAGCAAATCGACTTTTCTTCGGAAGCATGAACACTGAGCCATCAAAATACGTTTTACTGAAGAAAAGAGTGCCGCAGATATCAATCCTGAGTCCTGTCCTATTTATAAGTCGTATTCATAATCTATACCGCATTCTAGATTGCCCCGAACTCGTATTGCACGTGGGCGATATTATTCTTTTTTAGTGTTCTTCTCTTGTCAATCTCGAAGAGAATGTTAATCGTTTTATGAACCAGCTATCGTCAAGACTAAAGCTGGATAGATTCTGCTTAAACGCAAATAAGACTTAATACAAGTTTTTTTACAACCGTGAACAATCCATAAAATTTTACGATGACTGTTGCCTATCTGGACCATATAATAGAACAGGTCACGTCTCAGAAGTTTCTAGGTGTGTGGTTTCAAGAAGACCTACCTTGGAGTGAACATATAGCGAAGTTAATGACGCAATGAAGTAAAAATATTGGATGTATATACAAGTTAAATTCTTTCGTACCGCTGGGGCTGAAAAACACACTTTATTGCAATCTCTTCTATTCACGACTTCTCTTACTACAAGCTTCTGTGGGGTACCACAATACAAAAGAACTATTATAAACTGCTTATTTTGCAAAAGGAGTCCTGAGTATCTTTGAGCATTTCTATGACATCATTTGTGACTTGCGGACAGAACCGCTATTTTTGAAATACCTAATGCTCAAAACCAATCAGATTTACTACTTTAAAATATATCAGCGTATAAATCGCAATATACCGCATAGTTAGCAGGATCCTCGTGGTACACTGAATGATTTTCATCTATATGATAAACTGACTCCAAGGATTCAAAGGATTGATGGACGGCAACACAAATCGTTTTAGATACCCATCTTTCTTAAACTCGACTGCCTTCGAGACATGATTAGAAAAATCTCCAAGCAAATTATCAAGAAGGATGTGATACAAAACAACGTTGAATTTACTTGAATGTTAAATTCTTCTTCTGGCTTATGACGTCATTTATGTTTTTGGTTTAAATATTACACCGTGTGACTATTTCTTTAAACGTATCTATTTGTCTTTTCCCAAGAATCTCTGTGTGTGTTTTCCCTTGCTTTAATTGCGTAAGTGTTGAGCACTGCAACACTTACTTACTTTTCCGATAGCTGTAAGTGTTGAGCACTGCAACACTTACAGCTATCGTAGCTCTAGTACATTTAAATTTATGTGTATATGTATGCTTACGATAAACAATGCTTTATTCTTGCGGTATGCGCTATATTATCTTGCACGTGTACCTTTTTTACCTCCCTTCTCATTGCTATTAACTGTGTCTTACGGGTCCTTATTATGACCTGTGTGTCTCACTTCATCTGGTGCAAAGGCTCCTTATCACGCTCCTATCACCTTATCACGTTTCATTCTCTGTACATGCACGGAAAGCAGAAAATATATCAACCAAATCAACCAATTCTTCTCCTGTCCTCATTTTGTCAATAGGGAAAGGGTTCTTAAGATTTTTCTTTTCAGCTACCCACGGAAACTAAGCATGACTTCCAATACCAATAACGCACAGCAGATGTAAAATATTATAACTAAAGGAAACTGACATCAGGAATGAAACGATTAATACAACTAAAAAAACAGTCTTAAGCAACTCTAGAAATACTTATCTTACAGACCACATGCAGCTGTAGGGAAGAGAACAATGAAATGCGTACACTTCTTCAATCATGACTTTTCTTCTTTTTTTTTACTTTGACCGCCCATTGAGCAGTGTACAGGTTCTCTTCGCTAAGCACTCTTAGAATAAAATTCAGCGATAACGGAAGCTACAATGGCCGGATGTCAGCTGGTAATTTTTCATATAGTACCAGAGACTGTATGTGATAGGTTGGCTAATTGTTCTTGATTCGGGACAGATTTCGGAGCCCCAATCCTGAGCTGCACTTTGTTTTTAGTTGTCCTCAAAGCTTAAGCGTCTTATTTTACGTCTCATTTTATATGGAATGAACGCGTATTCACTATAAAAAGAAATAATTTAACCCCAGCCAACTTCACATATGGGCAAACTTACTTTTCCCGATCAATGAGTTTGGCTTCTACGCTTTCCGCATAAAAAAACTTTCCGCATACTTATTTTGACTAGTTATCCTTCACTTAGCTCTGCGTAGCCTCTGCAACGAACTTCGGCAGCTCACCATCGCACAGCTGGAGCGAATCGCAGAGGCTACATAGAAGAAGCGCGAAGTTGAGATTTGCATCACCAGATACCTCTTTGATCCCACCTTCTCCGAAAAAATACTGCACTCTTTCAAAGAAGTCACACGAATTCATCTATTATCCGGGTAGTTACCTGGCTTTTGTCTTAAACCTTATTCTCTACATCTTGTAGGTGTATCGTACATAACTTCTAACCTGACCATCAAGACTGCTTTTTGACACGCTTTTATTTTTTTGAACTTCGTTAGCATTATAGCCGACGCTCAAAGGCCACAACTTTGGGATTAGTTTCCTCCAACATATAGTACAATTTTCGTCCGCAATGATTTCTTTTATTTTGTGCCATATTTATTACGCTGCAGTTCAAACATAAAAAGAATATTGTCACCCCCTTTCACGTTTGTGTGGCTGTTAGTTAGATTCATTATTTGTTCGATTTGCATACACACAGAAGGACACAAAGAAATTATAAAATATACACTAAAAGGCACAAGCCAAGCTGCAATCACAAGACCTATACTACGCATCCTGGCAAAGAGGCAACAGATAACGGCAGAAGGGAGGGTGCGCGTAGAGGGAGATGCGCTGAATAAATCGGAAGACCCAGAGAAGCAACATCTCCATCCAAGTGTATCCATCCCAGCACCAGCAGGCAGGCTCGTCCCACGAGCCTACAGCCAGAGTGGTAGATGCTGGGGCCGCCTAATTACATCGCCGAAAAGACCAGAAAAGGAAACAAGAGCATAGGGATGGCGGGGTGTGTGTCGTGGGGAGAGATTAGCAAAAGGGGGTAGAAGGGTGCTGTATGGGAGCCGCACATTAACCTTTTTTTTTTCTGCCGCAATGAACGCAGTGGGCAGCCTGCTCATGATTTCTTTCTTTCTTTCTCTCTTTCTCTTGTTTCTTCCATTGCTTCATTTTGTTTTCGCTCTTCCCCTCCTCCTAACTCCAACGTTGTGTCTTTGTCTGAGAGATGTCCACTGCTCTATATACCCCTGCCCCCTACTAGCATTACTTTTTTTCCTTCTTTTTCTTTATAAGAGTCTCTGTGGTAAAAAACATTCGTCCTTGTTTATGGGCGGGAGCTTAGCTTGCTTACAGATGCTGAACGAACAATCGCCAAGGCCAATGATTTGTCGTGCGCAGCGTAGGAGGATTAATTGAAGGACACTGCCGAAATCACCGTTCACCACTGTCAGATACAAAACTGTAGAAGAGAAACAATACGTCGCAGCATTACACGAGGAAGAAGCGGGGCAAACAAGAATGCAGCTGCGGTCTTTCGGGTTGTCCTTAACGAGAAAAACAAAGAATGTGTGCTTACTCGGCCACTTTCGTGCGCACTGTTACAATACCAAGAAACTTCTGAGATGGGTTCATATGGTAATCACGTTTTTTTTCTGAACTTGCTTGTACACTTCGCAAAATAGTTGCTGCGCAGGCGCGATCAAGCTTGTTTCCGAAACGAGCCACTTCGACCACAGGCTAGCAGTAAGAGCTGCTTTACATTCAACATTACCCACCACTTGCTTTTCTCCGACTTTCTCTCTCTCTCTCTCTCTTTCTCTCTACACAACAGGAAGCTTACGATGAATGATGGCTATAATTTCCCGAGGAGCCTCAGTGTTGCTCATATGGCATGGGTGGAATGTCGAGGTGGTAAATGCACTCGGTGAGAGAAGAACACTCTAGGAACAAGATGTCTCGTGGTGTCGTGTGACAACCACGCTTGCCGCGGAAAAGCCATCTTGCATGTGTGGTGGACTCATGTGCAGAGAGGCGCTCACTGCTTTGCACGTAATGGTTCAGAGGCTTACATTTGGGAATTCAGTGGCGTACGTAGTCGGTGGTGCAATCAGATCTCGATGTAAATGAAACGGTTGGGGAACGCCTCACGTGAGGCGCTCATCGGAAGACGACAAGTAAAGCTTGATGATTTATAGATATGTGGGGTTTAACGTCCGAAAACCACCATATGATTATAATAGATGCCTTAGGGGAGGGCTCCGGAAATTTCGACCCACTGGGTTTTCTTTAACGTGCGCCCAAATCTGAGCACACGGGCCTACACCATTACCACCTCCATCGGAAATGCAACCGCCGCCGCCAGGATTTGATCCCGTGGCCTGCGGGTCATCAGCCGAGTACCTGACAAGTAAGGCTGTAAAGAGCGATGTGGGATGGACAAAATTTGAGGCGAGGGGAGCTCAGAGCAAAGTGAGCTTCGAAGAGAAGATCTGGAATACAGAAGACAGTAGATGGGCAGAGAAGATGTTGCGGTATGTGTTTAGGAAAAGAGTTTAATCACAGTGGAGAAAAAGAACTAGAAGACTCATCAGGAAGTACATCGCCGGCAGTGTAAGTGATATAGTAACAAACAGCGTGAAGCGAAAAATCAGAAAGTGAGTGGTTGGAAGGCGCAGCCCAATGCAAAACACTCAGATATATTCAATGGTCTTCATGAGTAAACGCATGTAAGCAGCTCTGTAGTTTCGCTTGTTGCTTTGCAAACGCGCAAGGTGTGGTCCACCTCTTCGCACAAGGAAGAAGTATGACGCGGTAGGCGCTTCGCAGTTCTGCGCACAGTAGGCATTATAGGAAAGGTTATGTTTTCGTTCCTTCCAGTCGTTTTAGGTGTCCACTGAGACGGAAAAGGAAGCCTTCTGATAGGAAAGACAACATGGACACGATTTGATTATGCCATTGAGTTTTCTTTCTCTGGCGAAGTTCAAACATCATGCAACATTTTTTTTCTGGGTGGTGGTAGGCAGTGCCATAAAAAAAGAGGATAGTGAGCCAGCGATCAGTCACTACCGTACTTCTTGTTTCATCTTTATTAATTCTGAAAAGAACAGCTCTTTACGTCAATGTAACGAACAAAATTATGAGCGGAGTCTGAGGAGTGGCAGTGATAAAAAAACGAGAATGTTCAGAGACCTTCTGCAAGCTACAACCTCGACAATGATGGTGGAGACTCAGAACACGCCCAGAGTTCATGGAATACTGAACTGAGGACGTCTCGCCTTAGCTCTCTTCGCAAATAAAAAACGTTTATGCTCTCTCTCTCTCTCTCTGTGACACCGAGACAACAGCCCGCCCCCTGGCTACTCCCCTGTACGCTCCTATACTTATTCAATCGATCTAGTCCAGCGCTTAGGGAGCACGTGAGTCTTCTTATTCTCACGTGCACTTTAAGAAAAAAAAAGACTCAGAAGGGGGTCATGGCTGGACGATTCTCTTCGGGTACCCACTTGACCCCTTTTGAAGGGTAGACGCAAAAAAAAATAAAATAAGATGGGCATGTCCGTCTAACTTTCGGCATTTTCCTCTCACCAACTTGCCTTCTTTCGGAATCCACGCTGTTAGTCCACACTGGCAGCGTTTATCTTAGAATGTCTCAATTACTCTCTAAATACAAGAGAGCCAGCACAGTTAAGCACATTTCCAAAGCCTCCCCAATTAAGCGCTGCGAATTGCCTTCAGGTGCGAATTTCCCATATGACTGAGTCGCCAGCCAAGGCTGAGCGGCTGCCGTGCTTGCCTCCGCTTAGGCTTCCGTCCGTCATTTATCACTCTTGCCTCGCAGCTACCGCAATCAGGGCGAGTCGATTGATGACGCAGACTCCCCCTCTGGACAGCCTTTTCTTTTGTTATCAAAGATCATGAAAGCCCTGACGTCATTAGTGGTTGTTCCCCCTCCTCATTAATGCTCGAAATTCTGTCGTGTCGTGCCTGCCCAACGCGGAAGCAGTTTCTCATTATATCGTTTCTCGCGAGAACGCTCGAGAACGTGGTTTGAAAGTGCGAATAAAGTCGCTCTTGAATTTTCTTTTTCGTGTGGAGAGAAGCTTTTGTATAACTTATTTCGACCAAATCTGCTTTAATTGCGTGTGAAGATGGCTTTAGCGTTCATGATGTTTGGTTTTTTGTGGCGCAAGAGCCATTTGATGGCCAAAAAGCGCCAGTTCATGGATATAGATCTGCACAATGATTGTGATAAGCGGCTGTGGTTCGCTGTGGTTCACTGTGGTTCGCGGAGGGAAGATTTTAATAGCTGTGAATTACTAAAAATACGCCAGGTCTGCGCGGAAAGCATGAAATTGTGTTGCTTTGTCTACGTGGGCTTGGAAAACTTTCTTCCCTCTTATTCTCTCTATATCACCCTTTCTCTCGGTGTGATGCTTTACTATCTCTCTATATGCATTTTTCTCTCCTCCTCACCGTCAGTAGTATTTTTCACCTCAGCGAAAAAAAGAAGGAATCAAAAACACAAGTAAGCCATTCTCGGTGTCGATTGATTAGGAAAGTTTTAAATGGCGTGTACCTGTTTCGTTTCCCCTTTGCGTGTTGGTTTCTTGAACTGAACTCTGCCGCATGAGCAAATTGTGTAATGAGTTTGCTTCGCAGCCACTCGGTCATCGATCCAGGCTATATTCTCAAAATACAAGAAAGCGTGCAACGCATTCATGGAGTTCTCTGACCCGCTCTTCCAGTCAGCACGCCTACTGCCAAAAAGGAATGCGACCTGCAATGAAAAATATGTTGATTCTTCATTGTGACATGGAAGGGGGGAGGGGGACGGATATTGCATGAAACGCATAACCGACCATTACTGGGTCACGCTCAGCGCTAGACTGCATAGACACACTTACCGATCTACCTGCGTGAAATATCGCACCATGCGTATAATTCTACTTTGTTCAATTTGCATTGGGTCAAACAGAAAAAAATTGGAGGTGATCATAATCCTAATACACTCTATGTAATGATTGATGATCCGGCAGTTAAGGTAGTGTGAATAAATGTACCCCAAATTTCTGTGATTATGCTGTTATGTCGGTAGTATCGAATATAACTGCAAACAATGTAAAACATGCGATCTGATTTCCTGGGCCCCCGGGAGCCCTGAAGCGTACACTGAAAAGGTATGATCACGAAAAAAAAACTTACCTGATATATCAGCCGAACATACAGCAACATGTCATTTGTAGATAACCTTTCTCTTTTAGGTGCACTTTAAACTTGTGCATCAGTTCATAATTGATCTATTGCTGGGTCTGCCACGTTAAGCCTTCACTCAATTTTTATGTACCTAATTATAATTTTAAGGCAAATTCATGTAATGGGACAATTTTTCTGACTAGTTTTTACGTTTGTGCATATAATTTTCAGTAGTCCAAGCTCACGCAGACAAATATATAGTAGAACGCATTTCAGTGATTGGCCATGTTACCGACTGTCCTGTATTATTGATGTTAGCCGATTTTGAACAATTGCTCACTACCGAAATTATACGTGAAAGAACCGATAACTTTCGCGTGAGTAATATGCTTGTGTGACCCAAATTAGCGTATGCATCCGCCATCTAGAACCCGCATCAAACATATCTAATCACTGCATCAAACGTGGTCTAAATCAAGCCACCGAATTCATTCATTCCTCACAGTCATAGGATGTCAGTATTTCATGTTCGAAACCTGAATAATGATTACCGCATACTTCTTATCATTGCCGCATTACTACTCATACCCTTTCTCACTAGTTCTTTCATTCATCTGTGAATCAAGCACCGCATATCACAGGATCTGCAAGCCCTTTCTACCATGCTAGTCATCTATTCGAGGTTTCCCGCCCACCAATGCACGGAACTGCGTTTTATGCTTTATCATTTTCAAAGCAAGCTCACGCGAACTACCCAACCTATGACCTTTTGTGACCTACCATGCGAGACACTGAGTAATGATTTCACACTAGATAACATACTTCAAAATTGAACATTCGCTCACTTTCACTGCTCACGCCAATAAAATAGAGTGTAAAAGCATCTTTCGAAATGTAAAGTTCCATGAGGGCAGCTTTGATTGAGATTTGACAGCTTTGAGAGATGAGCAACGAGAAGTGAATGCTTTAATATCCGTCGCCGTGGGAAATTACTTATCGATTACTCTGTGAACAACGTTCCTTCGAGCCTCTAATATCAACTTCATTACATTCCACCTCTGATGTTTTTGAACTTCTGGAGAACTTTAATAAGGTAAGTGCAATATTTATTCTGAAGCGACTTACGATGTGAAACATATATGATTCAGAGAGTTAAAACCAATCATAAACTGTACGAGCTTCTACAAGAATATCAGCTCACATCTTTAATCGGGCTTGCAGCATCAGCAATAACAGAAATCTCATCAGAAATAGGGCACGTTGTGGAACTTTTGAGTCAGAGATTATAACGTGCCGGACCTAGAAATGAAATCTTACAGACTATAACAAGCAGTTGGCCTTTAATTAGTGCCTGCTATTTTATTTTGGAGATACAGTTGCACTATTGAAGAACTTAGGAAGATTATTGGAAATTGCTTCCAGCCTGGTTGATTTGTGGGAATTCTTATTTACCCTAAAACTGATCGCTTAGAATAATGCGGGAAGTAGACAATTTCTCGTCGCACCCGTTCACAGACGTTTCTCAACAACCGCGCAGTAGTGATGGTTTTTTTTTTTTAGTAATTTGAATCAGCAAATCAGAACCAGCTCAGTATTTTTGAGGACACAGTCGGCCGAACGCTTCTATATAGGAGTGCAAAGCTTTTAAAGCAGTATGAAACAATCGCGAATTCAAGTCCCACACAAGGTTGAGAATCTAGTCTTCCAATCATCAGACAAATTCCAGTAAATTATGAAGTACCGAATAGTGAAAGCGTATGAAGTTTTCTCATATAGCGTACTTAAGCGCTATACCAAAGAACAGCAGGCCAGTGAGAAAAATAACCTGCGTCTTTCACGACGAACTAATGTTTTCCTATGTCAAATACTGCAGATATTTTTCACATTCAATCTCAGGCCTACATAAAGTAAAGAATAGTTCAACGTTTTTACAAAGAATCTAAGCGCAGAACTGTGAATGCTAATTTATTAAACAAAGTTTCGGTGCATTAGTTTTCAGTACCTTTCATGTTACAGTTAGTGTTAGTTAGTTTCATGTTACAGTGAAGTATATGTACCAGAAGAATGGAGCCTCAAGAATTATTTAGGACAAAAATGTTATTTTAATTTCCCAAAATCTATGCCAAGCCTGTATGAAAAACGCAGTTGAGTGCCCCTATTTTTGTTCATTTTTTTCTTTCCTTGCTTTCTCTTTATCTCCCTCTCTTGTTTCTCTTCTCAGTATCTTCTTTTTCTATTTCTTCCTCTGTGTGTTTATGGCTTTCTCGGTATTTGAGTATCTTTCTTTGCATCTCTATTTTTTTTCTAGGCTTCCTGGTTTCTGTGTGTGTATCTACGAATCTTTTGTGTTTGTTTCTTTCTATGTCTTTTCGCATCTCCTGTTTTTATATTTACCTCTCAACCGCTGGCTCTGCCACTTTCTTTCTTTGTTTATCTTCATTGCTATCTTGCTTTCTCTTTGTTTATTCCTGCCTTCTTTATCTTCTTCTTGTCTTGGTTTTTTATCTTTCTCGTATGTCTTTTTTTCGCCTTGATTGCCGTTCTCTTTTTCGTTCTCTTTTCTCGCTCTCTCTCTTTCCCAATATTTTATCTTTCTCAATCACTCTCTTTTTATGTCTCTCACATGCTCCACTTCACCGAGAGGTTTCCTTTTAACCCTTGCATCTACTCTACTCGATGCGGGAGCTTGCCCCATTCCTGTGGTGTATACCCACTTGTGGAGGTATGCACAATGTAGCACAGGTTATCAACAGCTTAAACAACATCGCTGTTGAGCGCTTTTCATTAAATAGGGAGCATTCATGTGTGCACCGGCTCCGTTGGAGGCGCGCGCACGTGAAGGCTCCCAACCACGGAAATCCACAAGTCACCATCTAGCGGGTTACCCGAAAGAAATGGCATTGCCTGCAGCGCATTATTGCTTCAACAAAGGGTACTTCCAGCGGATGTATAGTGGCCTCTACTATACAGCCTTAATGGCTGTATAGTAGAGGGAATCGATGGATATGGAAGCTCAGAACTTGAATTTATGCGATACTGCCTGGATGTGTGCGTCGACACTGGCGGGCTCGCAAAGATAGGAGTGACTAGAAAACTTGCATGAACCCAACCAACAGAAGATGAAGGAAGTCACAAAAAAAAATTCACGTGGACTATCTTGCTGAACTCTCGACAAGGAGTATATATAAGGCATGAAAAGAAAACGGCAGCTGGCGTAATGTCCTCATTTAGGTGCGGAGCACATTCGCAGCCCGGGTTACCATTTCCTCTCGTCTGTCATCTCCGTTCACCGCATGTCATCAATTGACATCACGTAGACACACCACGTATAGCATAGCTTTGTATGGCACAACAATATAACACAGCAAGATGGCGTGAAAGAGAAGGAATGGTAAAACGAAGTCATCTGAGAACGAAAGGGTGTGAAAGAAGGAAGAGAACGAGCTAGTTTATGATAATTATTATTGCGTAATAAAATTGCAAAAGCACGGCGTCGCTAAACAATGCGATGCTCGGAGTCTCGGTTGTGTTACTCCTTCTTGTTCTTCGTGGAAAAAAATCTAGCTCCTCTCCCCTATCTACGGATGTCCACGGCGGAGGTGTAGCGGTTGCGCTGCTCAGCTGCTGACTTCAGGGTCGCGGATTCGATTCCAGTTGCGGTGGTCGCATTTCAATGGACGCCATGTAGTAGAGGCCTGTTTACTGTGCGATCTTGGTGCACGTTGGAAAACACCAGGTGGTCATTTCCGGAGCCCTCCACTACGGGGTCTCTCAAACTCTTATAGTGTTTTTTTTAAACGTAAAACCCCAGATATTATATCGTATTTGTGGCAAGGCTTGCCTAAATAGTGGTAACGTCAAACATGTAAAATATTTCTTTCACGACCAGTTGTCGTGCGAAAAATTGCGTTTGGGATTTGAGCGTTGCGTGAACTTCACAGGTAGGCTTACAAGGTTCCAAGTTAGCTACATTTCCGCTCACGCTTTCGAAGTTGCATATATAGTTCACGGACGCACGCAATTGTTCACGGACACTCATACGCACGCATGATTCTAGTACAATGAAGAAAACTTGCCTCAGCAAGTTTTTTTGCAAACTGCGAATTGAAATGAAACAGATCGATAACAAATGCACTTCCTTTGCGCAAAAAAAGGGGGGGAGTGTGTGGCACCTTCAACGCTACGAGTACTCAGAAAACGGGTTCAGGTAGGGGCTATGTATAGCTATTAAAAGGAACACAAAAACAAAATCAGGCACATAAGGTCAGAGTTGCTGACCACAGTTAAAGAGGAACATTGCAAAGACAAAATGGAAATCAAATCTAAAGAAGGCACCACGCCGTACGATGCCCGACGTGACGAGAATGATGATGATATATGGTGTTTTTTGGCGCAAGGGCCATTTGATGGCCAAAGAGCGCCAGTTCATGAGACAGGAATGTGGACAATGGTTGTGATTAGCGGCTGTATAAGGGCCATAAAATTCCTCGCAGTAAAGCGGGTAAAAACATACAAGTAACAAAATCATGACCATGCCGTGAAAAGTGTGTGTGGTGTGAATAGGTGACAAAAGTTGGTGATAATGAAAAACGATGGTGGACATGTATGGCATTAGCACAAGTACCTCACACGTTAGTACCACTGCGTGCAAGGGCCGTGAGGCAAGTGTTTCCTGTGTAGCCACCGCAGCAAAAACCTCTCTAGAGAGGTCGTGCTACGGTATGCCCGGGTATATGATATGAAAATTATGAATTTCCTTTAAAACGCTAATAATGATTTGTGACTAAAAAGCGGTTCCCTACCGACGAACATTGCAGGGTGTAAAGGTATATGTTGTCGGTAGGATAGTGGGAAGTGTTGTCTTCTTAGAGTGTCTAAATGTTTACATTGAATTAAAACGTGAAGAACTGTTAATGCCTCACCACATTTATCACACAATGGTGGATCACCACCGGACAAAAGATGTGTGTGTGTCGTGTATATCTGTCCTATCCTGAGTCTTGTTAGTGTTACCTCTGTTAGACGTGATTTTGATACTGGTGGCCAATGGCCAAGGTGTGGCTTGATAACGTGTAGTTTGTTTTGTGTGTGTGTATCCCACTTGCTCTGCCAGTAGTCCCTGAGTTTTCGTTTGAGAGACGGCTTAAGATCAAGGGCCGGGATTGATGTCGGTGTAATGGCGGTGCTTTCGTGGGCGGATGCAGCAAGTTTATCCGCCATCACGTTGCCTTGAATCTCACGGTGCCCTGGCACCCAGCACACAACAACATGTCTGTTGAGTGTGTAGAGGGTACATAAAATGGAGTAAAGTGAAACGAGGACAGGGTTTTTTTGTTTTTTAAGACTGTGCAGAGCCGTTACCACACTGAGGGAGTCTGTATAAATTACTGCTTTTTGTATTTGTGATTGTTTGATGTGTTTAGCTGCCACAAGTAACGCGTAAGCTTCCGCTGTGAAGATACTTGTGCCTGGATGTAGAGGGCCAGCATCCGAAAAGGAAGGGCCAACAGCAGGGTAGGACACGGAGAAGTTAGACTTAGAGGCATCTGTAAAAAACTCAGGACGTGTGTATTTGTGTTGAAGTTCCAAGATGTATGTTCGAATATGGGCAATAGGCATGTTTAGTAACTTCTAAAAAAGACACATCGCAATCTATAGTCTGCCACTGCCACGGTGGCGGGTATGCTACAGGAGCCATTAAACTGTGTTCGAGTGACACTCCAGTGTCCTCAGCTAGACCCTTCAGGCGAACCGAGAAGGGCTGCCTCATTGAAGGCCTGTTTTGAAAAAGAATGGAGCTCGACAAGTCATTAATAGTAGAGTATGAGGGGTGCCTCTTGTCTGCTTTCACCTTAAGGAAATATACAAAGGACATGTAGGTTCTTTGCAGATGAAGCGACCACTCATTTGACTCAACGTAAAGGCTTTCTACGGGGCTGGTGCGAAAAGCACCCGTAGAAAGGCGGATGCCCGAATGGTGCACGGGATCCAGCATCTTCAAAGCACTTTGAGTCGCTGACTGATAAACAATGGCCCCATAATCTAAGCGGGTGCGAATAAGGCTTCTATACAGGTTCGTGAGGCATTTCCTGTCACTACCCCACATAGTACGTGACAACACTTTTATAACAATCATAGCTTTTAAACATTTTGTTTTTAAATACTTTATGTGGGGTACGAAGGTCAACTTGTTGTCCAAGATTAAGCCTAAGAATTTATGCTCGGCTTTGACGGACAGTTGTTGCCCGTTCAGTTGAATGTCGGGTTCCGAGTGCATGCCTCTCTTTCGAGAGAACAAGACACACGTGCTTTTTTGTGGGTTAAGTCGAAATCCGTTTTCATCTGCCCATTTGGAGATCTTATTTAAACCCAGCTGAACCTGCCGCTCACACATGGCCAAGTTGCATGACTTGAAGCCAAGCTGAACGTCGTTGACATATGTACAATAGAACATATTGCGGGGAATGGACAAGTGCAAAGAATTAATTTTAATAATAAAAAGTGTGCAACTAAGCACACCACCTTGTGGCACGCCTGTTTCCTGGACAAATGTTTGGGAGAGAATACTGCCCACACGGACACGGAATTTCCGATTGGACAAGTAACTCTCGATTATGGAAAGCATTCTACCGCGCACACCCAGGTGAGACAAGTCTCTTAATATGCCGAAACGCCATGTTGTGTCGTAGGCCTTCTCGATATCGAGAAACACAGAGAGGAAGTATTGTTTGCGGGCTAAAGCGTCTCGGATCTGTGCCTCGATACGCACCAGATGGTCGGTGGTGGATCTACCCTCTCGAAACCCACATTGGTATGGGTCGAGCAATTTATTTGTTTCTAAGTAGTGGAGTAAGCGGCAATTAATCATTTTTTCAAATAGCTTGCAGAGGCAGCTTGTTAACGCTATAGGTCTGTAACTTGATACAATAGAGGGATCTTTTCCCTGCTTCAAAATTGAAATTATAACAGCCTCCTTCCAGGCGGAGGGGATCACACCCGAAAACCATATGCGATTATAAAGAGAGAGGAGGGTTTCTTTAGTTTCGGAGGGTAGTTCCTTCAGCATCGCGTACATTACGTTGTCAGAACCTGGGGTAGATGTATTACAGCCGCTGAGTGCTGTTCGCAGTTCTGCTAAGCAGAATGGTGCATTATATGCCTCATTTCTTGGGGATTTTCTTTCTAACTTTTGTTTTTCTATTCGTGCCTTGTAATTCTGGAAGGATTCGGAGTAGTGTGAGGAGCTCGATATGTGTTCGAAATGTGTGCCAAGAAAGTTGGCTTGATCCTCCAAGCTTTCCCCGAGGCTATAAACTAGTGGAAGAGAATACGTTTGTTGGCCCTTAATTTTCTTTATCTTATTCCACACTTTTCCCTCGTCTGTGTACGAGTTGATACTCGATATAAACTTTGTCCAGCTCTCTCGTCTAGCTTGTCGGCGCGTTCTCCTTGCCTGCGATATGACCCGCTTGAAATTTTCCAGGTTTTCTGCTGTAGAGGAATCGCGAAGCAACGCCCATGCTTTGTTCTGAGTGGTCCGTGCTTTCCTGCATGCGTCGTTCCACCATGGGACTCGCCGTTTAGAACACATGCCACTCGTTTTGGCAATACATTTAGATGCAGCATCAAGTATAAAAGCTGTAAAATACGTGACAGCGTCATCTATGGTCAGGGCAGACAGCTCAGTCCATGTCATGTGTGTAAGAGTTCTATACCTTTCCCAATCAGCTGAGTCAATCTTCCATCGAGGAACCTGCGGGGGTAGTTGATCTTTGTTCAGCGCACTCAGGATGATTGGGAAGTGATCACTCCCATAAGGGTTTTTAAAAACGTTCCACTTAAAAACAGGTAAAAGGGACGGTGATGAAATGCTAAGATCTATGGAGGAGTATGTGTTGTTTGCAAGGCTAAAATACGTAGGCTCCTTCATATTTAAAAGACATAACCTAGAAGAGAAAAGGAGCTGCTCAATGAGACGTCCTCGCGCATCACAGTGAGCATCGCCGCACAGGACATTGTGTGCATTAAAATCACCTAGAACCAGAAATGGCTCTGGAAGTTCATCTATTAATGATTCCAGATCACGTCTGTGTAGCTGTTGATGCGGTGGTATGTACACAGAACATATGGTAATGAGTTTGTTAAAAAGTACAGCTCGAATGGCCACTGCCTCCAGGGCCGTTTGGAGCTTCAAATGCTGGCATGCTATACTACGATCGACTATAATGGCTACACCGCCAGATGGTACGACAGGATCCTCCCGGTCTTTTCGGAAAATAATATATTGTCGTAGGAAGTCCTTGTGCTTAGGAGCTAAGTGCGTTTCTTGCACACATAGCACTTTCGCATTAAACTTACACAAAAGTTCTTGGACGTCTTCTAAATTTCTAAGTATTCCCCTTACGTTCCACTGTATGATGTTGTCCATAGTGGAAAAAAAAGAGAAAAGTGCTGTGTGCAAAGAATACGGGGATTAACTCATTTTACAGGGCCTTTGTCAGGCCCTGTAATCGGCGTTCTGTCCTTTATGGGGCGGTCGAGCGAAGCTCGCCGCTCCTTCGGCGCTTCCTGCGCCGTTTGGCTTGAACTGGTGTCCATAGCCTCTTGCGAGGCACTGGACACCCGCTCTAAAGAGCGATCTGTGCGTCGCTTAGACTTCGCCTCGGTCGACGAAGTCTTTGTCCCTACCGAGCTGGGGGTCGATGGAGCCCCCTTGGCCTCGCGATTGCCCTGCCTGCCGCCAGAGCTTGTCGAGGTCGCTGGTGTGGACAGGCTGAATTTGGGCAGGGCAGCGCTAGCTGCTCCCGCCGTAGGGGCTTGTGGCATTGGCCTCGGCACGCTAGGCGAGGTCCGGGCAAATGCCAAGGGCCTTTGTGGTGCCGCCCCTCGTTGCACCACTTCGGCGAAAGGTGTTTTCAGTGCCAATGTTAGTGAGACCCGTTGTCTTGCTTCCCTGAATGTGATATTTTTCTTTACTTTTATAGTTATTATTTCTTTTTCTTTTTTCCAGGCTGGGCACGCTCTGGAGTATGCAAGGTGACTACCTTCGCAGTTAGCACAGAGGACCTCATCATGACTACATTCATCAGCACTGTGGCCAGTTGTGCCACACTTAGCACAGATCAGCTGCCCTCGGCAGCTCTGGGATGCATGACCAAATCGCTGGCATTTGAAACAACGCCTCGGGTTAGGAATGAAGGGTCGGACATGGAGTTTGATATAGCCAGTTTCGAGAGTCTCGGGTAAAGTGGTTGAGTTGAAGGTGAGTATTAAGTGCTTTGTTGCTATTTCGTTGTTGTTGCGTCTGATTATGATGCGCTGGACATGTATTACACCTTGGTCCTTCCATCCATCGAGAAGCTCTTCTTCACTCAGTGTCATCAAATCTTCGTCCGATACCACGCCCTTCACTGTATTCATTGTACGGTGTGCACTCACAGAGACGGGGATGTTACCAAAGGCTACGAGGTGCGAGAGTTTATTGTACTGTTCCTTGTCTTTTAATTCGAGAAGCAGATCTCCACATGCCATCTTCGTGGCCTTATAACCGGTTCCAATGGTCTCTCTCAAGCACTTGGCCACAAGAAAGGGTGAGATTGCTCTAGCTTTTGTAGATTGTTCGCAGTGGAGGACATGGTATTTTGGGAAAGTTTCTCTGTTTTTCGACCAAAGTAGTGAAGTTGCGTCGGTGCGTACCCTTTTCGAGGCACGATCATTTAGAGAGGGGGTCGAGGATCCCATGGGAAAATGTGTATTTTTCGGTAACGGCGCCTACCACCCACCACGGAGTCCAACAAGGGGACGTGGCAGAGCATGTGGGCATGTCTGCGCAACGCCAGCAGTACGCAGTTACTATAACCCAATATGGTTTACCCTAGTTTGGATAGCCACACAAGGTTAACCCTTGCCGCCAGGAAAAATGGGAAGTAAAATGAAGTGAGGAGAAGACAGGAAAGATGTAAAGTGAGAACAAAAGACGAAGATATAGGGAGAGAGAGATAGGAAAAGGCGACTGCCGATTTCCCCTGGGTGGGTCAGCCCAGAGGTGCCGTCTACGTGAAGCCGGGGCCAAAGGGGTGTGTTGCCTCTGCCGAGGGGCCTTAAAGGTCCAATCACCCAGCGTCGGCTCAACCCCCAGGATCCCCTTTTCCCCGGACACGGCAAAGCCACGCACGGCTAGGCGTGGGAGGGAGTCAAAACTCCCCCGTTAGCTCGGGTCCGTGGTGTCGCTACACACCAAACGCCTACTTGCGCAGGCGCCCCTGCGGGCGACGTGACGAGAAAGCAGTAAGCTTTACTAATGCATGCTGCGAAGGCTGCCCTATTTCTATCGCCTTTTCTTGAAACCAGAACCGGCACTCAGCATCCATCGTTTTTCATTAATATTTCACTGTGCCACAGTAAAGATAGATTACCAATCACTGGTGAACCCAGGATGACGTGCATCTAGTACATTACTTGTTTAGTTGTTCGAATGATTTTGGTTTACTAGAAACAATTACGTTTAAAGGAACTTGAATGACAGAAATGTATTACATTAGTTGAAGTATGCTAGGTGCGAAATCCGTGAAGAAACGCCTTACTTTAAATTATATATGAGGGTAGCATTCGATGCTTTTGTTGCTTCTGCACAATGATGGAAATAAGTAAATGATAGCTCTCACATCTTCACGAAGCTAGTGTGACAGTATGTACTGGGCTTATTGTCTGTGCTGTGCTGTGCTTTGTTGTGTTGTGCTGTGATATGATGTCATGTGCTGTGGCATTGTGTGATGTGCTTTGATGTGGTGCGATGTGCTTTATAGTGGCGTGATTAGATTTGGTGTACTGTGTGTGTGATGTGATTTGATGTGCTTGTACATGGGCTCAAAAGGTACATTCTCCGGGCCTGCCTTCAAACAGGAGTACCTGAGTGTTCGTATACAAAGCTCTAGATAAGAGTTAGAGCTCATCTCCGCAAGAAATATTTGGTTATTGCTAATGTGCAACCGTAAACGCGCTTCCAGTAACGGATTAGGGACGAATAGCAATATTCAATGAAATTCACGGAGATAGTGTGGTTCATCGCCTTCTTGCTGGCGACGCGTGATGACTATGATATCTAAAATAATAACATTTACACACACACACCCTCAGCCGCAGTTACAAGCACACACGTCTATATAGACACAAAATAGTGGCTCATAAAGTTTCGTAAAGTCGAGTGGTTCTCACAAACACAAACGGCGCTGTTGCATCGCGAATTGCACAACCACTAATTTGTCACAGGTCCAGAAGGTGCCACAGCTTCATAACGTCACTCGTTTACAACCAGAAGAAGGCCCCGAATCTGCAAGTCAGAAACGTCCTTCCACATGATGATGATGATGAGGGCTTTTTAATGGCGCAAGGGCCAATTGATGGCCAAAGAGCGCCATTTCAATGGTCTAGAGATATGAACAATGATATGATGCGTGGCTGTAAAGGGGCCTTAAAATTGCTCGCGCTAACGCACGTTAAAACATGGAAGTAATAAAAGCATGGCAGTGGTGTGAACTATGTGCTGTGAAAGTGGATGGCAAAATGTCATGACATTAATATCATGGAGGAGATGTAGTCATCGCAGCCACGACCACGGTACAGAGGTCGTGCTACGGATGACTTCGAAATATCGGGTGAAAGCTATGCACATCTTTTAAAAACGTGAGAAGTGTATGCAGTTTAAAAAGCGGATCCCTACCGATGGGCATCTTAGGTTGCAGTGGGAGCTGCTGTCGGTAGGGCAGTAAAAAATGCTTTTTCCTTAGAGCATCAAGCTCATTGCACTGGACGAGAATGTGGGGAACCATAAGCGTTTCTCCACATCTCTCACAATACGGTGGATTGCTGGTAGATAAAAGATATGAATGTGTAGAGTATGTATGTCCTGTTCTAAGCATTGTTAGTGTTACTTCTGTGTGTCGTGAATTTGATAGTGGCGGCCAATAACCCAGTTGCGGCTTAATAGCCTGGAGTTTATTGTCTGTGTGTTTATCCCACGTGCTCTGCCAATACCCCCTGAGCTTTTGTTTTAGAAAAGGTTTTAGGTCAAGTGCAGGAATTGGTATTGATGCATTGGGAGTGGTGTCGTTGGCGGAAGCAGCCAGCTTGTCGGCGAATACGTTCCCTTGTATCTCACGGTGCAATGGAACCCAGCAGACAACGACGTGCTGCTTTGATGTGTACAGTGTGCACAGAAGTGAGTAAAGTGACACCAGCACGGGGTTCTTGTGTTTTTTAAGAGTTTTCAGGGCTTTGACCACGCTTAGGGAATCTGTGTATATTACCGCCTTTTGTAATTTTATCTGTTTGATGTGTTTTACGACCGCCAATATTGCGTAAGCTTCTCCTGTGAAAATGCTTGCATCAGGATGAAGAACGCCGGCCTCGGAAAAGGATTGGCCAACCTTTGCATATGACAAAGAAGTGTTTGACTTTGACGCATCGGTAAAGAACTCGGGACATGTGTATGTTGTATTTCTAGGAAGTATGTATGTGTGCAAGTGGTGCGTGCTTTGTGACTTCAACAAAAGGGACATCACACTCCATAAGCTGCCACTGCCATGGTGGCAGATATGTTGCAGGAGCCATCAAACTGTGTTCGAGAAGAGGCACACTGTTTCTTCGGCCAGGCCCCTTACACGGAGCGCGTGGGGCTGCCTAAACGAAGGACGGTTCTCGAACAAGCCAGAACAAGACAAATCATTATTGTGAGATGGGAAGGGTGTTTCTTGTCTGCCTTCACCTTCAAGAAGTACAAAAAGGACAGGAAACATCTTTGTAGGTGGAGCGACCATTCATTCGAATCCACGTACAAACTCTCCGCAGGGCTAGTTCGGAAAGCACCCGTAGAGAGGCGAATGCCTAGATGGTGCACGGGGTCGAGAATCTTCAAGGCTGATGGTGTTGCCGACTGATAGATTATAGCACCGTAATCTAGGCGTGTGCGTATGAGGCTTTTATATAAATTCATTAGACATTTCGTGTCACTACCCCATGTAGTGCGTGACAACTCTTTCTAAATGTTCATTGTTTTTAGGCACCTGTCCTTTAAATACTTGATGTGTGGGATGAAGGTTAGTTTAGTGTCTGATATGAGACCAATAAACTTGTGCTCGGTCTTCACTGACAGAGGTTGACCTTGCAGGCCAATGTCGGGGTCAAGATGGAGGCCCCTCTTTCGGCTGAACAAGACACAATTGCTCTTTTGCGCGTTGAGTATAAAACCATTCTCGTTTGCCCATTGAGATATCTTGTTCAACCCTAGTTGAACTTGACGTTGGCACATTGAGATGTTGCACGACTTGTAACCAATCTGCACATCATCGACACATATGCAGTAAAAAATATTACGTGGGAGAGACAGGTGCAAGGAATTCATTTTGTGTCCTTCCACGTGCATTGTTTATTGGGAGCCAATGAGAGAGTGAGAGAAACAACAATAGTAGAGATCCGACCAAATGTTACTACGCCTGGTGGACCATGGCCAGCTGGTCGGTGAAGACGGCCCAACGCCTACCACACCCTCCAGTAGGAAGGCGGGGGCTCTGGACAGTGGCGTTCTGCAGCTGGTAGAACTGCAGGACATGAATTGCGCGATATCTGTCGAAGACAACGCATGTACCATTACGCTGCATATGCAGTCATCGTACTGTGTTATCTTAGGCGCCTATAGATACACATCGAGTGACACGAGTTGTTACACATTGATGACACAGCTGTCCATATCATCACGTCTATTCGGACACCTAAAAAGACTAGAACCACTTGTAGATATATCGACATAAATACATCTCGTGAGAATCTATACACGAGCGTCAAACTTCGGAAAATATTACTACTAATATCCCGGGTTTACCATCCCAATGCTATGAGGTCAATATGAGAGACGCTAGTAATAGGTTCCTGTAATTTCCACCACATGGTCTTCGTTAGGGTGTACTAACATCGCACAGCACATAAGCCTCCGGCAATTTTCATCTAGTGAAACGCAACCACAGCAGCCGGGATCTAACCCAGGACCTTCGAGAAACTTCATGAAATGTTCAGTTAAAATGTGTTCACCGCACCTGGACTAAAGGGGTGTTATGCTAGCAAGAACGCGAATGTGATAGTGAAACAATAACTACTCTTTCGAGCAGCGGACAGTCGATGTAAGAGGTTTAGAGTTAGAGAGAGCTTGATCTCAGAAAACCTGAAATTATCGGCACGAAAATTCCGGACGAAGCTACGGGAGACCTTGCGAGCAAAACAAGGCCCAAGTGGCGCTGTTGAACCAGGCGCAGAAGGCTGCTCAGCCCATTAGAGCCCTGGATTTGGGGCCCCACCCCCCTGCTTCTCAGACCCTTCTCTTTTCTTATAAATGTCGTGCTTTTTTTCATTTTATTTCATTTGCAATTTCCAAGGTACTAGTGACGGAATTCGGCTGAACTACACGTTCTCATCGGGCTTACAAGAAGGCTGGTACTGAGCGGCCTGTCAAAGCCGTGGGAATATTCAGCTTTCTCTTGAGTCTAGTACGTGGTCTCGTTAACTTTTGGTTCTGCCAACACGTGTGAGGCTTTGCCTTATCTTTCGACATATATTCGTATCTGCCCCTGTACCACTTCACAAGTTTCCCGAAACGACCCATATTGATCTTCATTGTAGAGCTCCAACCCTGACAGCCGCATTAGGGAAGTATTGGGGGTGAAACCAGAAAGCAGCAAAAAAAAAACGATCCTTTAGTGTAATGTCGTACACCATTGTTCGCAAGAATCCGTTCGCCTCCGTCGTATATTGATGACGTTTTGCGGCGCGCAGCTCGCTTTCAAGCCAAAATTAGAACTGTGAGAATGAATAGTGCCAGGGTCCGCGTCGGAGCAGGCAAGTCCTGGTGGGAGTGCCCGGAACTAATGGTGCGCCATCAATTCTATATACACGAGGGAGCTGGCAATGCCGCTGCTTTCGATTTTTTCATGGCACGCATAGTGTTTCATGATGAATATCAACACCAACATTTATTGGCGTGTCATTGATGGGTATTTATTTCTCACCAATCAACAACTTCTGAGAGAAATAAGCATTTGTGGTAACCATAATACAGTTCTTGCTATCCGGAATCAGGGGTATTTTAAATGTTTTGCTTTGTACTTTGCAAAGTCGCTGTGCCTTCTTGAAGTGATGTGGGGTTTAACACGAAATATTCAAGGATTCCTTCCCTATAGGGAAAATGGGGATGAGCGAAGCATGCCATGTGCGTGCACATGATGTGCTACTTTTTTTTCTTTCATACTTCCTTTCATTTTATCTCTTTCTTTCGCACCGCGTAATGTTCGATCCAAACTGTCTTTTTTCGTAGCAGAAGAGATATCAAAGCGTGAAAGTTGCATGCTTATCTCATTGGACTTGTGAGTGTCCCATCTATTACTTCAAATTATAATTTAGATATTTTCTAACTGGGTAACTGGTCGCACAATAGCTATGGCTCTCACCTAGGGATCCGAAGGTCCCAGGATTGATCCTGACCGTGGTGGTCTCGTTGCGACCGAGGCGCCTGTAGTTCAATATATCCGCACGTTTAACAACTGCAGGTGTCCGAAATCTCCAAAGCCTTCCATAACGGCGTCTGCCATAAAAATATTGTGGTGTTGGGACACTAAATTCTAACAAATACAATTACAATAAGTCACGGGATAAGCCTGTGTTGTGTCGGGTTTTGTGGCGCAATAGCAACTCTGGCTATATTGCACCAAATTATTTGTGTGTACAAGAGAAATATTAAAAACAGGTCGTGATACTTTTGGTCATAAGCGTAAGAGTAGATTCAGTACAGTTTTATCCTTTAGGAATCTGGTGAGATTTTTCAGTTTTATTGTAGGGTTTTCGCCAATAAAAAAAAGTTGGATGAAATTGTGTTTGTTGGTGGTATAGGGGTTGAAAAAAAAAATTTCTGTTTCCGCTCTAATTTTTTGCAAGAGTGTTCCTCTTTCTGTGATTTTCCTGTCATGTAAAATAAGGACGTGCCGGCTGCAGTGTAGTAGTAGCAGTAGCGTTAGTCGAAATGTTGTCTTCGGACGGCCCTTAATGATGGCTCAGACCCCGTGAGGAAACGGCAGTTCTTTTCGATGTATTGCTTTTATTTCTTGTCTTTTGATGATGATTAGTGGTGTTTATTGGCGCAAGGGCCAGATATGGCCAAAGAGCACCAGAACGATGATAATGAATTGTGGGATGTGCAGTGTAGATAAAACAAATGTGACGTGGCTGTAAATGGGCCTAAAAAACAGTCGCTGTAGGTGTGTAAAAATATACATATGGTAAAATTATGGTAATGACAAATGATGTGAGCTATGGAGACATAAAATGATTTAAAAGTGATAAGTATGTCAAATAAAAACTTGGCATGGAGCACCAGTGCCTCGACAGAACCCTTAAAACAAGAGCATGGAGGCCTGGGCTCATTGAAATCTGCTATCACAGCAGCATCCTCTGAACAGAGGATGTGCTATGAACCTGTTGGGCTAAAAACATTTAATGTTGGACTAAACACATTCAGTACTACATCCTTCAAAAAGCTTAAAACTGATTTTGTATCAAAAAGCGGCTCTTCACCGAGAAACATAATCGGATGTAAAGGAAGATTATAGCGGTATGCTAAAGCAAAATATTTTTTTCTCTCACTTTCAGCTTCCGGACACTCCAAAAGGACGTGGAGGACGGTTAGCCTCTCACCACATCTACCACAAGTAGGAGGCTCATCGCCAGTCAGAAGAAAGTTATGAGTACCATAAGTGTGTCCTATTCTGAGGCGACAGAATAGGACATCAGTTCGCCGCGTTCTTGTAGCGGAGGGCCAGTAACCCAACCGCGGCTTAATCAAATGAAGCTTATTATTTATTTCTGTGTGCCACAAGCGTTGCCAGTGGTTTCGCAGTTTCTTTCGTAGAAAGGGTTTTAGATCTGTTGCAGGGACAGTAGCAGTGGGGTTAATAGCGCGCATTATAATTGACGTGGCCATTTGGTCAGCTAACACATTGCCCTCGATACTTCTATGGCCAGGTACCCAGCAAATAGTAACATGCTGGTTGGACATATACGCTGTACACAGAACGGAATATAGCTCAATTATTATCGGATTTCTGAATCTGAAAAAGGATCTTAATGCATTTACGACGCTTAACGAATCTGTGAATATAATTGATTTTTGTATGTTTGATTTCCGTATATGCTTCACAGCGGACAATAGTGCATAACCCTCAGCCGTAAATATACTTGTTTCCGGGTGCAGCACGCCGGATTCCGAAAAGGATGGTCCGACGGCTGCATAAGCCACCCCTGCATGCGACTTAGAAGCGTCAGTATAAAACTCTACGCATGAGTAGTTGGACTGGAGTTCTCGGAAATGCATTTTAATATGCGCTTCGGGTGCGTGTTTAGTGATCTCAACAAATGAGGTGTCACAGTGTATAAGCTGCCACTGCCACGGCGGTAAAAGTATCCCTGTGGGCGTAGGACAGAGTTCCAGCAGCGGAACACCCATTTCCTCACATAAGTTTCTCACACGCAAGGAGAACGGCTTTCTCACTGTGAGTCGATTATGGAAGAGGGTGGCAGCGGTCATATCGTTTATAGTTGAATAAGATGGATGCTTGATGTTTGCACGTACCTTTGTAAAATATGTGAAACTGCTATAGGATCGCTGTAGGTGAAGTGACCACTGATTCGACTCTACATAGAGGCTCTGGATCGGGCTTGTCCTGAAAGCACCGGTTGCAAGTCGGATACCCAGATGGTGAACGGGGTCTAGGATTTTTAATGCACTTGGCGTTGCGGAATGATAAATTATAGAGGCATAATCAAGGCGCGACCCGACAAGGCTTTTGTATAACTTCAAGAGGCACTTTCGATCACTACCCCATGTTGTACGTGACAGGAGTTTTAGGACATTCATCGCTTTCAAACATTTCATTTTGACATATTTAATATGGGGAATAAACGTAAGCTTAGAATCTAAAGTGGTTCCCAGGAATTTATGCTCGCTGCTTACAGAGAGTTGGTCTCCCGTGATCGTAATATTTCGAAGTGGCATTACCCCTCGTTTGTTGGAGAAGAGTACGCAAGTACTTTTCTGGGTGTTTATTTTAAAACCGTTCTCATCATCCCATTTAGAGATATTATTCATTCCAAGCTGCACTTGTCGTTCGTAGATAGACATATTGCATGATTTGAAACTCATCTGCACATCATCAACATACACAGAATAAAACATCGCGCTTGGAATGACTGACTGCAGGGAGTTCATTTTTACAAGAAAGAGTGTGCAACTAAGCACGCCCCCTTGCGGAACACCAGTTTCTTAGGTAAAAGATCTAGAGAGAGCATTTCTCACTTTTACGCGAAAGGTTCGGTTAGAAAGATAACTTTTAATTGTGTTTAGCATGTTCCCACGGATGCCCATGGTGACAAGATCGCGGAGAATCCCAAATTGCCATGTGGTGTCATACGCCCTCTCTAAGTCTAGGAATACCGAAAGTACAAACTGCCTATGAATAAATGCATCTCTGATGTATGTCTCTATGCGAACAAGGTGGTCTGTTGTCGACCTCCCCTCTCTGAAACCACACTGAAGGGGGTCTAGTATATTGTTACTTTCTAAAAAGTGGATTAAGCGCCGGTTTATCATTTTCTCATATAGTTTGCATAGACAGCTTGTTAGCGCTATTGGCCTGTAGCTGGCGGCCAAAGACGGATCTTTGCCTTGTTTAAGTACTGGGATGACTATAGCTTCTTTCCATGACAATGGAATATACCCAGCTGCCCACATGTTATTGAAGAGAGTTAGGAGCGTTTTTAGTGCTTCGGGGTGAAGGTACTTGACCATTTCGTATGTTATACGATTAACACCTGGCGCTGAGTTGTTGCAGCACGCAAGAGATGCCTTAAGTTCAGCTAATGTGAATGGGCAGTTGTAAGACTCACTGGATGGACGTTTACATTTAAGGGGCTGTCGCTCTTAGCGTTCTTTGAATTTTAAGAAAGTTTCTGTATAGTTTGATGCACTTGAGACGTATTCAAAGTGTTCGCCTAGGCAGTCCGCCTGCTCCTCTAGGCTCTCACCTCGGCTACTTACCAAGGGTAGGGGGTGTGACTCCCGACCCAATAACCTACTTACCCTATTCCAAACCTTCGTTTTGTCGGTGTAAGAATTTATACTGGAGATGTACCTATTCCAACTTTCTCTCTTTGCAAGACGACGCGTTCTTCTAGCTTGTGACTTCACCTGTTTGAAATTGACGAGGTTTTCAGCTGTTGGGTAATTTCGGAGTAATCTCCAAGCTTTATTTTGACTATTTCGCGCTTTCCGACAATCGTCATTCCACCATGGGATGCGACGCTTATTAGTCATTCCCTTAATTTGCTTAATACATTTCACTGCAATGTCAATAATAAAATCTGTTAGGTAGGCCACAGCATCGTCTATATTAAAATCAGCAATGTCCTCTCCATCTAAAAATGTGTTTTCTCGGAACAGTTCCCAGTTGGCTGACTTGGTGTTCCAGCGAGGAAAGTCAGGCGAGCATGTATCTTCTTTTGTTAACTTTAACATTATCGGGAAGTGGTCACTCCCAAAGGGGTTCTTGAGAACAGACCACTCCAGATAAGGAATTAGTGTACTCGAGACAATACTCAGGTCTATAGAAGAGTATGTGTTGTGCGTAGTGCTATAATATGTTGATTCTTTTTTGTTAAGTAAACATGCACCTGACGAAAACAGAAAGTGTTCTATTAGGCGTCCTCGTACATCCAAACGGGAGTCGCCCCATAAAGGATTATGTGCATTTAGATCACCAACGACTATATATGGCGGAGGAAGTTCATCAATGAAGCTTTGAAATTCTGTCTTTGAAAGTTGATAGCACGGAGGAATGTAGATAGAAGTAATTGTTAGTAGCTTCCCGAACAGCACTGCTCGGACAGCAACTGCCTCAAGAGAAGTTCGGAGGTTTAATTGCTTACAGGCAACACCTTTATCAACTATTATAGCGACACCGCCCGACGAGGCGGCAGCGTCGTCACGGTCTTTGCGGAAGATAGCATATTGCTTTAGAAAATTTGTTTGTGTGGACTTGAGATGTGTTTCCTGAACACACAGCACCTTTGGAGTATGTTTATTAAGGAGTTCTCTAATATCATCGAGGTTATGGAGAAGTCCTCTCACATTCCACTGTAAAATCTGCGTGTCCATTTTAGATGTGTTTTGTGCTGTGTGCTCAAGAATAGAAAATTAGCTCACGGACCCTTTCCAGGGGCCGTGACACGAGGTTTTTCTTTTTTGGATCGGTCGACGGAGTCGCGCCGATCCTTAGGCGCTTACTGCGCCCTCACGCTCGAAGTTGTGTCCATTGCCTCTAGCGAGGCACTGGACAAGCGCTCTTGCGAGCGCTGCGGTTGTTTTGAGGGCCTCGCCTCTAAAGACAAGGCCTTCGCGGCCCCCAGCCCGGAGGTTGGTGGGTCCTTCTTCGATGGCGAAGCAGCAGTGGCTGCAACCGCCGTGGGGGCGGATGGCGTCACCGCTGGCTCACTACACGTGTGCCAGACAGGCGCCGGGGGCCGTCGTGGCGCTGCCCCCTGACGCACCACTTCGGCAAAGCTGGTTTCTGGCAGGTAGGACACCTGCCTTCGTGCCTCCCTAAATGAAATGTTTTGTTTTACTTTAATCGTGACAATTTCCTTTTCTTTTTTCCAGCTGGGGCATGACCGTGAGTATGCGGCATGCTCCCCGTTACAGTTCACACAGTGAGGAGAGTTTTCACAAGCATCAGATGTGTGTTTATCAGCACTGCATTTCGCACAAGTTAGGCGGCCTCGGCAGTTCTGAGAACTGTGGCCGAACCGCTGGCATTTAAAACATCTGAGAGGGTTCGGTGTATATGGCCTCACTCGAAGCTTAATGTACCCTGCCTCAACGGAGTCGGGCAGTACACTTGAATTGAAAGTAAGTATTAAGTGCTTAGTCTGGATTTCTTTGCCATCGCGCCTCATTCTAATTCGTTTCACATTGATGACATTCTGTTCGCTGAAACCCTCCAGGAGTTCAGCCTCCGTCAGCCCTAACAGGTCATCATCTGAAACAACACCACGGGTGGTGTTCATGGTTCGGTGTGGGGTTACTATTAATTTGGTATCTGCAAATTTCTTTAGGTTAGGCAATTTTTCATATTGTTTCTGGTCGCGGAGCTCCAACAGGAGGTCACCACTTGCCATTCTCGAAGCTTTATATCCTGGGCCAAAGATTTCTGTCAAAGACTTCGAAACAAGAAAAGGTGAAATTGTTCTCACTGGTTTGCCGGGTGTGTCAGCGTGGACAACGTGAAATAGGGGAAAGGATACCCTCTGGTGACCATAAAACTGGAAGACTTCATCGGTGCGCCCTCTTTTCTGAGGGCGATCAGGGAGTGGGGGTAAGGAACTAGCCATAAGAAGAGGTTTCTTTTCGGCAGCGGTGCCAGCCACCCACCATGGAGTCCTACAAGGGGACGCTGCAGGGTCTGGAAGCACAGGCCCTGCAGACGCCAGCTGTACACCACCACTATAACCGAATATGGTGTATCCAAGGTAGGATAGCCACACAGGGTTAACCCTTGCCGCCAGGAAACACGGAAGTCAACGGAAGAGAGTAGAGGACAGGAAAGATTTAAAGTAAGAGAAAAGACGAAGATGTGAGGGGGAGACAGGAAAAGGCGACTGCCGATTTCCCCTGGGTGGGTCAGCCCAGGGGTGCCGTCTACGTGAAGCCGGGGCCAAAGGGGTGTGTTGCCTCTGCCGGGGGGCCTTAAAGGTCCAATCACCCAGCGTCAGCTCAACCCCCAGGATCCCCTTTTCCCCGGACACGGCAAAGCCACGCACGGCTAGGCGTGGGAGGGAGCCGAAACTCCCCCGTTAGCTCGGGTCCGTGGTGTCGCTACACACCAAACGCCTACTTGCGCAGGCGCCCCTGCGGGGATTTCTTGTCTTTTCTGAAGGATATCCTGAAAAACACATGCGCGCCTAACGCAAGGAGAGTGGCGCTGCACGTTGATGCCGTTTACCATGGCAGTAATGGATCGGGCCACTCCATCACTCTTTACTTCAATCCAAGCTTAAGTGCATGCGGCTATCCAGCAGCAAAATAATTTGATATTTTTTATACTTTTCAAGTTTTTAGATAGGTTTCTAGGTATTTAAAGTGCAGTCACTGAAATCTCCGGAAATTCTTTTTATTTCAGACCTTTACAAGCTTGATGCAAATCCCTCGTTCGTGAAGACACTGGGTGACCTTAATCTGCTTGAGTGAAAAGTAACTTTTTTTGAGTAATAATAAATGATTGAGGGCTTTGGTGAGAGCATTATTGCAGACCGTTCGATGAAAAACCAATTTTGGCCGCTATACTCACATTATTAGCTATACTCACACATTCTACTCGTTTCGAAGCTCATCTGGCATGCGTCGAACAAAATTGGGGGAACGGAAGAAGAAAGAAGGAATGAAAAGACTGGAGTAGTAGGTTTGTTTGTTCTTGTTTTTTTTTTTTTCAAGCGAGAACAAGAAAACGAACTGAACGAGGCCAGAGCAGATTCTCAGGGGTTTTTTGTGTTTAAATAAAGTACCTTTATTTTGATGGAACTCAAAAGAAAATGAACAATGGACGAAGGAACAACTTACCATACTCGGGGACAGAAGCGGGACCACTTATCCGCTACTGCGATGGAGTGTTTACGGTGTTCGTTTGCTGAACGAAAGGTCGTGGGTTTCATCAAGGCCGCGTTGATCAGCTTTCAATTGAGTCGAAATGCTAGAAGCCCACGCAGCGTGCGATGTCAGAACATTCTAAAGAACACCAGGTGGTCAAAACTTCCGCAGCAATTCATTTCAGCATGCCTCGTAATCACGTAACATCCCGCATTTTAGAAGCTCCAGCCTTCGCACAAGTATCACTCTGTGTAGTCTTTTCGGCTACATTAAATGTCGGTTTGATGGGTTATCAGTATAAATATTTAGCAACAGACAAAAACTAGATGGAGAGCTGTACACACGAAGAAGTGAAAGGAGCAAAATAATAGGATTTATTTATTTATTATTTATTTATTTATTTATTTATTTATTTATTTATTTATTTATTTATTTATTTATTTATTTATTTATTTACACATCCTGCAGCTAATCATGGGCTATGGCACGAGCGCTGATAGCATCACATGTCAAGTGCAGACCAAAAAATTGCTTATTGGCAAATTGTGAAAAACCCCAGGCAAAGCATTGCAACATTCAACTGTTGCATTAAAGCAGCTATAGTTGTAGAAATTAGCTCTAAATTTAGGCGGCGAAAGATGAACATAATGCGAGGTACGAAGACCGGAAGGTTGAGCAAACTAAATGTACTAATTTAAGTGGACATAGCGTGGGGACTAAATTAAGGCATGCATGAACGTTGAGCTTTCGTTGTGGCGAAGGAATTCCCAAATCGGTCAGACTGAGATGAGAGAGTTCGGAAGGGGGTGAAAAGTGCCTATCATAGCGATGGTATAAAACGAATAGCTTTTTTAACACACTCAATTCTGTTAATATCGTTTTTAATAAATGAATTCTAAAGAATGGATGCGTAATCTAGAACTGGACGGATTAGTGTTTTTTACGTCAACATTTTGACTTCTTGAGGAGCTAGTCGAAGCGCGTGTTGAAAATAACCCACTTTTTAAAATTATTTATTACTAAATATTTGAATACACTTGCTCTAGGATAGATTGTCAGTAGATAAAAGCCTTAAATACTTTGATCGTACTGAAAGTACTCGAGTACGATAAAATAAATCATATTGAACGTGGTAAGGGGCTATTGAGTGGCCTGAGGATGTTGAAGATACTGGCAGTCAACCTCTCTGCCTTCTAATAACTTCTCACTCACTCACACTGGTAGTCAATACGTAAAAAGTTGGGCAAGTCTTCTTTCTATCGTTTCTTGGTTGTTTTAGTAATTCATCCCAGCAACGTGTGTGGCCCTCAATTATTAGCAAATACTGACACCGGAAAGCTGATTTGGCGGGGGGGGGGGGAAGGGAATGATTATGATCACAGCGACGATGACTTGATTGATTATTATGTGGGGTTTTACGTCCCAAAACCACTATGTGAATATGAGAGACGCCGTAGTGGGGGCCTCCAGAAATTTCGACTACCTGGGGTTCTTTAACGTGCACCCAAATCTGAGCACACCGGCCTAAAGCATTTTTTGCCTACATCAAAAATGCAGCCGCTGCAGCCGGGATTCGACCCACGAGCTGCGTATCAGCAGCCGAGTACCCTAGCCACTATACCACCACGGCAGGGTAACGACGATGGCGCTAGCGATGGTTGTGACAAGGTCTACTTATTGCTGAGTGTGCACCGCACTAAACAGGCCCAATCACCATAAAGTTTCGTGTTGAACAAAATGTACTCCATCCGTCCTCCCCACCTGAATGATGTGGTTTAAGTATGCTTCCACAAAACCGAAGAGCTTGCAAGAGGAAGGAGGCTTAAATATAGGAACTATCACGGCTGCATGGTTTGACAAAGGCATCGAGGTGGCCCAAACTGAGCTCCTACTGTTGTTCCCGTCTAAGCGTGGCAGATGGAGCCTCTGTTTTCGTGCCTTCTTTAATAAAGGGGAAGTACACTTCAGCGCAGTGACGCCATAAGTTTCTCTATAATGAAAGAAGGTGTTCCCTTACGGGTCGCTTATATTTTGAGGCCTCACTAACGAATGGCTCCGTTCGTCGTACCAACTCTCTTCTTCCGAAGACTCCCTGACAATCTTTCGGCGAGTCCCCGAGTCACAAAGCCAGCTTGCGCACCGTTAATCTCCTCGAGACAACAACGGCCTCCGAGCTTCACTACATGATATATGAAGCTGCGGGAGCGTATAATCACTAGGACACCGCACTGCGAACTGCGCTGGCCATAAAAATTGAGGAGACATTGTCGTATGTTGTGAAGCGCTTCTTTATCTCCTCCAACGTGAAAAGTGACCAATTGCGTCAACACAAAGCATGCAAACCATCACGTGATGACGTAATTATTCGACGTCATGACGACATCACACAAGGCGACTTCCCCATGATCAAATCATCACACAATTTCAATAAAGGAAACAGCGCGAAAAACGAGAAAACCGACAAAGAAGGACACATGCACAGCGCTGACTTGCAACAAGAAAAATTATTCTAAAAAAACCAACGCAGGCCGCGGTTTCGTGACCCCTGTGGTGTGGTGTTCAGTAGAAAAAGTCTACAATAATTTTCTATCGCTTTCTGCTGTTACTGGTTTCTCTGCTTTATGTTATAAGAAAGTCATATCAGAGTGACACCAAATTACGGAATTTCTTCTTATAAGCATTATTTGGCATGAGTTAGACGGCTTCACACTTCACGCGCCTGCATTCAGAATTGCCTGAAATTTCACCTCAGAAAAGTATTCCAGCGTTACGCATTCGAGTATATACTGGCCATGTATTTTTGTATTTTAATTAACGAATCTAAGCAAGGAACGGCATAATTAGACAAAACGAAACTCTCAAAGTAGATGCGGTATCGAGAAAGGAAGCACAAGATTTGCCGCCCTGCGCACAATTATCGGAAACAGCGACAACAATCCACACGTCTTCATGTGCCAACCTTAGTGATAAGCATTTACGTGAGTATAACTCCATATTTGCAGGTTGGAGTGCTATTGCGTACATGGAACACATCCTGCTTCGTTTGTCACCAACCATCCGCTTCAGCTCAACCACTACATGCTGGAATAGCGTTCGGAGTGCTTCTTTGCCAGTTTAACGGCGCACGCAAACATTCTGATCCCAGCTACACATTGTTCGCCGATGAAGTAGTGCCCTATGCATATATGTAGATAATACGTTCTCACCTCGCCTTCTGGTCACGTGAAGCGTGTAAACCTGGGCAAGTTAGTAACACATAACTGAATGTAGGAAGAGCGCAACCTAAAAGTAGTTACTGCGTAACTACAGAAGCAAAAAACAACCACAGAAAGGAGCGCTGTTTTCCGCCCTTGTTTTTTCGCTTCCGCATAGTTACGCAGTAACTACTTCTAGATTGCGCTGTTCCTACATTCAGTTACTTCCGGTCGCGTCTGCAAACATCCACCAACACCTTAACTTCGCTGCGTGATGAACGGCTCCAGCGATGGAGCACCTGTTCGTCGGATGGTGTGACAAGGCCTAAAACAACGCATGTGACAAAAACGTTGCATACATCACCTTAGTCGCACACGTTTGCCAAAGAGAAGCTGTAGCAAAAAAGTACGAATTGTTTCAGGTTTACCGTATTTCATTCCTGTCCCTGAAAAATGATGGTGGTGATAATATTACCAGTGATATCTATATTATTATTATTATTATTATTATTATTATTATTATTATTATTATTATTATTATTATTATTATTATTATTATTATTATTATTATTATTATTATTATTATAATACTAAGCCTACTGCAGAGTAGAAACCTCTTCCACGTTCCACTGATTAACCCGGTCCTGTGCTTGCTACGACCATGTTAGATGCTATACCCACAAGTTCCTTAATCTCATCTGCACACATAACTTCCTACCTAACCATCTCGCGCTTCGCTGCCGAATGATGATAATGTCAGCAAAAAAAACTAAAACAAAGACGAAAACAAAAAAAACAGTATTTATCACGTTCTTTATGTGATTCCTTGAAGCAAATGCCCGTCAAAGCTATTTGAAATGTTGATCCCACGCATATTGATATCAATGTCTTCATATAGATTGACTTTTCTGAACCAGGTGCGAAATCCTCTGTCAAGCCTTAATGACGTTTTGCTTTCGTCGCACAGCCTTACTGTTAATGTTGAAATAAAATTTCATTTTGAATTTGAGGTAATTCTTTTCCCACAATTTCCTGCACCTTTAATCTATAATGTTTCTTTACGCGTTTGTTCTCTGACATTCATACTCTTAAAGGTTGTATTGTTAACTTGTCAATGCCTATTATACATATTTCTATTTCTAAATATTTCAAAAACTTGCGAATCACGTACCTCACTGCTCGCTATCAGAGAAGGGGCTAAGAAGTGCTTGCAGATGATTTTCTTTTTATTAGAGCGGATAAATTTTAAACTTGAAATAAACATTGACCAAATTTGGCCATAGTCTAATACGCGCATAATTCACGTATCTTTCATAACAAAGAAGTGATCAAGCAGACATACCTCTATACATTTGGCACCATCAAATCAGAGGTTTGCACACAAGTTTTTGTTACTACATTTATTACTACAAGCACCTTGAATTTCTGTCAAACTACTTCATGTAAACCTCGCTTAGTTTGTGTAAGTTACCCATGTTGTATGTTGAGGCACAGGCAAACACTTTACACCTTTGTGGGTCATAGGTTACCTGTAATATCAACAAATTACTTCTCTTTCTTACGGCTGAGCGATCAAAAAAGGTATCAAGGAAACGATGCAAATGAAATATACTCATTGGGACGTTATTATGCAATACACTTTTTGAAAACCACGCGCATCTCTGGCATAAACACACAATCATGTGTCTCTTGTAATGTTTATCCCAAGGAAACCGTTTCGAAGCAAAAAAAGTCGGTACGCTCACAGAGCGAACTTACTTCAAAAATAATTAGGCGGCTCTAAGCTTCGTAACGTGTAGACACGCAAACCTAGCTGTTCGCAGTTTATTTGCGATGTATCGCGTTTAGTAAACGCTCCTTATGGCTCATCTTAAGAAGCGAGCTTGCGGTAATTGACACAGGGAAGTGAGCGTGCCGGAGAAACGGAAACTACGTGAGGCGGAAACTACGGTAGTAAAAAGTGTTTTTTTTTTTTACATCAAATCTTGCATATAAACACTAAGCTCTTCTTTAGCCTCGAGGAGACTTCACTGCTTCTTCAGTGGAAGTGAACGAGGAAGTAACAGGAAGGAAAGACTTAACCAGTTTAGGAAGATTGGTGTGCCACCCAAAACAGGGGAAAGGAGGAGTGAACAAAAAAACATAATATTGCTTGTTAATTGACAGCTGGTGTTTATTGCTATGTCAGAGATAGAAAAGCAAGTATCTTGCTCATGACGATCGTGCTTCCGAGGTAAAAAAATAACTCTATTGAGGAACCAAACAACATTGACAGTGGTCAGTGTAAATGTTCGCGCTTTAGTACAGCGTCATTTGCTTTTGTAAGTGTAGATGGCCATGATGGTTTCGGTCATATGCGATGATGGTCAGGTACTCAACTTAACGGTGGCTCTTTTTTTTATAGATAAATTCCACTTATCTATCTAACTTCCCAAAACCACCATACGCTTATGAGAGACGCCGTAGTGGAGAATTCCGGAAATTTCGACCACCTGGGGTTTTTAACCTACACTCAAATCTGAGCACATGGGCCTACAGCATTTTCGCCTCCATCTAAAATTCGGCCGACGCAGGCGGGATTCAATCCCGCGACTTGCGGGTCAGCAGCCGAGTACCTTAGCCTTTAGACCACCATGGTGGGTTGGTGGCTTTTTTTTTTCTGTGACGCCCTGTTGGTATAGCAGTGCGGGTGTTGTGGCACCCGTGAGGATGCTACTGGAGGTAGTCAAGATTGTGGCGATTTTTATTTCAAGAGTGGCAGCAGCGTTCGTGCAGGTACAGTGGTTATCACGGTTGCGGACGGTGGTAGGTTTGGTGGACGCGGTTGTCTGGATGATTGCCTGTGTGGACATCCTTAAGCGACCAGTTGCAGCGTTTTCAGTCGCTAGAAGGTTTGGCAAGAGTGGTTTAAATTTCCGCGCTCATGTTTGTGGCTGTTTCGGTATTATTTGTTCTCCATACCGTAGTGCCGCCCGTTTTGTTTGTGGAAATACAGTAATTCTGGTGGTACGTAGAACCAAAGCAGAGAATGGCCATGATTCTGGTAGTGGAATTGCTTACAGGTGGTAGCTTTGGTTGGTCACGTCGGCAGCGCAGCTGCAGTGTTGGTCGTCATGCGCAGTTTGTGTACGTGCTGAATGTTGGCGCAGCTGTTGTTATTGTGCTTGTGTCGCTGGAATTTAGGTCTGTGATTGTGAAGAGTGTGCTAGAGGTAGTTGCAACGTGTTCATTTTTTACAGCATGTCACTTTTCGGGATTGCGACAAGGCGCGCCACGTTATTTCAATCATAGTAGTTAATTAAACTATCAACCTGATGGTCATACACTGTGTAAGAGTTGCCCCTTTCTCCGGACGACATCTTGCTTTAAAATTAGGACTCCTAAAGCTCTGCATGCATTGAGAAGCACAGCACAGAAGCCAGAGCAGTTGACAACCGAAATTATTTGTTTAGTAAAAACCGTTTGTTGTTACGGCTATAGCACCTGAGCGGGTTTATCTGCAGTTTCCACGCAAAAACATTAGGAGATTCTGGCGTCAGTGCCATCGTTTGCCACAAGTACGGCTACTTACCAAGCTTGAATGTGATGTAGGGTACGTGGATACTGCCTAGGCTTCGTACTTTTAAAGCTAAGCTGTCCTTATAACACTTAACATGAGCGTTTTTTTTTTCAAGCAAGTATTTCAGTATACAAACACCACAAATTGAATTCTTTTACACACTGGAAGCCATTGTTCTGCGTTTCGGAAAGCGATAGTTGTTTCAAGTGAGGCAGTGCAGATTGTTCCGAAATTCTGATGACCCGGGTTCAGCCACCGAAACTTCCCCACTTCCTTGCCTCCCAATAAAGTAGCACCAAGACCGTGAATAAACACTTCGCTTAGTTCCCCGAAGCAGAACGACGCAGCGAACAAAGTATCGTGGCTACATGATTGTTAAGCAACAACTCAGCTATTCCTTACTGCGCGTTTTCTGAACTAAAAAAAATATCAGTCATGAAGGCAGCCTCGTGCTTTCTTACCTTAGAGGGGATGTGCCGGTAGACTTCCCCGGTGGAAAGTCGGCTGGATATCCTTGTGAACTTCTCCACCCTCATGTGTGTTTCACGGTTCACTAACTCACCACAAAGCACGCACATGCACTCACACACTCACAGATGTCTTCCGCGCAGGTAAATCATACACTGGTTCACCCGAATAAGTCGTCCTTAAAGCGGCACTACGTCCCGTTGACAGTCCTGGAAGTAGAAAGTTCCTGATATTCCTGGAACAGTGAGATAGCAGGAGTTTGCCTCAGATCACTGCCAAGTCCGTGACGAAGAGGAAACATTGCACGACTAACTCTAATATTCTTTCTTTAAATGGCACAGTTCGTCTCTCAGTTGCAGATATAGCTGTGGCCACAGGCTACGAAACAGGTGGAGGTCTTGGTGATCGTGGCACGTGAAATGAAAGGGGCAATAAAAAAATTTACCCTGGTCATGAACGTCCTCGAACTTATTCGATCCAGTTCTTCTCGCACCTTCAGGCTATACGTGCCTTAAGGAATCCTTGCAAGAAATTTTTTATTACTTCGCGTATTTTTAGAAAACTGTTCTATTAAGCTGAAATGTCTATGAAACATTCAGACAGAATGAATTTACCACAAAGCTATTTTTTAAAAGGAAACATATTTTGGCGTCAACTAGAATATCGCCAATGAGGTGATCCAAAATCTTGGTGGGAGCCGACAGATGGAAACAATGTAGTGGAATAATCATAAGATGGACTGGTGGAGTGCCTCAGACTGGCTGGCTGACGTTTTTAGGAGGACATGTCTTTTTCAGAGGACCTATCTTTGAAAAAGATAGGTCCTCTGAAAAAGACACGTTTCGATAGGAGGACCTATCTTTGAAAAAGATAGGTCCTCCTATCGAAACGTCCGCCAGCCAGTCTAAGGCACTTCACCTGTTCATCTTTTGATTATTCCACCTCCAATGAGGTGATGTTAGTCTCAGCAATTCTCAGATTGGGCAACAAATTAGAAATACAATTTGCAGCTAAAAATGAATTCACAATAATTGAAGCAAGCGCTATCTTAATGTAGGGTCTGAATTTTGCTTTTGTAAAAAAAATAACTTTTTGGAGTGAACAACGCACGAAGTTCAGGAACTCCACTTAATCATGGCGAAGAACGGGTATGGAATCTTTGCATAAAAAATTCACATCTTTTCGAATGGGTTGACTGTTACAAGTAGCGAATGTTTCCAAAACATCCTCAAATATGGCTCTTATATTAAAGCTTTAGTTGTGCAGTAGAAAGCAGGAAACATTTCATAATGCGATTCCTGAGATAAAAAACGATTTCTGAGATCTTTTAAAATGAGTTATAAATTCAATTTCTACAATCTATAGATTCTGGCACCCTTTTAACAATATGTTTAGGTCATAAAGAATGTTGCATTGAAGATTCAGGACAATATTTTGTCTGTTTCAATATATCTATATTTCACAGAGACTGTGCAGTCAGCATAAAGTGAAACGTCAAATGGAACCACAATATTTGAATACTCTAATAAGTTTCAAAATGCGCGAAGATAGTACAACATCCCCTCGCTGAAAAAGTTCCCTGTGAAAGTTCAAACGTGCGTCAATTATACTAATCCCAGCCCAGACATTACACAACATTTTATCGACGCACTTTTGCATGAGATCTGTCATTACAGTGCTTTGCGTCAGCACTGCACGGGATATATGCTGATGTAATAGGAACTTCATAGTTTACTATCTTGCGTAATCGCAAGAAAGTTATTATTTTACTGTTGGCCCCCTTGAAGAAGATATCTCACGTTTAAAATAATAAACTATGTGTGCGTATCTAAAGTGAAAATTGAGACAAATTTATAGGTTCCTTCCAAATGCTTTCACTAATGTACAAACGTCTGGAGTTTAAAACTTTCCAGTATAACTGGGATCTCACGTTCAACTATGTCAGTAGGAGCACTATGAAATAACTGGGATAAATGAACTTGTCCATTGCACTTCACAAGCACTGCGTGACAACTACCAAACTCCTACGCTTTATTGTTGCATTCGTGATTGCCTTGGCATATCGTTTTCCTAATACTACCATGCTTCTTTTTATGCTTGAAGTAACAAGCAGAAAAATAAGTATGGCATCGACGGTCACAATAAGACAACGTATCAGGTAGGCATGCCATCTCTAGTAGCACAGTGACTACAAGATGCAGCACTGTTGAATTTAAACGCGCATATTTGGTTCCAAGTCATTGCAGTCATGTTTTGGAGAGCAAGAAGTGCAAAAAAAAAACAACCATGTATTTGCAATCAGGTACATATTCAACAAGCTCGTGCAGTCAAAGTTAATCAGAAGCCCCCGATCTCGGTGTGTTCGATACTCACACAATGAATTATTTGGCCCATAAAATACTAGAAATTGCGTTCAATGGGTGCGTCTACTTCGTCATGGGCAAACAAGTGAAGATTAAATCATGTGGACCATTTTCGCAAGAACTATAGCGTCACGATACACACATCACCTACCGATGACGCTGGATGGACACCTGACTGAAGGTTCCGACGTTGAGGGTTATGCCGGGTGACGAAGGCAATCCAATGGCAGGTGACAGGTATCACACAAGTATCAAGTATCACACACCTGCTTCGAACCTACGTTTTGACGTTACTGCTTTCTTTGAAAGTCTAAAAGGAGCGATGTCACGCAATGTTTACCAGTAACAGCACCCGCACGCTGTATACAGGCTATTGATTGACTGTCAGTTTTACTTACCGAATTTTGGTCACTACCATGCTTATACACAAAACAGAGCAAGCGTACACATGAAGAAGCACCGAAACAAGTAAAAAGAAGCAAGACAGATTCAGTGAGAAATAAAATGGATGTATTGCCAGGAAATTAGGAAAACAGTATAAACAAAAAGATTAAAAATGTCGAAGAAAAAGTGCGTGAGGTAAACCTTGCAGTGCAGGACAAACACAAACAGATTGTTGTCTAAAGAAAACCAATGTGTGAGCTTGAAGTTAAAAATTATTCAAGCGAGGCACTATAAATGAAACTGAAGGCGACGATGACAAAGATAAAAGGATGCCTGAATTTAGTGCAGTTCGAAAAGGCCACGTGGGCTCTGCCACGTGGTATCCCGCTTTAACCCACACAAGTAACACACTCCGACAAAAGACAATGTCCCATCCCATAAAAGCGTCACGGCTCAAGATGCGGCAGCGCTTAGGCATCATGAGCAAAAAACATTGTTCATGTCTCTTTTCGCAAGCGAAACGTTGATGTCGATTTCGCACGTGTAGCAATCTCACACTCAAACGCACACATTCAAGGTTCGTGGCTCGGGAAAGCAATGGCTCGTCGAAAATGTTGTAGAACACGCGGAAAGAGCTGGAGGAGCTTTCGATCGCTACGACCACCACTACGACAATTCAAGGAAAAACACGAACGCAAGCAGCCACCACGCTCCTTCGAACGAGAAATCCGGAGGGCTGGCCCGCGCTCCACAGGCCCTAGACTCGACGGAAGCCAACTGAGTGTGGACTCGGCCCGCGGCTCACTCGAAACCGCGTGGCTGACACGCGCCCTCACCGGTCACCGCGGTGGCGGCGCTGCGATCGGCAGCGATAGGCAGCCTGCCACCACAGGTGAGAGTCGGAGAAGCGCGCCGCGCGAGTCTAGCGGCAGACTCAGACAGCGCAAGCCAAGTTGGTGTTGGTTCCGTGAATCGATAACCATTGCTGGGCGCGGCGTTTATTTCATTTGCCGGCACGTCGTGGTCATTCGTTTCTTCGTCTCTGTAACGCCGTTGATACGGTTTGAACCAAACGCACGGCCTCGGCGATCGTTGGCGCCCTCGTGAAAAAAAAGGGGTCGCGCAATGTCGTCAGTATCCGCGAGACGGCGCTGCGGTCGGCTGTTGCGCGCTTCGCAGGTGAGAGACCCGAAAGCAGCGGGGTTCAGACACTGAATCGACTGAGGCGCCTTCTCACTTTCGCTCGCATCTATTTTTTTCTTGCATTGATTCGAGCTCTTCTTTTGTGTGTGTTGGAAAGAAAAACAGTGCGCTGACTCTTCGCGCGCCGAGGCCATTCAACGGAACGCAGCTCTCTCGCTATTTAAAAGGTAGGCCAAGGCCACATCTCTTGGAAGCCGAAACGAGTCGATCCGCTTGTGGCGCTGCGTTGCTTGTTCGCTGTTACTGCAAAGAAGTAAACGCTGGATTCCTAGTGGCAATCCGCAAGTCCTACTAAGCGCAAAAACTATGTTGGTCATGGCGGGATGATGTCATCAAGCACCAACATTCTGGACACCTAGTCAAGGATTACTTCGCTGGCATAGACACTCAAGTAATTGACTCCATCACGAGAGATTCATGGCGTGCACTGAAAATCAGTGAAAAAGAAAAAGACAATATTGGGAGTCTCTTATCTCGCTCTTTTTTCATCTAATTGTCACTTTGTGCTGCAAACCTTTGGTTTACGTATACACCAACTTGCGTGTCAACATTTTCTGCTAAATCATGTCCAGCATTTTGACACCTTCTAGTGGCTCTGGTACGGTTCCTGCTTCTTCATTTATTTAGTGGAAAAGCTTTGTAAACGTCGCATCATTTATTTTAGGTAGTTTGAAGAATCGTTCTATTCTCACCTGGTCAATGAAATAATGAAATCACCGAGTCTTTGAAATATGATCAGTCATTGCCTAAACGTTAAATCTCAGTTACATAAGGGTGACTGCGCCATGCTATTATATTATGAGTGTAATAAACTGCTTGACTATTTCAAGACATCGAACACGACTAATTTTGTGAGTCAGAAAGATAGAAAAGTGAATTACCATCGAATCAAAGCAGCGACAAATTTCACACACAGACTCATTATATATATATATATATATATATATATATATATATATATATATATATATATATATATATATTCTTCTACTTCAAAACAAAAGCTATGTATATGGAAAAGTGTATGCGAGTGAAACATTGACATTAATGCTCTTCATCTACGCTTCATTGTGTATTTTAGGTCGTATTCTTAGCTCATAATTGTATTTTTGTATCTTCGTGTCACTACTCTGAGCAGGCGACTGTCTATGGGCGACACAAAAAAAAACGTTGTTCATGTATATGCAAAAGAAATGCAAACGTTTGCTCAAGTAATTACCCTTCTTTGGAGCGTTAATGAACAGTAGGTCGCATTGGCGTGCTAGACACCAGCAAACACTGAAAAACGAATAACATGACTAAACGTGAAGCTCCCCTTGAACTATAGGCTACGCCTAACATCACGTTCAATCAAGGTACAGTTCCGCATCAACAGGCCGACTCTCTTCCTTCACCTTCCATCAATTTAAAAACGGGTTCTCATGCAAGAAAAAGGGTGAGGCAAATGTATTCCCCATTTCCAAGTTCCTGAACAACTTTGACTTTCACAGCTAGAACACACTCAATTTAGTTAGCCGGTGACGCGTCCCGAATTTCAATCCAAACTTTCAGGGTGAGTCTTGTTCGTGCCTAAGCAAACTAGTCACTGGCATATACAAATGAACAAAAAAATATACCAACTTAAAGTTCCACACCGACGCAGAAGCGGAGATCGGAACTGTCGGCGTTTCCTAATTTGACAATCTTACGCTCAGCGCTGCGTGAGGCGCTCTGAAGACGAAAGAACTCTGGAAACGTAACCTTTCACTCTGGCTGGATCTTGTAGTGCAACACAGCTGCGATAACAGCAGCTAGTGCGACACGCTAGCGGAATTGATTTTCTTCCGCGAGTTCGTTTTGTGTTAGCTACACTAAGGCATTCACGTACTACAAGGCTCTTCCTCAACTTGCTAGGTTCATGGCGATTCCCTGCAATCAATCTCTGAGAACTGCCTCTCTCCTTCTCCTTCAATGTTCAAAGTAATCTGCTGAAAGCATGGAACCGAGAGAAAAGGAGGGAGAGAGGAAAACGAAGCAGTACTCTCTCATACGAAACCTGTATCTGACCTTGGTATATTTCATGATTTCCACAGTAGCCCCTCCACAATGTCGTCTACGTTTCCCACTATATCCACCATGACTTTTCCTCGACCTTCCGACAGTCTCAATTGAACCTCGTGAAAGCGCAACTAAACGCGACACACAGGAAGAGGCAGGACGAGCACTGGCCGTCGAGTTTAGTTGTGCTCTCACGATGGTTTCTATGTCAAAGCAACAACTCGCCCAACGGTCGACTCTTGTGAACACCGTAAGGTTTCGTCTGGACCCGCTAACGTGTACGATACACCATGCACGATTGTCCATTTGTCATCGCGATGTAGTGAAGCTGGGTTAATCGTAGGCATAAATTGATACAGTGTAAATTTTATGCGCTTGAATTGGTTATTGTGAAAGGTGTACAGAAAGTCGTTGGCTTTAACCATGATGGTGTATGCTGCACAGCCATGTTGGGTGTGCTGTCTGCATAAGCGGACTGGACTCAATGGTAAACTTAATGGGTTGAATTGGGATTGTTGAAAGTTCCAGGGAAAGTTGTAGTTGATAGAGCCAGAATGGTGGATGCTGGGAAGTCATGTTGGGCTTGTCATAAAGATTGGTTGGCATAATGAGAATCGTATTCTATAGGTGTAAAGAGGAGTAGTGGAAGGTGTATGGAAAGTCATAGTGGTTATGTTCATCACGGTGTAAGCTGGACAGACATGTTTGATGTGTTTTGATTGATTGATTTGCGGGGTTTAACGTCCCAAAACCACCACTTGATTATGAGAGACGCCGTAGTGGAGGGCTCCGGAAATTTTGACCACCTGGGGTTCTTTAACGTGCACCCAAAACTGAGTACACGGGCCTACAACATTTCCGCCTCCTTGGAAAATGCAGCCGCCACAGCCGGGATTTGATCCCGCGACCTGCGGGTCAGCAGCCGGGTACCTTAGCCACTATAGACCACCTGGCGGGGCGTGTGTTTGTGTGTCGTAAACATTACTGGGCATAGTGCGAATCTTTTGGTTGAATGTGGAATGGGAAAAAACTGCTGCGAAAATCATTGTGGTTGTAGTCACGGCGGTGTATGCAGTATTCCCATGTCTGGTGTGTCGTAAGCATCAGTGGATATAGTGGAAATCTTACTGGGCACGATTGCGAATGGCGGACGCGTACGGCGTTCATATATGTTGTACAGTGGCGGATGCTGTACAATCATGTTGGATGTGTCGTAAGCATTAGGGGCTATAATTTAACTCCAGTGTACTGGGAATAGTGGGCATAGTTGGAATAGTGCGGGCGAGTAGGTGTGAATCCGTGATGAATTGCAGCACGTACTTACACAAAGAAGAAAAGGCGAGTTACAAACGAAGACAGGCGTTGTCTGCGAATTTTCCTACCGAAGCGAGGGTGCCTCCACAGTGGTAGTCATGACAACGTTGTCGTCGCTGTGGACATCCTCGGCATGGCCCTTAATTACTTGTCGGCGCACTGAAGCGGAAGCGAGGCAGAGAAGGTTTGCAAGCACAATTGTTCCGTTGTAAAGCCGTTGTAGTCTGGTTGCACAATGCACGATAAATGTGCGGCTGAAGAACGATAATGTTTCAGTGGAAAGGAGAGGGGGGTAAATTCCAACACTAAAATATTGGGCGTCACTGATATGTTACAAGACTGGAAATTGTGTATACCGTTATTTTCTGTGATAGTTATTTTGCATTTTATTTGAAATATCGTGGGATGGGACAAGCTTGCAATTTAGTTATTTTTGTATCCCTGCGTGAATGTACGTCGTGCATGTGGGGCTTTTTCGTGGCTCGACTGCCTTAATGGAACACGCTGTCACGTGCGCTTTATGGTGAATTGCCTCTATTCGAGATGTGGCAATAATGGGTGGTACTACGCCGCAATTTCATGTATACAGTGTTGTACTATTTATACATAGGCGCATCATAAAGCGGAATACAGACCAGCGTGTTACTAACAGATAGTTGCCTCCCTATTTTCGGGGCCGTGGCTCGCTTCGTTGAACCATAGCATTCTTTTAAGGACTCTGTGTAAGCACGCAAATGCATAAACCATAAATGACACGTGTACAGTCGATTAGGAGCATATTTTCGCTCTTTTAAATACGTTTCCAGCTGTTCGCATTATTTGTAGGAAGTATCAGGAAAAAGGAAACAATAATAAACACTTTAGGCGTCTAATGAAAGATCAAACATTCCGTCTGGTTGAAGCTCTAAAAATAACCTCTTTTCAAGTCTTCCTGGAAAGACGTTCAAAGCCTTCACATTTACATCAATGAAAAGCGAGAACTTGCGAGTGAATTTTTCGTCTTTCAGGGTCTTGACGCCTGCAGTATTAAAAGGCAAGATCGCGCCGAACACTCTCGCTGGCGACCTTCTCTGCGTAATGTGATGATGATGATGATGATGATGATGATGATGATGATGATGATGATGATGATGATGATTTATTGGCGCAAGGGCCACGTGCTGGCCAAAGAGCACCATGAGCAATAATGAGGGAAAAGCATTTGCTTACGTAGCAGGGAAGCCGAGGTCAAATGCTACTTTATTAGCACGTCAAATAGCTCCGCCGTGTGAATCGCGAATAAACCAATGGCCCGTCCTCGAACGCTGCTGTTTCATTATTTATAGTTAGCAGGTGGAAGTTTGCTTAATTTTCTATACTTCTTTCCCAATAGTGGCCTTCGTGCAGAACTGCTCACGAGGTAACTGTTAAATTCTAAAATAAACGAAAAGCTTGCATAACAACGAAACTACTGATCGGATTAATTATAATACTTTTCAGGGTTTTTTTTTTGTTACAAAAACTTATACCATTTCTCGTAACGTTACACTAGTACTAATTGCATTATTGTTATATACCTCGAGAAAAAAAACCCAGGCCTGCTCACAACACGCAGCAATGTCACAGTGAAAGCTGGAAGAGCGGCTTTTATAGAACCCATTGTAAACTTATCGGGGAACTACAAGTACACTTGCAAGGCAGCCACTATGTGACACATATCATATTTTTGTGAAGTGGACAAGTAGCACTACTTCATTATTCGTCCTTCTGAAGAGAATGGAGGTACCCTTAATGCATCCGCAAGACATTACGTGCCCTTTGTGTAAGATTTGACTAATTATACTTAACTACAGCTGGGCCATTTGGAATGGTTTGGAAGTAATTCATATTATGGGGCACCTGGTGTCTGATTTGGCGTAGTTAGACGTATACTGCAGTTAGACGTAGATAGATGTAGCATAGCTAGGTGTAGATTGCTCTGGCTGCTGGTAATGAATAATGGCTGAGCCCTTTGTAATGGTTTTGGAAGTAATAAGCGACCCACTTGCTACACAATTCGCATCGCATCGCACCTAGTTGCCGAATTCGCGTAGTTAGACGTGTAGTATTTCTTTTCTCCTTCTGTGTGCTTCTTCAGTTGTCGGTAGGCGTTTACGCTGTCCTGAGTTCCTTCTTCTAGAATGAATGCCTCCCGATATAAGCTCATCTTTAATTCTGAGCGCATTAATGCTGCCGCGTTAAAACGTGTAATAATTTTTTTCAAGGTGCACTCACGTGTACCAGCGCGTGCTCCAGACACTTGAAGACTTGGCCTTTCGTTTGACTCGAAAGAAAAATGAAATAAAAAGTTTCCATGCGAGAACACTTTGATTACGTTTACGGCACCTTGCGTGTTCAACTCTCTCGTGGAAACAACATGAGTGGTGCAAAAGCTTATGTGGGTCGAAAAGCATTCGGTGGACTGAAAGTTTCCCAACACATTAAGTACTTAGACGACTCTAGTCGGCAACGGGGAATGACTTTACGAAACAAATGGATTAAAGAGGCGCGCTTTGTAATTGGCGTCGACTTCCAATAATCATACAACTTGTCGTAAAAGATGGGTGATATGCAGGAGGAGCGCTTTGATTTGCTCCTTACCTAACAAAGAAAAATGTTTTCTTAAGCTAGCTAATTTCTGCATACAGTGGATGATACTGGCTCTGATGGTAGCGCGTCAGTTCATGCGGACACAGTTAACCTCGACTCCCTGCTAAGCCTATGAAATTGTGATCCAAAGAACACGGCGCAGAATATGGTGAAAGCCATACCGATGTTCAAGAAGAGTGTCGAGTGTCGACACGCAGTAGGAATGTGAAACGCGAATACAGGGGGGGGGGGGGGGGGGGGCAGTGCATTAAGGATTTTAGTGCATTCAGTTCGCGTGTGTCCAGGTGCGTGAAACACTTCGCCAGATCGGAAATATCTGGCGAAAAATTGTAGCTGATCTGAGTTTCAGGTATGTACCAACCCCTTCTGCAATACCCCTTAAATAGGATCTTTTAGAAATCAATATGAAATGAAATGAAATGAACAACTGGTGAAAGGTGGGTTAGTTGGTACACGCTCCTAAAGAAGGGATTAATTGCTCAGATACGGTTTGAAAGAAAATAGGAACACGGGGACGGCCACTAACTGCCATCCTCTTGTGTTGGCTTTGCTTTGTCCCGTATCTTCGCTGTTTAAACCGCAAGCTTAAACTTAGAATAGCCGAGTTGAGTAAGCAAGCGGAGGAATATACTGCACAACTGAACGAATCCGATTGGATAGAACGGTTCAATGTTGCAGCTAAAGAAATGAACACAAGGAAAGCATGGCGCCTTTTTCGAACTCTCGTGTACCCCGCCCAAGCCAGAGGAGAAGCGCAAAAGCAGCTCCGTCGAGCCCTGCACAGTTTTCAGGGAACCAACTCACAGCTGGCTGATGCTTTGTGTGCTAGATACCTATGTCGCACCACGGATCCCAACAGGAACGCATATGAATACGCAGGTAGAGAAAACAGACAGCTCGATGGCCCTTTTGAAATGTGCGATCTGAAAGCAGCACTGAAAAAAATGCGCAGGGGCACTGCCCCGGGCCGAGACCTGATCACGGTAAAACTGTTAGCAAATCTGTCAGACGATTCTTATCGGCATCTATTGGAGTACATTAACGCCATCTTGGATGGCCAACCACTGCCAACTGAATGGAAAACCTCTTTTCTCCCCTTTATCCCTTCCCCAGTGCAGGGTAGCAAACCGGATGTGCGTCTGGTTAACCTCCCTGCCTTTCCTTGTATCTTTATCTCTCTCTCTCTCATGTGCCGGCAAATTGATGGAAACAATGGTTAGAGACCGTCTCGCCACGTACCTCGAGAGCAAGGGGCATTTCGCAGATTCTATGTTTGGCTTTAGGCCACACCTGTCTGCGCATGATATCCTCTTGACTAAAACGAGACATTATCCAACCCATTCCCTCGACGCACAACGACAGAGCAATCCTTGCACTCGACCTTAAAGGTGCATTCGACAACGTTAAACATGAAAGCATCCTGAAGAACTTCAGTAGTGTCCATTGCGGTAAGAAAATATTCGCCTACATCAGAGACTTCCTCTCTGAGAGACTGGCGTTCATTCGCATAGATAACGAGGAACATGGACCATTCAAAATGGGGACGCGGGGAACCCCGCAAGGAGCTGTCCTATCTCCGCTGCTATTCAACATTGCCATGATGAAGCTCCCGCAAGCATTGGCAGTAGCCGCAGGAATATATATCATGCAATATACGCCGATGATATAACAATCTGGACGAATCGGGGCAGTTTAGGAGAAATTGAAGACCGCCTGCAGCAGGCCGCCTCCATTGTGAAGGACTATGTGGCCCAGTGTGAGTTGCAGTGCGCTCCAACGAAATCTGAATTCCTGCATATCAGAGAAAAACATTAAAGATAGGACGACCCTAAAATTGATGGTATGAGGATCAACCATACGAGAGGTTTCAGAGCTACGAATCCTTGGCCTTCTGATTCACAACAGAACAAAAAACAGCACCACGCTAGACAAGCTACGGAAAATTGGAGAACAGGTAGAGCACATGATCTGCCGAGTGTCAAACAAGCGTGGGGGGCTACGAGGAAGGGACACGATTCGGTTCGCCAATGCTTCTGTAACTAGAAGGATTCTCTACAAGAGCTCCAAGAAGCCCACCTCACAAATAAATACACGCGTCTTACGCAGACGCCCCCCGGGCGGCGCCTACTGGACCGCCTCTTGATGCGGCACGAATGCGAAATCGAAAACGCGGAGCGTATTACTGAACTTTGGAGAACAAATCTCTGGGTGTCCCCGCTTCCCCGCAATATGACCAGGGAGGCGCACCAGGGTAGAAGGCAAGCGTGTGGTGAGGCACTTGAACAACGGCTTGGCTCCCGTAATGGGGTCTATTACGTCGATGTGGCCGGGCCGTCAACTAGGGGATACTACACGGCGGCGGTAATACATCAAGGAACGCAGGTGGATGGCCTCACTTTCAAAGCCACAAGCTCAAGTAAGGCGGAGGAGGTGGCCATTGCACTGGCAGTATCCCATCCAAACTCAAAACAAATAGTTACAGACTCTCGAAGAGCCTGCGAGAGCTATCTTGCAGGAGAAATCTCTCCAGTGGCTAATATACTTTTAAAATTCAGCATCAGGAACCGCGATCCTACCCCAAAACGTCTTATATGGACTCCGGGACATCAGGGTCTACAGGGTAACGAGGCTGCACACGCAGCGGCCCGCGTGCTTACTTCCCGGGAAACTCCCCGTTCCCCTGATAGACCTGAACGTCCCACACCTTTAACACGGTTTCGAGAAATCAAAGAATACTACATTGAGCAACGCCGCTTGTATCCCGCACCAGCGAAGAGACTCTCCAAAACGGAGGAGCGCGTCCTGCGGCGCCTACAGACAAACACGGTGCTCTGTCCAGCCATATTCAAATATTACGACCCAAAAATAAGTGGGCAGTGCCAGTACTGTGGGGAAGTGGCCAACACTTACCACATGGTCTGGGCCTGCCAAATGAACCCAAAATTAACCCCCTTTTCCAACCGCACCAAAGAGGACTGGGAGACGACCCTACTCAATAGCTGCACACTAGAGGAACAGCATACTCTAGTCCAGCGGGCTCGGGTGGCGGCCTCGACTAATGACGTCCCGGACCAGGGATGTCAACAAGCCCGGTGGGAATAAGGGCTATCTGGCACAGCCAGCATCAATAGAGGTTTTTTTCTCCTTTCCTCGCTGTTTATTCCTCCTTTATAGTTGACCCGTCCTTGATGGGGATCCATGGAACATGAGCGAAACGTGTCCTCGCTAAGAAACGGCATTAGGTTCCGCGACTCCGATGTCTGTAACCATCGCCTACAGGAACTAGACCCATCAAGTAAGCTTCAAGTTCTATCGCGCCTATTCCGCCGTGACGCAACTTTACTATGCTGTTAGGAGTAGCTTTTGCGAGGGCGTATTCTTTTCTCGTAGAAATGGCACACACACACACACCTCCAGATGTGACTCGCGCAACAGAGACGAAACGATAGAATGTCTCCTGCGTTTGTTTCTGTGATCGTTTTGTCATCATTTTGCGCGATGCGCTGAAGAAACTAAACGACACTGTTTCACGAGGGCAAGATACACAAGCCATGCCCAGTGTCACTGGCCAGCAAAGAGACGCGAGCATTGCTACTGTTTTTAAAATCGACCGGGTTAAAGCGACTGCTTGAAGGCGAGCACTAAACAGGCGCCTATGTACCCTGACGACGATTTCTTCCCTCTTTCTTATGTTTTTTTTCATTCATTCATCCCTTCACCCCTGCGTAGGGTAGCAAAGCGGACACACTTCTCACTGACTTCCCTGCCTATCATTCTTTTTTTCTTTTTTGGTGTTCGTTAAAGAAACACAGGGTGTCCGAATTTCCGGAGCTCTCCACTACGGCGTCTTTCTTAATCATATCGTGGTTTTGAGACCGTAGGCCCCGATATTAATGTAATGTAATGTTATACCAATAAGTGTTATTATGTACATAGTATCATTATCATTATTAGCGGTAGTAGTATTTCCTTCCTTGTCCTTGACGTATATCAACCAAGCCTACCTGTACAACAACAACCCGATAACAAAAGCTAACGACCATTATCAAAGCACCACTAGGAGTTGAGCCCGCGACGATCTCGAGCTTGGTAGCGCTATTCCATAAAAGCTGAGCTGTCACAGCTCGTAATTATATAGACAAGAAACGGGTCAGGGAAGAACTGTATGATTTTTCTAGCCCTAATGTCTAATTACCATGAAATATCCGGTGCTCTTCCGAGAACTCAATGTTTGAATGTCGCTTTCGGCAGATACTTCGTCTTGCCTGTGTAGTGTCTGTTCGCAACAGAAAATTCTTTTGCCTTCTATGAAAAGAAAACATTAGTAACAACAAGCAAACATGAGCAAAACACGAAACGAAAAGAACCCACACCACCACCTGCTATTGTTGGTGCCTGACCTGGGTTAATTTGCATAACATGCAATAGAACACTGATAAGATTGTTTAAGGAAGACTACACAGGAGCATCCGAATCCCAACTGGAGAAGTCACGCGAGAACCACACGGAAAAGGAGCCTTTACTAAATTTGCTTATCTGAAAAATAAACCAAGCAAACATGAGATGGTGAAAAGGGAGACGTGACCAGTGGGATGAGAAGGAAGCAGACAGTACATGAAATAACGAGGAAGAAGAAGGGAAAAAATAAACCAAGCAAACATAAAGTGGTGAAAAGAGAGAAGTCACCAGTGGGATGAGATGGAAGCAGACAGTATATGAAATAACGGGGAAGAAGAAGGGGAAAAGTAGGCAACTGAAGTCCACATACATTTCATACATAGATCTACGCAGCACTGCACCTGCTGCGAGGTGTCTTAGCACCGCGCAGTCTATGCCCTACGTATATGCACACAGCAAAGACGACCATTGTCGTACTCACACAAGCATTCGCACACAATACCCTACATCATCTTCAATACTTAAAAGAAGGTATGCTTCCAAAGCGATTACGTTGTTTCTCCTGGATACACAAACGGATATATCAGCGCAAACTGCGGGAAAGCGGCTGAAGTGCACCTTCGGGAAAAGTTCGAGGAGAAAATCGGCTTAGATGTTGTTAGATGGCGGAAATTTTTACACACGACACATTATAACAGTAGCGTTCTTGATGATGATGATAAGTGCAGTTTTGTCGCGCAAGAGCCATGGGTGGCCAAAGAGTGCCATGTCTTCGATGCGATGTAAGCAATGACCATTGATTGTGATGGCAGGGTGTGATACGGCTGTGTAAAGGCCTAAACTCACGTGCTGTATAGAAGCGTAAAATGTGTGTCTAAAGTATAAAATTATGACAGTGGTACGTGACTTGATGCATGGGTGTGGAATGAATTGCAAGTGACCACGGTATCTACAAGTAAGCGATTGTAAAATAGCCCGAATGCCTCCTAGACCCCTTTGAAAACCAAAAGGAGAGGCAGGTGCTTCTCATAGTAGCTACCGCAGCAAACCTCTGCGGAGAGGTTATGCTACGTATTCCTTTTGTATATGATGCTGAAGCTTTAAATTTCATCCAAAACGCTAATAACGACTGATATATAAAAATTGGTTCTTTGCCAATGAACATCCCAGGATGGAGTGGAATGTGTTCATGGTAAGCTAACGGAAAATGATTTTTCGTTCTTATAAAGTCTAATTCACTGCATTGAATGAGGGTGTGGTTGACTGTGATTGATTCACCACATCTATCACACAAGGTTATTGTTTATTTGTAATGTTACAATATCCTTTTTAAGACAAAAATATTGCATAGAGAGGCTAAATTATCGCACGACGTAGCACTTTATATTCTTATGTGAAAGAAACTGTAGTAGTGGCGAGAAACGTAAACAGACAGGTAATTTTTTCGAATAATAATAGTAGTGTTATCAGCAACAACAACAATAAAATAATAATAATAATAATAATAATAATAATCAGGTTTTTATGTTTTGAAACCGCATCATGATTATGTGACAAGCCGTGGAGGAAGAATACGGAAATTTTGACCATGTGGCGGTATTTTACGCGCACAGACACCGCACAGCACACGGGACTCTGGCATTTCAACTCCGTCGATATGCGATTTCCGCGACCGGAATCGAACCCGCAACCTTCTGGTCGGCAGCTGATCACCGTAATCGCAACGCTACCAGTGGTTCTTTTTTTTTTCAGAGAACATCGAGATCCCACTGTCCGAATCAAGCTGCGATACTGAAACAAGTAGCTGGCCTTTTCCGTTGATACGTTGTATTAGATCCGGCGTAATTAAGGGCAGATTAGAAAAGCCATTATTCTCGCAAGTGTTTGAGCTGTGACCTTTATAATTTTGGTATATGCGCAGACTTGAGACACTGGCCTACGCGTAGCTGTACATCATTCGTCTATACCTGTAGACGTACAGAATAAACGTTTGGCACATAAGTTTCTGTCATCACAGCGAAGAAAAATCGACTGTGGGCGCTGGTAAATGCCCAGCGCCTCAAAAGCCATTCGAGCGAAGGAATTCGTGATGGGCTCTCGTTCTAATTGGACAACAACGTTCGTGGAACCTCCACAGCGCTGCGCGCAACTACAAACGATCGATTACGAAGTCAAAACGTGTCTTTTTTTTTTTTTTTTTTGAGGCAAGGAAAACGCGGCCGAGCACTTTCTGCGAGCATGAGGGTGAGTGGAACGAAGAAGGCCTGGCAAGGCATTGCGACGCCGACTGACACAAACCACACTCACATGGGAGGCTCCTGGAAACGCGATGCTTCACACACGAAACTGGTGAAAAACAAATGCATTCACGAACTCATGCCCGAGATACGGCGTGTACTGTAGTCTATAGCATACATATACACACAGTGTAACAGCTAGACCTCGGTTGGAGTATCCGGTGGCTGACGTTTCTGGGAGCGGCCGCAGCACTGGTTGATAAGGCAAGAGAAAGAAGAAAATAACAGTCGAATAGTTTTGTAGAAAGAAGCGGAGGTGAGCGAGTCAAAAAGAAGAACCGTAGACGGTGTATGATGTGCCGAATAATGAGAAACTGTATGCAGGCGCAGTCAGGACGCGTTTGCGTATGGGTTTTGTGGGAGCTTGGAATGATGCGGTATACTGTAGCGACCATCCACCTATAAAGGGCAACGCACTAAGCAAGGCACAAGAACACAGTGTGTATGAGTTCGCATGTGAATTGCTTGTGGTACAAGCAACAATATTATTAATTGAGTTTGCCCCCACACTTTAACTGCTTGCGCAGCACAATTTACCCATATAGTACCTACAGGAACAACAACGCTGCCAGCGATACTTGGTGACAGAATTTCGAGCCCCACCTGTGAAGTGATCGTGATGTCGAAGAAGGCAGAGACGACTTGCGCTAAATAAAACTGCTTATTTGGCCGAAATCGTGGCCGGTAAAGGGAAATTTGGCTTACAGTGATCCAAACTGGCAACGATAGCGGTGAAGTGACCATCGGCCGTGAATTAACTGACAAGCAGAGAAGCGCGTCGGCATTCATACATAGGCAGTTGAATATTCTAGCGTGATCGCTATAGCGGCCAAGTGGGTTCCAGAATATTAAGTGATATTTGGGCTGTGTGCGTAAGCTCAACAGAATGATCTACTACAGTCCTGAACCTTCTCGAACGCTACACTCGCGCTCCGTCACGGTGGTGTAGCGCCTAAGGTAGACGACTGCTGACCCGCAGGTCGCGGGATTGAATTCCGGCTGCGGTGGCGGCGTTTTCAAGGGAGACTCCGCGTGCTGATCTAGGCGCACGTTAAAGAGCCCCAGGTAATCGTAATTACCGGAGCCCTCCACTACGGCGTCTCTCATATTATAGCGTGGTTTTGGGGCGTTAAACTTCCCATATCAATCAAATTAGTCAATCAACACTGCACGCGCGGTTTTCGCTGGGAATTAAAGTGTAAAGAGGCAATAAGAGAACATGAGGAAGGAATGTGGCAATAAGCAGGTTTAGGTCTCTTCTTTTCTCCGAGTAGCTTGTAGAATGTTCGAGTCGCTTGTCGTGTTCTTTCAGGTTTTTTTTTTTTTAATTTTACCAGCAAAAATACAGATTAGATATCAACTCGTTCACTCATAGCCCGTTTGTCCACGTCTTTGATTAGCTTAGTATTGAAGCCTTGCACGCTTTGGAAGAATCAACAAGTAACAACAAGTAAACAAGCATTATTACAACGGCGCGAAGCGCAATAAGAAAACGAGGCGGCACAGATGCACAGGACAGAGCGCTGTGCCTCCCCGTTACCGTATCTCACCTCGCACTGCGTAATATGTTTTCTGATGCATCACCAACAAGCCCACATAGCAATTCCATAGAAGAAAGGTAAGCACAGGACACCTTGCTAATTCACTGTATAAATGGCGGATGCCAACCAATCGGTTTTCAAACAGCTGTATTGGGGGGGGAAATTGTCCAAGCACTGACGCGTGGCATTATTGAGGCCACTGAAAACACGTGCCTGTGTGAATTGTGCTGTTAAGCATGGCGTCAGTTAACCGATGTAAAATAAAGAAATAGATTTCCTTATTTTATGAAAAGAAAGAAGTGTGCATGACTATTCATACTTTCATTTTACCCAAAGAAAATATTTGCGACTAGGTGGTATGACGCAGCAGATCATTTTTGGGCAACCTTGTTTGTTGTTGTTCTCTCAATTATCTCTATTCCCTCGCTCTTTCCCATAGTTCATAAAAACGACCATGAGGGTGCAACTAAGCACAACACACACGGAAAAACACACGAAGACAGGTGAAATGTGTGTTGCGTTTAGCTGCGCCCTCACGGTGATTTTTACGTGAAAGCACCGACTCGCCCAACAGTCCACTCTTTCGAAGTTGCTAGCTCATGCTTCGAAATTTGTACCGCCAGAAAAAGGAATAAACTTTATATTGTTGAAAGTTAGCGCATGTTGTGTGTTTCTCTTGTGTCCCGCTGATTCGGTGTGCTATACAATCTATGAAAGAACGAGAACTTTCTGTTATTCGGCGGTACCGCTAAGCCTTTAGCTAATGTGCTAAAGCAGCCACTGCCCCTCCACTGCCAGTGACGCATCCGCGTCAGGCGCGTACGTGCTTGATAGAGCACCGGTAGCACTCCTGTCCGTCAAGAGCGCGCGGCGAGACACGCGAAAGGGGGCGCCACCCACAGGGTTGCCGGCGCCCTCTTATACGTTGAAGACTCCATTAGTACAGCGTAGCAGAATACGAGAATTAAAAGAGAGAGCCCACGCTGGGTCCTCACGCACAGGTCGCGTGTCAGGTCAGTCGGCTTCTGTGCGACGGTACAGCAGAGACTCAGGAAGCCGTCATTAGGGCCCTCCATCTCGGAGACATCCCGCTGTGGACCCCCCAGTGAGCCGCCGTCAGCCGCGATGCTCCCGTGCGGCTGACGTCTCCGTTTCTGCCGTCATCAAACAAGTCGCTTTCTCCGCGCCCTTGGTTTGCGCGCGTGGCCTTGAAAAGTGCCCACGCGCTCAGTGGTTGTTTATTTGTTCACAGATTGATATGTGGCTTATCAGGGCCAAGGAACCAGCAGTGGACAAAAAGTGTGAGGTCATGGTATGGGACGTGAAAAGTGGTAAAATTAGGCTTAGTTGGCTGTACAAGGACCTGATTGTTCAGTACATCGTTTCAAAGTGTCAGATCATATCGTTTATGCTAAGTTATATATTGTATGTGCTGTGGGATTGTTACCCTTGGAGACTAAGACCCCACGTAAACTTAGATATCAGGCACCTCTACGAAATAAGTAGCAGCAGGTGCCCTATTTGTGTGCCAACATCTCCTTACATCACGTGTAATAAAAAGGGGGCCCAAAGTTAGTCGCACTACAGTTGCGTACAATATATCATTGTTACGCCAACAACTTTGTTGCGCCCCGCAACTGTCACAACTCTCGACACAAATGACACAGACAGAACGCGTTTCGCCAAAACGAATGCTGCCGCCCAATATCTGCTTTTAGACGCATATCTCTGAGCCCGTGCATAGACTCACATCATGTTAGCCCTTAATTTAGGCTTAACGCGGCTGCCCTTCTGACGCTCCTGAAAGGTCTGTACGCATCCCCTGCATCACTATTCTGGCATCTGAACACGTGCGCGTGCATAAGCACGTGCACATTGACCAGGTTTATTGAAAGGTCATGTTACTCTACACTTCGTGCACTTAGTTTACACTGGGAATGTGCACGTGGGTTCAGTGCACCGACGTAGTCAAGCGTGCTGTTGACACCCCAACTTACCGTCATTAGGGGCTCCTTAAGCCGTGTGTCGTGCTTCCGCGGTGTGTGTAGTAGTAGTGTGTAGTGGTAACCTTTGTAAGGATACTATCTCAATCGGGGGGCGTGGTGACAACAGATCAGAACGGGGGAAGTCATTCATAAATGAAAAGAAGATAAAAGTTAGTCACGTAACTGTCTCTAGGGGGTGGGGGGCACCTCAACAGTAGCTCACGAGGGATGGGGGTTAGGATAGATTTAAAAAATGGCAGCATATCCACGGAGTGAATGATGGAGAGTGGGGCGAAGAATTCGTCCGTTCATTCGTTCTTGCTTCCGTCCGTCCATACGTCCGTCAGTGTGACCGTCCATGCGTCCACCAACCCGTCCGTGCGTGCGTCTGTTCGTGCGTCCGTCCCTGCGTTCGTCCATGCAGCCGCCCCTGCGTCCGTTCATGCGTCCATCCATGCATCTGGCTATGTGTCCGTTCGTCCATCTATTCAACACTCCAAGTACCACCATCTCGCATCTTTTCATCATATATTCCCCATATAGAAGCACCGCCATCCAGCGGACATTCCAAGGACTAAACGAGAGGTGGCACACGCACACTTTCTTACGGCTTGCGCTTCGGGTCCACTTCCCACCTTTAACCACCTCGAGTTCATGGTATATACTAGTTCACTGTATTCATGGCACTGCGGCCGAACGCTCGCTAAACCTTTCGAAAACCAAGGAGGTTACGCCCAGCGAGTATGACGTAGCAAACTTTTTCAGTCAGATAGTGCTCAATGTACATGCCAATGGCTGCTAATGGGAAATGAGAGGCGAAGAATCTGGCTTTTACTTTCTTGCGGCTTGCGCTTCGTATCTACTTCCTATTTTTAATCACCTCGAGTTCATTCATGGTATATACAAGTTCATTGTATGCATGGCACTGCGGCTCAACGCTCGCTAAACCTTTCTAAACCTAAGGAGGTTACACCCAGCGAGTATAATGTAGCAACCCTTTCTTGTCAGATAGTGCTCAATGTACATGCCAATGGCTGCTAATGGTGATCGCAGCCTGCGCGTTAACTAAAAGCCGAATGCTCCTGTCTCTCATTCCCCATTAGCAGCCATTGACGTGTACATTGAGCACTATTTTTTATTGTTCAACGACGCACAGAAGAAGTCTCTCACCGGCACCACCTTGAAGGTCAAAATGTTATACTTGTTACATACTACGGGGGACTAACGGGTGCCGTATAAGGAGTTTCGCCTCTAAAAGATAGGATTAAAAGGTATAGAGATAGAAAGAGGGGCAGGGACAGCCACATATGGAAGTAAGGAGAAGATATGAAAGATGGATACGGTCGCAGGAATCCGAGGACGGGGCACCACTCAGCGAGAGCTCTTGTGGGCGTCAGGAGATGGCATAGGGCGAGCCAGTTGGCCTGAGCTGCGCTGTCGTCAGAGATCGCGGGGGCACAAACAGTCGACACGAAATCCAGGGAGCGAGCCTCAGATCGGAATGACGCTAAGTGCAGGTTTTCAATCGCAGAGTATTTCTGGGTTTCCTTGCCTTTTGACATTCTCATGAGGTTGGTGCACTGAAGGCACAATATCAGTGGGTACACTACCAGCTATCGTTTATTAAATGTGCTTGATTAAGAAACTTGCACTGTGAGCGAAATTTCACCCAATTTGTAATGCGATGCACGTCTGCGTATAATGTTCAAAATTTCAATTTTCCGAAAATAACGCACAGTGGCCGTAAGCACCAAGAAGGCTTCGACGTATAAAATGCATATCAGGGCTACTGCGAATAACTTTCAGCACTATCATCTCGCTTCCGTACGTATGGTAATGCATTTATACGGTCGATGCTCTTTTAGCGGGACGGCTCAGTGCTCTCCCATAGTTGAGTACCAAGTACTCGAAATCGTTGAACATTTTTTTTTCTAAACAATGCTAAAACGTGGCCACTATTATTAGTGACATTATTTTAGGCTACATTGACAGGCAGCTGGAAGGTCACCTTAGTAAGTGCTGCAGTGCTGTTTTTGTTACGTCGACGATTTTGTAATTTTTTTCCACAATGACATTCACCATAAGGACATTGATCACATTCTCAATTCGTTCAGTCAGCATGGTATAGGCCTCACCTTCACTCACGAAGTCTGTAAGGATTACGAGCTACAGTTTCTTGACCTAAAGCTAACCTTTGGTAAAAATCATGTGTGTTGGAAATGTGACCCAAGATCAGTGAAGCCTATCTTAAACTACAAGTCTCGCCATTCTAAGATTGTGGAGAGAGCGATTGCAAAGACAATCTTAAATGCGTCGCTCAGGAAATCCTGTGTGCACGTGTCGAATACTGCTTTTCATAACCAGGTAAAACGCTTAGTAGATGCTGGGTATCCTGACAATGTGATTTCGTCTGTGTGTGAGTCGATAGTTGGGAGCGTTAAGTTCGTGAAACAAAAATGAGCTCAAGAAAATTTTGATGGAAAAAGAAAAAGAGCAGTTTTTCCTTATGTACACAAATTGGCGCATGGGCTGAAAAACGTAGGCTCAAGGTATGATGTCAACATTCCTTTTTTTCCGCCAAACATAAGGTAGGTCTCATTCGCCCGATGGTTGTTAATGCGCTGAGGAACAAACAAGCCAAAGGGAGATGCGCTGTGAATCATAAGAACAAGTACATCGCATGCGTAAAAAAAACCTGTGTATTTAACTCCATTATCGTGTGGTAGGGAGTACGTGGGACAAACGAAACGATGTGTGAATGTTCGTTTAAGGGAACATGAGTTATCTCTTCAGGGAATTGCGCGACTTCATCTGCCGGAACATTGCAGGTCATGCGGTTGTCGTCCCATTTTTGAGAGAATCAACATCATCTTCAAGCATCCTAACCAGCTAACAAGAGAAATCGCTGAGGCATATCATATGAAGATTAGGGGTAGCAAGTGCGTTAGTCAACCATCCGTCACACTGCATGAAAAAGAATTAGGTTATTTAGGCCAATCTTGTTTATTGCCATGAGTGTGACAACGCGACCTCGGTGCACCACGTATTCTGCGAATGTTGTGATGTAGGCTGCCAGTACCTTTATATATACTTTTCACCACGTTTTTTTTTTTTCAATAAACAACAGTTGTGAGTCAGCGCCGTCTTTTCTTTCTCTTTTGCTTCTTCCCTGTCCTGTATTTTTTCTGGCGTTGCGCTGTAAGTAAGTTCACGAAATTCCTTAGGCACTGGTCCTGCCCTCTTGTGTTCTTCTGTGAGAGACGCGTCCAACTTGTCTTTTGGCCGCCCTGCTTTTGGTAGGCCTATGTCTGTTTAGTACCAGCAGGAATGTCTTAAATACGTAAATGTACATTTTCATGTTTCATTTGTGCCTTTTTTATCATTTATAGTACCTATGTATAGAAATCTTTTTGTAGCACTTTTGTGTGTCTGTTCGTATTCTGTTTTGTTGAAATGTTCTATACAAAAGTGATTGATGTCCGCTGCCTGTGAATTTTTTTTTTCTGAACACTTATCACGCCAAAGGGTAGCCCTTTTCTTGGGTCTCTCTGTATTGTACGCCGGGAGGCAGACCGTGCCTGTTCGGCGCATGGCTCAGAGGGGTGGCCCCCTTGCCAGGTTATGGCCGTCTGCATTAAACAAATTTTCCCTTTCACCAAACCCTGGGAGGGAATTAGTGGCGGGGAAGACGTACAGGTCATGATGGGTTGACGAGTTACGTGAGACTCGGGACAATGTGCCTCCGGGCACAACGGCACCACAGCACACATGTATTACTGATGCATGCCGTTCGATTCGGATCACTACTTTTGCTATTCGGGACAGCTTAAAGCGCTGCCTTAGTAGATTACATCGTACTCTAAATTGTTGAACGTTTGTTCTAAACACACTCTATTTCCTCGACTGCAACTTCTTTCCGCTCTGCCTTGGTAGAGTACCAAGTACTCTAAATCGTTAAACACTTTACCTGAAGACACTTCCTCCTAATTCTCACGGATGAGATTATATCGTTGTGTAAGGTTTACCCGGAAATTCTAATGCTTTCACACTAGTTAGGTTCAGCGGAATCTAAATCGTCGAGCATTTTTTTTTTTTCTAAACACACTGCAGTTCGCGGGTAAATTTACCTGAACCACACTGCCGGATCGCTGATCCTGAGGTGTAATTTTTGTCAACACGGCCTCATCAAGCGTGAGGCCGTGTTGTCATTGTAACCAAAAGACATCTTCTGGGAATGCGAGGGCCTTCCCCCTCTCCCCCTGAGAGCTTCTGCCAGCTTCATCAGAAGCGACGTGAAAGACCTTGATACGATGCCCCGACGAAGCGCTTCAAAAAGCCGTCATTGCATGAGCTGAAAAGCTCGCCGTAGACACACGGTCAGCTCTATAGCCCTGTACCACGAAGGAAGCTTTGAACTTTAGATAAATTTGTATTCTCGCCTCCCGGTGACTGCCAGGGTGCGCTAAAGAAGACTGGTTTGAAGTTATTTCTAGGGACTGTACGCTGGTCCAGTCGATCGCTACTCGCCTCGGTCTGCATAGCACTCGCGCTTAGCTGTCGTAGCTTCGCTGTACTCTTCATGCCCAATCACGCATTGAGGCAGTCGTACGCATCGCGTTCCATTCTGACCGAACCTGTATCAATTGGTACAGGCGTCTGTCGAACAAACCTCGGAACTTAAAAAGCGTCCTTCATTTTTTTTCTTTATTTGTCTATTTCAAAGCCACTCCATTCAAACCGTTCTTCGCGCGAGTCGCAGCCCGGCTCCGAAGAAATTAACGGCATCTCAAGCTTAGATATGACGTAGAGAACTGCGTAACTAATGGATAGCCAATGAAGATGTTTAGCATTTCTAATGGTGAACAATTTTTTTTTCTTTCGCCTAGCCATATACAGCTCCCGCTGTAAAAAGATGTAGCCTTTGTTTAAACAGCCCAGAATATATATTTTTACATGCCTTGGCACGTCGTCTTATTCAACGCACTAAATGAGGTCCCAATTCACGTGTGCTTAGATAGTGGTGGGATCTAAGAAGCCTCAGGCGTCCGTAATACGGCATGGTTAACTACTGCATTCCTCATTATTTTACCGTGCTTCAGGCTCTTAAGATACCTTTGTTTGCTACATGTACATTTTGCCACGCACGCTCAGTATTTGTTTATTTTTATGTGATCCGGTTTCACGTACAAAAAATGTTGAAACCTCTCGTCGTATATAGGATGCGAAGCAATCTTGAGGACATCAATGCTTCCAGACTGTTCGTGTAAGATTACGCGCTGGCCATGCGCTCTGAAGGTCACGCTCGATGTAACGTGGGCACCAGCTAGAAATAACGCTGGAAAGTACGACAAAATGGCAAGCGTATACACAAGTGGACGCATATAACAATGAGTAGGCTACCGATGACCCACGACTGTGATCACAGCAATCAGTGCGTGCAGCATGTGTCGTTTATGCTTTCATTTACATTTTGCTGGGTACAAGTCCATCCTATAAAGAGGTTTGTATTAAAAAGACCCGACTGTCGCCTTCTTCATCGTCTCGACATCGTTACAATATCCACCCTGACTACGCCTTCTGATTGGCCGAAAACCAGCCCTGAACGACGCCTTCAGAAAAGTGTCTCCGGGAAGGCTTCTTAACCGAATGTTCACTTCTCAAATACACTACCCAACTTTGTAACCCGACCGCGTCCAGACTTCTCGCCGTAAAGCTGCTTTTACTGCCCGGGTGCATGTGGTCATGAAAAGCCGGTTTATTCTGGAACACTCCGGAAATGCGCCCGCCTCTGGTTTTCCCGAACCCAGCTCCTTCGATCCCGAATGACTCTCGGGATTTCCCCGGAGGGTATCTTTCGTAAAAAAATAAAAAAAGAAACCGTTCGCAATGTTCTCGACTCTATTTGGTAGCGTATATATTTCACTTCATTCCACTTGCACCCGAACAGCCCGATGTATCGCTACCTCTACTCTGCCTCAGTAGCGCCATGCACTGCGGCGAAGGCCCACGTTCGGATCTGGCAATCGGCAACGGAGATTGGTTTTCCGGGGCTTTGCGAGATTTCCCTCGTGGACGGCGATTTGAAAAATAACCCCCGAGATTCGCGCGTACGTTTATATTATCGCGGCAGTAACACTGACTATACTGGTTTAGTTATACTCTCAGTCTGCAGCTGTATTACTATGTTCGTGGTCGACAAACTTGCTTTGTTTGTTATTCTAGTGCACTCTTTTTTTATGTTGTGTTCTTTTTGTCGTGATGTTTTCGTGTAGTCATGGATGTTATTGCCCATCTTGTTGTTGTTTTGTTTTGTTGCTGATACGTGGTGCCACTTTTCCCCCAACGTCCTAGTTTTATTCTCTTATTCAATATTGAAATAAAAAACTATGAGGGATATCAAATACTGAAAGAGAAGAACCAACAAATACGTGTGTACACCATCGTGGGAAAGCGCGAAAAATTGCAGGCGTAAGTGTTAAGCCACACAAACTGCTCGCAAGAGACGATGAGACAGTAGCGAGTCTATTGAAATGACCAAAGCATAAATAAAAAAATATTAACGAAATAAACAGCAATTCTTACAGCATTACTTATACCGTTTCGATATGACTGGTAATCTTGATTCCATAGCTTTATTCTTATGCGATATGCATTACACCGAGTGTTCCAAACGGGAGCAAATATATTTAAGGTAGATCGAAGGCAAGACCCACTTTTGGTATTGCGTTTATGATGAAAGTTAGAAGGAGAGAGTCTGAGCATTGATGCCCCTATGAATGCAGTGAAAGCGCATCGCTTAATCCAGGGTTTCTAAGCAAATGCAGCAACCTGCAACTCGCCCTGAAGTCGGTGTTCCCAAAACCAATGACCCGACACGTTCAGTGTGGGAACAACCCCCGACTTTACTTGTAGCGAAATAAAACACCAGCGGATTTTATTAGAAACAACCGCGCCGGTAAAATACTGCGTATAAGGCAAGTTGGTCATCAAACGATCGAAATGAAGAAATACGTCTTTCGCAGTCAGAAAAAGGCCAAATTAAAACTATCTGACGAATAACTACACAACCGTGGAAAAAACAACAAAATCTGAAACAGTCCCACGAGGTGCAATAAAAAAAAACAGCAAACGCGGCACGACCTTAATCTGTATTCATAGTCTCCACGTGTGCTGCATTAGTGTGTCGAACTCGTTCATATACAGCCATCCGACCTATTTTCTTGGTGCGCTGAAAAGCTGCCAAGAACGTGGCGCTCATGGCTGAGTTACGATTTTCGGCAGTACGGAGCGAAGGAAGCTCCGAATATGTTAGCGCCCGCGACACTGACACGTTTCTGTACGCGACAAATCCGTATTCGTATATATCTCAACGTTATAGCAGCGTAAATCAATGCGTAGCTCACAACGTGCGAAAACTTTTACGGCGCGGGTGCGACGAGAACTCGAATACGAATGCGAATAAAATTAGAGATCAGAGTTTTAAATTCAACATCTCACGGCCCAAGAGTAGGTTCTTTCGAAGTTCATTGCTCAATTCAGTTACTGTGTCTCTGCAGGGAGATTATAACACATTCTGAAATGTTCGTCTACGCTAGAGACGAGTGAAAAAATTGCAGAATGCTACGAACTGTGGATTTGGGACTGCTCGTGGAATAAACGAGAATGAATCTTGGGGATTACGGGATTTTTTGTCGTTCATGGTGAAACTGTAAAGGGGGAGTCCAAACTTTAGGCAAGACTGATCGAGACCGCATCCGCACGCAAACGTGTGACACCAAAGAAGTGGCTGGCAGGCTTCTTGCCCTATGGCCTACATACAGACCGTGGGAAAAACCAGTGGTGTAGCCATAGATTGGCACACCTAACCCGTGCCCCCCCCCCCCCGAACCCCTCTCTGGAAAAGAAATTGTTCTAGATGGGCATATGAAACACTAAATCGCACTCTACTAAATTTACAAGCACGGCTCCCACTGCAGATCAAAAAGTAGCCCTCCCCTCCCCTCCGAACTTGAAAAAATAAACTTCTGTCTTCCTCACTGAGCAAGCAAGGAATGATCACACTCAACTAGTCACACAAGAAAACACAACCAGAAAAACCTAGAGGCAGTCTAGAGCTTTAAACACAGTCGTCCAGCGTGGATCAGTGTTTACAGTGCTCGGCTGTTATCCCAACGGTCACGGTTTCGATACCTGCCGCGGTGGTCACACATCAATAGAAGCGAAATGGTAGGGGACCCTGCGATGCAAGTGGGCGTTAGAAAACACCAAACGGTCGACATTTCCGGAGCCCTCCAGTGAGGCACGCCTCATAATCCTATCGGGGTTTGGAATGTAAAACCCCAGATGTTGTTATTTAATGATTAAGCGTATTCCCCCTTCTTCACAGGAAGCTACGAGACCACCCGACGCGGCGAGAACACTATGCGCATGAGAATACATGGGTCCGTCCAGTTAGATCGACACATAGGTCATTAAATAGATAAATAAGCAAGTAGGTACTCGCATAGATACTCCATTAACGAAATTATCTCATTGTCGTTTAGAAAGGCCTATTAGAAAATAACGCCCCCATTGCTTTCCACTAGTAAGGTCCCACTTGGTTCAGGTAAAGGTCAAGGTAACGTTGTACAGAAAGTCCGGTCATCGACGCAACAAGTTTCCAGAAGTATGCCCTATTGTCCGGCCGTCAGTTCGCTTAAATTATGGCGAATCGTACGAAACAAACAAATATAAGGCCCCACTCCGCGGCGTAGCCCTGTTCTGGCGGCAACGAAGTCTTTATCGCAAATAAATTTTTGTTCTTCTTCTTCTGCTAGAAAGCCCGAAGATGAAAACATAAAAAAACCGTATACAAATGCAGCGAAGAAGATCGACCACAAAGTACCACCACTATAGTTGTTCTTTTTGTCTTCGTGAGCTTTTTCGTTGGCTTCATCTTGTGATTTCTATGAACCAACTCTCCGAGAAAGCAACGTTACTGAACTTCCAGAAAATTACAACACGACAGCTGTTGCTGCCTTCATTTGAGACTCCCAAACGTATCCGTTAGTTACGAAGCGGCTCGTTGCTTTCAGGCCTGCAAACAGGGCTTCAGAAGAATACAGCTTTTTTTTTTTCGGCCGGTGCTGGCCACAGACAAAACAAAAACGCAATATCTCTCATTTTTCTGTTCTGTAGCACAGAAAAGAACTGAAGCCAGAGCTGCGCTAAACGATTCCCTGTTCGCATTGTCACCCGTCCGTGGTAGAAGCGGAACAAGAGACATACGAAAGGAAGCCGACTATAGCCTCCGGATCCCGGAAACCTAACCACGTTTCCCTCTCGTGAACCTAATTAACCGAGTCCGTAATGACGTCAGGCGCGGCACCAACGTTGTTTATCAAAATCCCAGGGTGTGCCTCTTGTGCACCCGTATAGCAGGGGCTCGCGAGATATGGTTTGTTTCGAACACGGCGGGGCGTCGCTCTTAGCTCATCGTAAATCTTACTCCCGTTGTCTCCGCAAGGAGTGTGCCAGCCATGCGAAGTGAAACGTTCACAGGGCTTGTTTGTCCGTTTCTCCCTTATTCTGGAAAAAAACTATACTATTCTTCCGCTTAAGTTTATGGTCATCCGCTCTTCATTTTTCAAGCCGCGCTCGGCGACTGAAGACGTGGGCAATCATCGCCACCGAACGACGTCACTGAGATTGTAACGGCCATTCGTTCGGGCTAAATATGAAACTCGGCTTGGATTGTTAGGATGTTTTTTATTAGCTAAGACGCTCGTTCTTTGTTCCTTCTCTGCGTTGTTATGAAGGGTAACCATGAATCAGTTTGAAATACGAGCGCACGACTGAACAAAGACTATATGAGAATTCAAGAACATGTACATAGTACTAAGAATACTATCTATTAATACCAGTTATTACAATCAACAATCCAAACAGTTGAAAAAGAAGGTGGCGTTCACCTTCCAGACGTCTCGGGCGTTTGAATCACGTGGGGGACCACGTGAGCTTTCGATCCCATAAGAAAAAAATGACTGATTGCACTCCGCAACGTCCCTGATGAGAATTGACAGATACAAGCGAATAGCCTTAAGCAACAGCGAAAAAAAATTGCTTCGAAATACCATGAAGAAATATTTCGGAAGACAAACCACACCCAGTATTTTGTTAATGCGTATCAAGTAAACACGCTAATTATGTTCAGAATGTCGTCCTGATCAACAGCGTCTCACATCGTGCTGTTACGAACCGTGTGCTCACCCGAAGTTGCAAGAGAGAATCTCTTGGTTAATGGAAAAAACAACGCCGGCTTTTAAAAGACCCCAAAGTGATGTAAGGCCCAAACCAATGACGACGGGCCCATGTCGTGTCCTTGACTCGCTGTGGGTTGACCCTAACCTCTCCGGGCTGAGGATCAACATAAAGGTAACATAAAATCGCCTAGCTAAAGCCTTACAATGTCCTCGAAGCAATCCAAAAGGAACCTGATCGGTTCTCAGAATTGTGCGGTTTCAGTAATTACACGGCTAAGTGCAAGTCTAATCATTTTTCAGTGATTCATTCACTCATTATTACGACCATCGGTAGTGCTTTTGGTTGAATTCAAATGAATGAGAAAAATTGGGTTGAAATTGTGCCTTTATTCGGGAGAAAATTGTCGGTCTTTTAAGCAATATATTCAAAATACTTGTTTTGTCGTGTAGTGGCTATTTAAAGGATGTAAGGGACATTCGACTGTCTTGTTAAAGTAACCCTTATTGCATAGCCTACAAATAAAGCAATTCGTATATGCAATCGAAATCTGATTTCGATTCCGCCTCACAAAAATCTAACTCGGCCCCAAGCACTTACATTAAGGCTTTTGCAAACGCGGATGTACCCTACTTTGAAAATGTTACACATCATGTACCCTGACCTATACCCAAGCAATCTTTGCCCACATTGTGGGGAAATAGCTTCATGAGAACATATGCTCTGGCAGGAAAGGAAAATAGAAGGAAAATAACGGCAAGGAGGTTAACCAGCCTATAGGCAGCCGGTTTGCTACCCTGCGCATGGGTGGGGATGGGTGAGATGAAAAATAGAGAGGGAAGAGAGATAACAGAGCAGTGTAACAAATTCGCTCATTTATCGAACATCACATATGCCAGATGGGAGGCGGCAATCCGCAGCTTGTCCTTGGCCGATCAGCTCTGGGCTGTCCACCAAGCTTGCGAGGCGGCTAAGGAGCTCGGCATCTCAAGTCTCCACGTGGGAGCGGCTCGCAACACAGTGATCTGTTTTTTGGAGAACCAAATAATAGTTTATCCAATCCGATCCCAGAGTAGGATATATGGTGCCTCAATCGTCGCACATGTTTCCAGCCACACACGTCCAACCTTTCTAAAGCGCCGTGGGGCTCGTAAATTCACGCATCTCCTGGAGTAAACGATGACAACTTGGGCAAAACTAGGCCATTAGGTCCACATTGTCTACGTGAAAGTCGCTGACTAGTATCAAAAATAGACGCATTGATGGATGGATGGACGCACAGGCGGCTTAGGTAATCATGTATTGTGCTTTCATACACTTGATGGATGTCCACATAGAGTCGCTTCCTTACACAGATGTTTTTCTTGTGCCAATGTCGCATTATCACAGTTCATATCCTGCATGTACGTATTGCATCAAATCATGCACCATTGCCACTTTATCAACATCTTCCATGGCGCTCTTTAGGCCAAGTATGGCCCTTGCGCCATTAAAACCCATATATCATCATCATGTGCCAGTGTACAGTTTTGGTTTTGGTTTTATGGAGTGTGATGCATGCGGACAACAAGACTCGAGCCTGAGGAGCTTTGCCTTGAAAACACGCATCTCGACGAAGTGAATCACGATGAGCGGGCAAAGCTCTGGGTTTTGTATTATATACGCACATACGCAATTTGAGGAGGACTTATAATGTTGCTGGAGTGGGAGTGTACACCTCGAAAGTGAATATAATTTTAATATCTGCAAGTTTCTGCCATTGTGTTTCCTTGAGAAGCTTCAGCAAACCAGATTTCCTCGACTGCTTCACCTCTCTTTTCCTTCTTCAACACTTCTTCCTCAACAACTAGGCATATTTTAGTAACGATTAACTCACCAATGTTCTTCTCAGTAAGTCATTTTCACCGAAAACAGCGATATCTTACCTTTTATTTGTATCTGTCTACGTTGGAGAATATTGTAAAACCTTTTTCTGTGTGTGTGTTTAACTTTTATTCGACTATAGTAACGGTTACTATATCGTGATCCACTGACGGAAGACAACACCAGGTCCTAAAAATCTTCACGCCTAAAACAACACCTGCAGTGTGTACGAGAAAGCAGTCAGGGAGATAAAGAGAGAAAAAAACGTGCTCCTGAAATTTCAAAGCCGACGAGCGTAGAAACAGCAGCTATCCGACGCTCTTCACATCTGGCGGCTGCTTCGTTCCATTGTTTCGCAACAGCTCAAAGGCATGCCCGAATATCTGCACGCTTATCAAGAGACAATATAGAACGCAAGGTACCGTCATGGCTACACGTGCACGCTGCCTTCGACGAGATATTTAAAGAAGGGTGACTTGTGTTTCTCGTATACTTCTATAAGGCAGCATCGCCTTCACGCATCTATCTAGAACCCATCCCCCGCACTCAACCCAGCGTTGTGTTTTACTCCCTCCTTCATTCTGGAAGTCGTCCGGCAAGCCCGTGGTATGCACGACGTGACGTTCTGTTGTTTAGCGCGACTCGATTTGGTGGCAATGCACACACCAGCTCACTTCAGGGTTATCGCCGCGTTAGGCCGGAGCAGGTTTTCCCATGAACGAAGCATGTGGAGATAGGGAGCGGGGAAAGGCAAATCATCATCGTAACGCTATCCTTTGAAGGTCGAGTCCCAAAAAAATTATTGGCGGATCCCACGTACAGTGGAAATCGATGATATGCGAGGCAGGAATGAGGAAGGTTGATAGGTCACTCTAAAATCAGCACAACGTTACGAGGCGAACGTAAAATATGCCGTACATGACTTCAATGCCATGATTATCATGTTGGGATGTGTCATTTACCTTCGTCGTCTATTCATGTCACGTTATACAAAATTTGGTATATGTGGAGCTAGTGAAACGGCTGCAAGCGCGCTAAGAGCGCAGCAAGTAGGCATGTGTTACGTGACACTCGTGTCCTGATTATCACGCTTGGACGTGTCGTTTAACTCTGTCATCCGTTTGCGTCACGCGATACCCAATTTGGTATATGTGAGGCTAGCGAAACAGCTGTGAGTGCGTCATGAGTGTGGCATGTAGTCATGTTCTAACTTGACAAGCATCTCGTGACTATCATGTTTGCACCAGTCATATACCTTCGCAATCTATTGATGTTACGTAACACCGAATTTGGTGTACGTGAAGCTAGCGAAACGACCACGAGCGCACTATGAGCGTAGCATGTAGTGATGTGTTTATATGACACGCATGTCATGATTATCTTCTTTTGACGTGCCATTTGCCTTTGTCGTCCGTTCGCGTGCCTTAGTAGCAAATTTTCAATATGTGAAGTGAGTGACACAGCTACGAGCGCATCATGAGCATGACATGTGGTCATTTTGTTACATAACACGCATCTCATGACTATCGTGTTTGCCCCACTCACATACCTCTGTCGTCCATTCATGTGCCATAATACCAAATTTTGCATATGTGAAGCTAGCGAAACGGCTGTGAGCGCATTATGGCCGTGGAATGTAGTCATGTTCTACATGATACGCATCTCATGATTATCTGTTTGCACCAGTCACTGTACCTCCATCAGTTCATTCACGTTACGTAATACCAAATTTGGTATATGTGAAGCTAGTGAAACTGGCCTCGAGGGCATGATGAGCATGGCATGTAGCCATGTTGTTACATGACACGCATGTCATGATTTTCATGTTAGGGTATGGCGCTCATGTTCGCCATGCAATCATACCATGCCATACCAGTTTTCCAATATGTCATTTGAACGAAACCACCACAAAAGCTGCAGGACAATAAAATTTAAATCATGACATTTATGACATACATTGTCATCATTTGATACATGTATGTCATGTATGTATGATTTGATACATGTCATATATGTCATGATATATGTCATGTCTGTATGATTGGATACATGTATGACATGTACGTCATGACATGACATACGTGTCATGTCATGATACATGTCATGATACTTTCGCCATGCATTCCGGTCCCGAATACCAAATTTGGTATAGGTGAAGCTAGTGAAACGACCGCGAGCACACTAAGAGCTTAGCGTGTATTAATGACTTATATTACATGCATGTCATTAATTCCATGTTGGGGTCTGTCATTTGTGTTCGCCATGCAATCATGTCATACCGTACCAGTTCTTCAACATGCCGTGTAAACGAAACCACCGAAAGAGCAGCAAGACCATGAAAGTGTTAATCATGACATTCGTGACATACATGTCCTTTAAATATTTCGTTAGTTGATTCGGTTTTTTGTGGCGCAAAAGCAACTGAGGCTATGCTACGCCAGACAAGGTGTTTCAGAAACGGGTGTTCAGATGAAGTTCTAGAGCTTATTTAAAAAACGACATTCTTTCATGAAGTTCATCAGGTCACGCGCAGCTTACTAAAGAATGATCTCCTAGAAGTATAGATGGGTGTAAAGGTATATTGTGTTTGTATAGTGCGCCAAAATATTTTTTCTCTGTTTTAAATAGCGGGGTATTCGATTAAGATGTGGATAACTGATAATGGGTCTTGGAATTTTTCGCACAGTGGTTGTTGTTCCTTCGTGAGTAAAAAATTGTGTGTCGAGTGTGTGTGCCCAATGCGAAGTCAGCATAATATCACTTCGATAACCCGTTCTTGGTGACAACAGGTCTTCCATTCACCAAGTATAGGCTTCACTAGATGAAGCTTGTTACTCGTGCACAAGTGCCACTGTTGCTGCCATTTTGCTAACAAAGCTAGACGAATTTCGTGCAGGCTGTCTTTATGGGGAATGTTTACTTTTCATGCTGTTCAATGAGCAGCCATCTAAGCATACTTATCTTCTTTTTCATTTCAGGTATCCCAACATGGCTTGAGACCTAACAGAAGCAGATCGAAACTGCTTGGCTATTTAGAGATACCATGTTTAAAATGTCCCCAATGAACGGCTCACATTCAGATTTTTCAAGTAGAGCTTAAATCTTGTTATGTCTGTTATAATCATGTTATGACTAGTCAATTATGCTGATCATGCAGTTATGGTGTGCCATACCAAATTTAATGTCGATACTATCAACGAAAGGGCCAGGAGAGCTAAAAATCGTTTGCAGCTACATAAATACACAGTAAACTTGTTTACACCCTTAAAGGTAATTTTAAACAGATTAACACCCTTTTTGTTTGTACACTCTAAGAGAAGGGTGTAAAAGGCAAAAGGGTGTTATTATGCCGTTTTGAGGGTGTTAGTGGAAGAGCTGAAGGGTGTGCATCTATAATGGGAGTAATAATTGTTCGGTTTAACGTCCCAAAGCCGTCATATGATTATGATAGACGCCGTACAGAAGGGCCCCAAAGTTTTATACCACCTGGGGTTCTTTAGGATGCACCTAAGTCTAACCACAAAGGTCTCGAACAATTTCGCCTCCACCGAAAATGTGGCCGCCATAAACGGCCAGGAATCGATCCTGCGACTTGCGGGTCAAGTTGAGCACCATAAGCACCAGACCACCGGGGCGAGTGGTGCTCGTGCAAGAATCGAGCTGCATCCATGCTTGCATATTTAAAAACCGCGCCTAGCGCTACGTTCCTGCTGTGATTTCTACGACATCGTAATCTTAGAAAAGGCAGCACAAGAACGAGGAAACGGTCGAGGCATTGGCATATCACAGGACACTCCACGAACAATCTACAAAATGTAAAAGCGAATAACTGTTTTTTTTTGTACTGTATGATTCGACATCGCTTTACCGCTTTATATCGTCCACATTAAATCTCAATAAATGGACGGGTTACTGCCAAAATATACGCACAGCACATATTCAAGGCTAGAAGCAATCGAGAAAAAAAAACTTGAATTTATTACAAAAGTTCTTGTTCAGTAAGAAACCGTTCGATCGCAAGTCATTTTCACAAGCTTCTTGAAGAGGAGACGTGCTTGGTAAAAAAAGGAAAACGATGCACTACCTTCTGCAACCATGCTGGAGCGCGGCGAAGTGGGTATTTAGGGCGAGAAATAAAGGTCAAAGAATGGCACGTTCAGCGCACGCAGCGCTTTTGAAACGGGAAGAAGGGCACGAAAGATGTGAGGAGAGGAGGGAGAGAGAGTGGCAACAGCGCATATGCTGTACTGTAGTACTACCCGTATAAAATGGGGATGTCCGGGCATTGTACCATTCCCTACATGACCTTAATTGTTCCTCATCCTTTATGTTGTTTATGCTTATCAATGTATAGATCAATACGCACGCTCAATGTAGCCGATGTTCACTAAGAAATGCTTTAAATTTTAAACTAAATGCTTAATAATGAATGAAAAAATCACCTATCTACACAAAGGGATTAATTATGAGTGGGCGAAGCTCTGGGTATCATATCACTGAGCAACAGCCCGTTAGTTTGCTTGAGCGTTGCTTCACAGAATGCATTGTAAACTCATTTCACCTTCGACGCGTCTCAGGTATTTCAAGGATGATCAGTGCTGCCAATTTTCGGGGCCACTTTTTCCCTCTCAGGTGTGAAAGCCTTCCCTATATTTCCCTAGATTTTCATGGAGAGCGGATTTTTGAAAACTAATGTGCTTGTGCTGTGGAAAAAGATTTCCAAGTTCACTTTTATATTATAATGATGCATTTGTTTGAACATATTCACTGCTGTCACCATGCTGAAATCGAAAAAGTGTCGCAGTAGAAGTTGAAAAGTTTTAAACAACATTTTATTCGATGAAATCCCAAAATAAGTGATCATCATATGGGGGGGAGGACACGTAGTATCGCAGTATTTCATACAAATCAGCAAGAAAGAAGCGCTGCGTATAGACCGAAGAAGGGATAAATTGTCAAAATATTACTTGTAATAGCATGAAAGTTACAAGATAGTAATAATAATTATTATTATTATTATTATTATTATTATTATTATTATTATTATTATTATTATTATTATTATTATTATTATTATTATTATTATTATTATTATTATTATTATTATTATTATTATTATTATTATTATTATTATTATCAGAACAATCATATGAAGCGCAATACGTAAAGTATTGCGTCGAGGAAGCTTACAAATTCATCAATTCTGTTATTTTGTGAATCACGTGCAGAAAATGCTTGGTGGTTTTATGTAAAACATCAAGTGACGGAAGTTTATATAACATATAAACAATGTCCTCAAAAACGTACTCTCAAGCATTGTCGTGATATCTGATACGGGATACTGTGACGGAAAAAAGTTTAACCATGAAAGCATGATATTCCGTGTGGCAGTTCATCCCTCGCAACCTGCTGAATGGTTACGAAAAGATATGTTTATTAGAAATGTTCACTGTCATATATTCGTTTCAAATATATCTTTGCAGTCTTCCACCAACCAATTTTTCTTTCAACTTTTTTTTCAGCTGTGCAACTAAGCGCATACAGGCATGCAAAATACTGCTCTGCCAGTGGTTTTCACAGAAACCTTGGTGATCTTGGTGGAGCCACATGGCTCACGGGGCCGCTCACTAGCAACGTTACAGCGTTAGCAAAGAAGGGAAACCGATAAAAAACAACAACAAACCACAGAAATAACGCCGCGGGTGAAAGGCGAGAAAATGGGAAATACTTGGCGGGCTCGAGAGAGCACTTTTTTTCTTTTGTTCGAACCGGGATTCAGGCGATCGACGTCGAACACGGACGGCACAGAATGAACCGCAATGTAGTGGGGGAGAGCAAAGTGCTGACATGGCTTTGGGGACGAGACCAGCCCTGTCACCCTCTTGCACCCCTCTGAACCGCTACTGGGCGTGGCACAGCGCTTTTGGATGAGTGTGGAGGGGGTGTAAAGGATAAAAGGTGGAAGAAGGAACAAAAAAAATAAGATGTGGGAGGGAGACCACTCTGTCGATCGGCTAGAACTTCACGTGGAAGCAATAGTTTGGGCTAGATGTTGACAGATATCCCTTTTCCCCTAATTACAACTCAATCCCCTAGATCTAGCGAAATTTTCCTAAAGTTGGCAGCACTGAGGAGGTTTCAGAATATTTCTGGTGTTGACGATACTTCTTTGATAATGAAACCAAGAACCTGTTAACCTGCCAGTGGCAAGATATCATTTTCATATGGGTGATTGGATGCAGCCTGTAGTGGTCCACGTGTCCCTTTGTATCACAAGTTTCCTTGAGAAGCTTCATCTAGGCCCATTTTAGTTTGAATCAACTACTCAATACTATTCTTAATACGTTATCTTCATTGCGAATAGCGATCTCTTATCCTAGATTTAGCCTACGTCTACGGTGAAGTCTATTGCATAAACTTCTTTGTGTGTCTCACATATGTTTAATCTGAAGCAATGATTCTATATCATGACCACAATGGAATATAAGGCTGGGTCCTATCTTCACCCTAAAGGGGTGACGTGTTTCTACCTCTGGCCTACCTTGATCCTTTGTTTTCCTAAACTAAAGATAGATGGAAAACAGTTCTTGGAATGCAACAAAGGGAGTCTTCCACCATCAATATCATTAAAGGTCAAAGCAGCTTTCCAGAAGTGGTGCTAAGACTCAAGTACGTGTAGAGCTGGGCAGCCTTCTTTGTTTCTCTTCGGGTTTTTTTTTCGGTCCTCCCCTCTTTCTTTCTTTTAGGGGCGAAGCTTCTTAAGGTCGAGGTTTGTCCGTTGGTGGCGTTGGTGAACGCAATAGCCGTGATAATTATGATGCTGATGACGATGATGAATGATGGGATTATGCAGTAGATGACATCTTGACATGCTCTACGGTACATTTCCTAGGACTGGAAACAACCAACAATCATTAAGGCAACGTGTCCAGACCTCGTTTTTGCCTGCTTCCGGCTACATCCGATACCACAAAGCAGTAAGAATGAAGGCAAAACGAAATTCAAAACTCAGCACAACATACCAGTTATGACCAATAAACATAACCTATAACAGTACACCGCTTGGCACATCACTTCAATGCGTGAGTGGTCGATGTCGCAGGTGATCACGGTAACACCGATCGACACCACTGCTTCACCCACTCACCATCGATCCCTTATTGGACATGCCGTATTTTTCGTTTTTGTAGTTCTTTCTGTCTTATTTCTTCCCTTATCTATATTTATTTCTATATTTTTTCTAATTTTTCTTCTTCTCCTTCGTGATTCTAGCTTGCTTTCTATTTTTTTCCTATTTTCATGCTTTGTTTTGCATCCGTTACGTCAAACGATGACAATCCTAGACACTCCAGTTCCTTAAAGTGCTGCTCACTTCATATCATATTCAACGCAGTCGAAGAACACAAGAAAAAAGAGTTCTCCTTGACGAGAGCGCGGACTAAATATGCCACGGATGCCTCTGCTATGCGTGGTTTGGCCTGCGTTATGGCAAGCGACGATGACAGCATAAAACATCCCGGGCCCTTAATGTTTCATAAACTGTAGGCCTGACGCGATGATCGTAGAACATACTCAGCGAGTCGGTACGTTTCTCAACTTTCGATTCCCATCGATTATGCTCGGTAACGCCGCTATACGTGAAGCGTCAAAGACATGCCTTCTGTTCGTTTGAGAGGACCGTCACTATTACGCACGGAATACGTGTGCGCACGCAGCGACAATTTTGTTTCTGTTCACTCTAATCCCAATGTTCTATGCCCTCATTCACGAACTCTGAAAATGCCCGCCATCCGTACGAATCGGAACGCACGTACCGCTCGTCATCTCCCCCCTCCCTCTTGCAATAAGAAGGATCCTGCATCAAGGAACCAACCCAAGACCCTGCCAGGAAGAAAAACACAATCGGTCAATTTCTCTTGCATCGTCGTCGTGCGTATTATGATAATACCACGGGCACTAACAGGTTCCCACGTGCTGCGTCCGTGATCGCCCTGACAGTACAACCAAACCCCTTCCTCATTCTTTATCGTCGAAGCGAAGGGCCGTCTTCGTGTCATGACGCGAGGGGCGTCGCCGTCACACTCTGAAATCCACGATCGCTATTGGTGCGTCTCTACAAGACACGTCATGGATGTCCGGTAACCAATGAGTACGAGTCATTGAGTGGGAGTACCTTACTGTTGGGCGGAGCTTCATCCGGCTCTAAAGAGCCCTAATGTCGGCCAAGGACGCACGAACTGCGAGTGAGAAAGAGTGTGGCTGGCGTACGTGCTTCCGCTTTCCGGACATGACAGGACAATCGCCCACGTTTTGATGCCCACGTCTCGCTTATGGACAGCAAATAAAATGAGCCTTGTATACGCATGTTTGAATGGCTGCGCGGAAGTTCGTAGTCAGTCAGCACGACGTTGCCCGAGCTGACGCATCTTTCGTGAAGTCGATTCCGCACTGAAAGAGGGAGGAGACGGGGGCTGTAATCGATATTTCGTGCAGAGCTGCGTCGAGGCATGAGCCGGAGGTCTTCGGAAGAGGGCAACCAGTCCCGCAAGAGATGTGCGTAGCTCGAATAGGCATTGTCCTTATGTTTCTTTTCTTTCCCGTGCGTGTGCATTGGGAAACAGAGACGACTGCGATGAGCAAACAACATGTCCCGATGTCTATCGCCGCCGCTCACTCGTCTGGCAACATTAATCACGCTCTTCTCGAACCCACGCATTGCCGAGGCGCTACACAGTGGCCGTGTTCGTCAATCGCAGATAAGGTTTTCCTAGGGTTAGAGGTGAAGGATACGAGGCCAGAGATTAACTACCGGGGCATGCAAACCAGACCTGTTGCAGGGCCTTCTGTAAGTAACGAAACGGTCACGTTTAGAGTATCGATCAAATACATTAACCAAGTTATCGCGGTATATGGGCAACGCGCTATCCCTCTTTGCGCATTTCCCTGCCGCACTTCTGTCACACTCATTCCGGCCGTGTCTTGCAATGTTACTCTGAAGGTGTCAAGCAGCTTTTTAAATCAGAAATTCCTCATGATCGAAGGCGAATAGTAATGCCAATAATAATAATAATAATAATAATAATAATATGATCAATAATAATATTATATTTCAGGTTTTACGTCAAAAGACCACCACATGATTATGAGATACGCCATAGTGGAGAGCTTCGAAACTTTTGACCACCTGCGGTTTTCAATATGCACTGACATGGCGCAGTACACGTGTCTTTACCATTTCGCCTCCATTTAAATGCGACCACCGCGTCGAAATTCGAACCCACAACCCAGCCGAGCACCACTGCCGCTCATCCAGCGTGGCGGACGAGAAAAAAAAACACAGAGAAAATGAGACGAACTACGAGAGAAAGAATAAAAACAAAGAAAAAGAAAAACTGGCCCGTCAGCCTAGCATACGCCAAGCATCACTTGGCCACCTTTTCTCCGATATGCCACAGGCTCCTCAATTTACTATCTTTTGTGTGTGGTCTTCGGCCGGTAAAACCTGATGTCACTGTGTTTTAACTGAATAACGGCGCGCACACAGACACGGGCACTAGAGCAAGAAAATGTACACAACAAAAAGCCACTCGCAACTAGAGTTTATTCGAAAGGTGATGTGACGAAATTGATATATATGTACGTGTCTTTCTGAATAGTAATGTGACAAAATTGATATATATGTACTTACCTTTCTTTAGAATAAACTTGTGTTACGAGTGGCATTTTTCTTGCGTGCATTTTCTTGCTCTATAGTGTCCTTGTCTAAGTGCGCACCCTTGTTCAGCTAAAAGATGAACCAATAGAAACTAGCCCAGTTATCCGTGCTTTACTGTAACGACGTAACTCACTGCATATGTTCGTCAACTTATACTATTACCAATAATTCTGACGGGCTATCATCACTTTTCTGGGTACCCCTTACGGAAACGCCATACATGGTCCATATATAAGTTATATCTGGCCATATATAAGCATATATGATAGAATATGTGGCCACATATAAGCATATATGGCAGCATATGTGGCCACATATAAGCATATATGGCAGCATATGTGGCCAGATATAAGCATATATGGATGTATATCTGGCGGAGTCGGTTCATGCATGGGGTTATATACGGCCATATATGACGCGGTTGGCCCATATAAGGAGTCAAATCCGGCCAAATAAGGCACGGCCACACCATATATAACATATCAAGTGGGTCCTTATATGTGGAAGTGCTCTCTTATTTGGGATGAACCACGTATATATTTAGCACCGTGATCACACTTTTATGCGAATTGTAATATATAACAATTTGTACACAAAGCTGACCTGCTTATTTTTCATAACAGGAGTATTAAATATATATGTTGTTTCTGCCATGCAAAAAAACCGAAATTTCAGGTCAGCTTTGTGTACGTGATAGTTGCAACTCAGTTGAATGCATATATTCATGCATTCGTGTAATTTAACTCGTACATTTTTCATGGCATTTAGGTTTGAAACAATAAGTTGCAATTAATACGACGTAAATAATGTTTACAAGAGCAGACATGTTTTACGAGGAAGGAATCGTGTCAAGTCACAAAACGTATTGAAGCTTCCGAACCTCGCTATTATTATAGAGCAATTTTATATAGTATTATGTAAAGACAAAATGCATGCAAGTTATATTGTTCACATTAATGCATTGTTTAAAGTGGCAGCAAGAAATAGTAATTTAAATGCACTTTTAGCTTCCACATCGGTGGACAGAATTTCTGATTATTTGAAAGTTTTGATGGCTATATGCTCCCTTCATAAAACAAGATTTCTATTAATTCTGTTGACCCCTCATCTGCGATTCCTTTCAGCAGCCATTTACTAAAATTGGATGCGCAGTGCAATGTTTAAGGGAGTATTTTCAAAAACAAAAAGAACTTACGTGAGTGCAACTTGCAGGCACTATTATGATTACATTCAAGATGGAAGTTGTACTAATTTATTGCAAAAATACATCTTGCGTTTCCTTTGGCTACGTATAAAGTTCCTGGCTGTGCACATAGTAAATTTCTCAAAAATTTTATGATTGCACAAGTGAACAATTAATTTATTGTAATGTTTGCAAGCGTCAAATAAATCTCACGTCATAGACATGTACGTTAAGAAAGGTGCAACTGACTCACGCGTGATACATATTTAATGAATCATGTAATGAAATGCTGTAGCTTTATAGCAACATTTAACGTAGGCTGCCAAATTCACAAAACTTCTATTTTGTGTCGGTGTGTCATTACTTGGTCGAGGTCACTAAAGCGCACGTGCCATCATCAGGATTAGCCTAAACATTGCCTTGTCGATACAATTAGTATGACACATTTTTTGCGGGCTGGCGTGATACCTAAGCCAAACTCTACATTATGTAAACAGCCCCTTGCTGTGCAGGTGCGTAACGATTCAAACTGCTTGCGAACATATCCTTTCAACACCAACACGGTAGTGCACTTACATATAAGATATGTGTGCCGGTACATACCAAACTGCGCAAGTGCACACTCGCGTATAGAGATTCATGGGCACCAGGACACTGGCATTTCATTCAATGTGGCTAGATATTTTCGGCCATGTCAGAATGATATCAGTGTATTATTATTATTATTATTATTATTATTATTATTATTAATAATAATAATGTTGTTGTTGTTGTATTTCGCAAAACGTCCAACAGCAAATCCATATGCTGTCATACTGTGTCGTTATGTAAGTTTTATGAGATCAGTTATCTTGGTGTTCTTTTTGATAGCATGCTGAATTTTTTCTACTTGCATTAAATGTGCTGCCATGCGAGGCCTTCATTCTCTTCCTGTTGGCTCAACATCTCGCGAGAATCCGGTTCTCCTACAGCCTTCTACAAATGGTACACCGTGATATGTTGTGCTCAACTTGAGTACATATGCATATCTGATTTGGAATGGCCTTGCTAAATCCAGCAGTAGCGCCACTGAGTGAGTCCAGAAAAATTTCATAAGCATTTACCCCCATCGTTTCACTAGAATCCTTTCAACACTGCTGGAATATTATATTTGCCATCAGTTAATGGCCGGCAAAATCGCGCTGAGCTGTTATGTATTTACAAGCTAGTTCAGGGTGAGATATTCTGCCCTTCTCGGTTGTAATAATTTTCAAACTTTGCGTAAGTTATCGAGAGAGAATCGACCGTTGCATGTACCTACCAGCTTGTTTCAACACTCTATCTTTTACAGAATACCGAGTCTCTCTAACGTCAACTTTCTTGATTTGTTATGTTTTTCATAGTCTACAGTCATTTTGTTTTGTCAGTGAGGGCTGCCCTGTCCTAACGTAGATTTGCATATGCACAGATTCTTTCCTTTTCCGTCTTTCAGGAAGCCTTCGGCACGGTTGTGTATATTCCACATTATTTTTCAGTCCCATTCCATGAATATCTACTCTTTTGTTTGTTGTTCCCATTGTGCATTGATTTTTTTCGACAGCTCGTTTTTGCTCTTTTCGTTTATTTGCTTTTCTGTGGACAGTCTGTAATGTATTGTTTATTTTTGTTTTATTTTCGCGCGCGCCAGCGTGAAAAACCCTGTGGTTGTTCTTGGATACGTTAAAAATGATTGATTGATTATTGGTTGATTGAATAATATTATTATCATTATAAGTTTTTGAGAAATAAGATGAAAATTTGGCTGAAACGCGTCTTCGTAGCCAGCGTACATGAAGCAGTGATTTCAGCTCCACGGAATGCCTGTCTCAAAGGTCCTCCACGTGCAGTTTTTTTGGCTCGCGGGAGTAAGTTGAAATCCATTGTCCGAAAAAACTCGCCTGACTGCATTGGTTGCAAGGGGTGCGCACAGTAAAAAAAATACAAAAAAGGGCGCCCATCGGATGGGTGGACAATTCGGAGAACGTAGTTCGAAGAAGCGCACGTAGGCGCCCTGCAGCCCTGCCGTGGCTTACACCAGTCTGTCGACACAGCAGGAAAGAGAGTGCCGCGGCCCATTTCAAGTAACGACGTAGAAAATAGTTTGCACAAACATTCAGTCGTATGGTAATAACATTGCGTCAATAATTGTTAAAAAATGAAACGTCGTTCGCCAATAAGCTCAGGAAAATTTAGTTCTAGTGAAAAGTGCGTAAACCATTGACCTCAAGGAGTAATGTAATGTTCATTGTGGTGTGCATGGCATGCACTGTATCCATCCGCGCCATTGTTGCTTTTTTGCTCGCCGGAGTCATGGGTGCCGTGCTGATCGAGTTTGTTAATTTTCATTCCTTTTGCTCTTATTTCGTGTTCAACTACTGCTCCAATTTACACAAGATAATCGCGCAGCTCTCAGGAATCTACTTTGCTGTACGTGGCGAAATTGTGGACGGACGTGGAAGTGTTTTTGTGTGCGTGTGCGTCTGTACGCTGCTGGATTGGCGATCGTCAACTTTTCGTGCGAGAAAAAAATGGATACCCACGCTTGCGGGCAAGCGTTCCTTCAAAACTTCTTCATAAAGCAGTACGAATGGACGTGGTGGCTTTAAGGTGTGAATATGTTATCAGGATTAACAGGCTCCTTGAAAGACAAGTCTCGGTTAAATGTTAAGGTAAGTTCATCAATTTCATTACCTTCGCACGTTGTTCCTAAATATTATGATAACTCGAAAACATACCACATTGCATGCTTGCTGAGTAAATAACTTTATGCTAATCGTGGTTACGTCATTAGGCTGTTTTGTTTAAGCGATACGACAACATTTTCTTTTTTTTTTCACTTGATCCAGACAGAGCTCTATTTAATCAAAAAATCTACGCCAGAAAATTGTTGGTTTCGTGCCATTGTACTTTTCATAAATATATTGATGTAAATATACTTGTGTTGTATTTTTTTCATTTTAACGCTTGAGGAAAAACCAAGGATAAATTACGACTTGCGCAATTACAAATAAAAAAGAGTTGCATATCTCCAACTCCAAAGGTGTCATGAGATTTATGAGCCAACGTTTGAATTTGTCTTGCGTTTGGATTTATTTTTCTTCGTCTACGTTTCACTTGTTTTTATATTTACGTGTGTTTTGATAAAGACACGCAGTTAAAATTTTGTTGCTAGTTTGATTCTTCAAAACAGGGTGCTATGTCACGGATCTAAATGAAAAAACTTGAGAATAACCCGTAATTCGTTTCCGCCATCTACAATCAGGGTGATATAAGTGTAAATTTGACTGGAATGCGTACATCACAGGCGACATTATCGTTACTGATGTCGCAACATCGCGTGGTTATCTTGAGGAACTGCGCATACCCGCATGCATAGTTACACAAAATAATGCAATGTCACGTTTTAATCCGTGAGCACTGCAGATAGATTTACGCAAGCCGACAAATAAACTGGTATGATGCATTAGGGCTTGCTACTGCGTGAAAAAATTGGGCGACCGTTAAGCTCCGTTTTTCACAGTTGAACGTGATAGCAGTATTGATCCTGTTTCTTGTGCGTAATTCAATCACTTAGTGTGTACTCTTTATTGCATGATGCTACTTGAACAAATTTAATTGTGGAATAGTACTGTGTAATTGAGAAGGTTGAAAGTGTCTCAATGAAGGTTTCGCACATGGTTGCATTTTGTGTAAAAAAGGGGTAACATAGTTTAAAGAACAAGAAATATTATGTAATTACCGAGTTGCGCGAAAAAATTGAAATACAAAAGGAAGACACCTAGACGCAGCACACACTGACAACTGAAACATTGTTGGAGAAAACAGACATACGTATATATGCGGTTACGAGAACACGTGCGGTGAAAGAAAAGGATTAGATGAGCAGACAGATTGTATAAATTATGCGCTTCCAGGAAAGCTACCTCAGTAGCAAGCAACATAAGTGAGAGTTACGTGACACATGAATCCCCAGCTTTGTTTATGAAATACGCCTCTCCGATTTCCCGCGCTATACCGTGTCACTGAGTCTAGCTTTAACTACCGTATTCCAAACAAGGGCGCGCAGCCACACTCTCTACAATATGATGAATGGTTAGAGAATGGTTGTTAATTCCTTTAGAGAAGCTTTGTGATCTACAATTATATAAATAAATTCTAAATAATACTTCCCACACGACAGCGCAGTGCCGTCCCCCACACGATGTCCACACTGTGAAGGAGAATGATCAGATGTCTGCTCATCTAGTCATTTTTTTCCACCTCACGTGTTGTCGTAACCGCATACATATGTCTGTTTTCTCCAATGAAGTTTCAGTTGTTAGTGTGCGCTGTGTCCAGGTGTCTTCCTTTCGCACTTCAAATTTTTTCGCGCAACTAAGTTAAGATGAAGTACCAACTCGCCCAGCAGAATGTGCTTCTCAATATAATGTGTGTAAAATGTTTTAGAACTTTATGCACCCACTACGCACTCGTGAGGGAATACGTGCAGTAACCAGTGTGCCTTTTGTAATGGTTGGCTGTCTTTAGACCGCAAAGTCACGTTGGTAATAACGTGTTGTGATGCTTGATGACAATGCACGCTTGTATCATGCAATATAGCTGCGATAATAAATGTTGTGTTGTGAAACCTGTATGCAGGATACATGTATTTGTTAAGCATGACAGTTATTTTCCTTGCATTTACAACAAGAGGAATTTATTCATGCTTTATTTCCAAGCAGATGCATAGCTGTGTGGTAGAGCACTTGCATGCCATGCAAATTGCCTGCATGATTTCGATCATCACTCAAACCCGAAAATTTACAATATTTGTTTTATTTGCATTCTCTCAATTTTCGATCATTGACAAGACGATTTTTCACGGAGAGCCACCGATGCCTACGCCGGAATTTCTGCAGAATGAGCTCTTTACCACTGTTACGTTAATGATGCATTATTGGCAAAATGGAAAGCGTATTACGTTTACAAAGTACATTTTTAGTGTCCCGTTGGCAAGAAATATTGTTAAATGCCTCCGTTCCCACGCGCACAGAGACCTATAGACACCAGTTTTAGCAGTCATTCTATAGGTCATTCGTCACAATACTTGTACATAACAAGCTTGCATACCAATCACTTTCGACCGAACTCCTTAAAAGTTGATTATCAACTCATTTAAGTTATTCAATGCACACGCAGTTCATACGGTCAATAGCAAGTCAATATTTCGTTTTGACTGATTATGGACGCTCCATTGACACGCGAGAAAAGTTTTAAACATAACACACTGTGAAAAATATCTTAACGAAACTCAAATTGGGTTCTTTTATGCTATTTATTTTTGTCAAGTCGGAATCGATAAAGCGGAATATTTACTTGCACTGTACTATTTCTCAGATCGTGTTGACCATAGGTTCAAGATAAGAATAATCGCATGCAAGACTGACGTGTTTCAAAATGATTTTTACAAAAAAAAATTACAAGATGGAACCAGCTGCCTTCTAGCATTGCCTCTACGCTCCCAAATATTTGTTTTATTTCATGTTAGAATTGTTCCGATTTATATGTTAGAACATGTTCCGATTTATATATGAATTTCTCTTGCAGATTGTGACTCAGGTGACTTTGATTTTTTGTTTGGCTGACTATGTGTTTTTTGTATTCTACTTTTCGTAAATGCTCCCCCAATGTAATGCCAGTTGGTGCTGTGGGTAATGAAATAAATAGATAAATAAAAAAGTGACGATAAGTAAGCAATAAATTTAGGCACAAAGAATGTACCTCTTCAGGAAAAGTGGACTAACAGTGACATGTGCCCACCACAAACTTTAAATATGATGCCAAGTTACATTCTAGCAGATAGTTGTTGAGAATAACTTGAGATATAATGAGGATAACTTAATTGAACAAGAACGTTCAGGGGGTATGTACTGCCTTTATTTTGGAGATGATAGTGACTGCATGCAGACCTTTCAACAAACAGGTATATTTCTAGCTGAAGAATGATTTGAGCAGCTTTATTTTTTGCCGGTGACACAGGCTGAACTAATATAGATGAATCATTTGAATGGCTTTATATAAAAGTATCTATATAAGGCCATATATGAAAGCATCCATATAAGACCTTATATGGATACTTCTATATATAGCCATATATGCCCATATACAGCAACACCCATATATGGGGATATAAGGCCCATATATGGCTATATCAGGATTTGGACATTTCAGGTTATGTACGACCCATATATGGGGATTCCATATATGGGCCAGATATGCTCAACTCCTGATGTAGCCATATATGGGGATTTTTATATAAGTCCATATATAGGATTTTTGTAAGGGACGGTATTGCTTCCTTTCTTGGGCTTGCCCTGCCATCTGGCCTCTTAAATGTGATGTATAGGTTATGGTCGGAGTGCTAATGCTATAAGACTGCATACGGAAGGAGTGGCCTTGGCAAGTACGTTTGTATTAGGAGTGCCCATGGGAGGGGTGCTTGTGGGATTCGTAACAATCGAGAGAGTGCACATAGTGTGACTGCTTACAGAAACAGTGCTTATGGAAGACATGCTTATGGTACGAGCCCTCATATTAGGAATGCTTATGGGATTAGTGCTTATGGCAAGAGCACCCATCGTATTACTGCTAATGGAAGCAACACTATTATCGCTTATGATATGAATGCTTATAATGCGTAAGAGTACTCATTGGAGACGCGAGTGCGGCAAGAGTGGTTATGGAACGCAGCATTGGTTACGGCAGGCGTGCTTATCGTTGAAGTCCTCCAAATTGGAGTGCTAGTGGAGCACACAAGCTGTTAAGGCACACGAGTAGCTTATTCGCATGGGGTCCTTATTTTTAAAGAACAGTTTTAGTTTTTTTTTGTTCACATGGCGACGGGCTTTAGAGTGAGCCACGCCTGGCGCTAACCCATGCAACCTCGATGCCTAACCCGGAAAAATTCCTCATAACGCTATACTTTCTATAAATAACTTCGCAGTGAGCTCCTCACCCGCTAAGCGAGAATCTATGTTTAAGCTTCGCATAGGGAAAGGAATCGGTCTGAACTGGCAATGGGAAGGCGCCTCCTTGAACCTTCACGATGAAACGAAGCAAATGTAAACAAACAACAAATGCCGATCCAAGAAATGAGCAGTAAACAACACTCGGGCGCGGCGTATGACCCGGCACATACACACATCCTTCGTATCGCTCCCAGAGGGCGCTTCCGCGGCGGGGTGGGCGTCCGCGGGCACAAAAAGAAGTGCTCGGCAAACATCGATTCGCATCGGCGGCGCCAATTGCGATATTGCCGAAGCGAGAGACGCGCCCGGAAATGAGCGTACGTAGTGCGAGAATATCCAGCTTTTCCCTCACGGCGAGAGCCAACCTGTACCATTCGATTGCTATACCGAGAAATCAAAAAAAAAACTATATATATTGGCAAATGAAAGGACGAGGCGAAAACTAATTTCTATGTATACGCTTGGGAGATAGGCCCGACTCGAAGCGCAAGCTCCGTATTGAATTCAGACGGAGCTCGTACGAGATTTAAATATCAAATTCGAGAAATTGATTACGAGTTTTTATTCACCACGTAGATCGCTCTGTCAACGCCAGTGGCCCTCCGCCGGTTTCTTTTACTTCAACCTGAAAGAAGCAAATGCGAGAAAATTACGCGACTCACTTTCGTTCGCCTTCTTCGTACCGGTGTCGGTGCCAGGACTACAAAGAAAGCGACAGATGTTATGCAGGATTGGAACGGCTGTTTCTTTAGCAAAACGTCGTTAAGACTTCTTTGTTAGACCTGAATTCGCTGCTATCTCAAGTTCGAATTTCTGCTAATGTAATTTTCAACGTGCAAGCAAAATAAAGGAGGTGCCAAAACATGTCATGGCCAATGAAAGACTTGGCACTCTGCGCAAATTTTGCCTTTTTAATGCGCAGCACATCAGACTCCCGGCTTATCGCTTGTCCATCCATCATACGTGCCGCGATCTCGCTCAGCTTAAAGCACTCTCTACGGGGCATAACAAGCTGAGAAACGCTCGAAACCTGTGTTGAAATGATTGAGCAAGGTCTGAAGTAATATATTCAACAGACGTAACCAAGCAGTAATCACAATATTTTGTCTAAAATTGCTGAAAACACGTTCCACACGCATGAGACTCCACCGCCTCGACGAGAGAGAGAATGCAACTCCCCTTTGACCCTGCACCTCACCGGCGCGGCAACGCGCTGAAGTTGCTGCACACTACAAAAAAATCGAGTGTTTTGGGGAGTGTTTCGGCCACACAGCAATAACCATCCTCTACTACAAGTACTTTCCTTGCGTTATCGCCACAGTTCTTGTAGCGCGCAATTGCGAACGGCGCACGCGTTATTAGTGTGACATAACATTCTTGACAGGAAAGTGGCCAGCGTCGGGTTTTCAAGAAATGAAAGCGAGCAAGTCCGATTACAATTATTGTTGCGTAGGAAACGACTCCCCCAAATACACACTTTTTTTTTCTTTGAGTGCTGCAGTAGCTGAAGGCAACGCATATCTCCACTGCCGTAACAAGCAGGATGTACAGAATGCACAGCAAAAAAAAAAAGTGACACACATGTCTCGCGCAGAGTTTGTGAATCTGGCTATAGCAAAATCTTACTCGTGCCGGGGAAACCCTGCACGCATGTTTACCTGAAACATAGGCGTCATTGTCGCTTTGGGGAACCGAGTGGTGGGAATTCTACGAACGGGAATCACTGCACGTCCGTTCCCAGTAAACCAGTCTATATGTCTATATGAAACACCCCACAACAGGAGTGTTTAGGTTTGTCAAAACACCTTTATCGTGGGGTGCTAGTTTGAACACGTAAAACACCCTTGAAGGTTCAAACTCGTTTGCTGTGTGCTTAGAACTGGTTCTGGTTTCGCCGCATTAGAGCAGTGATGCATTTTTTAACTGACATCGCACGTTCGCTATTCGTTAACTATGCTGAATTCATGACCTATAGCTCGCATGTGCATACTCCTCCGATGCGTGGTCATTTTAGCGACACTACTAACAAGTGAAACATTCAACTTTTTTTGAACACTTATCGTTCGTTGAGCGATTACTTTCGGGAAGCCGAATATTCAGAAACGCTTGTTTTGAAAATGATGACAACTTGTAATAAATTGACGGTGATGTTCAAGCTTAGACACATATTGTAGGAATAAGTGTTATGCGTGCTCGTGAACCAGTCAGGTCATTCTTCTTCAAAGAGATAGCTACATGAGATTAATTTATCAAGAGCCGCGTATCTAGATGCAATGGGCGAAAAATTAAAAGTTAACCCAAAAGAATTCTAGAAGTACGTCAGAACCAAGCGAACAGCGAAGGATCCTATTCCAGATATCATAGATGGCAATAATTATGCCGGTGACCTTAAAGGAAAGGCTGAAAAGTTCAGTAACTACTTCGAATCCGTATTCGTACAGTCGATCCCCCAGGCCAGTGGCCTGAAAACTGCTTTGAACTTACCACAAATGAGTGATATATCCTTTTGCGAGCAGAGAATAATAACCCTACTACGAAAAGTGAATGTGAAGTCAGCCCCCGAACCCGATCACATTTCGAATTGTGTATTAAAGAATTGTGCTGCACCGTTTGCCCCTTTTCTAACAATTCTGTATTAAAAGTTATTTGATTCCGGTGCTTTACCACGTGACTGGAAAACTGCAAATGTAATTCATATGTTCAAAAGCGGCAATAACACACAGAGTCGAAACTACGGACCTATTTCACTAACTAGTGTTTCATGCAAGGTACTAGAGCATGTCATTTGCTCTAACCTAATGGCTCATCTACAAGAAAAGAATTTTTTCACCCCAGCACAGCATGGTTTAGGAGAGGTCTCTCATGCGACACTCAATTGATTGAGTTTACTCATGATATAGCTCTGTCGATTATAATGGCAAACAGGTAGACTGTATTTTCTTAGACTTCCAAAAGGCCTTTGACTCGGTAGCACACAATTCATTACTTGTAAAACCGTCGGCACTTAATTAATATTCCGACGGCTCTTTTCCAGTGGATTGAGGCTTACCTTACTGACCGAAAACAGTGTGTTGTTCTTAACGGAACAACCTCGTCACATAAAACAGTCTTGTCAGGTGTTCCTCGGGGATCTGTATTCGTGCCTCTTCTTTTTTTTATATTTATCAATGATCTAGGCGAAGGAGTATCAAGCTGTCTCATATTGTATGCCGATAACTGTTGTCCTTACCGTGAAATTAATAGTTTGAATGACAGTGTACAACTACAAAGTGACCTCGACAAGATACTACTATGGTGAAATACGTGGAATATGACGCTAAATTTTTCTAAATGTAACATTGTCCAGTTTTTTACAAAACGTCATACTCTAAATACGAAATACTCTCTTGATGGAGAAAGCCTCACTATTGTATCCTGCTACAAATACTTAGTGGTTTTATACAAAAATAACTTTTCCTGGAATGACCATATTGATTACGTAGCAGCGAAAGCTAGTCGGGTCCTCAACTGCCTAAGGCGAAACTTCAAGCAAGCTCCTCCTTAGTTAAAAGAAAGTCTTTACTTTTGAAATGTTCGCACTATATTAGAATATGGATGTTCCGCTTGGGACCCCAGTACAAATACATGTATTGACGAATTAGAGCGCATCAAAAAGCATGCCGCAAGATTTGTGTCATCGAACAACGATTTCAGAAAAAGCTCTTCCGACATACGGGACAATCTTGGATGGCCGTCTTTGCTGGACAGGCGGAAATACATGCACCTGAAACTGTTCCACAAAGTTTTTATAGGTGCAACAGACTTAATGAAAGAAACCTACATACTTGATCCTACCTATAGATCTGCCCGCGTAGACCATTCCCTGAAGGTTAGGGAATATAGCTATCGGATCAACCTATATAAACATTCTTTTTTTCCGAGTACAGCCCATGACTGGAATTGTCTCCCGAATGAAGTTGTACTGTCGTTGCTGACCTCCTTTGATGAATCCCTCGCAGAATGTTTGTTTAACTAGGTTTTACATGACATATGTGGGATATTTTGAGCTTTAGCTCACCATTTACAGCTTCTTCCAAGTTGTGTTTTTTACTCTGTCTTTCTTATGAGGTTATGTATCTATAAAGTTAATTTATGTTTAGAAGTTTACTTTTAATATTATGTTTTGTTACTTTTTCGTGTTGCACAATTTGTATCAACCTCTTAGTAACGTGATGTTTAGTCTTTTTATTATGTTATTTATGTTTAGAGTGCTGATGTTATCTTCATTCTTACATAATGTTTGTTGCTTTTCATGTTGTATATACTACCTGTATCTTTTCCTGTTTCTTTCCCCCTACAATAATGCCCAGTTGGGCGCTGTAGGTATCTTAATAAATAAATTAATAAATAAAAAACCACCTTGAAAGATTTGGTGGAGTGAGAATGTCAAGCTCGTCCCTTATGTAATTCGTGCCTCTATTCAATAAATATTGAATTTGTGTATATTGGTACTGCTTCGGAATAAGCGTAGGTAAACGTGAGCCTAAATGTGAATCCAGGTAAGGCTGATAGTAATGCTGGAGACTAGTAGATATGACCATAGGTAGGCAAAGAAAAGTGGAACTCACTCAGAATCACTAAACGAATACATCTTGTGCTTTGTACTCCCTCGGGCTCAAACTCACTACACTTTTTCTGAACCGAGCTCACTCGGCTTCACACTCACAAAAACTTCCTTTAACTGGACTCACTCGGACCCCCACCCACCAAAATAATAATCACCCAGACTCACTCAAGCTAACGGCTTCATCTGAGTCTGAGTGAGCTGACTTATGATTGAGTTCGCCTACCTATGAGCCCAAGACACTGCAACATAAAGCAACTTCAGTGCATGGCGCTTAACTACGTAATTGACGTTAGCCCGACGTGACGGCTGTGTCGTAGGACTACATTGTAATGTTTACAAAACTGGATAGCGAAAAGTGCAACCACAATAGACCATAGCGCTTACAGATCATTCGCTTGCACGTGATGACCCAGTGAAATTAATCGTGGATCGTAGATTTCCCGCCGCGGCAACTTCTGTACAAGACGCGCGTATGTTCAAATGTACAAGCATGAAAGGTAGCTGCGAAATTCCGTCGGTGTGTAGTAGGGAGCACGTCTTTGCATATGACGTCAGTTTTTTTTTTCTTTATCGTGAGGATTTTGCAGAGAGCCACGATGGAGTCGATGAGATTTTTCCAGTGCTGATGTGCAAACTTTCCAGAACTGTCATTCACGACGGAGCTACTCGTGGATGATCAACTACGCTTCATAGACATTAGCATAAAGTTGAGTGCATAGCACACTTCCAGGGCGTACTCACGTCTTTCAAAGAAATACTTGCTTCTATTTCCAGTGCATCATTCTAAGCTTGATATTTTTTAGCGCGAAACTACTCCACAAGACAGAAGACACAGTGCTTTCTTCTCTCTGGTTTTTCGTGGAGTCAAGTCGCACTGCAAAAAAAATCTATCTTTCCGAAAAGTCTCTTACACGTTTTTGGCAAGCCTGCTTGTGGATATTTTTATTTAGTAATACTGTCGATTCCGTCAGGTATTCTTATGGGAGCGGGTATAAGTGTCTAAAAATATGTGTACACACAATATAACAACTCTAAAGCTAGAATATTACACAATATTACAATTGCAAGAAAAAACATCATACAGAATGATTACGACGATAGACCTTCGTTATCAAGGAGTGCACATGTTTCAGCCACATCTGCATGTGCAGTAAAAAGTAACAGCGGTAGAGAAAGGCTAGCTCGCCAAGATACCGAATTCAAAAGACTTCCATCATTTCGGACCACAAAGATCAGTCTGAAAGAAGAAAGATAATGAACAATACAATCCTGATAGCGTCGCTATCTTGAAGTTGAGAGAACGGTTGGGACAGCCATGATTGATTGATATGTGGAGTTTAACGTCCCGAAACCACCATATTATTATGAGAGATGCCGTAGTGGAGGGCTTCGGAAATTTCGACCACCTGGGGTTCTTTAATGTGCACCCAAATCAGAGCACACGGGCCTACAACAATTCCGCCTCCATTGAAAATGCAGCGGCCGCAGCCGGGATTTGATCCCACGACCTGCGTGTCAGCAGACAAGTACCTTAGCCACTAGACCACACAGGCGGGGTGGTTAGGACAGCCAGTTCGACAAATTTGTTCACAGTGGGTTGCGCAACCACCGTCTCGGGTAAAGCATTCCACTCTCGCACTGCCCGTGGAAAAAACGACAGACTAAAAGTATTGCTGGTGCATAAGTATACGTTCAAACCATGGACACCACCTGTTCAAATGGACTTCCTCTTTTCAAATTTCTGCTTCTCCACAAACCTCCGGCTCATTCAGATTGCCTTCCATTCGCACTTCGGACCCACGTAATTCAAGAATAGCTGATATTTGAGGTTTAACGTATCCAAGCCACCATTATATGATTATGAAAGACGGCGTAGTGGAGGGCTCCGGAAATTTCGACCACCTGGGGTTCTTTAACGTGCACCCAAATCTGAACACACGGGCCCACAACAATACCGCCTCCATGGGAAATGCAGCCGCCACTGCACATGACTGTAACCGATCACTTTGAATGAAGCCATTACGATATTCCACCGGTAGTTTAATGTGTGGGGTTCTACAACCAGCGTCAAAAGTATTACTTCTCTTTCCTCAAAATAAATACAACTAAAATCTCACTCCACACACATTTGGTGCGAACAATTTCATTCTTTTTATTTCATTATAAAACACGCATGGCTACAGCATAATTAAATACTTTAGCAAAATGCTCATACAGTGAATGACCGAAACTCGCGGCAGGTAACATTGCTTTCTTTTCTTCAAGGTAAAGAGATATTGAGTGCCTTGGAGTTATGCTATCTAAATACAACTAATTCATTGACAGCGCATGACAATTTGACAGTGCAGGACAATTTTTCCTGAATGGGATATGATCGTGTGATTCCCTCATTTTCGTTTATTGTTTCTTGAGTTATTTGGTCAGGTCAAGCAAATAAAGTGTTTGCATTCGGTTGGTTAGTACTGCATATCCCTAACTATTTTCACTAGCGCAGCAACTGCATCACACAGTGATCCTGTCGACTGCGCCAAATTTTGTGCAGTCCACCAGTGATATCACCACCACGGCAGTCGCTATTTGCATCCACGAATTCTTCATGTATTCACTGTCAGATTATTTTCTACTTTCTTAAGGTGATCTTTGCACTTATTCACAGCTTAAAATACTGAATATCTTCTTGCATGCTATGGGAACTAGAAACAGCTTGAGACGTCTCAAAATGGCTGATCAGTTATCAGGCCTGATATATAAGAATAATGCCCTACAATTACCTTCGTGTGTACTCAAAGTATAAAAAAGAAAAAAACAACATACTTTCTTTTGTACCTCTCCCCTGCCATTTCGAACTGCGTGCACATGCACGAAACATCTAACATTAATTCCTAATAGTATAACCAAAGATAAGAGACCCGGCACACCCGCCTCTGTCTTGATGACGAATGAAAAAATTGAACAAGGTGAAGCACGCATATAGGTCACAGTACTCGCAAAGCTAGGTGACTAGTACCCACTGAAATATTCCAACTTGCGAAATTGGTCAGTTAGTATATATACACATATATTGAGTTTGGACTTCTCCGAAAAAAATACCACACGATCACTTACGCATATATCCAAGGCTATCAAAGGTGAAGGCTATATTTTTTATTATTCTCTTTTTTAGTCAATATTGATCCTTCAACCCCCCTCCAACAGAAGCTCTGTGCACCATACGGTATCTTGCATTGTCTTCGTGATTGGCCTCACCTTTTACCAAGTGACGCTGTGATGTAATCACGTCGCATTAAGAAGGCACTTACGTGACTCATCAGTCACATCATTACGAGCTCACTGCACGACGTCATCCCATAAGGATGACTCCTTACATCAGTTCCGGTTGACGCGGGCGCTGACGGTCACTTCTCTTTAGTTCAGGCGTCTGAGGCTTTCGCGTTAACGAAATCCTGGCTCAATCCCTGCTATAGCCAACAGTTTGTACGGCCTGTACTGACCAGGTCTGGTAGTACGTGAGTGAATACGGCAGACCAGATCACCAATGTTCACAACTCTAAGAAGAAGAGGACGGCAAGGAGGGAGGAGATTGCTAAACTACTTTTCGCGTTTTTAAAAAGGGTCTCGCGTGCTCGGCCGGCCCCTGATCTCTCCATCGGCACTGCAAAAACTCCAAAACGCGCGAGGTTCGCCCGCTACCAGCACGAAAATCGTGCCCTGCGAAAACAATAGCATATCGAGCAGCATACCAAGGTGCGCCTTTGTGTTTGCGCAGGCAATAATTAATTGCGCAGGAGTATTTAGTTCCTGCTGCTGCTTCCCGCTGCTGCCACGACTGCCGGCAGCGAACATCTCAATCCGCGCGTACATGGGCATGAAAGTGATGCTTATCCCCATCGCACGCCTCGTTGGAAGAACAAAGCCGCTTTCAGCGTCAGCTACATGTGTAAGCAGATGGAGGGGGCGCTACCTTAAATCAGATAAAACTGCTGTCCGTACGTTGTTTTCGCTTCATCTTATGGAGGCTCGTAGTCGCTATGGCAGTTTGGCCGAGAGCCTGCTGAATATGGTTGCTCGTATTGTTTCTCCCTACGTTTCTTTCGATTTCTTGTTGCTTTCTTTTTTCTAGTGTGAGCTCCACTGGCCGAGGTAGAGCAGTTTTTCACGGCTCATCGAGAACCGTTCTGCGCTTGCCCGAAGAACAGTGACGTCATGCGGCACATAGCTGGTGCACCAGAGAAGGCCTGGAAGCTCCTGGACTGACGCGTCACTAGTGAGATGGCGCGCGACTCGCATCAGCTTGCTCGTTAGTCCAAGCGACCATCCACCATTCGTTGCTCATGCTACGTATATGCTGGCATAGCCGAGCTAACCCACTGTTGATTTTTTCAACCTGATTCAGAAAAATAAAGGAAGAAAGGAAATATTTCGCTCCTTGGATCCAAACTGGTAACATTTCTTTTTGTTACTTATTTATTTATTTATTTATTCATTCATTTATTTATTTCTCGTCCTCTTTCTATTCCTTACCCTGAAGCAACGATACGCTTCTCTAATTGACAGTGAAGAAACACAAACACAGCTGTCAACACCGGCAGGGTGCATTACAAAGACTTCGATGCTTTCTCATTCTTTTTTGTTATTGCAAGCACTGCTGATGCCATGATCGGTGCTTGTGTATTTTGACTTGGACGTTGTATTTTGACTTGTTGTCTTAAAGAATCGGCCATTTGTAAAAGATCGCGTGTTGCACATAACACAGTCGTGCTGATCAGACAGAATTCGCGCTTACCTGAACTTATGAGCGCATCCTACGCGTTAACCTGCGCATGAACACTCTGCGGAAATTATGTCTGTGAGCTCAGGACCTCTGCAACACGGATACATGTGCCGAGAGCTGGTTGAACGTGTAGTCTCATTATCCTTCCTGAGGAGCTTCAAAATGCTATAAAGGTATGGAAGAATAGTGGCAACATTTGACGAAATACGTTACGTGAGGATAAATCTTGCACCTGCCAACAAATTTACGTAATTTTTAATAAAAAAAGATTGCGGCTGGACTGCAGAAATGTGCGAAATTGCAAAGATTTAGGAGCATAAAGGCGCGAAAAAGTGTCGAAGTGCACTTTTCAGTGACGAAATCAACGCGTGACTCTTTCGTTTATCTTCCAAGCTCTTCCAACCGAGCGCGTACTTCAAGTGTTTTTTTTTGTTGTTGTTGTTGTTTTGTTTTCTGTATCTAAAAAGTCTTGAAGAAGTTGAAGTGGTCTGACTTTAATGGCTTCGTTTCAAGTTAAGAGCGGTATTGTTCACACGATATCGTAGCGCAAGTACACTCAAGGTATGGTCTATTTATAAACAAGATAATGAATGAAAATATTTGAATATTTTGTAAGGAAGAGCCGGCGTCATCGATATGGCGTCTCTTCTCTCCCGTAATAATGTAATGAGGAGGCGAGCACAGGTCCGATATGCTAGCCACTGGCTATGCCACTGCCTGCGATGAGCAATTCGTAAACGGAGGGTATGTGCTGAAGTCCACGTTTCGACCAGCAGACTTGTGTTCGGCAAGGCGGCAACAGCAGCTCGAAAACAGCCCAGAAGCAATATTGAAGCAGACTAGTCTGCATGTCCAAACGTGAGCTCTATCACACACCCTGTTTTTACGAATTTTTTTTAAGGTTGACTCAAGCATTACGCAAAGGCAATCGAGCGCCAAAGTGTGTGTGCTTTTACCATGCACATGAACCATGCACATCAGGGCCATGCACATCATGCACATCATGCACATCAGGGCCATGCACATGACCATGCACATCAGGGCCACCTCCTTCTTTTTTCAGTTATATCTTCGACGCGCAAGTTTTCTGCGGCCCACTTACCCACAAGCGGAGACCGCCCTCGTACGCATACGACCGGGCGCGCATGAAGCACGTCAGAAAGTCAACGCTTGCAGCGTTCCACCTGCTTCCGGCAAGAATAATCGCCTGAGCGTGGGATCCCATCAGCCTCGGCATTCCGTTATAGCACAGCCGACTCTTTATATAGTTGGTTAGCAATAAGCGAAATAAAATGAGCCTCGTACATTAAAAAGTCTGGGCGAAAGCGCCAAGAGCTAAATAGGGCATGCGTGTAATGCACGCACGGTAAGTTGCGAGAATTGAAAAAAAAAAACGAAAATGTATAGCCAGGCATCCTAGTGGGCTAAACTGAAACATAACATTAGAAAATGTTAAAGTGTGAAGTTGAAGCAAAGCGTGAAGATCTTGATAGGCCCTGCCCGCGTTTGCACAACGCGGTAGGCTCAGAGCAACCCAAAGTAAAAGAAACACTCGAGCGAGGAAGATGAGAAGATTGTGGAGAACAAATAGATACTGCGCTGGAAAGCAGCGGGTGCAGAGGGGATCAAGACATCTTGTACGCCAGCGGCCCGGAATTAATTACTACAAAGTGGCCAGTCTCCGCGTTCTCATCGTCGCACGCCTGGTGTCGAGATTAACATCTTATAGGGGCGAGCGCTGGGCGCACAAATTTCGCGGCTTTTAGAGTTTCCAGGTCGAGAACGCAAGCTTTGCTCAATCGTGTTCACTTCGAAAAAGCGTGCTTCCGTTGTTTTTTTGTTTTTTGAAATGAAATGAACTGATTTTATTTCTGGAGAGATACAGAAAAACGAAGCGAAGCTAAAGGCCACTCGGCCTGACGTGACTTCGCTACGCGAAAAAAGTTCAGCAAACAGTGCTACATTTAATAATAATTATCACAATACAAGGAGCAGCATAATAACAGAAACACAGAAATAGCATAAAAGCAAAATAGGTGACATATAAGTACAAATAATAGGCTGCATAGACACACAGAATCAGAAATCGAGGATTTTTCCATTACATATCCAAAAAAACACATATATTGATATATTCATATAAACCACTCACATATTCATATATACATCTGCCCATATGTACGTACATGCTACTGTATATACACGCGTTTTGTACCTAAAGGTGAGAGTATATGTGGAACCTAGCCAGAAGTTTATTCGGGAATTTTTTTCATTCGGGAAGCTACGAAACTCGAGATTGCCATCAGGGTTCTCGGCTTACTGTTGCCCGGCAGCTGACGAGACGATTCCTCGAGGAATACCGGACTGGTAATGCGCGGTTGCGGTGAGATAAAACTTGGTAAAATTAAATAATCAGGTGTCAAGCCCAATGATTGCGGTCATTCCTCATCTTCACGGCGTCTCGCATCGCATCGAAAAGAATGTGAGAAGCGTAGACATTCATGTAGTATTCAACGTCCCAAACAAGCTGGGAACTCTTGTGAACACAGGACTTCGACGTGCACCAAGAAGCACATCATGTTCTTCGTTGGGTGCCGAAGGAACATCGTATGTGCGATCCCTCTGACGTGCGGACTGGTGTATACGTTGTCCAAACGGGGTGGTGTCTCAATGAACGTCTAAGGGAACACAATAATACGTTAAAGAGTGGAACGGGAAGCAACTTCGGCCCCGCCGCGGTGGTCTAGTGGCTAAGGTACTCGGCTGCTGACCCGCAGGTCGCGGGCTCGATTCCCTGCTGCGGCGGCTGCATTTCCGATGGAGGCGGAAATGTTGTAGGCCCGTGTGCTCAGATTTGGGCGCACGTTAAAGAACCCCAGGTGGTCAAAATTTCCGGAGCCCTCCACTACGGCGTCTCTCATAATCAAATGGTGGTTTTGGGACGTTAAACCCCACAAATCAATCAATCAAGCAACTTCGCTCTCCATTGCAGCAAGCAGTGTGCGTCAGGCCACTGCGCACCTGAGCTTGAGAAGACGCGAGTTCTAAGACGTTATAAAAGGAAACAGGAGCGAGAATTATTTGAGGCGCATGTCATCAAAAAGTTGGACAGCACATGCATCTGTCAACCATCTGTTGTCTTGTTTTCTTCTGAAGCAGACTATCTCGGCAATTAGAGTGGTAGGCGGCTTAATTTGGTTTTTATCTTGTTTGTCAACGTGGCAGGGCTATCGTATCACGTGGTTTCTCGGCTTCGTGTGTGCAACGAGCTCAAAAATAAAGCTTAGTTGCGAGTGCGCCACTTTTCTGTAAACTACTTGTTCTTATAATTTTGTACGCAGCGCTACGCCCAATTATTACAATGAAGTACCAACTATAGCCTGCATAGACACCCTTGTTCAATACCTAACCCCAACCACCTACATACAAACATTGGCTCTTTCGTCGGCGATACTAATGTCAACGTTGTTAGATTCTGTTATAGTATTTCAGATCAGGAATGAGGGCACATGTGTCTAAGCTCTCTAAGCCGACTAAATTGCCGGCAGTATGGCGATTTCCACTAAACCCGGACAAGTACCACAGTTCTGCAATCATTTACTGCGAGGGCACCTCCGGACTCTTACAGACGACAGCAAGCTTTTGTAACGAACAACTGTCCAAACTGGTGGTGACCATGACATGTCCCCATGTCTAAACTTATTCCGGCGGTCGCAAAGGGCTATCCAATGACCTTCGACATAATGATCTAAGATACGAAATTCCTAAGCACTGCCGAAGTGACGGACTATGTGTTATCCGTTCGTGGTTTGCTGGATGATCGCTTCTCCGAATCACACTTGAAGTCATACATTCGCTGACTTAACAGGGTGGGGGGAGGGGAGGGTTATTACACTACATTAGTTTCCAGCATACAGCAGGTGTCATGTGTAGCGTGAAGATACTGACACCCTCCTTTATGCATACAAAATTTTTGGCTGCAGCACAGCGAGCTAAAAAAAGATAATGAGCATTGCGTATGCGACCTTAAAGCCACATTCTCGAAGTTAGCACTTCGTGACCTTTGACCTCGGGCCACCTCTCTATGCGCTCTACCAACGTACACTCTGATTGTTCTCTAAGACCCGGCGCAGCCGAGGTTAATTAAAAGTAAACGAGACTTATTGATCAGGTACGCAATCTTTGTCCTCAATCTGACTTCGTGGAATGCGGTCATCGCGTGATTTGTTTGCTCATGTACAAAGTGAGGCCCCCCCCCCCCCCCCTCACACAAACCAAGCTACGGTGAACGATCCAAACGGTCAATAGCGGACCCACCGAAGAACCACATATAAAACTTTAAAGATATAAATCTGACAAAGATACACCCCACTGAATTCTTACATGTGGTGACCCACGTAAGAACGCACGTACAGCTTGCTCGGGTCTTGGTACAAGAGCAGCAAAACACACATCGGCACTACTAGTACAGAAGTAAAATCCACATCGTGACGTGCGAATGGCAGAACCACGCACGAGAACGTTTGAGATTACGAACGCGCGCAGCTTGTGGATCGTCCTATCGATTCCTCAAAGATAACGATCGAATTCGGGGATTTCCCCACACAGTACTAATCGGACAAGGCATCGGTAGGCCCAACAGCGCATAGTATTTATTTTTGTTACTTTTTCGTTTGAACAAATAGCGTGAAATGAGGCAGATGAAAAAAAAAGCAAGGAATGTACGAATAATACAATCACCGTCTGCTCTTTGTAAATACTTTTTTTATTTATCAGAACCAGTGTAGAGAGTTTAGGGTCATATAGCAGCCCGCTAACAGGTATCGCGCCAACAGGCCTGCGACCTTTGACTACGGTCCATCCATCATTATGGGGAGAGAGGGGAATGTGGCCGCTTACGGCGCCAAAGAAAGTAACGCATGGCAGATCTGTGTGGGTTTTGGGAAAATAACACGCTAAAAGAACCGGGATCACTGACGCCTCACGCCTGGTGCGTGTGTGTGCTTGATCGTCGGTACATCGCAGTACGGTGCAGTGGTGTGTCGACGCGTATACTGGAGTATAGTTCCGCCGCACTCACGTAAATTGCGGAAGTGTAGGCACGATCTCACTATAATTTAGTTACGTGCAGTTAGAATGGTGAGAAACAGAAAAAGCAACGGCTTGTAATATGAAAGTGGACAGTTTTTGCCGATATTTATAATTTTCTGAGATGGTGATTGTCGAAGGTGCACGTTGACTTGTAAACTGGTGTATATCGCGTTCACAACAAAATCAATAGATTACGAAAGTAATGCAGCGTGTGCCTATGGAAAATAAAAACAGTTACCAGTGGTACAAGAAAGAAGTATAGAAAACGAAACTAAATAGGAAAATTTCCAAAACCTGGAGTCAGCTGACGGAAGGCATGGTTGATTTGAGATTCCCGACGTAGACACTCATTATGGAAAGCAGAGTCAAGAACAGTCGTGATGGTCATGTCGAAAAACATTACGACGATGGCAATCCGGATGATAGCACATCGTGCAAGTATATACAGTCTTTCGAAATAAAGAAACCAACATTGATACTTTGTGAGCAGACCTCGTGCAAAGGCTTTAAGTTTAACAGCGTAAAGGGGATAACGCTAGATTACAGGCGCAATGTTATGATGAAAGCAAATGTGCAAATCTTGACATTTACTGTTCTTCATGTCTAATGATGTTCACTAGAAAATTGAGAGATGTGATCAGTGGTCAGAAAGGCGCCGATTAATGCACAGCGTGCTGTGAAGAACATAGAGCTTATAGTGTATACTTACAGCACACTTAGTGCATTTTGAGACATTATCTCAGTTTTTCGCGACGCGCTATTATTGTGGGTGTCGATAGCGGGCCATTCATCCCTTTGTCCATGCGTCCATCAAACCGTTTGTCCGTCCACCCATCCATCCATTCATTCATTTCTATAAATAAGACATCAAAACGAATTAGCATGGCTGCTAAAGACTACAATACAACAAAGCGTTGTCAAGCTGCCCCCTAATAGATCACGAGACTGCATTGAAAAGGGTGTAAACAAAAGCTGAAAATCGTAACTCCAAGGCTCCGTCTATGAGCTGCTTTATGAAACACGTGTGAACTTCCCGAGATTAAGCCATGCACTTGTAACTACTTTCACGTGGATAAAATTTATACAGACTCTTTCTGGCCACTTTCGCAGTTTTGGTCAATACAGTGTAAATAATTTTCCTGGTGACACAGCACGTGCAAATACAAGCTTAAAATAATTTATTGAAAAGCGTTACCCTCTTACGCAGGTGTAAAGCGTAAGCTATGGAAGGCAAAGTAGACGAAAAGTTCGGCAGTTTTGCCCAATAGGGGTACCATGCCTTAAGAAGCGTGAAGACAGGCAGTTTTCTGTGTTTCTCAACGGTCTTCTTTTTGTTCCCCCCTCTCGTGTTTTCCTGCTCTATAATTAGGTTTTTTTTTTTCCACTTTATTTCTAGATATTACTCTTATTCTTCCCATTCCTCCCCTTTTTTTGTTTCTTTCCTCTACCATTTCTGATGCATGGTTTGTGTTCTCGTGTTTTTCCAGACGTATAGTATATAGTAATGCCCGTACTCTATCTCACGATTCAAGGTGCTCAAAGTACAAGTGGAACAGGATTCCTCTTTGGCGCTGAGCGAGCGCTCAACGGACTATAGTTGTTTATAATATATTCAAGTTTTTCATGCGTTAATATCACCATCAAGGCGCTCCAAAACAACACGAAAAAGACTTCTCTATAGGTGCGAGCGTGCCCTCAGTATGCCTACAAGTGGCTATACTGCAATGTAGTTTCGCCTGCGCTACGCCAAGCGACGAACGACAGCGTACGACAGCCTGGCACTGCAAAGTGTTCCGCACTGAAGAGGTGTAGTTTCCCTGGTTCGATCTGGCACTCCTACGTGGTATGCCACTAAGAGTGCAGTAAGTATACGTACAAGGACGCATGATAACCACCTAACACTGCTGATGCTTCACGCTATGCCTGCCGCGCATTTGCCGGACGCCTTACCTCTTCATTGCTCTTCAATGAACTAAGGGCTTGGTGTCCGCTCTTCCGACCTAGTAGCTGGCATGACATGGCCGAAACATGCAAGTACTAGTTTCATTTCTCTCGCGTCTATTAAACTTTTTGAATTTCTTTAGGACATGATCGTAGATCGTCTGTCAGCCCCGGGTACTCTCAAAGCTCCCATTTGTACAATTCTACTACTGCTGCTGCTGTCGCTGATCCATTATGACGGGAAACGCTATAGGGTAATTACGAGGAGAAGTTTAAGTTTTGAGGCCCGACATATATGTCCCAAAAGCTTTGAAAGTGTACGCCCATCGCTGTCTCTTCTAATACTATTCGTAAAGTTTATTTCGAAGAGCCAGAATCTTTTATAGGAGGCAAATAACTCTTCCGGCCTCACACGTTCTGTCTCAATAACGCTCGCCCCCGTTTACGGATGAACCCAATATAGTAAGTCAACCTGTCAGCCCAACAGCACGTCACGCTGCACGCAACTAAACATTCCCGCTTGAGTCCCATCACACCGGCGAAACGCCACGTCTTGCTCCTGCCTTCCGCTATGTTGGAGATCCACTCGCTGCGCGGAGCTAAATGTCCAGTCGACTTCGGCTCTCTCGTGCGATCGCTTTTGCGTGCAAGCCACCGCAGCGCTATTAGAAGGTAGCCATCCGCGGACGCCATCGCCATCCATCTTCCTGCCACCTTGCCCTGGTGGTCGCCACGGTATAATGCCTTTTTTAGGCTTAGGTGTGGGTGGTGGTACCCTGTCTATGCAGGTCGATGCTGAGAGATTGCCAAGGGCGATATAGAATAAACGGAGGCTTGCTTTCGTGCGTACTTTGGTGCAGCGTCGTAGTCTTCGTTCTCGTGCTCTTGGTTTAGAGCAATCTTCACCAAAGTGAGCGGAAAGCCGGATTTCTATCTCCCTCGCTCCCTCGCAAGTCACGAAAGTGTTTCGATGTCTTCGATCAACATCCGCCAGGTTTCGGTCATAATTACAAATAATCAGGTTACTGTGCAGGGGCGAGAGCAACTTCCGGGATTACCATCGTGTTACGAATCAAGTTCGCCTATCTTTGTACTGGGTGCACTGAAACACTGGATATATTACGCACCAAATCTAGGATCTGAATATGCCAGGAACACCCACAACCACTACTGCTAATTGCATTGCAAGAAGAAAAGTATCCTAGCTATGTCCACTGCTTCTTTTTTTTTTTTTAGTGTGTCCTGACTAGACGCATATAAAACTCTCTTTAGGGAGTCCCTTTAACTCTATTGGAGTGATCTGCGTCACACGGCTCTTCGAAGTTATCTCCATTGAGTGTTCAGATTTCAGGGTAAAAAGAGTTATTTATGTTGCAAGTCGTCAAGCGTAACAAAAGAGTCAAATGGTTCTTTTTTTTCTACTTCACTAACCTTCTCTCAATGTCAACTGAAATGTGGGCTGTCACCTTTTCCATGATGAGAGGAACATGTCCATTCTGTATAGACCAATTAATTCAGTTGTTGCTCCCATGCATAAACAACAACCTGAGTCGCTTCTGATAATAATTTTTGGTGCATAACTTCCCAAAACCACTACATGACTACGAGAGACGCCGTGATTGAGGTGTCCGAAAATTCCGACCTCCTGGAGTTCTTTGAAACGCACCTAAACCTAAGCCCACGGGCCTCGAGTATTTTCCGCCTCCATCGCAAATGCGTCCGCCACGGCTGGGACTCTCTCCCGTGAACTGCAGAAAAGCGTTCGAGTATACCACGACCACAAGATCATCTTGGCGGGTTCCGAGTTGGTTCTCTCCGAGGAGGTTTGATTGATTTAAATGTGGGATTTAACGCCCCAAAACCACCATATGATTATGAGAGACGCCGTAGTGGAGGGCTCCGGAAATTTCGACCACCTGCGGTTCTTTAACGTGCACCCAAATCTGAGCACACGGGCCTACAACATTTCCGCCTCCATTGGGAATGCAGCCGCCACAGCCGGAATTCGATCCCGCCACCTGCGGGTCAGCAGCCGAGTACCTTAGCCCCTAGATCACCGCAGCGGGGCCCCAAGGAGGTTTCTCTCTAGCTTTTAAGTATCGAAGCTCTATATGACTCGGTTCTGACAGATACTGTCCACGGACCAAATAAGCGCAGAACATTATTTTTGAAAACCAACTGATTACCTTCACTAATGCAGCGTTTTTCGCTTCGAAAGGAAGTGGAAATGGCGTAAGATGAAATATAAATGTACAGTATTTCAACGACAGGGTGAAATTGCACAAAAATATTGCGTCAGACACAAGATTACTTGCATAAGAACGGAACGGCATGCAATTTTTTTTTTACTTTGTAAGCAACAGGATAACAATACGGGGGTGGTTTGGGTGTCAAAATTATATGATTATGAAAGATGCTGTAGTGGAGGGCTCCGACAATGTTGACCGTCTGGTGCTCCTTGAAGAGCGCAGGCATCGAACAGTACTTAAACCTCTACAGTTTCGCCTTGCTCGAAATGTGACCACCAGGACCGGGATCGCATCCGCGACTTTCGGCTCAGAAGCCGAGAACCCTAACCACTGATCGACCGTGGCTGACTGGCAGCAACAGGATTCAATATTTGCTACATAGCTTCATTTTGATACCACCGTTGACCGCTGTTCATCAGGCACTACGCGATATGCGCAAAGGAAGCAGGATACGTGGGCGTACTTGTCCTGAATTCCTCAACCTATTCAGTATTGATGCCAACAAAATTAGTGATAGCAATATTCACTATACCTAACCCACCGTAGTTCCACCTTCACTGGTTTCCACCTTGAGAGTAGTAACGCCGCGTCTTTGTCTTCTTTTCGTTTCGCGTGCTAACTAGCGACCTAATTGGAGCTATTCAGAAGAGCTGCCTACCGCACTTCTCAGACATCTCAACTCAATCATTGAGCAAACAAACTATCAGAAGGGGTCAGAGCGAAGCCAGCCGCAGTGCTCGGAACACCGCGATCAAACAATGTGGCAGAGCAAACTTCCAAGGCAAACAATGGGGAAAGGAGATTTTCGTGGGAAGAGGGAGAGGGGAGGGCCGTTGTCTAACCACGACGCTGAATGCCGGCTATTCGTGAGAGATGCGATGGCGATTAGAGAGCCGCCCGTGCCGCCACCAGCGAGCTGTGCACAAGGCGTGAAGTGAACCACCCCCGTTGCCATAACGTGCGCCACATCCGGTGGCATGGGCCCACGAATGAAGATCTCAGGGTGGATCACAGCAGAAGCTGCCGCCGCTAACGGGTTGGCATGCACACGTGTTCATAAGGAACGACTGTAAGGGTTATACAAACAACTTTGTGGGAGTGCAATCGTGCATGGGTTAAAGAGTTGGTCGCCACCCCTTGGATGGGGTTAAGTTCCGCCCGCGCTAACAAAAAATTGCTGAGCACTTTGTAGAGCTGGGTAGTGTGGGCTTCCTCCCGGAGCAAATCTGTGCAGCGTGAACGAAGTCGCAGCGACCGTGGGGCACCGATCGCTAGAACTGTGCGACTGTTCAAAAATTTTGAATGAAAAATAGAACAACGCTGTATTCGACTCGAGCTCGAATCTAATAGGCCATGTTCGAAAAAAATGAATACTTCTTGAAACATTTTTCGAATCACAAACAACAGTGAAAAAAACATCAAGGGAATGAAACTTTGTAACACAGAGGAGTCTTCTTTTGTTACAGGGCTATCGACGACAGATTGGCAGGAAGATTAAGGTGTTCTTGCTGAAAACTTCAGTTTCGCCAAACCAACGGGTTAATCTACAATCTTCATCATGAGGATTATGATGACGTTGACTCGCGAACTATAATTATACGAGCTGTATTTAAAAAACTGTTGAAAAAGTGCCACGATGAAAAGCGTAGTCACGTCTGTATTTCAACCTTATGTAAAAACATCCTTCCGGGGCTCCCGTCACTGCTGTAAGCGATCTTGCATCAGCTCACATATTTCAGGTTTTTTTTTCCTGCTAAAATTATTCATAATTTTTCTATGAAAGGCACTGAATTATTCTTTCAAGTAAGATGTCATGGAACTATTTGTCTGTTTCTAAAATTGTTACACGACCATCTTAGGGCTACAGTGAAAATGGTTGCTTTACTATTCGAAAACTGTTTGAATATTAATCAATTCGTATTCGTGTTCGAATCGGCATCATTGCTGTACTATTTGTATTCAATTCAGTTCACATTTTGTGTTTGCACACGCCTACTGATTACAGAAGCTTAAAATCTACACCGCACTCCGGTTTCTTCGAAAAGCCGCGCAAAGTGAACAATTTCGCGCAGTTCAAATACAATGTTGGTGTGCCGTATTCGGACGGAGTTACATAAACGCTTTGTGGTGTCATCACAAATCTTAAGCGTTCCACTTTCTTCCAGTTAGGGATAATACATGAAGTTTTACGTATTTAAACCACGATACAAAAGTATGAGGGACTCCGTAGTGGAGGGCTGCGGAGAGTACGACCACTTGGCGTTCTTTCACATGCTCTGACACAGAACACGGGCCTATAGCCGTTCGCCTACGTCTAAATGGAACCGCCGCAGCCGGTATCGAACCCGGGACCTTTTTGCCATCAACCGAACACCGTAACTGGCAAGCGTTTGCGTCTGTTAATAAAACTCTTCGTCTCTATTTCTCTGAAAGTACCGCTTGTATAAGTCAACTGTAGTAGTTATAGTATAGCATTGTTACCTTGTGAATATCATTGAGTCTAACAAACGAACCCCTAAAGGGGAGACTTGATCGCCCGTTCGCGCATTCATTTTCCCGCATCCACTTGCCTAACGAGCTTGCCTCTCTCGTTTCAGAATAGCGCCCACTAAACAAACAGCCCGTGTGCTATAACAAGGCACCGCGAACCAGTCTACACAGCGTGAGCCTCAACCGCAGCTCTCGGAGTGCTGCACGGCTACTCACAAAAGAGCCCCGTACAGCTGTGGACGGGAATCGTGCGCACTTTCGCACGCTTAGGCCCGAACATAGTGTTATACTGGAGGACTGATGTGTACTTATACAAACGCCTGTCTTCTCGGCGTGGCTATCGTGGGTGCGCTTCTCCGCGGTGGGCGTTAATTGGATGGCGCGTCGGGCGCCGAGAGGAGATCATGCGGGCGGATAAGGTTCCCCGGGAGCCGACCGCTCGAGGTGGCGTTTGAAGCCGAGACAAGACGAACTGACTGGCTCGCCCCGTGAGAGAAGCTGCCGCAGCACGGCCATGGGAGTTCACTGCGGCCAGTGCGGGGAGATGTGCCTTATTGTGGACCGGATGGCTCACGCAGCCTCGTTGGGCTACCTAGCAGCATATACGAAATAGGGGAGGTTTGATCGACGGCTTGTTCCTCTGTTAGGCACTACGTTACGAAAACCGCGGAGGTACTAACAGTGGAACCGTACCATGAGAACGAAATGACTCGAAGATTAACTAAGGGTTAGAGCACATTCGGCAAGTGTTTTCAAATCAAAAATGATAGTCTACCATTATTCCTCAAGAGGGAGGTATATAACAGCTCCATCTTGCCAGTACATTTTTGTGGAGCTGAAACCCAGAGGTTTACAAAGACGGTTCAGCTTAAATTGAGGACGACACAGCGAGTGGTGTAAAAGAAAATGATGTTGCAAGAGACAAGAAGAAAGCAGAGTGAGTTAGGTAATTAACAGGGGTTGAAAACATCGTAGTGAAAATCAAGAGAAAAAAATGGACATAGGCCGGGCCCGTCACATGTGGGCAAGATAACCGCTGGTCCTTGAGGGTAGCCGACCGGATTCCAAGTGACAGAAAACGCGCGAGGGGTAGACATTAAATTAGGTGGGGAGATGAGATTAACAATTTTGCAAGTATATTATAGCAGCAGAAAGCACAGGACTGTGTTAATTGGCTGCACATGGGAGAGGCATTTGCCTTATCATTGGGCGTTTTTTTTAATATTTGGTGAACATGGAAAAGTAGGCTACGTTAGAGCCAGCTATCCAAACATCATAACAGTAATGTTTAATATGAACACACAAAAAGCAAAACTAAGAATACAATAAGAAACTATAATTCAAAGCAATATGTGCATTACTTTATACGTTATAGGACATATAATACATGAATAAGCGCAGTATGTATGGTCATATTCCAGTTAATATATCCGGATCACATTATGTCAGAAATCGCATTGTTATATCTATGCCTTCTTGAAGCAGATCCAGTGCTTCCCGGCATTCATGCCCTGACGACCAGAGGTAGATATCATCTGCGTACCTTGAAAGTGTACTGGTGGTGGTAAGAGAGTCGGCAGTTGGTGCATTACCATGTTAAATAGTATAGGGCTTAATACACTTCTCTGGTGTACACCTGCTTTCAGGCCTCTTCGCGTGCTTCTGCCCGTGATTGTCGCCATGAATACAGTTCGGCCAGTCAGAAAATTAGAAATCCAACGAAGTAGGCGTCCCTTTTTCCTAGACTATATAACCCGTATACATGTACGTGGCTGACTGTGTCAAAGGCGCGCCTTATCTCCAGGAAAGCTGCAGTTGCCATTCTTCCGAATGTGTTCTCGTGCTCCACATGAGTGACAAGGTCTAAAACAGAGTCTAAAGCCTTGCGACGTGCGTGAAAAACCTGATAATTGGTCAGGAAATCCCTCACTGACTTCTATCCACCACTGCAGTCGCTGTTGCACCATTTTCCCCATGACTTTGCTAAAGCAGGAGATTAAGCTTACTGGTCGAAACGATGACAGCACGTTGGCGGGTTTATCGGGTTTAAGAATCAGAACGACTTTTGCCACCTTCCAGGAAAGTGGCGCTGACGCACTTTTCCAGCTGTCATTATATATGCTAAGGAGCGCCGTACTACCAGAGGGTCCGAGATTACAGAGCATGCTGTAAGTGACATTATCTGCGCCTGGGGAAGTTTTTTGTCGGAAGTTACGTAAGGCAGACTACAGTTCAGCTAAGTTGAAATCTACGTCTAGGGATGAGTGCTCTTCAGTAAGTGCGTCTCGTCTTAGTCGCTTCAAAGCATGCTATATTGAAATGAACAGGTTTGTGGAACAGGCTTCTGCTGGTAGTGTTGACAAGGCGCAAAGTTTGTCAGCCATGATCTCCTCCGTCGAATTTGATGCCAACACTATCGCCCGGAAAGGATGAGTGTGAGTTACTGGAGATTTCAGAGAGAGAAATAATTGCCATACTTTTGAGACTGAAGAGTAAGGGCTTAAAGAATCACAAAACTCTCTCCATTTCTTCTGTGCGAGCTTATCAAGCTTTCTGCGCATCGCCGAGAACATCTTTTGTGCTTCTCTATACTCGTCCACGTTGCCTGTACGGCGATATCGACACTCGGCTCTTCGACGAATCGCGCGAAGTTGATGGTATTCAGCGTCTATGCTTGTGTGTCCTGGTAGAATCAAAAGTGTTTTGCTGCTAGATTCAGTATTGGTGAGCAGCGTGCTAATTAACACTTCAGTGTCATCACAATTCTGCAAACTTCTTGCATTTACGTGCCTGAATAATTGCCAATTCGTGATCCGTGCACATCTACTCCTTCTGCAATTACCATACTTCATGAGAGGATGGCCAATTAATACCAGCCGATGGTCGCGGCCATGTGACTCAATGTCCACTGTCCATCGCAATTCAGCTGCAATATCTGACGAGCAAAATGTAACGTCTAAACATGCGCTATAAGATGGTCCACGAAAAAAGGTCGGTCATCCACCATTTACGGTGCAGAGATTGTAACGATCCATAATGCTCTCTATAAGTTTTTCTCGTGAATCACAATAAGTTCCACCCCAGAAAGTGTGATGAGCATTGAAGCCACCGCACGTAATAATCTACCCAGACAAAGATGTTAAAAGGTAGTCCAAGGCAGTAGTAAGAACTGGCTTTCTTGGTTCAATATAGACACTCAGTATGTGAATTTCTCACTTCCCGAACTGAACCTTGCATGCCGCATACTCTGGAACATCCGTTGTAGATACATCTGTCATGCAACATGGTAAGCCTTTGCGTACACGCACGATTGGTCGGCTAGGTTTGTTGTCAGGGCGACATGATCTGTAAACAACATAGTTTGAAATTCTAAAGTTTGAATCTGCGCGGGCTTCTGATATTGCTAGAATGGGAAATTTTTGCTCGTAAACTAACATGCGGAAGTCACCCAGTTTCCCCCGTAGGCTTTTAGCATTGCATTGGAATATCGCGAATGTTTTAATCGACTATTCATATTTACCAGCACCGATGGAAGCCATGTTATTGGGTGCTAGAAATGGTTCTATAGCAAGCAGAACCTGAACCTCTGCTAATTATGTTGACCCTGGTGTCGTTTTGATAATGGCCTTGAGTGTGACAAATAAAATAGGCACCAGCATTTGTCTAACGTTGTCACTTGTGAGCACATTTCCCGAAGAAACTTCTTGAAGTGCTGCGGTACCTCTGGCTTTCAAGCGTCTTTGTGCAGCAGTAGGCTTTCTCTTTGAAGCTGGTACTTCTAATGGAGATAGACCTTGAAGAGGATTTGGACGTTTCAGTGCATCGGCATATAGTTTCTTTCCACGGTGTAGCTCATTCCACTGACGTTGTCGGGGGTGCTGTTTCGGTCTAGTGTTCTCCGCATTCTTTAAGTGTTTGCGATTTTACATTATGTCTGCTGTTGAAATAGGCTGCTAAATTTGTCGATATTTTACGTGCGCTCTCGTACTTTTTCTGTTTTACTTGCTTGTATTTTATTTCTTTTTTTACATCACCACGAGTCTGCGGCCAATCTGCTCAGGGTCAGGAATCCCGTCAAACTGCTTTTTAGCAGCTTTTAATTCCTGTCCTTGCATTTTTTTCACTTTTTAATGTGATTTACATTTTGTTTTGTGTTGACCATTGCCATTGTATGAAAACATTGAATCAGTGTACTTTAGCATGATTGTTGAAAAAGATTGCTAAATAAACTGAAACTGAAACTGAAAACTGAAACACTATGTCAGGATTAGCGGCTGATCGGTGGTGGTTCCTGGTTCCATATTGTAGATTTTCTTTCTTTCTGCTCATCTACTGCCTTTTTCTGGACACTTTCCGAACGAAGACAGGTGTGGTCCGTCGCAGTTAGCACATTGAGGTTGGTGACGTGACATGCAGTCCCTGTGGCTGGGAGAACCTGCACATGTCTTGCATTCTTGTGGTCATCTGCAGTATTTCGCAATATGTCCTTGTCTTTGGCATTTCAAGCATTGCACAACACCAAAGAAATCGCTCACTAGATGACTTGTGAAACCCAGCATCACCCTTGCCGGCATCGGTCGGTTCGATCGAACGTGTAAAATAACGTTCTTGTAGAAGCGAGTCTCCACTTCGCCGTTCTTGGTCTGTTTTGTTGATTATTGCCGATGACCTGAGATGACTCTTGCATCCTTCAGATATTCTAGCAGCTCTGAGTCACCGTATTCCAAAAAAAAAACGTTCTTTATCCGACCAACATTTCTCGAGTAAGGAGCAGGCGCCGTTGGTTCTACAGCGATTCCCATTAAGGTAGTCGTCGCTAGTAGTCTGTTAGCTGCTTCTAGAGAGACAACCAAAGCGAGAACACTTCCATCTCTTGTCATTCGAACTTCTAACATTTTTCCTTTGTCACGGCTAGTACCTCTGCAGCCAAAACATTTGGGTTGACATGCCCAAACGACCTGTCTTGTACAGAACAAGAGAAAACAGGTATGCCTTGCCTTTTTTGTTTCTTGTAATTCACGGCAATGAAGGGGTCGGCCTCTGGTAGGCCTTCGTTCCCATCAAAGCACGTCTCAGTGCTCTCTGATACATCTTCGTCTGTCTTATGGCGCTTTGCGGCATTTGTGGCGACGTCCTCGTTGTTCACCTGGTGTCCACTGGGAACCATCACTTCGGTTGTGACATGGTAGCTTTCCATCCTTGCTTGAGCCTTTGTGGGATCTTGCGTAGGCTGGTCACTGAACGAAGTCCCGCTGAGGTGATGATGATGACGCATTGAAACCAACCGACAATGAAGCTGAAGATCGTATACGCTACATTATTTTTATGTTTTAACTTTAGTGTTGTAATTATGACCTACAGGGAAAGCAATTGACGTGCACCAAAAATTGACTTCTTGCTGACACGGATCACGCCCACAGCCTTCAGATAACATGTACGAAGCTCTACCAGCTGAGCTACCGTGGTGGTCACTTTCCTGTCTGCGTCATTGGGCATTTATGTTCCGTGTAATCATAGAAGTATTCGCGCTGCTCGCAGCAATGATGGTGAGTGCATTTTTTTTTTGTTCCAGCTACAGTCACTTCCAGATACAGCTAGCCATGACGGCTAGCTGTGTATCAATAAGAACTAACTGATCGTGGTGCCAAGAGGAGTACAGGTGATGTTATTAGAGAGAGAGAGAGAGAGAGATAAAGATGCAAGGAAAGGCAGGGAGGTTAACCAGACGCACATCCGGTTTGCTACCCTGCACTGGGGAAGGGATAAAGGGGAGAAAAGAGGTTGCAGAAAGATGAGAAGGTACACACAATCACGAGCACACTCGGGGAGCCCACACAGTTTACAGGCGGTCGCTCAGGTTTGTTGACCTAAGGTAAAGTAGCAGTGCTTTAGTTGCTTTCTGCGCAACTGAGGCAGATGCCCAAGGTCCTAGTATTAGAAGTAATCGTAATGTGAATGTGAAGAAAGGAAAGTGGACTGAAAGACACCTTGCCAACGGCAGGATCCGAACAAGCAACCTTCTAATAACGCGTCCGATGCTCTACCACTTACCTATGATGGCAGTCACCCCCCCCCCTTTCGTTTTATGGGGTATATATGTGCATTAAACATGGGAACGTCAGTCAGCGCCGCGTGTTGGCATCGTGTTCAACGCGGAACACTCCTTTCGCCTATTGGGGTCGCGTAGCACACGACACCAACTCGAAGGTCGCAGCTTCGAAACCTGCCAATATCAAGTTATCTTTTCGTCCACTTTCCTTTCTTGGCGTTCACAATAGGACGTACTTTTCTTTACATCATTGTAACTTATTTCTCTATAATATTGTGTCTAGCTATGTAAACTAGTCCTTACATTTAGACTTATTTCCTTTGTGCCCAACTGCATTTTGCTTTTTAGTACCAGTGGGGCCGTGCTAGCTTACTGCCATCGTGAGGATCTATGCCTTATCCTGAACCGAGTGTCTGATTAAGGATGAGGGCGCTTATAAGTGGCCCATTGTTTTCAGCGTGAGTAGTTTTACGGGGCGGGAACTGTGGTTTTCGGAAACAGCTGCTGGCTCGGCCTGAAAAGATCACAGGGCTAGAGTCTGAGAAGTTGTACCTGATTATTTGAGGAATAGGACGTGCGCTTTTACTATCGTACTAAAATGTATTGAAGCTAGAATCTGAGGATATATATATCATGATATGAGAGAGACAGAGACAGGTTTATGTAGAGGTGGCAGAGTGGTCGGCCTGAGCAATAGCAATTCTCTAGCCTGCTACTTTACACCGGAGCTGCGAAAGATGAGTAAAGAGAGCTATGAATGACGATGGTGAGGTCAAAAGGTGACTATATACTGTCACTTCCAAGTGAGAAAACGTTATAGCCGTGCATATTGTCCGGTAGCTTTTAAAAAGGTTATAACGGAAATTAGACAAGAACTATCGCAACAAATGGTTTCATTGGGAAGAAAATTCAGGGGTCAGACATAGAATGCGGGGAAATATATCTCGGGATGTTAATGCTGTGAGCCACCGTTCTGTAATATATTTAAGGTGAAACACACACAAGAGCATGGCTTAAGTTTGTGGGAAAAAAATGAATTGTCTGAGCTAGAGTAGATGGAATATGCGATTTAAGACATGAACAATCGTTTAGAAATATGGTCAAGAGGAAACGTACACGAATATGTTGTTGTTATCGCTATCGTTCTCGTTCTCGTTGTCGTTGTCGTTGTCGTTGTTGTTGTTGTTGTTGTTGTTGTTGTTGTTGTTGTTGTCGTTGTCGTTGTTGTTGTTGTTGTTGTTGTTGTTGTTGTCGTTGTTGTCGTCGTCGTTGTTGTTGTTGTTGTTGTTGTTGTTGTTGTTGTTGTTGTTGTTGTTGTTGTTGTTGTTGTTGTTGTTGTTGTTGTTGTTGTTGTTGTTGTTGTTGTTGTTGTTGTTGTTGTTGTTGTTGTTGTTGTTGTTGTTGTTGTTGTTTTGGGGGTATTTACGCGAAGCCTTTACTCGCTTAATGTCGAGATGAATAATTCAACGTAAAGTCAGTCCTTTCTTCTTCTACTACTAGGAGTAATATTTTGAATTTCCACCGAGTTTTCGTCACTGTTCTCAACGCAGGCAAAGGCCTTCTTCTGCGAGATTAGAGTTGGTAAACTCAGACCGCCACTCTTTCTTTCCGTGGTATTTCAATCTTTCATCGCAAGACCCTGCGCAACATAGTCATAAACTGACGAGAACACACACAATAATCATCTCCCCAAAAAATTTCAGAAAGCGTTTTAGAAACACGAATGTTGAAACAGCACCGGTCTGACGTCCTGTTTTATGAACCATTATGTACTGGCGTCATCTTGCACGACTGGGTCCCCAATCTGGGATTGGGTAGCCATAAAGAATTTGAGATTAGATTCATCACCCCACCGGACAATATGGTAAAGGCAGTATTGATTGAAAAATATCTCTGATATAACAAAAATTACGACTCATAAAAGCATTGCGTAAATCATGAAATTTACCATTCTATATTCTTAAGCTCGAAAGGAAGGCTTTAAAGTTTTAATGAAGCCAGCCAGAACATTGATAATTTGATTTGATTTGTAGCGTTTAACGTCCCAAAACCACCATATGATTACGAGAGACGCCGTAGTGGAGGGCTCCGGAAATTTTGACCACCTGGGGTTCTTTAACGTGCACCCAAATCTGAGCACACGGGCCTACAACATTTCCACCTCCATCGGAAATGCAGCCGCCGCAGCCGGGATTCGAACCCGCGACCTGCGGGTTAGCAGCCGAGTACCTTAGCCACTAGACCACCGCGGCGGGGCAACATTGATGTATTAGAATGAACAGCATATTGGAAGGGTCCGCCACATTTTGCTAAACTTAGATCCAGGCTTGACTTTAACAAAGCTCAATAGAAATAAATAAATAACTACTAGGCCTAACTAAACTCTCGGGTAGTATGTGCAGCATACAACTATTCATCTATGCCGAGGACCACAGAAACGTTGCAAAGGATGTCAATATGAAAGCTGTGCGAATATTGATCTATCGATCCACAATTTTACCTACGCTGACTTTTAATAGTTCAGTTAATGTAGGTCGACGAAAGTCAGCATAACATTGTCCAGGAAAACACTACCACAATGTCAGTTTGACCGCACAAAAACTGTATTTACCCCTTGCCATCTATCACCCTCTTGCGGCAACGTACCACAACTTTACTTTCTTCTAACAATTCACCATCGACCAATCTCGGCTAGCTACTGGGACAATTGACCATCTGATGGTTTATCTGAAATGCTTAGGCCAAAGGCCTTGCTAGACGTTGTTTTACGGGATGAAAGGGGGCCGGGGATATTCAGTTATACCCTTTATGCGGGCGGAGAGAGACTGTAGTTTTGCCAGAAGGTTTAAATAGACTTCTGCAGTACAGGATAGCCAAGTTTTGTAAATAAAATTTTTGTTTTGCTCAAACATAATTCTTTTGCCTACATACTACTCGGTTATGGCTGGCCGCCGCTGCCACCAGTGAGAAATCGCGCAACGTGTGCATGTTCTTGAGAACGCGTAGTTATCAAGCAAGATTCAGTACCGCGGGACAATACGCATCCTGTGAAGAAGATATGGAAACGATGGAGCATGTTCTAATTGACTGTGAAGATATCCACCTGGGGAAACGTTTGGACATGAGCCTACATGAAGCGTTGGGTTTTAGGTAGAAAAATGAAAAGCTGGGCACGCCCAGGATACAAAGAAGAGACGGTAAGACTAGTGGTGGAAGAAAGTTGGAGAAAAAGGACAAAAAATAATTGGTGGGTACGATAAGGTCATTCTGCCGTAAAGAAGCAGAGAAATGAGCTGTGAATTTGTTTTGATTTTTATAATAAGATTGATTCATTGGAAGTAGACAAGGCATTAGCAAAACATCAAAAAGGAGAGAGAACAGGATTTTTTTGGTCACTGAGCCTGGTGGCACATGTCATCGCCCCTTCATGAAGAGGACGCTCATAGTATCTACCTATTTACGGCACTTGTTACTTTTAGGTAGCATAAATGTGTGTCTGTTTTCCAAATGCCGCAAGCAACCACAGCTTGCGGAGAAGCTGATGCTCGGGCCAATTTTTAGCATTTCTCTACGCGGCCGCAGCATTGGGCAGAATTGACGTTAGTCATCGATGGTCTAACTTATTCCCGCTGCCTGACACGCTAAACATGATGATCGGCAACACATAGCGCATGTCGCCTTGAAAAAAATATTGAGCGACTTCACCGCATAGCTTCGATTTCGATTTCTGTGCAGCCCTACGGGCAACTCTGCTACCTAAACGTAGCCTACCGTAAGTCTAACTTCACTATACCTTGGTCACGTTTTGCAAATGGTGAACTTCTGACGCCACTCCCTAACACGACTCGAGTGCCTTACAGATGTAATTCTTAATTTTTGAAATGTCCTCGCGTTCTCGTTTTCGCACTTCCCATTTCAAAAAATGCATAACCGATTCCAATTTACCCGACCGTCCATTCTTCTGCCTTAAACCAAAGGAGAAAAATCTATAAATATTTTACAATTGTCTAAGCTACTCGCTATGGCATCTCGAAATCTGAGCAATGGGCAAAGAAGGGTGTTGAAGAGGAGTGCTCATGTTTTATTTCTACCACCACGTACTATTTCCCCCACCGGGTCGTGCCTAACCGGGTAGGGTGTCGCGCATCCAAGTTTGTGGACGCGGACTCGATTCTCAGCTACATTTACAGCGTTTCGACGTGGTCGATGCGCCACTACACCCGCTTGCTTGGATTGCGGTGCACGTCAGAGCGCACCACGTGGCCGAATCCAAACAGGAGCATCCCACTACGGCTCGGTTCATAATAGTATCACGTGGTTTGGCCAAACAAAGTCACAGTAACTACGGTTCCTTTCGTGTATTCGCCGTGAACTTGAATCAAAGTACGTGGCACCTTCCGTGCAATGCCATCCATCGAACTTTGCTGTAGCGTGAGCAATACATTTCGCGGTCGCGCTGGCAGCGCGGCCACGAATACGGATCATTAGATGCCACCGGCTTCATAGAGTCTTTCAGCTCATCAACATTAAAATCCACGAAGTTAATAATGATGGGTGGCCGAAACTACAGTCCTAAGGTCCATAATGCTGACGTTGAAGTCGTCGACTATAGTATGAAGAACGGACAGACGTACGGATGGACGGACGTATGAACAGATGGACAGACGTATGGACGTATGAACAGATGGACAGATGGACGGATGGACAAACGGTGCAGGTGATCATGCGTTGTGCTGTCATATATATCACTGTTGTACACATACGCAGATGTTTTCGTTTTTTGTTGTTGTTGTGCAGGTGTCCAGTTTTGGTTGTGGTTTAGTGCAGCGTGACAAGGACGCCTTCAAAGGTTCGCCCGTAAAAAGGAACACCGTGTTCCTTTTTACGGAGCATGTGTCTAGAGCATGTGTCTAGGGGAGGCTCTTTCCCTGAGGGAAAGAGCCTCCCCTAGACACATGCTCTTTCTGCGTTGCCTAAGCCACAGAGGCAACGCTCGATCACCTACTGGGAACCTGATGATGATTATGATGATATATACAGTTTAAGGTTCCAAAACCACCATATGATTATGAGAGACGCCGTAGTGGAGGGCTGCGGAAATTATGACCACCTGGGGTACTTTAACGTGCCCCCAAATCTGAGCACACGGGCTTACAGCATGTTCACCTCCGTCGAAAATGCAGCTGCCGCAGCCGGGGTTCAATCCCCGCGACCTGCGGTTCAGCAGCCGAATACCTTAGCCACTAGACCACCGTGGCGGGGCGCCTACTGGGGACTTTTCCGGGTTTTCCCAACGCTCGCACCCACCACCTACGTGGCCTTCACTACAACCCCGGTCAACCAGCTGACTTAACTTGCTGGACGCACGATTCTCTGCATCGACCACTCCGAGCTTTTGTACTAAAAACTGAACTCTTTCTTTAAAGACGAAGCTCCTTAGAAGCTATGCCATGTCTTCCGCTTGGGTCACGGTACATACTAATGCTATAGTCGAAAATATGGGACACACAATAGACAACAGGTTTAAAAAATATACGATGATATATATATATATATATATATATATATATATATATATATATATATATATATATATATATATATATATATATATATATATATATATATATATATATATATATATATATATATGTATATATATATATATATATTGTGTGTGCTTTTTTCGCCCCTAGGTATGGAACTATCTGAAAAAATGGGGGTGGCCCGCACCACCAGGAGGTATAACGGGCTCAAGCCAATCTAACATAAATGAGGGGAAATTTCCGAATTTAATTCTTTTTAAAAAGCCATTTCTAAATAATCAGGGTAAAACTAATGAGTGTGGCATGAAAGTGCAAGCAGTAAGCCGATTAGCTTCTCGGGAAGGAACAGTTCGACATGCAGCAGCAGTCCATTTCCCTAAGTCAAGAGTTTGGGGTTCGTGCTCGTGTATGTGCGTGTGTGCGTGCGTACGTGCGTGTCTGTATGTCTGCGTGTTTATTTAAGATGTGTTGCCGTTGAATGCAGGAACGTACAACCAAGACGTTGAGGTACCAGCCCGTGGCCCGGAGGATGAGGTAAGCGTTGATGAGGATGGTAGCAGTAGTGTCACTGAAGTTGGTGTCTATTTCTTCACCAGGAGCAGTGTAGCCAGGTCCGACAGGCTGTCGTTCCGACCAGCAATGCAACAGAAAACCTTCACCAGCCTGTTTGCTACTGCGAACTTAGATAAGGCATCAGTTTAAATAGTGGCATGCTTTTTCAAAGGAAAGGAAAATCAGCACGGGATAGTTACTCGCGCAAGTGTTGCGGATGCCATGGTTCATTTACTTGGGGAGGTTGGAGCAGTGATGCTTTCGCTATATGTCGCAGGGGTTTTCCCCACCTTTGTTGGCATAACTGCGATTATAATCGAGAGCATCCACGCAAACTATATTATGATAGGCTACGATAGCAAGGGATATGAATCGGAGTATGAAGCGACGTCCTGCTAAAGCGTTCGTAGCTAATGTGAGTCGTGTGGATGCTATAGTGACAGAGTTGAGCATTACAGACACCAACTGAAGTAGATACGCACGAGATTTTTTTTATAGGTCAATAGCTCGTGTAATGCGCAGGTAGTGTTGTACCACTGTTGCGTACACGTAAATGGGTCGCGATGGGTTGCGTGTGTGGGCATTCATTGAAGCTGCGCTGTTCGTTCAAGCAAGGGGTGCCACACATACACCTGTCAGACGTAGTTATATTAAATCGATCAAGATAATACTGAAAGTGTCCGTGACCAGACAATTAATGTATTAGGCTTTTAGTAGGGGGGAACAAATCCATTGGAATAATGTCTCAGATTCTTGAGTCTGCCAATGGGTGCGCCAGTACGAATTCAAGACTATGAAACTGAGTCAGTACTGACCGAATCGATATTTCGGCGAAACGCACGAAGCCTGATCTCTCTCCTGGTGCAGCTGCTGCGTCAGCTAGTTCATCTTTTCAAGTTCCCAGATGGCCGGGTACATGATACAGTTTTATCATTTGCCTGACGAGATTATATGGATAAGAAGCAACTTGATGTTCCACATTCGTTCGTCGTTATCAGTGAGACTAGACAGTTTCATTAGGAGGGATAGATAGTTTGTGTAAATGTGAGCTGGCCTGTTAAAAGATACTTGTAAAAACAATATGAACTGCTCCTTGAAATGCAAATAATTCCGTGGCGTATGCACTTGAAGCGTTGCGTATCTCAAATTTACTGACAGTCATGATTTTTTCATCTTTAGCCAAAGCAATGTATGCCGCTCCCGCCATGTAAGACGGGTAAAAGCCGTAAATGCATACGTGCATGGCTTTTTGTGTGTTTGTGTGTGTGAAAAGAACTGCTTCTTGTGACGGTGAGATTTCAGTGAAACTAAATTTCTATTTTTTTACCGGGGTGATAAGCACACAGACTGCATGTATATAGTATGTCAGCCAGTTTGAATGTTTTTACACCATAGTGAGTTATATTCCGGAGTATGAACAAGGAAAATTTTGCAAATGGTCTGTGCAACTTCAGTCGTAATGGAGGTGCGTTAGCGAGAATTTGTAAGAATGACGTACGTGTGTTGTCAAATGCACCTGGTAATAAAATAGCACGGTTCGCTGACCCGATAAAACTCGCGCCCTAATTAATTTCTATGTGAACATCGGCCACCATATTAGAGATTCATATGTGAGAGATGGCAGGACAACTTGGTGGTAGTCTAACGAGTGTACTGTTTAGCGAATGGTGCGATTTAGCAAATTTGAGAAGGCAAGATGGGGCTTTTCACTTTAGCTTTTCATTTTACATAATCAATGTGAGCATGAAAATTTAAAGAGGGGTCGAATAATACGTCTAGGGTCTTAATTTATTTTCTGTGTTTGAGAAAAATGCCGTCCATGTCGATAGATTGGCGGCGTTTTGATGTACCAATGTGCCCGTTGTTAAAAAAAAACACGAAGTAGGACTTCTCGGCGCTTACCGAAACCTGTTGTTCTCGTGCCCACCTGTACAATAAAGCCAGGACATGCTCAGCCTCTGCTTGTAACCGGAGCCTGGACGTATCTGTGATCTGTGATGACAATGATGGTATCGTCCACATACGCCTGTATGCGAATGCGCTGGTGGCATGGGTCGATTAAGTAAGCTGTGTATTACCATGTTCCACAGTAGCGGACTGACAGGGGATCCATGCGGGCTTCCAATGGTTGGGTGAGCTGCCCTTTGTGAGACGTAGGTTGAAGAATTTGTAGTGTGGTTCGACAAAAAACAAGAATTGAGTAGGCCGTACAAGTTTTTCAACACCTGTGCTTTCGACACCTGTGTAGGATGTCAAACGCTATCGAATGTTCCGGCAAAGTCAAGAGTTATGGATATGCTAGGTAGTTTGGATGCCTTGGACGCTGCTGATTCGGTTCGCAGTGCGTACAGTGCGAAAGTAGCACTTTTATTGTGCGTAAAATCGTATTGATTATTGTGGAGGAGATAATTAGTGTGCAAGAAATAATACAGACGAGCATTCAGGAGTCTCTTTATGTGGGCATGTGTGTGTCTGGAGGCTTCTCAAGGAAACCTGTAGCACAATGGCACACGCCGAACACTGTACCCATGTCCCAACAAATTACCCATAATAAAATGGCGCCTTGCCACTGGTAATAAAGCGGGTTCTTCGGATTCTCTGTCGAGGCATATTCTCCACACAGTCCTCCTTGAATTGCCCAAGGTGACTGGAAGACGAAGTAAGTTTAAATTTCTATATACATGTATCCCTCAAATATATTGGGCAACGTTCGGGTAATGTACGGTTACTCAGCAATACTATACCCAGAGCTTCGCCCACTCTTCGTGATTCACTTAGTGAAGATGAGTGGATTTTTTTTTGTTTAACTTATGCCATAGGACATACTATAGCGAATGATAAAATGAAAGAACAGGAAGAATGATACTGCTGCCGGCAGGTGCACTGTGACTGTCAGCCTAACGTCTGTAGCTGTACGTGACACAACGCCAATAGAGTGAGTAGCGTGACAGAGCTTAAGCTTCGGAAGACTTCTACTAAGCCTATTGCACTGTCTCAGCCGGTGCTGACCTATATATTCAAGTGTTCTGTGAAAACCACGTCCTTTCCAGACGCGATGTCAATCGACTTAAGTGCTGACGCTGTCAGATATATTGCGCAATACAAGGGCGACGGGGGTAATGTGAACCAGGCAAAGGCATACCGACACGTACGGACAAAAACAACACGGAACGCAAGGAAGATTATTTCAGTGGCTACCTTACGAACGTGACGTCACATATTTGGCCCCTTCGTCCAGTTCTTTACATGGCAGTTAATATTACAACCACAGTACATCATCGCTTCTTATGGCCGCCAAACTTCGCCATCACGCTATTTTTTTTTTCAATGGCCGAAATACGAGTATTGTTTGAAAGTGGAATCGCGTTGGCGAAGAACTTATTGCTGACGAAGCACATGCCTTGTTTTCTTGGTCTTCAGACCAAGTCCATCTATATAAAGAAGCAGGATTTTGTGTAGCTATTTATTGATCTGCTTTTTAAGTACTTGTCACGGAAAATTGAACTGTCGAACTGGGCGAACAACAGGAACTCTGCGAATCAATAAATCGTGATTTCTTATGGGCCCATGTGGGTGCAACAATTCATATGGTTTTCTTCTAAAGTGGCCCCACTGAGGCAATGTTGCGAACCCGCAAAATTCAATTTGAGGCAAATAATAAATCCGGGAGGAATTAAGGCGTCCACACCAGGATGCTCAAACACGCGACCCGCCGACCATTCGCTTACGGCCCGTGGTTCACACAGAACATTCTATGTCCTACATTTATTTTGTTACCGTTTCTGACACTGTTAAATGGTGTTTGCATCATTTTCTCACCTATTGTGTATAATGAACCTTCGTGCGTGTTGGCTAAAATAAACTGGTCTTAAGAATTTTTTTGGATGCACTATATGCAGTCACCTTGTGTTGAAACATAAGCATGGAACGAAAATTCCAACACTCAATTATCGGCGTGCATAATTTTGCCACTCTTTGAATCAATGTCGATATGCTTTGTAAACACTCAATTTTTTAAAGAGACCCATATACGAGAATAAAGATGCCATTCAAATGACATTAGATGAAGTTTTGTCCGAACTATCCCATTTTTCCTCTACCCCTCCACTCTTCACTTATTTGGCGTCCTGCTCTTCCGCAAGAATAAATTTCCTGTTTGCAGCCTGGTAGCAGATGTGAGTTTGAGACACTTGGTCTAGATAAACCAATGGCACTCATTGGGCCACGGTGGCCGCATTTCACTCAAAGGGACGGAGAAATTTTTAAAAAGTTTACCATGTGCGTACTTTTCATTAAAGGAGGACCTTAGATGATCAAAATGGATCTGGAGTCTCCCAGTCCACCGCACCTCGTACTCATATGATGATTACGGCATTCGATATCCGAAATTTTGTGTATTTGAAACTGATGCAACTGCGAGTTGCACGCTTTCACATTATTTTAATCCGCATGCTCATTTCAAGACTTACGACGCAATCATATACTCATTTTGCATGTTGTGTTGCGAACGTGAAAGTAAGGTGACCATCGCAGAATCTTTTAAAAAAAAGAGGCTGTCTCACGCACAACCACAGTGACAGCAGCGCACAGCTTCACACAGTGATGTACAGCTGCGCCTCTGGCTTAAGCCCTTTACATCAGTTCTCAACACATATGAAAATTCAGCCAGACCAAACAGTGCATGATATCGGCAATGCAGATGAGCATTGCAGTCGCAACAAGCAAGAGAGCCATAGCGCGCAATCAAATCTATCTCGATTCACATATCTCGATTAAAGACAGCATCTGAAAGCTCAATTGGTGCACGAACTGCGAGGTCCATAACTTTTGATCTCTCCCGCGATTTCAAGGCATTTAGCCTAAAGGCTCGCCGCATCGCGCACCTGAGCGAGTGGACCTGTCAATCATGGCTCACCGCCTACAGGTCACCAATAGAACAAAGAGCTTACGGTACTTTACTCTATAAAAGAGAAAAAAAGAGCCCTTTGGCGCTTTTCAGTGAGTCCTCATAAAAAACGTACACTACTACTTTAAGAGATGCGTGTAAGCTCCCTTTAACGTTCACTATATATGATATACTCTTGTAATAGTATATGGGACCCCAGATACAGTGTATGCGTGTCTGCAGGCGCATTAATATTCAAAATCGGGATGAAAGGACGATTGCCACCGTAGCTAAAGATTGATATCACACCGGCTGCTTTGTCCTAAGGTCACTGGTTTCGTCACGGCCACTCGAAAGTTATACTTTCATCCACGTTACGTTCTTTACATTTACGAGGTAATTACTACAAACAGGCATTATTTGAAGGTCACAGGTTCAGTTCATACTTAAGGCAAGTTATCTTGTCGTTCCCTTTTCTTTCATAACATTTGCATTGCATTTACTATAATTGTCATCCTCTGTATATTTTTGGCAGTGTCGCTTGTTAGTTTACATTACTAACTTTGCCTCGTCTTTATTGTCTCTTATTTCTAACTAATGTTTCTGTAATATATAAAACTGAGCCCTTAATATTACCCTTCTTCCGTTGTTTTTCAAGTATCATTTAACCCCTTTTGTTCCTTACACCATTGCTGGGTAGCAAACTGTTCACCTGTGTTTTTAACTTTTCTGCACTTCACTGCTTCTCTCTTTTTTTCCCTCAGCGTTGTCGACAAGATTTCATTTGAATGCAATATATTACAATTTCCTCAATCAGCCGGATGACCCAAGCATTGTTCGCTGCCGAGATAAAAAAAAAAGAACCAGATTACAAAGATATCATGCTATGACAGCAGAAAACGCCGTACGCTCTTTCTCAATCCGGATTGCATTATCGCATGGGGCAATCAAGCGAAGTTATGTTCTCGAAATTCGTGACCTCGTGCGGTCGCCACTCTCAATGCGATGCAAGTGTGGTGCTCGCGCATTTATGCGTGTGTTTATGTATGTGGACGCCGAAGAAGCAGTGGCGATCTTGATAAGGGCCCATAGAAGTCGCCAGTGCAAAACTAATTAGTTATCTTAAGCAAATACGTGCCCCTGGCCGTACCCCTCACGGTACAGAACAATTGAAAAAGATGCCGCACAGCGTTCGAAAGATACAGGTAGCGTGCGATACGGTATCTAGATTGCAAGGCCTCTCTTTGTCCGGGCGAGCTCTTTCCGGTTCCCGACATGCGCTATACTTCAACACATCGTATATTTTATTTTGAGTGGCTATTTGCTGTATATTTCATTCCGAGCAGTTCCGTGCTGTTGTTAGAACGAAAGGGTCGAGAGCTTGAGAAAAAAAATGAGTGGGTGTTGTATTATTTCCTATCTTGTGGACACTGTTCCTCCTTGCTGGCGATAAAACTGTTGCTACACTTTGTACCTAGATACTCTGGCTATATAGGTGGCGTGAAATGATAATGTACTAGGGAACTTTGTATAGTTGCTTTGATTGATTGATATGTGGGGTTTAACGTCCCAAAACCACTATATGATTATGAGAGACGCCGTAGTGGAGGGCTCCGGAAATTTAGACCGCCTGGGGTTCTTTAACGTGCACCCAAATCTGAGCACACGGGCCTACAACATTTCCGCCTCCATCGGAAATGCAGCCGCCGCAGCCGGGATTTGAACCCGCGCCCTGCGGGTCAGCAGCCGAGTACCTTAGCCACTAGACCACCGCGGCGGGGCTTGTATAGTTGCTTCAAAGTGGCATTTATTCCAACAAGGCTCCTGTAAGCATGCTTATTTAAAATAAGCAAGCTATATGAACTACCAGAAGTGTTATTTTCATAGAATTTTGTTCTTCCGTTACTCAATTCGAGCTACACTCAAACCATTCCTGATGATCATCGCCGTGGTGATGATCATCATTGACAGCTTACTTAGGGCCACTGCAGGAGAGTCCTCTACCATGGAGAAAGTGGGAAAGAAAGCGAGGAAGGACAGTAAAACACTAAAATACTGCTACTTGGACAAGTGTCACTGCAAGCGACGTATGCGCAGAATATCCTGTGACGGTCACACCACGACAATCACGGTTAATCATACTTTCGATGCGTGCCACTCTAGATTATCATCAGGAATGGCAAACCTGTTCTCTGGATCATTCGCACCAACATCGCGGTTGTACCGTAGAATTATTGATATGTGGGGTTTAACGTCCCAAAACCACCGTATGATCATGAAAGACGCCGTTGTGGAGGGCTCCGGAAATTTCGACCAGCTGGGGTTCTTTAACGTGCACCCAAATCTGAGCCCACGGGCCTACAACATTACCGCCTCCATCGGAAATGCAGCCACCACAGCCGGGATTGGAACCCGCGACCTGCGGGTCAGCAGCCGAGTACCTTAGCCATTACACCACCGCGGCGGGGCGTACCGTAGAAGGAGCAATCGTGGTGAATCTTTTTACCTTCGGTTAAAATCCTCGTGCTTGGACACGGTTGAATAGAGGCTTCTTCGGGAGGTTCGAAAGAACCTGCAACGTGACGACCGCGCGGGCCCTTGGCCGATGTCACGGTCCGCGCTCATCGGCTGATGTCACGGTACACGGCCGATGACGGAAGCGGATCTGACTTGCTTCAACGCCGCGATCGGGCCCGCACGCCAAGTAAGGCGGCTTTATTGACGCGCATGCGCCGAGCGCATAAAGCACGCACGAATGCTCGCGACCTCTCTAGGATCATAAGGTCCGCGTGTGCTGAGCGCGACAATGTTCGAAAAAGATCGCTAACTCTCCCTAGCCACCCGCTTCCCCCAAACAGTCTCCTCCTCTCGGCTTCTGCAAGACGCACGTACACAAAAACGCACGCACGCATGCACACGCTCACACAAGCATATACCTGCAAAGCCCCCATTCTCGCACAGCATCTGCACAACCGAATCCCTCGAATTCCGTCCGCTGTTGAGACACCCGAAAACTCGCAAGGACTACGGCGTGTTGACGCAGACACGATGAACCTTTCTGAAACCGAAACCTGGTTTGGGAAAAATGCGTGCTTGGGTCAAAACTGATCTAAAAGACCAGATGTAACGAAGATTTCGAAACTGAATGTAACAAAAGAACAGTAGGTTCCACGCACGTATCATGGGAATCGATGCAATTCGAAGCAGGGGGAGAAGGTGACATTAGTGTAATTGTGAGATTGAAAATCAAACAAAAATTCTATACCTTTCCGAATGTTGCGGGATGGTTCAACTAACCCCCACAAGATAATAATAATAATAATAATAATAATAATAATAATAATAATAATAATATAATTTATCTTTCTATCTATACTGAGCTTCACTCATTGGTTTTTTTTCTAACATAAACATATTGTAAAAATGTTTGAATTTGTGTGCAGGCAACATATTTCGGAGTTTTGATAAATACAAATTTGATGCCGTCTCACCTCTGTTGTTGTGTCTACTTTAGCGCTGAGCTGTATGAAGTATGAAATATCAACTATTTCGCTGCAGCACATGTTGTTCCGTATGCCAAAACCGTGCATCGCTAGCCGCGCGCTTTTACGCACTGCGCGATGGTGACGAAGTTGACTGTTTTTTTTTTTTCGCACAGAATTATGACTCGTGCAGCGATAAAGTCGAACAATGAGGCTTCAGCATGCGGGTATCACGTATAGGCACTTTCTATCGCAATGGAATTCCTGGACCATGATTGAGTCCTGTCCACGTGTAACGCAACCAAGTTAATTGCGATCAAGAGTATTGGGCTCGATAGCCTTCGAAATGACATCGTGTGATGCGCATACCACCAAATCGGGAATGGTCAGCGGCTTTTCTGAACGATGAAGTGGTTTAAGTACCGATCGTTTAGCAGCTCACCCAATAAGAGTTGGGTGCCTGTGAAATGATGTATTTGAGGAAGAAGCACCAAAACTAGAGCAGATTGCCGAACGGGTAGGAACGGCCACGCAAACCACATCACTAACAAGCGCGCACAGCAAAACTAGCCACCCGTATACGGAAAGCCACAACGTTACCACCGCACGCACGCCACATGAATATAAGTATCGTGGATCTCAAGGAGCATTGAAAGTGGTTGACGAGTCCTAGACATCGGGATGTTCACGCAAGATCAGGCGAACCAGGAAGGTCGGCGAACCACAGCCCCGATTCCATAGAAGTGTGGCAGCATGGGCTAGTTGGTATGGCATTGCGATAGTTATAGCGCGAGAACAAAACGACGACACAGAGACAATAAGGCGCTCGTGTCCTTCGTGTCCTTCTTGTCTCTCTGCCATCGTTTTGTTCTCGCGCTATAAGTATCCCCGATTCCAAACAGGAGCACAACTATTCCCGTTCACAAATCACACCGGCAACGACAAGCACTAATCATGGTGTTCACGCCCACGACATGAACACCAAGCTGATCACAAACGTGCAAATAAATTATGCCTGATATGCATCCATCATAAAAGAGAAAAAAAAACGTTCATAGGCTGCCTGAACGGGTGTTGTAAACTTCCAACGAAACGCAGAACTGAATGCAGGAACAGCGCAACCTAGAAGTAGTTACTTCGTAACTACGGAAGCGAAAAAAAACAAGGACAGAAAAGAGCGCTCTTTTCTGTCCTTCTTTCTTTCGCTTCCGTAGTTACGAAGTAAATAACTACTTCTAAATTGCGCTGTTCCTGCATTCAGTTATGTCCTAGCAACTTGCCTAAGCTTCCACGCTTCATAATTCCAACGAAAATCCGGAATGTTGATTGATTGATTGATTTGTGGAGTTTAACGTCCCAAAACCACCATATGATTATGAGAGACGCCGTAGTGGAGGGCTCCGGAAATTTCGACCACCTGGGGTTCTTTAACGTGCACCCAAGTCTGAGTACACGGGCCTACAACATTTCCGCCTAAAAAAAAAATCCGGAATGTTCCCCTATCAAAGTCAAGTTCAGTGAAAATAGCGTTTATTTATTTTGACCCGGTGAAAATAAGCTCGCCTTATTCTCACCAGGTCGCAGCTGCTGCAGCCATCCTTCTTCACGACCGCTTGTGAAAGAACTGTGCGAGGCCGTGCTGTGTAGTCTCGAGCTGACTATTTATGCTTCTCTTTCTTACTCCTCTTCTTTTCTGTCTCTTTCCGTTCTATTATTCTCCTTTTCCCCCACCCCAAGTGTAGGGTAGCCAACCGAGCCAAGCTTGGTTAACCTCCCTGCCTTTCCTCTCTATTTATCTCTCTCTCTCTCTTCTTGGCGGATGAGTGATCGCAGCACCGGGGTTCCCTCAGGTAAAGCTCTCGGTAACTCTACGACTGCCGTCGGTGCTGCCACCTCGTGAGAGCGCATTCTGACCACGGTGGTTGCTAATTCAGCGGGCCCGACCGTGTCCGCCGGTGTTGCCCTGGTCCAAGCTGTCCGGCACCGCCGCTCGGTCGTGTGCCTCCCCCCACACACTGGGCGTTCGCCATGGTCGAACGTTCGAAGCGCTGTTACCGATACCATGCGGATATATCTCGTGGTCGACGATCGCGGATGTTGGCCTCGGCATGAAAAGCGCCCTCCGAGGAGAGGATTGCGTTCTAATGGCGATCGGGATATATGCCACGGAAAAACGTTGTTGAGCGTGTGTGTTGGAGGAGGGTCAGGGGCGGAGGGGCTCTGATGAGCGCCCGGGGGGTCTCATTCCGGCCTGGCCAACTATGACCCCCCCAACCCCACAACTTTGACAACCCGTAAGATCACGTGACCCCTTTCCTAATGGAGCCACCTACGCGGCGCGCTGGTTGAAAGGCACGGGGTTTTGTAGACTTACTTGAGTGCGGGCTTGAATGCCGCCGTACTTAGATGTTGTTCTTGCCGTCCTATATAAATACCGAGCAAACAAACAGTGCTACTTGTGGATGCGTACATGCAGGAAAACGGTTGGCTCCACGCATTTGACGTTTCATAACCTTCATCAATTCACGTCGTCCTACGCAAAAATAATAAAAAAATCGTGTAACAGTTTAAATTGGAGGCGCCTCTATGAAATAGGTGAAATAATAATAATAATAATAATAATAATAATAATAATAATAATAATAATAATAATAATAATAATAATAATAATAATAATAATAATAATAACTGCAGCTTCGTTTAAACCTCAGATATCATCTTGAGGTTTCAACCTCGACAGCAGTTCACTGTTGTTAACAATCTTGCGTCCCCTTTTTCTTCTGTTAGTTCGGGCGTACCGCAAGGCAGCGTCCTTGGGCCCTTACTATTTTTAATCTACATTAATGACTTACCTTCCGAGATTACTTCTTGCATGCGTCTATTTGCCGATGATTGTATAATATACCGTTCTATAAACTCCAGTAATGACCACTTAACCATTCAAGCGGATCTCAACCATATTTGTAACTGGTGCGACAAGTGGCTTATGAAACTGAACTTAACAAAATGCGAGGTAATGTCTTTCACCCGTAAACACGTAAACTCTGAATTCTCCTATTACTTGAACAATACCATGCTTTCCCACACTTCTTCCTACAAATACCTAGGTGTTCTTCTCACAGAGAATCTTTCATGGGCCTCACATATCGAGTCTACCTGTGCCAAAGCATCACGTTCACTGGGCTACCTACGCCGCAACTTGAGAAATTCCCCTACTAATATTCGAAAACTAGCCTTTCTTACCTTTATTCTGCCAATATTAGAATTCGCCTCAGCAATTTGGTCTCCTCATCAAAACTACTTGATTATTATGGTAGAAAGAATTCAAAATAGAGGTGCCCGCTTCATATCACGAAACTACGACATCACGTCAAACGTAACGCAAATTAAATCAGACCTTCAGCTGCCGTCATTGGATAGCCGTCGCAATATTGCTCTTCTCTGTCTGTTCCAGAAATATATTACCTCTAATAAACGAACGCGGCTTCAGCTTCAAACACCTCACTCTTTTTCACGCAGATTGCATAATCAGTTCAGCTTCATGCGCATATACGGGTCAACTAATGCATTCAATTCATCACCACTGCCTCGGGCCGTTCGTCTTTGGAATGACCTCCCTGATTGCATAGCCTCCATATCTAATCCCGATACATTTCGCCGTCAGCTACTCACTCTGTTCGCCATGTGACCCTGTTTTTGTATTGTGAGTGCATTGCGTAACGGTGCTTTATATTCCCCTTGTCTTTTATTTTAAAATGTATCCCTCTGTCGCCATGTTCATATCAACAAGTGCTGTATTCCCTCAAATGTACCTCACCCTGTATAGCCTAAAATGTGATCTCATTTATATATACATAGTTTTCGTTGTTTTTGCACTGATCCTGCCTGTAAACATTACCTGTCTGTATCATTCCGATTCCTCCCCCCCCCCCTTACCCAATGCCCTGTTCTGGGGCCTGTAAGGTTTTTTTTTGAATAAAGAATAAAGGTGCATTGTAGTGTAGGGCTTGCGACATTTCGACCGTATGGTTTTGTATAACGAGCGATAGCATTGCACACTACTTGGGCCTCTATGCCATTTCGCCTCCATCAAATACGACCGCCTCCGCCGGGATAAAACCAGCGACGTTCAGGTCAGCTGCCGAACGCCATACCCGCTAAACCACCGCGGCGGACTTGTCAGGTAAAATGGTCTTTACGAAATTTTGATTTCAAATCGAAAGCAGGCATGCGCAAAACTTCGGTCACGGTGCAAATGTTTTTGGGTTCTACTTCTGTACGTCAAGTGGCGTGTTCGATTCTGTGCGATCTTGCAGAATATACAAGTACTAGCGACCGCGTGCTTAGAATCAGGTGCGCATCGAGAAAACGCAGGTGCAGACAAAAATACTCTGAAGCCCTTACTACGGCACTTAACATAGCAACAGTGTTGCTCAGACCTTGAAGTATCAGACATCTTGGTACCAAAATAATAGAGTTTTAGTATTGCGTACGCTGCGTACGTGGCGGCGTTGCGTACGTAAGGACGCCACGTTCTGCGTAGTGCGCATGCGCAGACCGCAACGCGCACGTATCGCGTTACGTACGCAGCCGCTACGTACGCACGCACGAGATGCGTGCGTGCGTACGTGTGAGGTGATCGCGCCACTCTCGAACAAGTTCGCGACAGCGCGAGACTTCGTTTTGCAAAATGGCGGCATCGAGGGCAAGCACCGACCGGCTCTGTGGCTTAAAATATGGCCATAATCTGGCTATAACACTTGGATTGGCTCACATTGGCTGTCAACAACACGTACTTCTATTTTGATCTACCAGATGACGCAACACGCTTCACGGTCGTTACGTACGCGGGTACTACAGCGTACTAAAAGCCGATTAGTGGCAAACGACGCCACGTAACGCAAGGCGCTTGCGTGATGCGTACGTAGCACCAATCCGCAGTACTAAATCTCTCTAATAAACAGGTAAGACAACGTTTGAGACATAGCCAATGTTATTTCAAGGCGATTCATGGCTTTGGATAACTCGGGCATCGGCCACGCCAGCGTGCACAGGAATCTGTCGAAAAATTCGTGTGTTTGCAGACTACGTCGCAGTGACCTAGCATATCCCCAAAACTTCTGACGTCATCGCATCACATCGACGCTTTTTGAGGTACGTGACGGCGGGAGCACGAACGCAATCGACTGATAATAAAGAGAGAAAGATGGCTTATGCCTCTAACGTTTTACCCATATTTATTAAGGACCACGTAAGCTTTACTAGCCGATGCGCATATTATTTCCTTCTTTGTTTAATTACAGCTTTGTCAAACGTGCGTTAAAACCAAGCTTTCCGTGTATACCCTGAATCATTATTCCTCGCTAACCAATGTGAACGTTTCGGTTAGGGAATTTTGAAGTTATCAGTCTCTTTTTTGATTTCTTTGTGTTCATCTACGATTCCCGTTTAAGCTTACGAGTGACAAAACAGCAACGACTAACAGAACCCATGGTAGGACAAGACGCTGAGAAATTTGGTACGTATAGACCCTAGAAAAAAATTTACCGAATGAAGCAACAGTTGTCCTTCAGTCTTTCTTGTATCCGTGAACAAACCTCACCCTTCTTATCTTTTTTTTTTTTGATTGCATGACTTCACACAAACTCGCTTAGGTGTCAGTCTATACGTGCAGACAGTGTACACACCAGACAAGGCTGAGAACCTCACGCACCAGTGGGCGCTGTCATCGGTCACGACACGCTTCCCTTTACTCTCGCATCACGTCGTACGCGCAGCCAAGACACGTACAAGAAAAGGAAAAAGCCGAGGGGGGTGGGGGTGCCTGTTGCGGGAGGAAGTAGAATTAATGGGCCCCCGAGGCAGGTTGCACCGGCCATTCATGCATCTATCTATCTAGGTCGCGCGTCTCATTCATTCGGAGAGCCATCGAGGCACGTTGCCAAGTGAGCCCGTATACTATGGTAACATACCCTTTCCTCCCGCTTCGATAAACGAAGGCCCGGACGTTTCATTGTGTGTTCGGGACGAACTCACGCTGCTTCTTACAACGCACGATCGGAGTTCATTGATGAACCCTCGGCGTGCACAGCCGTCGCATAAGCAGGCCGATCAGCCGGGAAGTCCTCGATCGAAGCGCGGGCAGGCAGGTGGCGGGACAAAAGCGGATGTGAGAAACAACAAGAGCGAGATACGTGACATGGCCAACGCCCAGCGCGTTTTCATCCTGGAGATTTCAGCAGTTTCGGTCAACGCCGCGCAAAAGAACGTCACGTGACCTAGTCGGAAACTTCAATGGCGTCACTGACAGAGCAGCACGTCACCGTCGACTATGCTTCTGACAGATATTGATGCTGGAAGAATCCCATTCATTTCCTTGTGCGTTCGCTCATGCGCCTGGTTGAAAGCAAAAAGACATCTTTTCACAGAGGAGCTGTTATGGCCGATGTCTGCCGCGAGTCGTAGTTGGCGAATGATTGTCCCAAGGAACTGACACGCCTTCAGTCACCACCCAAGGACTCTGTATACAGATGGTTAAGAGGAGAAGGGTGGAGCATGTGGCCGGCCCGGATGTTCATCAGAGTGTTAATCCCGATGCTTCATTTAAACCTCACTCAATTACTTGCAATGTCGGAGCAGAATGATTAACCCTTTGTTTTCCCTCCGTGCATGTCTGGCGGTTTCACTAGTTGTTCATTACTTGAAGTTTTATAAGGACATCATGCTTGTCCTGGAACACCTTTACGCTGTGCAAAGCACAGAATATATCTTCGTTGATCCGTCCTGTCTAACAAATACCTAACCTCACGAAGAACACCATATTGCGTGCAGACAGTGCCGTATCTTTACACCACATTTGATAATATCGTAACGTCTTATTCGATACACTAGGGGTCTGCTACAGATAGCGTGCAGTGGTCACGCACGGACAGTGCCCTCGGGTCACTCTGACGCATCCGCCATCGTGCAAGCCGAGACTGTGGAACTTGCAAATGAATGATCGGCGCGAGGCGATCAACGCACCGAGAACGCTATGCCCACACTGGCACGCGCGTCTAATACAAAGCAACACGGCGTGTACGCCGAGCCAGGCCCGTCCGTCTCCGGGGTCCCATGGTGCGAGACGGCACGGCGGCGGTCATTTTCCGATAGCCCTCTCGTACGAAACGTGATGGCTGATGCTATGGTCCGCGGAGGTGGTGGCGTTCGGCCCCGACTGGAAAATGTCTGCCCGTGACGAATTCATCCCTTGCTATACTCCGTACCGCCAGATCCTGCTACGATGATCGGACCCCCCCCCCCCCTTTCTCCATAGCACGTCGACCGCTTCGGTACCCATAGGCCCACCCCGATCGGTTACATTCTCGTGTCGTACCGAGTCAACATCGTGGCATTTTCTTTTTGTTTGTTCGTTTATTTGTTGTTGTTTTTCTTTCTCAGAAACCTGTGCCATGCCGGAGACGTGCAGCGTGTAGCCGTCGCTGTAGTGAACAACGTAATTAGCCCAGACGGGAACCGCCAAATATTAACGAGATGCATTTTCCGCATATCCGGGCCACTTGCTATAAGCACCAACCGCGAAGAATGAGTGGTACAACGAACCTTTTTCATGTTCGAACAGCGCCTCCATTGCACGGAGATCGCCGACATCGAAAATGGAGGCAAGTGTCCTCCGAAGTTCTCCGTACAAAATCGTGGGGGTGATGTTATGGCAAAGTGTTTTTCTTGACGATTTGAAAACGTCGCCACCCAGTGACCCCCAAAAGACATGGTGCGCGTGACGTCATCACCGCTGCACATACACAGGCTAGTCTTCCGAAAATATCCCATGGGCTGTTGGAGAGGGCTTGCCATTTTTTCGGACCCTATTCAGTAGCGACGCGCCTCCTTTCATAGTTTGTCACATGGGCTTCCGGTGTGACGTCACGCAGCTGATGGATTTCCTCCGCACCCAGTGCACTTAGTTTTGCTATTACTTAGATCTGCGCTCTAAATTTCAATTAGCATTTTGAATTACATATGTTCTCTATTTTGCTTTTTTTTTTCAATGGGAATACCATGAAGTATCGCGTACCACAACTCTTCCACTTGAAACAAAGACCCTCGTGCTAATATGTTATTACTCACTTGAACGCAGTTTTAGTGCGGCAAAGTGTTCCCACCTCGGTGTATAAGGTTCGATTGTGAAGACATGGAATTTTACGTCATAAAATTTTATTTGAAAATCTGCACGGTCGGAAAAAAACATTATGTTGTCAGAATAATTTTACTCGCTTCTAACCCGTTAGTCTATACCAGGAGTATCAAACACGCAACTCGAGAGGCTCGTGGTTGGGGTCCGTACATGAAGGTCTTAGCAAAAGTGAGAACTCTTGCGCGAAAACAGTAACGGTATGCTTCTGGCATCTCTTACTCAATCACCACGTTGCTCCTACCTAGGATGGTGATATAACCAAATCTTTCCACTCATCCACACCTGCCGCAGTGCATAGGCAAGTGTGCGAAAAGATTATTTTTGGTCGACAAATCATGCTCTCTTATCAGGAAGAAAAAAAATATTTGTATTAGTGACACATCGGCGGTACTGCGTTCAGCTGAATATGATAATTTTTTCGCGGGTTTATCAAATGACACGTGTAGTGTGAGTGCCTGATTGCTAAATGTGACGTATCTGTACTATTGTGCATGTGTGGTATAGTGCATATATTGCTGTGGTTTTGGCAAGAATAAATCATTAGTACCGAGCGCACACTATTTCCTTTCCCCTGTTCTTCTCCGGTGGTTTGCGTCACTCAATTTGTTTGTTGCTAGCGCGTTCACGGGTTGCCGAACTATTATTACTATTGTGCTCGAGAACAGTTTTGTCACAATTTCACCTGCGAAATTTTTTGTGTAAATTGCAAGTACACCATTCTGCTAATAACACAACTATGCTTCCTCAATATTTCTGGTTGGTCTTCATTTTATCTGGCACACGCAATTAGAGAGTCATAAGGTGCTATAAAATTACGTATTTAGAGTGGCGCGTAAAAGGTCAGCAATAAAGAAAAATTTCCATTTAGCACCGCGTAAGCCAAATGGCACAACGTCGCTACCACTTCCTGTTGTGACGTCATATTTTTTGTTAGCTGCTAGTTGTCTGTTTTATACGTAGATTGGGACGGTGGAAATGAGCCGCCAATTACTGGAAACACGGGGTTTTTATGGAAGTTTCACTACCAGTTTACAGATACCTTTTTTTTAATTATTAAATGTATATATGGAGAGGTTGGTGCCAATGCGTGGCGCCGGCTAGTCTTCTTGCAGAAAAGTCGACATCGCATATTTTGTAGCAAACACAAGGCTTGTCTAGGACGAGCACACTTCCATAACAATACTGATTGTTGGCCTAGTTGGTACTTGCTTACTGACATGATTTGGCAGCAAATAATACACACACAGAGTAAAGAAACACTCAACGGCAAGCACAAGCGGCACTTCCAACTAAAGTAGACCGGGCGAAAATCCAGACTTAAGTAACAACATACAGACATGCGCAGTCTTCACACAGCCTTACGCTATCCAGCTATCGAACAATCTCTCTTCCGATAAGTACAATGTCACCGATGGTTCGCCGATACAATTTCCACCTTTCTTTTTAATGTAATATGCTTCCATCAACTCACGCGCAGTTTTATGCCTACTTCTACCTAGAATCTTAACCTCGTTAAAACGTGGTACACACCCGCAGGCTTTGCAATGCATAGGCAAATGCGCTATGCATTGTCTTCCATAAGCACGTCAAACACTTCCATAAGCACGTAAATTTTGCAAGCTGCCCCTCTGCAGCGCAAAAGGGGGGCTGTTCACAGAGTTAGACAGCGCTGCATTTCGCTTCGCTTCGAGACGCTCGATAGCGCCTACGCATAAGCTCATCTAGGTTGAATCATTTCATTTCTGACCGAGCTTACCAAGCGTTATTGACAGTTCGCCGACGGCCACATATTCAACGGTATTGGGATTCTTCAAATCGTTCTTAGTGCTGTCGACGTCGTTACTCCAAACTGCACAGACAATCATTACAAAGCTCGAATTCACAAGTCGGCATCATCACACGGCAGCATTCAAAACGTGAAACTGAAAAATGAATCCATTCGGTACAGCTTCGACACGTTAACAACGCAATATGTTTACGTGACACGTGATTTCTTACGGACTATCAGCTGACAAACCCTAGTATGCTGACGGAAGGCGTCAAGTCTGCGGCCACATTGCACTCGCTAAAGTAAAAAAAAACAAAAGGGCATAAACTAAGGACTTGATTTTTTTTTTCTTGACACCATATACGTTTCTTTGGCGTGGACCAAACTCTAAGTATAGGAATGGCATTGCGTTTAGCACCCCACCGTTTAATGCATTTGGGAACAGTACCCGCGACCTCATGCTGAGTAGACTGATGGTACCGCCGATATGCCACCGTAGTGCATTGAGGTACGCAATTTAGGTCGACATCTTACACCCTTGTTACATGGGCAGCCTAAACCGGGGTTAACGAAACCGCGGTTACAAGCCAACCACGGTTCCATTTCGCGCTAAAACGAGCAACACATCGCAGGCATTAGGACAAGCACTGTTCTTATCTCTTATGTGTCTTAGCTCTAAAAGGAAGATATCTACAAGTACACACCAACTACTCCCGCAACAACTTCATACTAGGTCGTCAATTTCTTGCGTTTTACGAACTGCAGAGGCAAAGAGATGTACTCTTGCAGAAGTGCGATGGCCGCTGCATAGCGACGAATCGTAACCACTGCAAAGTGAAATACTGAACAATACGCACCTTTTAACAGGTGTCCTCGGGATGCGTTCTGTGAAGAGCGTCGTGTACCACATGCTGACCATTTCGAGGCAACACGCTCGCAGTTAGCATCCAGTCACGGCGGCTGCTCGAGCGACAGTGACTCCCACGGTAGCGTGACAGGTTGCCAGAATGATTACGCAACAGTCGCCGGATTTAACGAAAAAAAATTCTTAAAACAGGACAGTCCTTGATGCAGAACAGCTCTTCATAAGAAAGTGCCGGGATGAGGGTTTTCAAGAAAACAAACGCGGGCAAGCTAGATGACGATCAGTGCCAGAAATACGGACACTCAGTTTTTTTTTTTTTTTCGGAGAGTGTGGTTGCCGGACATGCACCACGGTGTAAAAGGTCCGGTACTTTACGAAATGAGCTGTAGCAGTGGTCGATTTTCTATCTACTTCGTTTGGTATTTCTGAGTGTGTTATATATACGCTGGAAGCTAGCCAGTGCCACTGGTAGCCATGACGGCGAGCGTGGAAACTGTCTTTGACTGCTGGCGTCACTCGGCAGGTGATCTTCTTACGGACTAGAAGCTGTCAAATAAAACCTCCTAGGCTAGATGAAGGCATCAAACTGAACAGACTTTTGGCCTTGTTGGATGTTACGTTTGTTTAAGTCATAGCGCTGATGCAGGGATCACAGAAAGCGCCCATCCTGTCCCATTTCTGTCGTCCCTGTGGTATCAGCATTATGGCTTGATTGAAAGTATCAAATCTACCGGCACGAAGCCGTCGTTATGAAAAAAAGCGAAAAGACATGAATAAAGGCCAGTGTCTTTGTGGGGCGAAACCTAGGTAAACCAGCCGAGGGTGAAGTCAAGGGAGACACAAGAAATATTATAAGCAGTCTTGAAACACAGAAGCTGTTTAAGCTGCCGTATCATGCATGTCGTGTCACGGTTCATGAGCGAGTGTGCGCCAGAAAATTGATTAAGTCCCACCAATACCCACTACTTTTCTAAAAAAGAAAGTGACAGCTATCCCAACGTTGGGGAAATGGAAAAGCAACCGTGGCTGTGAGAAGATCATGAAGGGATGGAATGCCTTCGCGAACCACAACGTACCCGTCGATCTATGACAGTTAAGAATGCTCGGTTTGAGCGTGAGTTTTTCTGTGGTTGGACATTCAGGTCGAGTCTGCGACTTTATGAGAGGTGCGAGTGCTCGGTCTCATCGCGAGTCTCTGTCTCCAGAGTTTGCATGTGCGTTTCGTGTGTGTCACTTGTGTGGGCTTTAACTCGAACCTCCCTGCGTTGATAATCGACGCAGATGCAGCCTATCCTCATCTAGCTAAAGCCTAGTGACGACCTCGAAGCAATATACAAACAATCCTGATCACCTATAGCTAATGCTTGGAAACAGGAAGCAACCAGATTAGTCTACAGAATCATGCAGTTTCGCTGTTGCAAGGCTCGCGCGACTCGGTGCTTGGTAAAAGCTTCGTGAAATATTTTAGCCGTTGGGCCGTAATCACGACACAACCGGAGCTTACCCGAAGCAAATTGATTCGTCGGGTTTCGCATTTGTATACCACAACGAGGCGAACCCCAACGTTTACGCTAACAGGGGATGTTCCGCGTGTGATGAACCCGTCGTGCTACAGCCCATCATGGTCGACTTCCAAAAATCTGTACTCGGAGTGTCGCAACCGCAGTCTGATGAGAAGTCGTCACAAGTTCCACCTTTAACTCTCAGCTCATGAGGTTGCAAATTGGCTGAGCCTATCTCCTCAAGAGAGAAATAGAAAGTCAGGTGGGCCGATGAGATTAAAAAGTTCGCAGCTATGAAGTGGCCACAGGAAGCACAAGACCGGGTTGATTGGCAAATCATGGAAGAGGCCTTTGCTCTGCAGTGGGAGAATTCGGGCTGATGATAATGTGCCCTAACCTGGAATCGAGATGAGAGCGGGACTTTATCGCCTCTTGCTGGACCTAATAAAAGCTGTTTTCATTCATTCATTCATTCATTCGCATTGTTCCATGGCTGCGGGATTGGTCTCTGCCAGCAGCAAGATCATTTTTTATGCACTTGTATACTTTTACAATTATGTCTTAAATACTTCCCCATAACTAAGAAACAACAAATCATTCATTTTTCGTTGGTTTCACCGTCCGTTGATTTAACTAGGTAGGTTTTGTGTAACACTTGCACGTAGTAACATGTAACGTCTCGTACCTGCCTTAGCTTCTAAATGCTAAATACTTTCCAACGAGCTCTATAAACATTCCAACATGCGTTTTATCACTGAGCTGCCTAGCTCGCATCCAATTCAACATAAGGGCATAAGCGAGGTACATAGCTTGCGTGCGCTCAATATTGAGCGCACCCCTTCCAAAAACGCCAGGCTGAACGCTAATGCGAGACCAACCACGGCGAAACACTCTTTTAACTCGCAAGTGAACAACACGTCTGCGATAACATGGAGGGAGGAAAAGCGTCCTGGTAGTATTTCTACCTGTCCTCGTTTGTTTCGTCTTGTGGGTTGTGTTTAGTTGCGCTCTGACGATGGTTTCTAGGGGGAAGAAGCTTGTCATGGGCGGGCAGAGAGGAAAATGCGTCCTCTAACATTAACTTGTACAGTTCCTAAGAGCGTGTTGTAAAATAAATGTGCCGTATAATGCCATCGAACGGTTAGCAAACAAGAACCACAGGTAAAGGAAAAGGTACAAGTACTCTTCCTCTTGATTTACTGGCGGTGTTTCTATCCTTTAGTTTTCTTGCTGTTGCTGGTGGTATACCGAGTAGCTTGAACAGAAAGAAACATAACGAATTGGAACTACTGCAACAACACCGTGCTTGGTCTTAGTTCTCGGATAATGTGCTGTATAATGCACTTCGCTTACTCCTTCCATGCGTTAAGCTCTATAGGTAGCATCCGCCATATAACTTCGAAGTCTTGGCAACAGTGAGTTCTCCCGGAAGTATATTGCAGCTGCTTAGGAAGTGTAATTGTAAGCATTGGGAGACAACGGAAGCACATATATGTCAGCCAGTTCTTAGACCAGCTGGCTACCATGTGCTAGGTGGAGGGGTTGGTATCGAACATAATGACGATAGAAAAAAATGTTACGACAGAAATAAGAGCAGCAAAATGGGAAAAAGGAAAGAAGAATATCCGACACTAATTAAAGGCTGTCTCTAAAACCTGATCTCCGCAAGAAACGCGATAATTCTATTGAAACCTTCCGTGCTGAGCACGGTCTCGTTCAGCGTCGTAGAAGCTTCTAAGCGATAGCGTTAAAGTGCTCGATATGCAGAAATTCTAGCGTTAGTGCAGTGTCGTAGGTTGTTACCAAAAAATCAGCTTGTGCATGACCAAAAAATCGAGAAAGATGCAAATAAAACAAATAATAAAGATTTCCGGGGTACGAATGAGCCTTCAACACAGACCGTTCGCATGGCAAGCTGGTCTTTTACCACACAGCTGTGTGTATGCTTGGAAGTAATGTGAAAATAACTTCTGTTTGGAAATGCAGTGAAAAGAACTTTCATGCACAAATGCACGCGTCTTGTTTACAGACTTCACAATTCATATAATGTCACAGTAGTATTGCGCTGTACAAGTGTACTTCGCCACCAAGTGTGAAAACATGCGATCACAATACCGACTTCATTGTTTAAAGCCCTTCACTCATTTCGAAAGGCACACACGTTACTGCACGCATTCTCCCAATACGAAGTAGTGGGTGTATGCATAGTAAGTTCAAAAACATTTCACGCACATAATTGCACGTGGTTTGAGGCATTATACCCAGTACACAGAGGGCAGCCATATCTGAAAGCATCACTGCCACAAGTCACTTTCAATTTTATCGGTTACGTTGTAGTAGTCCACAATTTAAACTTCTCGAGTAACATCATACAATAAAAATTTACCCAGTATCTGCATGTTTCACTGCGAATGTCGTCGAAAAACAATAGTCTTGCGTCTGGAGTGAGTGAACAAAACGTTTAATTGATGTCCTGCGCAAGAAAATCGGTGACTGGTATTCTGGGGGCGCTGCGTTTTTCTAGATAACTGCCAGATAGCGCTCATGTCTCACGTGTGACTTGCCTCGATGCGCTCGTTCGCCTCCACTGCATGCATTGAGGCACGCCACACGTGAGACATGAGCGCTACCTGGCAGTTATCTTGGAAAACGAAGCGCACGGCATGCGCGCCCGTCTCGGAGGCGATGAGGTGTAGAACGCAAGGCGACGGATAGGTGCCACCACCGTGTCGTCTTAGCAAAGCGTTGGAAAAACTTGTCTTTTCGTGCAAGCGTTGCATTGTCAGCGCAGCGTGATAAACGCTACGTTCCTTAGAATTACTTATGTATGTCTTTTTTAGTATAAAGAGATACGTACAGAATGTTGACGCGTTTTTACTGTGCCTCAGATAGGCGCAATAATCGCTTTTTTATCAATAATTGCACAAGTACTTACCCTTAAGCTTGAGCAATATTGGTGGGCGCTTGGATTGAGGCTGGATTTTCGCCGTTGCTGGTAGCGATTCGGCAAACAGTAAGGTTCACCGCCAGACAGGAAGACAGACAGGTATGCAAAGCTACCATCGTATTTGATGGTTAGCTCAGGGCGTTCACTGTAGTCGGATGCCCATTGTGTTGTTTGGGCCACAGGACTGCTCGGGAAGGCTTTACGCTCTCCTATAGTAAAGTACCAAGTACTCCAAATCGTCAACCACTTTTTAGGGGCGAAGCTCCTTATGGCGTGGCTTGTGCGTCCCTCGTAGTACGTAACCACCAGTGGCACATACCCGAAATAGCGGTCCTTACGATTTTGACCTCCAAGGTGGTTCCGGTGAGAGATTTCTTCTGTGCGTTGTTGAACAATAAAAGATAGTGCTCAATGCACATGTTAATGGCTGCTGAGGGGGAATGAGAGACAGGAGCATTCAGCCTTTAGGTAACGCGCAGGCTGCGATCACCATTAGCAGCCATTGGCATGTACATTGAGCACTATCTGACAAGAAAGGGTTGCTACGTTATACTCGCTGGGTGTAACCTCCTTAGCTTTAGAAAGGTTTAGCGAGCGTTTAGCGGCAGTGCCATGAATACAATGAACTTGTATATAGCATGAATGAACTCGAGGTGGTTAAAAATGGGAAGTAGATACGAAGCGCAAGCCGTAAGAAAGTAAAAGCCGAATTCCCCGCCTCTCATTTCCCATTAGCAGCCATTGGCATGTACATTGAGCACTATCTGACTGAAAAAGTTTGCTACGTCATACTCGCTGGGCGTAACCTCCTTGGTTTTCGAAAGGTTTAGCGAGCGTTCGACCGCTGTGCCATGAATACAGTGAACTAGTATATACCATGAACTCGAGGTGGTTAAAGGTGGGAAGTGAACCCGAAGCGCAAGCCGTAAGAAAGTGTGCATGTGCCACCTCCCGTTTAGTCTTTGAAATGTTCGCTGGATGGCGGTGCTTCTATATGGAGAATATATGATGAAAAGATGCGAGATGGTGGTACTTGAAGTGCTGAATAGATGAACGAACGGACGGACGCATGGATGGACGCATGAACGGACGCAGGCGCGGATGCATGGACGAACGCAGGGATGGACGCACGAACAGACGCATGCACGGACGGGTGTATGGACGCATGGACGGTTACACAGACGTACGCAGGAACGGACGGAAGCAAGAACGAATGGACGGACGAATGCGTCGCCCCACTCCCCATCATTCCCTCCGTGGATAAGCTGCCATTTTTCTAAACACACAGACAGACAGACCAAAGCTTTTGCGTGGAAGGTCCCGAAGAAAGACTATCGTATTTAAAAGTAGGCACAAAGTAGCTAAAGTACACACTATGGGGAGAGGATATCGCTATCGCGTTCAGCTCTTAAAGGCGACGCATAAGCTTCCCCAAATTTTCGCATGTACAGTTTGTTAGCGATTCCAATCAAAGTGAAGTAGGAAGTAGGCCAGATCGAGGCACAGGTGGCACATCAGAAAGAGAACTATACTATTTTAAGACACTCAGGTAGCACGAAACACCAAGCAAGAGACACGCACAAACAGGACATCCACTTGTCCGGCCTGTCTGCGTCCCTCGTTGTATATTTAGTGCTGTCAAGATTCACGAGTGCTTAAATGATTATACAACCTTAATTTCTCGCTGTTTTCGCGTAGTACTATGTGAATTACGAATAAAAATTCCAAAAGCATATCAGCTTCGCTTTTCATCTAGTGAAAAACACTAATGATTCCACTAGCGAATTAAAGCCAGACAAACAAGCTCCCATTGTAAACGGCTGCCAAACCTACCTTTCTGTACAATGTTAACTCTGTTTGCGCTCTTTATTTGAAACATGAAGCCTGTCGCATTCACTCAGATGATACAAGCAACAGCTAGGTTAGCTTACACATGGCCACCGTTGGCTAACTACTTCCTAACGTTGGCTTGCTGTTGAGTAATCCTAGATACCCAGCTGGCTAATACTTGATGGTCATATGCTCTTAAATTAGCTATGAACTATGCGTTAATACGTTTGTACTCTCATATATTAGCCTGCCTCTCTTCCTTATTGTTCTGCTCCCTGCTCAAGATCCTCTTCCGGCAAAATTATTTGCAGTTCCTTGAAAGCGTCTCCGTCCTGAGTTTTTTGTTACGTGCCATAAACTTATCTGCAGATGAAGAATTTTCGCAATGTTGTGTATAATAAAATGTGCACCTCTTTTCAATCAGTCTGACCCTTATTCTTTATGGCTCCGAATAGAAATTGGTTTATTTGAGCGCGCTTACGCACGCCTTGTGTGAGAATGTTAATATATATGAATGACTGTATATCAAAGCATTTCTAATTTGCATATAATGTCAATCCTGCTGCCCCGTCCACATCGTGTAAAATCTTGTAACTACTGTAGTTATCGGGTTTGCTGCGTCACGTCCGGAGTTAAAGCAAGGACGACAGAGTCTTCAAATCAAAACAAACAACGTTAATTTATTGAACTAAACGCGGCATGCGGCAGCGTGGACCCAGGGACACGAGACAGTGTCGTGGCGACCATGACCTTCGGGCAGCAGCTATCCGTCAGCGCCGGGTGGCAGCATCCGTCCTTCCTGGCCGCCAAGACACCTCTCCCAAGGGCAGTGCGCAAGTGGCCCGGGCCACGCGCAGGGTGACCGCTGAGTAGATTTCAAAGAGCGAACACTGACGCTAAAATTAGCCAAAGCAACCGCGTCATATACCTTTATTGCCGAATTTGTAGCCAAGTAAAACAGAAGCCGTAGTTTGAACACAATTTTCGTTATTCTGCCATAAATGAAATGACAGCTATGCAATCTGTCAACAAATACCAATACCAAGCTAGGATTTCTGTTTTTGTGGCCATTTAGAATTCTTTTACGTAGCTGTTAGCTATATATCTTCATAAGATCGCATGCCTCAAAACAGCCACAAAGTATTCATTGTTGATGCGGGCGCATTTCATCAGTCGAAACGCGCTTCGTCTCATGAAATAGATATGACGAAAGCACCCTGAGGGAACGCGTATCTTCGGCTAAGCAAGCGCACCTGCCACCGTGATCACTTGTGCAGAGCATACCTGCATGAATGTAAGGCCGTACGTGATCCCGTGCACATGACGTCACAATCCGCGACGGCCACAAGATGTCACACCGCAGATCAAGGCCGGCCGCTCGCGCGCTATCGCAGACGTGGCCGCGGCTGTACTTGAGCAAACTTTCGTCCGGATGCTAGGTTCTAAGTTCAAGCTCACGCTGGACTCGCAGCTCATACCCAAGGGGCTCACATTTCTTTCGGAAACACTTTTCAATGTCTGTCCATAAGGTGAAAGGCGATTGTAGCCTCCGCCACAGTCCTGCGGCATCTCGTAAAGCCATGGCACGATAATTCCATTATGAGTGCTCCTGAGGCACCAATAGCTCTGTTGTCTACTTCGTCTAGGAAGTCAGCCGCTAATTTTTGGTCGTAGTAGCTCGCTTACGTGCGGGCGTAGCTCGACCTTCGGTCGGAACTGTGGCTCACTTACCCTTTGTGGCTGCATGGGCGGATGGCTCATGTGGTCATGAACATGTTGCACAGCTCCTGCGACACGATTAAATGTGTCCAGCAGCTGTTCCACTGTCTGGAAGGATGAATCCTCCATGCCACCGTTAAGCAAGATCGTCCCAGATCGGAGCTGCTTTCCGTCTGCCTGCGTCATTGCGACAGAAAAAAAAAATGCTGCGAAACGAAACACACCCACCAAAACAATTTCACCACTTGGCCCCCCGAGAACTCGGAAATCAAAACAAGAAGACCGGACCTACCCCCGTCCTGCTATTACAACGGGTGGGAGCAAAAACCACGTCCATTTTAGTTCCACTTCCGTTTCATATACAAACACGTAAGCCTAAAAGCACGAAGACTTGTTGAGGCCGCGCACACTCCCAAGCTGTCACACACATGAGTCATCCAGGCATCGGCGTCGCGCTGCATCATATGCAAATGCTGTATCTAGCTACAACATGAAGTATGTACCATAGGTGTGCCTTGGTTGTAGAACGAGAAAGGGTGGAAATATTTCTTTGCGCATGCCTGGGTGCTGTACGTATCAGAAGCGCACTGGATAATTCTGATTAAAAATCCTTGGTTGAAACTCGGTGATTTTTGTTGTTATTGCAAACTTGTTGAGTGAGTTGGTGATTAAATTACATGTTGATTTTAGCGCTACAAAAGACGTACACAGGTGAGAGACATAGGACTGACAGGCGCTACTAACACGTGATTTATTGCAAAGATTGCAATGTCATATTAGCACAATGGTGCGCGAGCGCAGCTAGGCCGTATCAGTGCTGCACCACTTATCAGGTTACGGGCGTGTGATATACAAAAAAAAACTTAATTTCGTTTTTGCACGTGTCACTAACGCAGTTGCTACCTTTTCTCTTTATATGGTACGCCTCCCACAGTTCACGAGCTGATTTGTTTGGGCTTCTACCTAAATTTTTTTTCTTCCTTTGTGTCCTTGTTTTTTGCCCTGTTTGCCACTGGTATCTAGCACATTAGGAGGCTCCGAAGGATTCCCCACGGAGGCAAATTTACCGATGCAGTAAAGCGCCCGATGATGTCACGTAAAGTTCGGGAACATTACGAAGGCAGTCATTCTCGACCGACAAAAGTCACAGTCTCTCTAGGCAGGCGCCGCATCTTTATCTTTTTTTCGCGATCCTTGTGTATTTATTTATCCATGTTGAGACTGAACCAGTGTTGTCTGAATGACAACGTATTCAAGAAGCTGCTGTTGCTTCAGCGCAGTTAACGCAACAATCATTTACGCAATAGAGATAATTGGTCTAGAATAAATACGTACTCTTTCTTGATAAACTGGTGTTCGTCGGCGACTACAGTGATACGCTTTTGCTACAGTGCTATACAGCATATTGCTACGTGCACTGGCACGTAGCAATATGCTACAGTCAAATGTTTTTGCAAGTTTCAATGCGCTGAAACAATCAATATTACCCTGCGCCTAAGGAAGGTCTCTTCAGAACATCAGTATTCCCGAAATGAATAAGATATTCAAGTATTTGTATTCTTGCTTCTGTATTCCTGCATCTGTATTCCACGTAGTTGTTACATCAAAAAACATTTTGGAAATATTCCAATACGTCAAAGACAAATCCATCTCACTATCTGTATTTTAGGCTCCCAGTATTTTGTATAGATACCTGTATCATAGAATATTTTTCTAAGTAAGTCTGCCTATCCCTCGTGTTCTAGCCACCACGGAGTGTTCAGCACAGAGCAAGTGTTTTACCACGAAGACATGCGCCAGTTCTGGAAACTACTTTGTAAAGGAACTGGTTATATGAATGTCCGCAGTTTCCTTAGCACATTCATCTAATAATGAGTGGCAGAATCGCATATATAGTATCGCAGCAGGCGTGGAACGAAACAACATGAGTTTAGTGACGAGAGGGTGGCTTCAAGCTACCCGCCCATGATAAGGTGTATAGCTGGGCGTGTGCTCGCCGCACCAGACGGACGCGTACTGGCCGGGTACCTTACCAATTTGCAAAAGGCAGAACTATGGCGCAGTGGGCACTTCGCAGCCGTACATCCGCAAGACATTGTGTGACTGTTTCAAAAGGCAAACGTTACGCAAGCAAAAGTTCCTTTTCTTGCGGCATTGTTGATCGCACTGATGATGATCCTCGTGGTTCATGAGGCTATGCTGAAGCGTCCTCCGAATTTCGGGAGCGAATTACCTTATAGACTGCGCTTGTACGACCATCTGCATCTGGCCTTCACAGAAAGTTTCATGAATGTGAGACTCACACAAAGAAATAAAGCTTAACAATAGACTAATATGAATCGTAATTGTGGCAGAACAATATTTAACACCTACAAGCACAAATCTTTTATAGTCGGTGACTTTAACGCACACGCGCTTCAAATATACCAATGTCTATCCTCGCCATTCTTGAATAGATATTAACTGTCTCTCACTCGTGGCACATACCTACCGATGTGAATTAAAAAAAGGTTTCAATAAACGAATAACAATCATAATTGTGACTCAGCAATATAAGACACCTATGACACAAATTTTTTATACCAGTCGGTGACTACAATGTAGACATTATAAGGACCTAGCTTTGTCACTGACATTTTCGGTCATTTTATGTCACTCGTATACATTATGTAGGGCAATACTCGGGCAATGTATGGATCTCACCGAGACGATAGCCAGAGCTTCGCCTACCTGTCATGATTCGCTTCCTGGAGATGCGTGGGTTTTTAAGGACGAAACCTCTTGGTCTAGGGCATTCTCGTGTCCCTCCGGCATAGTCAGCGCAGCATATCTGCAGGTAGACAGACAGATAGACAGAAAAACGGACACTTCACCCCACGCATCATCGTTCACTCCGTGGATATGCTGTGATTTTTTGTATTTGTGTGAGCCGTTGGATTCGAGTTGCGTTCTAATAGTGAAAAACGAATTTCGGGGGAGGGAGTACACGTAAAGAAATTCTATTTACGATAAATCGTGATTACTTTGCAAAGATATTCAATCGCATTTGTGAATAAAGCAGTCGTAACTACAGTTAACTGCTTCTTCTGTAACATGTACCATCGGCGCCAATTGTTTAAAGACTACTTGTCTGAGAAAACATTAATTTCCCAGCAATTTGGGACTGCGTTCAGTTGAAATTCATAGTACGTGCTTGCGCGTTTATGAAAATGCCTGAAGCCCTAATTCATGCTGTCTGCGGAAGCACCTGAAATATAAGGCTTTTTTGCATTTCATGGTCTGTAAGTGTTACAGAACTGTACAAATATTCTCGCTTCTGAAGGCAACGGCTTGTTTCTGAGCTCTAATTTCGCTTTCAATGAATGAATAGACTTTATTTAAAGTCCCGCAGTTTTTACCGGGCGAGGTGGGGGAAGAGGGCGTTAACCCCTGTTTCTCCCCACCCTTCGTTTATTGTGTTAATTCTTCTGCGTAAACACTAAAAGGAAACGGCAGATTAGAACGGACTGCAGAACATTCGACAGCCATTCACAAATCATGAACGGTGGTTTATCACTATACCTCGAGTGGAAGATATGCGTAACAGCTGCATATTACCGGTACTTACCTACGTTGCAGCAACCCGAAGGCAAACTAGGTTCAACTACAGCCAAGGATGACGCTAAGAAAAAATGATAGGTGCAACCTTAAGCGACAGGAAGAGAACAGAGTGCATCAGGTAACAAATGGGTGCCAAGGACATCTTTGTTGAAATCAAGATGAATAAATGGGCATGAGTATAGCATGTAGCCTGAAGGCAAGATAACCGTTGGTCATTAGGAGTCCCAGAATGGATTACAAGAAAGGCAAACGCATGATGGGGACACCAAAATTTAGGTGAGCAGACGGGATTAGATGTTTATGAATACAACGTGAAATCAGTTGATTGGTGGATTGTGGGTGAGGTCTTTTCACTGCAGTGGGCGTAGTAAGGCTGATAACGATCATAATTATTATTATGATTATTATATTTTGTGTTTAAGCAGACCTGGTTGTGTCACCTAGCGTTTGACCATCGTGGCACTGCATTAAGCTTCAAATTTCAGCTATTTAAGAATGAAAGCACTCACCTAATCTGGAACATTGCGACGATTCAGACCTTTGCGAAATGCTCGTGCAATTGCGCTAAATTTATATTTAGCTGCTACTAAATGGCTCTACTTGTGAAAAGCCTTCTGACTCAATGAAACGTAACAGACATTTGATGCGTGTTTAGACCGGGTTGATTGGCGGACCACGGGAGAGGCCTTTGCCCTGCAGTGGGCTTAATCAGGCTGATGATCATGATGATGTAGTGGGAAGATATTCTCTCCTGTTTTTCGAAAAATTAATGTAAGAATAAAATGATCCCCACACTGTAAACAATAAGAAAACACATAGTCGGGAAGTCACAAAAAAGATCAAGGTTTATTTCCTTCTTTAAAATGAGGCCGCTGTAATCGAGGAAAAGTGAAAAGCCGACTCGTGTAGCTAGAATAAACTATGAAAATTCAATTATTTATGAAATCTATCATTCATAACGTCGCACTTCAAACGTACAAGGAATAACTTCTCAGAAATACGTTCAGATGTACTGTGAAGTCTTATATCTTCACGACCAATATATCAGAAATATTGCTATCAAGACCCCACTTTGATAACAACAAGAACGCTTACTCTTGCTTCCCAAACAACTTTCTTGATAACGTCATTCATGCCGTCAGCCCAAACAGCACACAAGAACTTGGCCAGAGCTGCACTCCACGGCGTTGCTAATGTGTTCATGCTTACCACTACGCACACAACAGCTGAAAAGAGAGACAGACAAACTGTAACGCTAGAGGCAACCTGTAATGACACAGTGGACCCTTTGGATTTACATGAAGCAACGTGCCCTCTCATAAAAATAGGCTCTAGGAATAATCATATAGGCATTCTCCGAAAGCCACATTCATGACAATTTATGCTAATACCCGTATCCAAAAAGCCGGTCATTCTCTATATGGAGAGCAGCTTGCAATTGAACTTAATATTCTCGATGCATTTTTTAGTTAAACAATCAACTATTATGACAGAAAAAGTTGCTAAGAGCTCGTGTGACCAATGCCTTTGATTAGGTACACACAGCCACACAAAATAATTGACGCCCTTTCCAAGATGTTGAACGTTGAACGTTGACTTAGTTTATATTTGCGCTGCAGGCGTTAGAGTTCAAAATGCTTAGCGCTGGCCTCAACAAAAATGGTGGCACTTAGCTCAGGTATGCTGAGGGGCGGCCGTAGAATATGATCTCCAACAGAAACTAATTAAGAATGGAAACCCGCGCACTGTCACAGAATGGACTTACTTGAATGAAGACGACGTTTACATTCCCTGCCAATTTTATTTGTACGCAAGTGGGTTTTCTGAATTTGCGGATATGTTTTGCAGATGCACTGTTACATTCTGTCGAATTCACTGTAAGAAAAGGACGCCATCCCACAGGGTGTGATACCCTTGGGTTACGTCAAGTTTGTAATTGCCACGCTTTTCGACATTCATCCAGACGACAAACTTAACGCACCTTGCGTACACAGCGAGTTGAACGTACATGTTTTGGCTACTTCGCTGTCTTAAATTTTAAAACACCGACACATTCTTACACTTCAACGTACGCAGTTGGCTGTACCGTATGGATCAGCAACATGGGTCACATAAAATAGTTTCTTCTATATGTCACACAACAGTGACCGATCTTCTTATACCATGTCATGTTTCTGTCATGAAGGGGTCTCTTGAGTTCTTTACAGCCGGCCGTGTCCTACAAAACCTTAACTTGGCACCACACAGTCTCAGTTCTCACACAAGCCACGGCTGGCAGAAGTCCATCAGTTCCGCATCATCCGTACCGTAGCAGTCCAAGGCGCTTGCCGACGACTCGGACATCTCTGAAGTTTGCAGCCCAGTAGGTGACGACGGAGCATTGTCCTCGCCGATGCGTGAGAAGTCGTAGAAGCCCTCGGCGTCTTCGAAGGACGTGATCCCGTGCCGCCGCTCCTGGTCAGCCTTGTACGAAGTGTCGTCATCGTCATCTTCGACGTCCCTCTCGGAGCCGCCATGCCTCTGTTGACCGGCGCCTCGGTCCAGCAGCTCCTGGAGGGCCTTGATGTAGTCCACCGCCGATCGTAGCGTGTCAACTTTGCTCATCTTCTTGTTCTGCGTGAAGTTGGGAACGTGTTGCCTCAGAGCAGCAAAGCCCATATTGACGAGACGTACGCGGTTGCGTTCCCGCTCATTTCTTCTAGCGACGGCCTGGGAGTAGCCGGAAGACACGACTGGTTGGTGGTGGTACGGAGTCCTTCTCGCGAATCGCAGCACCTCACTCGCCTTGTAATGTTGAGGGTGACCGCTGTGGTGGGTAGGTGACGACGCACTTCGTATCGTCCTGTACGAACTCATGACCACCCGTGTCTCGCACGTCTTGTCGCGGGAGCCAGCTGGTGATGAGAAACTCACTAGTGTCATGAAACGCTTATATCGACATATTTTCCATGCACCACAGGTTTCGATCAGTGGGGGATAGCTTCGGGTTAATCTTGCTCGTTCAAGTCGCCGTTTCTTTACTCACAAGTTACAGTAGTTTTTTTCTTTTTCTCTTTGTCCTTTAAGATCTTCTTAAGCAAATGCGTTCCAGAAAGCTAATCATCAGTAGTGACAATTTGTCAGTAGTTCAAAACCATAAAAAATAGGGCGTTCGAGAGAAATCAAGCCAACCTGCGCTAAGCAATCGGAAGCACCAATCATGTGATCACACCAGGTATTTCTGGTGAACGGTGAACAGCAGCAGCAGCAGTTTTCTTGAATACCAATTTACTTGACAAGTCCCGCGGTCACCCCCGTTCAACTGGCCGAAAGCATAGCTACCAGAAGCGAGCACTTTCTTTAGCGATCGACAAACAGTTCCTTACTTTCGGTGCTTTTGGAGTAGTCTGTATCGAGCGAATGTCACGTACCAACAAGGTTTGTCAGTTCCGCCGTGAAAACTGTCGATGGCGAATGTACTTGAAGGAAGGGTAGAACCACGTGCAATGCGGACGTAAACACGAGCACACCTACACACCCCTGTTGAGCGACGTCAGTACACGTGACGAGACGCACCGCGCCAGTCTCACCACACTCGTCCTGTTCCGGGAGGCAGGCCGGAGCATACACACTGACCAAGTGAGGTGCGGGGTGCGAGACGGGTCGGCGGCTTCCGTGCTGCCTGTCTCTTCGAGGTCTACCGTTCCAGAGGCAAATGCTGCTGCGCTTCGTGCACTCCCTTTCCGATGCAGCCGTGGTCCGCCGGGTGACGGCGACCAGACTCTGTGCTTCAAGAAGCACGCTGCCGATCTGAGCACGCACACGCACACACCGAAGGCAACCTGCGTAGTTATTGTGCACGCGCTTACTACTACTGAACGTGCTTTTCTTTTCTTTGCTTCATTCACTCCGCATGTTTCTTCCCTCCCAGTTCCCAATGGGTGGCCAATGGAAGTCGATCACGGAGACGAGCGTGCAAGAGGAGGGGTCTGCCAAAAAACATGCCCCCCCCCCCTACCACCCGCACCTCTGGCTAACTCCATCCCTCCTCGTCCCGCCCCCCTAGTTGCGTGTTCAGCCCCCCCTTCCTTACTTTCTTACCCCTCGACCCCCCCCCCCCCCTTCTTGCCATGTAACTGCCTTGCAGCCACGTTTTCACTGAAGCGATCGCGTGCCTCGTCCTTTTGTTTTAGCTGCCAGGCCACCATGGGGATCTCTGCGTGCGCGTTTTCTCTCGTGACTTTTGCCGCGCACCCGCCGCTAAAGCACGCCCCCCCCCCCCACCCCCCCAACTCCGTCACCCCCGCCTCCCCCTCCTCCTGCATCTGTGAAACCATGCTGCTTCCCCACTCCTTGCAAGCGGTACCTATGCTTGCCATCCAAGTCGTGAGGGAAAGATACGCCTGCAATGTCAGAAGGGGGGTAGTGTTTACAAGCGAGGTTGCGGGGAGGGTCATACGTGGCTTCAAATGGGCTGCTGCATCGCCGATATCATCCTGTTCGATGCGGACTGGAACGAAACAAACATGCAGCTCCGTTGATTGGGTCACGCCGACTTGTTGGGCTCTGCTCCGTGGAACGCGGATGGTACGGTCGCATAAAGGGTGCCGTGAAATTCGTCTTGAAATAATTATTTTTGTAAACATATCTACTTGCTTCGTTGCCCATTCTTCTGAACCACAACGTAAATACAATATTTATTTCTGTTCTCAATGGGGCCACACCTTTTTTTTTTTCATTCGCGTACTGATTTTATGCTTTCATTTACAGCCTAATAATTGTCTGAAGATGGTTTTAGATTGATATGCTTGTGCAATCATGGTCTTTCATTATTACACAGAAGGCAATATGGGGCTGAAACAGGGAGTTGTTCATGTACGAGAACATTATATGTCGCTGAGCGTGTCGCAGCAAATTTAATACTGAGATGAAATATTATTACGTTTACAGCTGCCTTATGTCTGCGAGTGTACTGCGGCGGCTTATGCGGTCGCAACGGTGCATGACCATATTGTGATCTCTCAGACGAGTTTAACTTGCCGAGTCAAATGTAATGTGAATCGCGTCGCATTTGATGTTTTCTTTTCACATAACTGCTAAAAGCAATCTGAAGAATTTCCTCCACCGATCGACTACGACCGCTCCGCGTCACCACTTTAATTGGGCGCAGAGAACACTTAGCTCTGAAACTGGTCAACAAATAATTAGCTTGCAGAGTGCTGCCACCTGTCAACGAACGTAAAAACAAGCAGCGCAGCGCTGGAAGGCGAATAGCGGGTCTGTGCGGCTTCTCGTGCACAATGTTATGGAATTCATGCACTACAAAAGCATAGATTAAGGCTATATAACAAGTAAAACAAGTTGATTTTCAACTGAAAAGGTGGGACGATAACATTCAACAATCGTATATACGCGTCTACAGAAAACCTCGCGAGAGCTTAAGGGTGTACGCTGTGGGCTATCATTGAAAGCGCTAGTTGCCACTTATTGTCACGAAAGCTTTGCGTCTCGCAAAAACGAATCAAATTCATCGTGTCACAGATGACCCAATTTGTTCACTGATGCAGGAAACACGAATAGTCATAGTGTTTGTTTCTTGCTAACGCCTCGTTAACATTGAGGCTACTAGCACAGCCAAACAAGTGAGCGACTGTGCAGTGCCACAGAACACCTACCAGGTAGTGCTGTCGTTGCGTCGTCTACTGACCCTCCTCGAGAGGCCGCTCATGAAGTCCGCTTGGTGGCGCGGCAGTCTATGACAGTCATGAATAGCATTGGTTGATTGATTGATTTGTGGGGTTTAACGTCCCAAAACCACCATATGATTATGAGAGACGCCGTAATGGAGGGCTCCGGAAATTTCGACCACCTGGGGTTCTTTAACGTGCGCCCAAATCTGAGCACACGGGCCTACAACATTTCCGCCTCCATCGGAAATGCAGCCGCCGCAGCCGGGAATCGAACCCGCGACCTGCGGGTCAGCAGCCGAGTACCTTAGCCACTAGACCACCGCGGCGGGGCGAATAGCATTGGTGGCACCGCCTTTAGTCCCATATGCTACGATGAGACACTGATCTATTAACAGGACGTAACGTAAAACAAATGCCGGTGAACATTGTCAGCAATGACTATGTGGATAACGTACTATACTTCACTTCTCTTCAGAAAAACAACCCAAGCAACGCAGGAACGCGTATGCCAGCACAATACGTTCATAAAACAAAAACGCCAGGCCTGCGCGGTAGGCACAGTACAGTCACAGCAAAAGCTAGAAGAGTGGCATTTCAGAGCCTTTTCAGAACACTCATTGGGTAACTACTGCAAGCACACTTGCATGGTACCCGTTAGGACATTAATAATAAGCTTTTGTGTAGTAGGCCGGCATTCAGTAGGCTGCTTTTCATCATTCTTCCCAGAAGCGTGGTATCCGCTAAACACTTGTAAGGAATTTTGTGCCAATCGTCTGTGCAGTGGCTGACGACGATGCGGAATTGAGGCTGAAGTGGATATGCGGCACAGTTAATAGGGGAAAAAGAACAAGATTTTGTAATGGGTTGGAGCATTGGACAGCCCAATCGTTACGATATTCACATTGTGTGACGACTGGTTGTTCTTTCGCTGTTGTAAAACACTTTATAAGTCGTATTAATGCAATTGCTTTGCCGACATCAAGCCTGTCTAAGGCAAGTTTGCCAACACCTCACAAGCACCGGTGTAGCTCCGTGGTAGAATACTGGGCTGGCACACAGCGGACCCAGGATCGAGCCACACAGTGCCATTGGTGCTAGGTCATGCCTACCTAAGGCAAGTTTGACAAGTTACAGGCACCGGCGTAACTCAGTGGTAGAGTATTGGGCTGGTACCCAGCGGACCCGGGTTCAAGCCCTACTATGTGATTGATGCAAGGCTTTTTTTTTTCTAAATCCATGCGATGTGGTTACGGACACCGGTGGCGGCGGCGGCGGCGGACAACATGCAACTGCGCGTGACCCGAAAAGTGATCTCATAACAGCTTTCACTGTAAAAGTGTGGTTGTGCTACGTGCCACAAAATGTCACTGAAATGTTGGTATAATATCGCCCAGCGTGAAAACATTCGAATACATTCAGTGACTCGAGAGCATTATGTATCACGCTAGCACAACGCAACACGTTCAATATTATCTCTTCACATGCGCAGCCGGTCGCTGATTAAGAGACCACACGGGTTCCGCACGCGTGCTGCGTGGCTGCGAAGCTTGAGCACAAAAGGGGACCTCCCAGATCAACGCGCCTCCTTGCGTGTGGCCGTGGCTCGATGAATAGGTACACGTCTACCTAAAGACAAAGAACAAACAGTAGTTGTTCAGAAACTTGTTGGAACCCCTCGAAGCCTACGGTAGCAATGGTGGTGCTGGGTTAGAAGGTGGGCTGTCGCTGTTGTTGCAAGTGCATGACCAGGAAGTGATCGACGTGTTCTGTTACACTCGCGCATGTAGCCTTCCGACAAAGGAATGCAAATCAATGCCTGTTTTTCATGCCCTATTCAGTTCAGGCGGTAGACCACCCAATCAAACATCGTGCGCACTGGTGCTCGAAGTTGCATCAAAGTAGGGCATCTTTTTTTACTGCATTGAACATCAATAATTTCAGTAAATACACATCCTATACTCTGTTTCATATGTCCGATGTAACGCTATACTTCTTGCAGTGGTACTTCTTGCAGCAAATGCGTTAGCATAAAAAATAGCTACATAATTTTACAACCCCTGATGTCATTTATAGATAGATAGATAGATAGATAGATAGATAGATAGATAGATAGATAGATAGATAGATAGATAGATAGATAGATAGATAGATAGATAGATAGATAGATAGATAGATAGATAGATAGATAGATAGATAGATAGATAGATAGATAGATAGATAGATAGATAGATAGATAGATAGATAGATAGATAGATAGATAGATAGATAGATAGATAGATAGATAGATAGATAGATAGATAGATAGATAGATAGATAGATAGATAGATAGATAGATAGATAGATAGATAGATAGACAGACAGACAGACAGACAGACAGACAGACAGACAGACAGACAGACAGACAGACAGACAGACAGACAGACAGACAGACAGACAGACAGACAGACAGACAGACAGACAGATAGATAGATAGATAGATAGATAGATAGATAGATAGATAGATAGATAGATAGATAGATAGATAGATAGATAGATAGATAGATAGATAGATAGATAGATAGATAGATAGATAGATAGATAGATAGATAGATAGATAGATAGATAGATAGATACCAATGGATTGACTGCTCAGAAAAAATTCTCTCGATGGCTGTTCTTGCTGACTTCGCAATCAGCCTCGTCGGCCGCTTGTATCAACTAGTACAAGGTGCGACAAAAAAAAAAAAAAAACTTTGTACGCATTTAGAGCGCGAAGCAAGACTCTCGTGGGTATACACCTGATCAAAGTAAGTTCCCGAGCATTCTGTGTACGCCCCGTGCATCTCTTGATGGAAATACTTCGTATGGTGAAGGAATAGACGAGAGAGAAAGAGCGAATGAAACATGAGGCAAACAAGCCGACACGAGACGTGGCCTACTTCCCTGTCTTTTTTTTTTTCTCTCCTGCCTTCAGCACCTCGTCATCTGTAAGCTCACCGGTGGCACTGTAGGGCCGCAAGCAGAGAAAACTGCTTTGCCTAACGAGTTTGCTGACGCTGTCTTCCCAAGGGACGCGCGGAGAAGCAAACATACAAGACATGGATTCGGAGAGATTGAGATGGGTCTCGCGAAGGGGTCCCAGAGCGGGGACCCGGTGAGAACATGCACCACATCAACGCGTATTTAGGACATGGTATGTCTTTACTATTTATTCTAACGAGGCAGAAGTATACAAGAATGAGGGAGACTTGAAAAGACGAAAAATGCTTAAGCAGAGGGTATGGCTGGCGCCAAACGCCTGGTCAAGTGGACTTGCCTTCCTTAGAAAAAAAGCAAGAGGTCGTGTCTTCTTTAAAGCAGGCATCGTCGGAGTCAACCCGCTTGTCTTCTTGAAGGCAGTTGTGTGTGTGTTTAGAAAAAAGTGGTTAACGATTTAGAGTACTAGGTACTGAACTATGGGAGAGCATAAAGCCGTCCCACGCAACCTCGAAGAAGAAAAGATCGCTTGTCCAAACTTTGGCTGCAGCAATATATGTCTTTAAGCTATTGCTTCGAGGCAGGCGCCTTGAAGATACCTACTTTGTCAAGGCAGAGGACTTGAAAATGCAGGTGCTTTCAGTAGTTAGTTGAAGCGATACTTCAGGGCATGTGTCATGAAGCTTCAGATACATCTGCCTTCTAGCTATAGCTTCATGGCGGGGGTCGCTGGAGCCAATGTTTGGACAAGTTATCTTTTTTTTTTCTTCTTGGAGGCTGCAACTGCTTTGAACAAGACAAGCGGGTTAGCTCCAGGGACCCCTCCTGTCCAAGGATCTTTCATCTCTTTAGCATCTATATCAGACTTACGCCATAAAAATTACCGTGCAACAAAACACGCACCAGGACGGGCCCATGCATGTGTCCCTGCGTAGCCATGTGCGTCAACCAGTGCTACAGTGATTGCTAATGTGTTATCTTCATCGACCCTTTTTATTTGTATAGAAACCGTGAACTACAACGTGTACATGCGTAGTATTATAAGGACTGCATGCATACCTCAAAAAGACTTTGTTCGTCGTCATCAATATCATTATACTTTATAATATCTGCGAATAGAACGGCTCTACGACCGAAGATGCCTCTTGAACCAAGTTACAACGTCTTATGACTGCAATGTTCTTAATATCATTATTATACCTGCTTTTTGGGTTATTACACACGCTCCGCTATATCAGGGCCTATTTATTCATCTATCTAGCAACATAACCATCTCCCCAAGTCCCTCCGTGGTGGTCTAGTGGCTAAGGTGCTCGGCTACTGGCTCGCAGGTCGCGGGATCGAATCCCGGCTGCGGTGGCTGCATTTTCGATGGAGGCGAAAATGCTGTAGGCCCGTGTGCTCTGATTTGGGTGCATGTTGAAGAACCCCAGGTGGTCGAAATTTCCGGAACCCTCTACTACGGCGGCTTTCATAATTAGTATGCTTGTTTTGTGACGTTAACCCCCAGATATCAATCAATCGTATCGGAATGCTAATACCAAACTCAAAGTATCGCTAAGTATGTTGATAATTACATGCATATGAAAAGCGGCCGCCACTTGAGAAATTAAATCGACCTATCAAAGGTATACATAACAAACTTGCGGACGAGGGCGCAGCTCTCGCAGTTCGAAGCACATGCCACAGGAGTTGCTTCAAATTAATCATTCCACGCAATTAATCTGTGTGTTCATGCCTCCGGTTAATATAAAAATATACATATTAAATATAGACTTGTATATTTAGTGGCCGCTGCTTTTGGTAAATAATTACCGATTCCCAAATTACCAAATTACCAATTCAACCTCATATTATCTATCTATCTATCTATCTATCTATCTATATATATATATATATATATATATATATATATATATATATATATATATATATATATATATATATATATATATCCATCTATCTATTTATCTATCTATCTATCTATCTATCTATCTATCCATCTGTAGGTCTCTATAACTGTTCCCTCGTCATCTTAAAGCACAGAGTATATACATGGGCCAGTGGGTGTGAAAAATCAGAGTAATGAGATACCGACCAGAAACCGAAGGTAAGACAAAGGCAAAGTGCGAATGTGGTGGAGGAAGCGCAAGTGTTTTTTGCAGACGCTTCCTAAGTTCGACCGAATGCGTTAACCTAATTTCTGTGCGCGGCTCGCGCTGTGATGTAAAAGAAAAGCAGAGAGAAAAACGCTGCGTTAAAGCTAATCCCAAATCTGGGCAGATATACTATCACTTAAGATATAAGCGAAAAAAAAACATTAAAAGAATGCCCCGAAGGATTGCCGATTAACTGTATACGCGCATTGTTAGACTCATTCGTTCTGTACTGACGGGAGTGCGCAATATTGCTCCATCTGTTTTCGTCCCCGAATGCGGTATACATCATTACTACGGGCATTGTCGTCCAATTTAAAAGGGCCCACATGTGTGAGTTCCTTTAAAGTCGCTGGTTTCCAAGCTACCGATGAGCACACCAACTCATATTTGTACGCCACTGGTATAGTCTTATACAAATCTACGCCACTGTTACTTGGCAAGGGGGTGAAATCCGCACACGTCCCGGACGCTATTGTTCCCTCTAACAGTGAACCAGTCTGTACAATGACTGCAGACCTCGCATCTCCACAGGTAGGAAGAGTGTCTCCCAATTAAGCTACGATACTTTCGTGACCAGAAAATTAAGTCATGCAGAACATCGCCTATTGTAAATACGGGTGGTTTTAACACTAATATCTGAGGTTTTGGAGCTAGAACCACCATATTTATTTATTTATTTATTTACAGTACCTTACAGAGCCCTCGAGGAGCATTGTGTAAGTAAGGGGGGCGGTACAGATATGTTATAAATATATATATATATATATATATATATATATATATATATATATATATATATATATATACATAGGCAAATATTCAATATAATAGGAAATGCAGTTCAACTTATGAACATGTAAGCAAAAATACATACTAGAAAAGTGAGTTACAGTATGTGAAGATGAAGTACAAAAAAATTTATGACAGTAACTATACAACCTAGCAATAGTGCAAAAACATCTGCAACAGTCCTATAAGCACGGATGATTACGAAGATGCGATAAAGCAGTTTTTGGTGCATATGTATTTTTAAGGGTCTGATAGAACTTTGTGTGGTCTTGTTCTGACGCAAGATCATCTGGCAAATCATTCCACAAACGAATAGCTCGTGGAAGAGCCGACTGGTTGAAAGCGTTAATATTGCCGTACATGCGTGATAAGTTAAAGGTGTTATCTAGTCTGCTCGGAGTTCGATGTGCTAGATTAAGGTGAACAGATGTCATCATGCTGGTGTGGTTGAGTTTGTGAAATGTTCATAAATGATCATAAGGCTGGCCATATAGCGGAGGGCTGTGGAAATGTTGTATCAGTTACTGTTCTTTGACATGCAGTGATATACATCACACGGGCCTCTAGCATTTCAGCTCCATCGATATGCGACCACCACGGCTGTAGTCGCACCTGCGACCTGTGGGTCCGCAGCCGAGTGCCTTAGCTATTATAGACCACTGTATGAGATGACTCCCTTTTTATACATGTCACGCATGTGCAGCACTCCCTTTTTAAAGACGCGCATACTCTCTTTAGGAGACTCGAGGGACACACAACTTTCAAAAAAAAAAAAAGAGTCGCTACGTGCCTCTCTTTATACTGACCCAAAAATTTACGTTTCTCGCTTTCTTGGATCAAATGAAAGGCAAAACCCTCAAGAGCCTTGAAAATGTAGTGCTAAGCGCTAGTGCACCCTGAAAAAGTCATTACAGTGTGTTTTCAAAAAATCTACTTACGGTTACCCCTGACGTTACAACACGGCATGGACTTCCCGCCACGTAGGTGGTCTAAATTTCCGGAGCCCTCCACTAGGGCGTCTCTGATAATCATATAGTGGTTTTGAGACGTTAAACCCCACATATCAATCAATCAATCAACTTCTCGCCACGTGCTCGCGCAAGATAAAGTGACGTTTCCACGACCGCATCACTCCGTGAGCCGTGGCTGCATTTGTGACGCACAGGCAGCCATTCAGATTTTGTTGTTGACGCACAAGCGGCCATTTCGGAAGTTTCGGTACCTTACGTCACCGCAACTGGCCAGACTGCATCGTGAAGTCATTAGAATTAGCACTGTAGCCTGACGTCAAGCTAGCGTCGACATCAGTGTGCGCCATCAGAAATGTGACTTCATTATTGGAATAAAACATGTTATCACTATTTGCCAAGCATCACACTTGCTCGGAGTAATGTCTGTATACAGAAGGTTTGTGTGCCAGAGTAAATTTGCCTTCAAAAAAAAGGTGTCAGTACCCCTTTGTGAGTGTCAGCGTGCCTTTTTAAACCGAATGCTACACATTCCCTCTCTCTTGTATAAAAGTACAGTCAAATGAGACCTTTTTTTTTTTTTACAGTGTACGTCCCTGAACACGATACGTGCGTTATATGGACACAAAAAAACAGCAACCGAGTATACGACAGCAACAACATTTATTTGGGAATACTGACCTACTTTGTTTATCAAACGCACGACACGGATAAGGAAAATTCGGTGTAAGAATAAGGTTGGTGTGTTAATACGAATCTTAGTGCATGTGTTGCACATCTATGGTGAGTTTTTTTGTGCCGCTAGCCCCTAGCCAAATGACGTGTTTCAAGCAGCACACCAGAATTTGATCCTCAGCGAACCGCGATTTGAGCACTAGAACTATTATTATGAAAACACACTAAAAGATATTAAAAATGTATGAAATAAATTAATGGTATAAGTGAAGAGTTGTATAAGGTACAACAAAGCCGAGAACAACCAGGAACGTAGGCGTTCATTTTAAAAAACGCTTGTTCATGTTATCCCCGCCATTTGTGTAAGACAGGTCGAGCGTCTCAGACCTGCACGATCTTCAGAAAATGCCATTAGGATGAATGTGCAGCAGCTCATTAAACGTATGAAGATAACAACACGCGCCATAGAGAGTGATTAGGAGTCTGCGGATAAAAGTAAAATTGTCGTCATACCCTCTGCACATAAACTGTCACATGAGTTCAAAACGGTAGCAAGAATATTCAACGTTTAAGTTCTTTTGTCAGCCCCAAATAAACTGAAAGGCATTTGCGATAACATACTTGATAGGAAGTTACATGTAAAAACAACAGGTGTTAATAAAAAAGCTTGCACTGCAAAACTTATGTTCTCGATTGTTCCATGCATAAAGGTCGTTATTTGCGAGGCGCTTTTTTCGTGTGAACATGTTTTCATAGGCCAAACAGACCACTGTTTACATAACAAGAACACATAGGCTAATTAGTAGACAATCCTTATTCGCACCTAGCTATACAATGTACTGAATATGGGTGCGCAACAAAATTTTCAGACACTGCGCGTATTGTTGCGCATGCGGATCGCATCATCATCATCATCAACATCATCATCATCATCATCATCATCATCATCATCATCAGCCTGACTACGTCCACTGCAGGACAAAAGCCTCTCCCATGTTCCGCCAGTTAACTCGGTCCTGTGCTTGCTGCTGCCCATTTATACCCGCAAACTTCTTAATCTCATCTGCCCACCTAACCTTCTGTCTCCCCCTAACCCTCTTGCCTTCTCTGGGAATCCAGTTAGTTACCCTTAATGACCAGCGATTGTCCTGCCTACGCGCTACATGCCCGACCCATGTCCATTTCCTCTTCTTGATTTCAACTATGATATCTTTAACCCCCATTTGTTCCCTGATCCACTCTGCTCTCTTCTTGTCTCTTGAGATTACACCTACCATTTTTCTCTCCATTGCTCGCTGCGTCGTCCTCAATTTAAGCTGAACCCTCTTTGTAAGTCTCCATGTGTCTGCTCCGTAGCTAAGTACCGGCAGGATTCAGCTGCTATATACCTTCCTCTTGAGAGATAGTGGCAATCGACCTCTCATAATTTGAGAGTGCTTGCGAAATGTGCTCCACCTCATTCTTATTCCTCTAGTTACTTCAATCTCGTGGTTCGGCTCCGCGGTTACTACCTGCCCTAAGTAGACATAGTTTTTTACAACTTCAAGTGGACTATTACCTATCTCAAAGCGCTGCTCTCTTCCGAGGTTGTTGTTCATTACTTTCATTTTTTGCAGATTAATTTTAAGACCCACTTTTCTGCTCTCTTTGTCTAACTCCGTAATCATGAGTTGCAATTCGTCCCCTGAGTTACTCAGCAATGCAATGTCATCGGCGAAGCACAGGTTACTAAGGTACTCTCCATTAACTCTTATCCCTAAGTGTTCCCATTCTAGGCCTCTGAAAACCTCCTGTAAGCACGCGGTAAATAGCATTGGGGAGATTGTATCCCCCTGACTTACACCCTTCTTTATCGGTATTCTGTTGCTTTTTTTATGAAGCGCTATGGTAGCAGTTGATTCCCTGTAAATTTCTTCCAAGGTGTTTATATATGCTTCATCGACGCCCTGATTCCGCAGTGTCTGTATGACTGCTGATATTTCTACTGAATCAAACGCCTTCTCGTAACATATGAAGGCTATGTCTAGTGGATGGTTATATTCTGAGCATTTCTCTATTACCTGATTGATAGTATCAATGTGGTCGATTGTTGAGTAGCCTGTTCGAAATCCTGCTTGTTCCTTTTGTTGATTTAATTCGAATGTTTTCTTAACTCTGTTAGCAATTACTTTTGTAAATTGCTTGTATACTACGGAGAGCAAGCTGATCGGTCTGCAATTCTTCAAGTCCTTGTCATCTCCTCTTTTATGTATTAAGATGATTCTAGCATTCTTCCAAGATTCTGGTACTCTTCTCGTCAGGAGACACCTCGTAAACAGGGTCACAAGTTTTTCTAACACAATCTGTCATCCATCTTTCGGCGGATCTGATGTTACCTGATCCTCACCAGCAGCTTTGCCTCTTTGCATTCTCTCCTAGGCTATCTCACTTCTTCTATCATTACTGGTGGCGTGTCATCTGGATCACTGCTAGTTCTTATAGTATTAAAGTCGTCGTTGTCCCGGCTACTGTACAGATCTCTGTACCAGGGTACAGAGATATGGTACAGATCTCTGTGCCATATACTGCACCAGGGTGGCCAATCCTTCTCTGGTGATTACCCCCCAGTGGTGATCGAAAACACTGACTAGAATTTTTCTCCCACGGTCAATTCGCCTCGGTGCGAAACTATATAACAGGTGACAAACAGACTACGGTAAGGGTCAGGGCCACGACCAGTGCTCGACGTTTGGAAGGCGAGACTGAGGCAGGCATGGCCCGTCACCACGTGGACAAAGTAAGAAAATGCAACAAAGAGTTGTTTTGGGAGAGCATGGACGCTCAGGAATCGGCACCCCTTGAGAACAAAGCAACTACCGAAGACGCCAAGGACACGCCGTCAGAAGCGCAACTACGACGTTCAACGAGTACAGAGAAACTGGTGGACCGTAATGGTTACTAAGGTGGAAGAAGTGTTGCCACGCCAGCATTTACTGAAGTGGACGCAAGTCAGAACGTGCATGCTTCATTCTCTAGCCTTGTTCTCTCCTGTTCTATTTCCCCTCTTTCATGCTATAAGCTTCAAGTGCACAATAAACGCTTGTATTTTGCTTAGCGACACCGACCAGTTCATGTCTCCAGCGGCGTCTTTGTCGTCAGTACAACATATGGGCTTATTGATGTGGTGCCTATAGAATGTAGTGTTACATGAACTTGCCTATGTCTCGTTCATTCAGCTCCGAATCTCCGTGTGACCTGCAATCGCTTTTCCGCGGAGAGAAGTTCGCAAGGTTCAGCAAGACCCTAGCAGGCTAATTTCACCACGTTGACTACATTAGGCTCGCTAATTCAAATAAGCTTGTGGAGCTTATACGAGCCGGTCTTTTATCCGAAACAAAAAAATGGCAACATATCTATGGTGTGAATGATGGATAGTAGGGCGAAGCATCCGTCCGTCCATGCGTCGGTCTGTGTGACCGTCCGTGCGTCCATCCACCCATCCGTGCGTGCGTCTCTTCCTGCATCCGCACGTCCATCCGTGGGTCCGCCCCTGCGTTTGTCCATGCATCCACCCTTGCGTCCGTTCATGCGTCCATCTGTCCGTGCAGCCATCCATGCGTCCGTCCATGCATCTGTCTGTGTGTCCGTTCGTCCGTCTATTCAACACTCCAAGTACCACCATCTCGCATCTTTTCATCATATATTCCGCATATAGAAGAACCGCCATCCAGTGGACATTCCAAGGAATAAACAAGAGCTGGCGCATGCATACTTTCTTACGGCTTGCGCTTCTTGTCTACTTCCCACCTTTAACCACCTTGAGTTCATGGTATATACTAGTTCACTTTATTCATGACACTGCAGCCCAGCACTCGCTAAACCTTTCTAAAGCCAAGGAGGTTACGCCCAGCGAGTATAACCTAGCAGCCCTTTTTTCCCAGATAGTGCTCAATGTGCATGCCAATGGCTGCTAATCGGGAATGAGAGACAGGAGAATTCGGCTTTTAGTTAACGCGCACGCTGCGAATTCTTTATTGTTCAACAACGCACAGGAGAAATCTCCCACCGGCACCACTTTTCAGGTCAAAGCGCAAGACTGGTTACGCACTACGACTACGACGAGGGACGAACGGGTGCCGCTTTAAGGAGCTTCGCCCCTAAAACCCCAGCTCAACTGCGCAAAAAGTCACAAGTGCGTTCCAAACCTGCAAGCACGGAGTGTAGACAAAGACACACGCCATTAATCGTCCCCTTGCTGAACGATCGCAGCGACGCGTTTCGCCTCGGAAAATAATCTAGGAGACGCTGTGGTGCCTATAGAATCCCAGCCGACCGAGGTTCCCAATCTTTCAACTTCTCAATTAAAATGTAAGCCAACTACAACGCCGCCCCGCCGCACTTGCAATTATCGGAAGGCAGAAGTTTTGACTAATATAACCTCGCGGTTCGTTGTTTCACCTATACGCGCTATCGCATCTGAAGGAGCTACAAGGGCGCCCTCAGACGCGCATCGGCACACAATACGCCACGCATGCATGTGCACACGCACTGCCGTGCTTTAAGAGGAGATCGGCGGCTCCCTTTCATCTTCGGCGCCGATCAAAGGGCAATCGACCGGGAGAGGTCACGCTTATCCGGGGTTACTTGGCACGAACCCGAGATCCGCGGAGGGGTCGAGGGAGGGGGTTCGAATGCCGATCTGTTCGCGCGTGTGTTCGATGTATATATGTATAGGCGTCATGAAGCCGTGGCTGCAGAGAAAAGAAGAAGAAAAAAATACGTGCGAGGCGTGCAGTTCTATCGCCTGGTGAAGAAATTTCGTGGTGTTAGATAGTCGCGATACGCTCGTCTTCTCGCCGTGTTTCAAGTATGCGCTAAAATTACTGGAGGGAACTAAACCGCTTTCTGGGCATTCCGCTGCCGCGCGGCGGACGAGTAGGCAAAATCAATTAAGGCGACGGAAGCGTCGGAAATTAAGGCGACGGAAGCCAAAAAAACCCCACAAAACCTGAGAGAGCGTGAAACGAAATTTTTTCTACTGCGCAACGTTTTTATTCACTAATTAAAAAATAAATCCGCGAAAAATGTAAGTGACGAATGGTAAAATCTTAGTTACCCAGAACAGTATACAAACGTTTTCGTTGAGGGACTACATGCTGTGGCGCAGTAAGACAAGCGTGCTTCGGCTCCGTAGCCTTGGCTGTGCTGCCACAGAAAGTTGTCGCGGGGTATAGGCTATCTGGTACACGACTTAAAATAAAATTGGCAGATAATTTGTTATTTTGTACCTTAGTTGTTTAGCCATGATTGTTTATTCACCTTATTACAACGCTTTTGTGTCCTCAACTTGTTTCTAGATTTCTCGCTACACTTTCTGCTGTGTATTTCACATTATGTTACTGGTTAACGGTCCAAGTGAGGTCCTTGACTTTGAGATCCTTATCTCTATATTACCTATCGTAATATAATATTATGAATAAAAAAAGTAAATTGAAATTAAACAAGCATCGAAAAGGTAGACGATCGGAAGAACCAGCTATATGCCACTCATATTCTTTTCCAGCGGTTGTTCTTTTGTTTTCCTGTTCTTCATCTTTAAGACAAGAGTGGCGATGTGGGCTTGTTGGTGAAACATTTGAAATAAATTTATGTAGCGCGAGGCGAAAAAGCGGACACAGGAAGGAATAGACTGAGAGGACAAGCGCTCTGTTCTCTCAGTCTATTCCTTCTTGTGTCCGTTTTTTAGCCTCGCGCTACATAAATTTCTATCATCTTTGAGAATTTAACTGATTGGTCTTCAGTGCTTCGGAGACGTTGTTGTGGCTTTTGCCTATGCTTCGCGAATCTTTCCAGGTACATAATACAAGATGGCTTAGTCTTCGAAACGCAACTTAAAAATTTTTAAGTCCCTATATAATCACGTAAGATTGTACTCTGTCCAAGCTGTCGCATACAAAACGCGTAGCTTAGCTAAATCTCATCAAATATGACGAGTATAACATTTGTCTGACGCTGTAATAAAGGAAGTTGTAGCGAAATTCATGCGTTGACTTTCATTCCATTGCTGGCTGCACCATTATATACGAGCAGCTACATTACACGTATGCTGTGTGAACACCCTGTGTCCTGTGCTCGCTTCACCACCATACACTGGCAGCTAAAATGCATGCATGTATGGACATCCCATGGACAATAGTAGCTACACCACCACGTACTAGCACCGACATCACGCATATACTGCACGGACATCCCAGGTCCTGTACTGAACACACCACAGTGCGCTGGCAGCTATAGTGAGTTCATGGTGCATGTACATCTCATGTCTAAAGGCGGTTGCACCCCTCTTCATTAGCAGCTGCATCACCCAAATGATGCATGGACATCGCATGCCCAACGATGTTTGCACCACCATGTTCTATAGCACCTACTTTACCCATATGCTGCCCTGAAATCTCATGTCCAACGACGTTTGCCCCACCCCGTTCTAGCAGCTACATCACCCGTATGCTGCATACAAATTCCATGTCCAAGGGTGTTTGTTCAGTCATGTCCTAGCAACTACATCATGCGTATGCTGTATGGACCCCTAATGGAGCATTTTGTGCTTCCAACATGGCAGTGACCTATTGACCTGCAAAAACGCTACGTATTGCAGTGAGGGAATTATCTCGAAGCTGCACCCACAAATTCCACACAAAAGAATTTCATCATTTTTTTTTCATCACAGTATGAAAGCTTTATTCGCAAAGTTTGTTTCCGGAGTATACCGCGATTGTAGAACCAAATTCTACTAGTAATTACGCTGATATGGTACATAGCCCGGAAAAGAATTTTCTGCCATGCGCGGAAGTACGACGTATAGCCCAACAGATTGAAAACACCTTTAGGGGTGTATGTGAATATGCGGTAACAGGGGAGGGGAATAGAGAACGTTTGGACCCTCTGAACCAACGTTCTGATTAACTGCTGCCGCGTATTTATAGTCTCAACTCTGCAGTCCCGTGTCAGCTCATAACCAATGGTCAGCACTGCTCTTATGAGTTCCTTCCCTTGTTCTGTCTTTTTTTCGCACTGTTTTTCCCATGTACAAACGCCTGACCAACTATCACACTTCTGCAGTCACGGTCTGTGTGGGACGCACATGCATGACTTCCGCTTCTGAGCTTTGCTGTTTTTTCTCAGGCCCTTCAATCGCTATATACGCGGCCGCAAAGCGTGCGGGGCACTACAGTATACATGACTCGCAAAGAGGAGCAGCATTGCACATGTGAAACAACCCGGAGAGCACCAGGCGGCTGGTGAGTCTTGCACTGGTTTTCTAGCTTTCTTTTCTAGCTGGGCTTCAGGTAAGTCAGTCTGATTGGACACTTCCTTTCACAAGCAGCGCCGGGTATTGGAAAGAAGGGAGAATGGAATGGCTACGTTGTCTACGTAGCGGAAACACGAAAGAAGGAAGCGGCGATGGAAAGACGGAGAAGAAGGATCAGAAGGAAGGAATACGCTACAAAAACAGAGGGAGGCGGCAAGAACGGTCCCGCACATTGGTGTAAGTGATTTTTAAGCAGGAAAGAAAAGCGCACTACCGTGACTGTTTCTACCCATCTACAGCTCTGTGAAAGAAGAAACGAATAGTAAAGAAAAAGGAGCAGTCAAGGTGAACGTCGACATGAAGTCCGGCACCCAGCCAGCAGTGTTTTGTGCAATGGTGAGCACCTTAAGTTGCTGTTTTTGAGATACAGTGATGGGAAACGAAAAAGTCTGAGAGTAGAGGAAGGAGAAGGAACGGAAGAAAGTGATATGGGTGGAAAGCTACTTCAATACTTTTAGTTGTTGTTTTTTTCTGTGTGAACGGTCGCTTTTTAGGCAACGCCCCCTCATCTCCCCCCTTCGAAGATGCGGTGGAGTCCCGTGCGCACCAGTTCTTAACGGCCGTCAAGACGATGACACGGTTGAGATGCAGCGGTCACGGTGAGATGCAGCAGGCACCGCAAGGGTGTGGGAAAGCGTAGAGGGAAAGGCAATGGAGGTTTCGGGTTGTCGCTGCAGCATTTAACGCTTCAGCATGTGTGCGTCAGAGCCGAGTGGAAAATTGAAAATGATCCACCGGTGTATGGTAGCCGAGCTGTATTAGCGAGAAAACGTGCGCACAGACGGAAGCCGCTGTGTGCATGCGTTTATGTGTGTTTGAGCATGTCCGAGTGCACGTTTATGGGGGGAAGAGGGTGCTGGAATTAGATAGGAGAGCGTAAGAAGTGGGCCAGCACGCGGTTTGCGAACAAGAAGGGATCGTCTTTCAGGAAGTGCCTCTCACGCGACAGAGAGCGTTCATATGAGGCACTAAATTTATAAGTAAGCAAGTAAAGTAGCTGATTGTTTCCTGTATAGTCCACAGCAGCAAGTGAATAAGTCGTTGTTGGTTCAAGCCGCAGCAGAAATGAAACTGGATGTGTACGCGACCTCGAATGTCATTCATGTCTTTCCCTCAGCTGAACTTGTGTCGCCATGACAACGGCCGCGCTGGACAAAGAGCGAATTTATTGAAATTTAGAAGCCTCCTCCTCGCAGTAACACGCACAGGGCTGGCCTTTTAACCAAAGAAATTCATCCAGTCGATTTGAAGCCGACTACGTCGAACGGCCAGTTCAAGCTGTTTTCTTCGAAATAGACGACGACGTCAGCACCACCGGTCAAGTTATATGCACTGAATTGGGAAGGCTACCGCTACGATACCTTTAATTACAATTGTCTTACTCAAATTGAATTCATCCTAACTGTGTGTGCAAGGATCTACGTTTGATTCTACCATGTCGATCCAATCTGATGTGAACAACGTTCCCAGTTTTGTGCATACCAAATAACCTTTCTAATGCCTCCAAAGTGCACTATTCAATTATGCCAAGCTGACGTAATATTTCGCCTGCAAGATATCAAATTTAAGCATACCAAGCTGATCATATCACATGCCTGCAACGTTCCCGATCTCATCACACCACCCAGTTCATCGAGCTATTCTATAAACTGCGTCTCCCTTCTCTGGTACCCATTCTGTAATTGTATTATCGTGTATCTACCGTACACATTGTAATTTCCCGTCCCAACCTTGTCTTTTATTCTAATAATCTTAAATAGCAAATAGTATACTCTCCTTTGTCCTCTAATCCACAACATATATTGATTCATGTCTCCTTAGTATGAATTGGACGTACAGATAACGTTGTACTGTCTCCAACAGGACAACGCCGTACATCAGGTTTGCGCTATGTGGCTCTGCTGAACTATTGAATCACCTTTGCTTGCTTGGAGACATGACTAAAACAGTGTCTCGAAGCAAGCAGGTTTAATAACAGTAAATAGATCGCGCGCGTACGGCGATACCATACGTGCCCGACTCCCTGGGTGGTCGAAACGGCGCGCCAAAGCAGAACGTTCCATATCCTACAGATGGCTCACTAATAAGCTTCCGGTCCATTCATTTATTTTAAGCACACCGGGCATATCTGCACGCATGGAGCGTTGGGTGCACATGTCAAATGGACCAACGAAATACTCACTGGAGAGCTATGAAAGCCGACCGCGTTTATAATTGTACTCTTGGCCACACGGAGCGGGAGTCAAGTATAAAAGCGCGCGTTCGGTAAGCTCTGCAAGAGAGTCCCACGAGTCGTGAGACCACGTATGGGTGCTCCTCTGTAATCGTCATAGCGAGTGCGAGGCAAATAACAACAATAGAAGCAACTCCCCGCTTACCCATTGCATGTACAGTCTCCCTCCTGGTGCCCACGTCACGAGGAGATCCAGCGGGAGATGATGCGGCGTAGTACGTGGAGTTGGCAGCCGTTCTCACGACAACTGCAACTACAGAACTCTATGCGGCAATGCGTACGAACGGCATGCGTACGCAATTCGTAGTATAGAAGCGGATGGTGGGATTCATTCATGAGAACCACAACAGGGTACCCCTGCGTACATTGGCGTGAACATGTACGACAAGCAGTGTACACCCAACCTTACAAGCGTTCGTACATGGCTACAGCGCGATATCATCGGAGATGATCCGGCTACGAAATGGTACGGCGAAATTACGGGCCTCTTGTCGTGGCCGCGTAAGTACACCTACGGACATGTCTGTCACGAGATCTGTTAGTTCACTGCGGGGAAGATAGATGATGCATACTTTCTCGCCCCAGTATTTCGTTTGCTTGCTTCCTTGCATCGTCTTAGGAATGATTTCGAGCAACCAAGGCACGATCGGCCCGCAAAGCGATGAATTAGGATCGACAGTTGTCGGTTCATGCAGCTGGACTGCACTCCCCCTCCTTCCCTTCAAAAGCGTCGAAAGTGATTCCGCAAGACGTGAGGGAAATCCCCAGTCATTTTCCTGCAAGGGGACGATTACTCGGGCGTAGCTGTGAGGGGGGCACCCTTGCGATTGCTGCGCCACTAGAGAAGCGAGTGGCGAGGAATTGATTTAAATGGAGAGTCGTGACAAACGGAGCGGATTGCTCAAGTGCGGGGGAATCCGCTTCGGGGCGCGATCGTCGCTAATCGCGCTCTAGCTGCTCGGTAGTGGCGGGCGCCTAACACGCTCCTTCCCGTGTTTCTATATAAAAAAAGTTTTCGGCATCGTCATCGCTAAACAATTTTTGAACAAATACGCATAAGCGCTTTCGCGAACGAACCAAAACACATTTTGTGGAGACCTGCAGTCAAAAATAAAAGAAGAAATAAAGCTGATTATCAAAGACGAGATAGTGCCTTACAAAATATTCGACAAATAGCACCAGTGCACCGTGTCGCCAAATCATCGTGGACCATGTCCTGTGCATTTACTGTGCTGTTATTTGCACTGTTGTTGCACAATGTCTCCAAAACGTTTCCATGTTAAGAAAAAGGGCACTGAGTGTATTAATGACACGTTAATTGATATATTCGACAAATAATTCGGATCATTCAGATCAATGATTGATTAGCTATGCTACGGATGCGCGCATGCGCTTTATATAACTTGTCTTTCCCATGGTTTCCCTAAATGAAGTCCAGTTGATGCTTAGCGCTTGCCTTTTTCCCTTTCTTCTTCTCAGCCATTTCTTTGTTTTCTTTCTATTTGTACCAAAAAATATGACGTCTAAGATTCAACACCATCTAGCCCGAGAGGTAGTTTTATTGTTTAGAATATATTTTCTAACGAGATTATCGTTCTTCATTAGACAATGGACAGTTGGCCGTCCTGTCTGGCATATATTTTAGAGACTGTTTTCAAATTGATCATTATGTTGTTGTTTTTCTTTCCATGGCCAAAAAATCATGATGCAAATAAAATGAAGAATATAGATCACCGTCATATCCAGGAAGTGAATGATGTTAGAGAGCTTGCTCGCAGATTATCAGGTAATCCATGAGTCCTTCATACACACTCCTCTAAAATCGTATGAAGACGTGACGGAATTGCTTGACGACGCGCCTAATTCGCTGGCGTGCAGCTCCGGCTTTGCTTAACGGCGAGACTTCACTTGGTCTCCCGAGCTCTCACCGCAAAGTCTTGGCGGAGAGCCGCGCTGCTGTCTTGGCTTCTGGTGTGTTTATGCTGCGTAGCGTTAACGAAGAGTGTTCACTGAGTGAGCTTTCAGCGAAGAGATAGGAAGTACGCCAAACGCGAGCACTGTATACCCGCTCGGCCCTCTATCGGTCACCCATCTAACAGAGCACGTGGCGTCGAATGTGCAGGTGGTGTGCAGGTACCCTGAGTGGCGCATAGACTTTCCTATAAGTACACAGAGGGAACTCTGGCGCTTGTGTTTATGGAAGCTGCAACGCACGATGCTTCAGCGAGCATGGGAATGATGGCTTGTACACGGATTTGTCTATTATTCGTACTTCTGGCTCCGTTTGGGTTCACGTGGCTTGAATCTGTTTTTCACCAAACAAAAATCAGCAAATGTTGTGCAGTTGCGTTTCTCCGTGCACCTTAATCTTTTAGGCTTACCATTTCAAATTGGATCACAAAGTTCAAAGGGTTCGTTCTTCCTTTAGAAAACGAAACCGAAACACGACAGTAAACGAAGTCACAAGGGCGATTCGAGGCGTGCAAGAACGATGACTAGGGAAATCTGTGTGCTACCCCTCATTCCCATGGTCGCTGAACGATAGCAGCGTCATAGTCTCTCCCCTCTAGTTGACTTTAGGAAACTCTATGTTGTGGCAGCGTGGCGCTTGCGTGACTCACCGGAGAAAGCGTAACTGCGAGGGTAACACCGTGGCGCCTCTAGCGAACGCAATGAGAAGTAGTGTACATGCCGTCGACCACAGACAAAGCGCGAGTATAAGAAGCTTTACGAACAAGCTCCTCAAATGTTCGGTTTGAGTCAGAATCGAACCGAGGCTGTCTGCATGGCAAGCAGGTATACTTTACCACCAATCTACGTTATTGCTTGAAATCGTATCGAAAAAAAAACAAACTAAATGTCATGTAATGGGTCCACCCATTACATGACACCCATTACATGCTTATGTAATACTGCGTGGCAGAAAAGTAGAATCACGCCCTGTGTCAAAACACGTGAATTGCGAGAGGAATGGTTGTCTTGAGGCGCACCAATTATAAAGTTTTCAGACATACTTAATTGTCATCATCTGCATTCATTAGGGGCCCTGCGACAGTTTCTAAGTAGCCATGGAATGGGTTCACTAAAGGAGCTTATTGCCTGAGAAATTCACCAACGCCGAAAAAAAAATTAAATCCATCCAGCACGAGCACGAGTTAGATATACTCATCGCACGCTGCAATTGCATTCAATCACGCCGACGAAAGCGCTGGAAGCTAAGCAAGGAGGGCACTTGCGCTTGTCGACATTAAGCACTTTTTCGCTTTTTTTTTCTTTGAATGCGCAGCTTTTCAGCGCGATCACACGCGCATCCGTGGACAAGTCGCGACGGCTCCAGTAACGACCAAGCGCGCCATGCTCAAATCAGCCAATTAATAATAATTGGCCTGAGACGCAGTGATTTTGTTTATGCCTGTTGCGTCATTTGCAGAGAGAAAACTCTTTTGGCTGGCTTTAAGAATTTATTCTAAACATCTGGCCACGTGCTGTGCTATAATATATGGCTTGCGTGTTCCGGGGAGCCTGGACTACCAATCGGCAGCGTTTCTGACAATGCTCGAAAGGTGTTGCAGGGCCCCATTGATAGGGTGAGCAGCGTGGTTCGCGTATTTTTACGGGCACTCAATGCACCCTTCGGTGTTTGACAAAACTGATGCCGTAGTGGTCACGTAACGACACTTGCAGCAGCCAGTCATTCGTTTCCTTACGGTGCAGTAGAGACGTCCACGGAAAAGCGAAGAAAGACTAGGAGGTCATGCGTGCGAGGGCCCGACTGTGATATCGCATGCTACTTTTGATGGCAAAGCACAAGCGTCATTCAAGTTTTCTCTTTTAGATGCGAAGCAGCTCTTTGACCTGTCTGTTTAACGCTGTCCCGTGCGTCCGCACAAACTCCCTCGCCGCAGGTGTTGCAGCGGTGCCAAGTAAGTGAAGTCGCAACTGAACTTTTGACGTCCCACTCTCCTTCATCCTCAGCAGCTGCCGGCTCCTCCTTCCGCTCACAACCTCTCGATTCACCCTCTTTACTGCCCGCAATGCTCCACCGCACGTCTAGTGGAAACACTAGACAGATTTAGTTGCGTGTCCGCAATCAAATCGCGTCCTGCCATTGCAAATGGCTAGCAGGCTGCTTCCGTACGGCTGCTGTGGACGCGTGACTAAATCTGTCTACTCTTTCGGCTAGCTTACATCTGCAGCTGATGAAACTTGCACGAAACCCAAGCCAGCTCACTTGTTCTTGCATTTCAAAGAAACGTTTAGTCGAGTACACGCTACACCGAGTTTCGCTTGAAACCGTTCTTCCCGCACCCGCGTCAACGCCCGTTTCATCCGGGTCAATGCCGGGAGCACCGCAAGTGCTTCGCATCCCATCGGGGTTCTCTTCGAGGAGAAGGCCCACATATATATATGCTTTTCACAATGGATAATGTGTCAGTGACAAGCCAAATATTCAGTAGAAACTGACCCTCAAAACATATTTTTATGTGCAAAATATGTTGTGTTGAAAAAGTAACTCTCCACCTACGGATTCCACCACAAAAACATACATTAACCTCGTAAAATGGAATAACTAAACACTTCTATGTGGGTACAAAAGCTTATCCGCACCCCCACGCCACCCTAAAGAGAACGAAATTACCATAACACTAAAAAAAAACTACAATCAAAATCGTGCTGTTTCCCGGTTCAAATTAGGGAGTGGTATGGAGCGGATATAAATTGCATGAAAAACTTGCAAGGAAAATACGTACATGCACATTAGAACACATTCTCTGGGACTGCGGTTTACTGGGGCCCGGCATTACGCGGGACCGCTTGGAAAGACTTATCAAATCAACTACTTACCACAATCAAGTCCTGGTTGTCCAGTACGCCCCCAATTGTGCCAGGAGGCTCGACCTGCAGCGGTGGGCACTGTTAGGGTGAACACGCGAGCACGTGGCCGACGGCACTATCATCGCCGCGTAACGCCCATCGTCATAACGATTGCTCATGCGCAGCATGTGCTCTGCGATCATGTCTGCGATACACTTTTTCCACTACGCGCCCCACGTCATGATTACGCTTGTTTGCCGTCTGCTAGCCTTATTTTTTTCTGTCAAACTAGTGCATCCTTCACTTCAAGATTCATCTGGATAAAAATTGGTGCGTGAATGCAAAATTGAGTATAGAACAGTTTAAATTTCGACTATTAACGAAAACTGAAAAGATGAAAATAACTTAAATGCAGGATGCATCAGCTTCGTCGACAAAAAAAGTCACAGCTTTGCCGTTAAGGCGAAGCAATGAACGCAATAGCAACAAAATGGGAGGTCCCGCGAAGAATAGCAAGCAGATCAAAACGTGCCCCGCGTTTCTCACGCCCAAATGACATACGACATGTAGTCACAGTAACAGTTGAACGCGATTAAGCGTCTCAGTTGTTACTTCGCTGGGTCTGAAAAGCACGCCCTTTTCGCAAACGGAGACTTGTGCAGCCAGTGCAGTGGACCTTTGTGCGACCGGTAACTACAATAGAATCGTTTTGGTGAAAGCCAAAGGCGTACGATTGAGCGTACTCTCTCCGCGTGGCAAAGTACGTGGGAGATGAGAGCGCGCGCCGCCGCGTCATGACGATATGGTGGCGCACGCTCATTGCGCCATCTCGCTGGTAATGCTGAAAGCACGATAGTTCGCCCCATGATGCCCATCACCAGCGGTAATTGATAGACACAAATAGCTTGCCGTTCAAACGTTTGAGGAGCTCCTTCATTGCTCAGTGGCTAACACACCTCGCACTCACAATACAGAGGTCGGACGTTCGATTCCGTGAGGCAAAGTCTTTTTCTGGATAAATTTTTTTCTTTCGTTTTCATATATGTAGATACGTATGCATATACCGTGAATGACGGCGACAAAACCCAGGCGAGAGTGTCCATATAATCGCTATCGCAATAAATTGCATCTAGCAGACAACGAACAAGCGTATCCATGACGTGGTGCGCGCGTAAAGAGTGTACTGCAGCACACATGCAACGTTTCCAACGATGGTTTTTACGTGGCACTTACAGTGCCGTCGGCTACGCGCTCGCGTACTGACCTTAACAGTGCTCACCGCTGTAAATGTTCCATCGGGGAGTAGCCAGGTTGGCTTGCTCGTGTCATGTACAGGATAAATAATAGTCTTTAAAAAATTTATTACTTCGCCTGAAAGTTAATTGACCCTCAAAGGAGCCCAGCAGCACTTTTTGAGCGTGGCCGATCGGTAGTCGAGGTTCCCGAGAACACACGAGCCAGTATAGCGCAGCACACGGCCTGAAATTTACAATTGGTTGTCTAAGTTGATTACGAATTGCGTTCTCTACTCTCGACTAATGATGCTATATACTCATAAACCATTGCGTCACAGGTTCAAGTATGCCATTGGCTGAATTGAGAATGGTGCGCCCGAGAGTTACTGGGGCCGCCGCGGGAGGTCGCGACGTGTCCGAGCATACTTGCGCGGCAAGTTCTCAAGGTCACGTGGCGCGCTTTATTTCCCTTTGTATCATCCCTCCCAGCTTAGCACTGTTGGGGCCGCGGCGTGCAACAAATTTTTTGCAACTCCTATCGCACTTAACGGGTTCTAAATATTTTCGCGGCACTCAAATAGACAGACAATAAGCTCTTCCGGTGAATCCATTCCATGGCTACTTGGAAAAATGTCGCAGGGCTCTTCCGAGCTCCGAGACTGGATAACTTGAACCAGGATGGTTGTTTTTCTACCAGTTTCCTTTTAAAAGATTTTATAGGTACTTTCCGAAAACGGTAAGTGCTCAACTGGAAGTGATTGAAAGATACTATTGCTCTGTGCTTGAGTCACCGAACGACAAAGGGCCCCTATGCACTCACCTAAAAGTACCTGAAAGCGGAAGCCATACCATGTGGCTACCTCCGTCATGTGAGCCGCAGCAGTTCGTAGAGGTTGTAGCTGTTGCCGATGATGATGGTCAAGTGTAACAGCTCATCCATATGCAACGGGTCAGCAGCTTTCAACCCCTCGTTCACTTCCCAAAAGAAACGACTGCTCGTTTATCTTCAAAAATTGAAAGACCAATACCACTGCTATAATACCGACTCCAGTGCAGGCTGTGAAGAGCCAGAACTGCGTGCGACCTGTTTGAGATGCTTGAGATAGAAAAATAAACACAAAATGAAGTTCGTCTGTCCTGTGGCTTTAAGAGCTCGTACGAGAACAGCCGAGCCCAAAGACGTAACAGTAGCTTATCGAATGCTCAACTCGTGCGATCCGAAAAAATTAGTTTCTGCTATTCTCATGCATATGCTGCATAGATACAACCTCGGCTCTCTCTGCATTGTCTTCAGTGCCAAATCAACAGACATGACCTTCAATATAACATAAGCCTGGCATGCTGCTAGTCGTTTCGTGGATTCAGCAAAATTTCAAACTACATAATGAAGATGGGTGAAAATACACACACGATATGTAGACTTCCCACAGACTTTCACTTTGTGAAGAAGACTTTTACATTGCGTGTGATATTCGTGCCATTTTGTTTGTGCAGCTGTGCTCCTGTTCTCTCAACAGTTTAAAACTTTGATGAGGAGTAACAGCCCCCAAATGCTTCTAGCACTTGACAGTGATCACAAGTGTAATCCTGCGCACATAATGCGTCATGAAGGTGTCACCAAGACCACTTGTTTCAATCTGATCATTCGGGTAACCATTAATGTTTATGTAGAGGCAGTGCAAGTTCTTCAAGAAATCACACATTGACAAAAAAGTGGCTAGAAACATTTCTTTTATTTGCCTTCCTTTACGAAGACTTTTCTGCATGCAATCCGAAAAGACTGCAGGCATTTAGACACACTGGAAAAAAATATCGAGGGGCCTCCTTCGACACTGCGAGGCACGACGACATCTGTTGATTTGGAACACCTACAAATCGTTTTGAGATAATCTCCCTAGCTCTGTTAAACCCGATTCGTTGGATAAGTATGCCAAAAGAAACGCGACAAATTCATTAGTAATCTTTCCTCAGCCCTTTATACAAAGTAGTCTCTTTCTTCACATCACATGCTGCGGCATTGTCAAATCACTGAAACGATGGCCACTTTTATTGGTACCTTACGGCCATGCCTGCATTGGCCGGGCACAGGGGAAACTTGCTGACACAGCAAGTGGTCTGGCAGCCAGCGTTTTCAATGCCGGGTGTATTTTTTTTTTCACTAATGGGAACTGACTTTTGACTATCAAAAGCAATTATATCCCAGAACAACTAAATAAAGGCGGGACTTCTTGCATTTGATTTTGAGCAGGACACATATAACACTCGCAACACATGAAAAAAAAATGCACAGAAAAATGTCTAAAAAACGTGAGGAGAGCATTTTTAGACAGTGCATAACCAAATGATGCCCACACTGCACATGTGAATAGTTTTTGAAAGCAACGCACTGTGTAACCGCAATTTTTTGGAGTTGCTAATGCTACTGGTAAGACTTCACATCCATTCCTTTTTTTTGAAGCCACTGCAAGCGCTTCCTACAGATTCAAAGAATTATTACACGCAAAGCACGAAGTGGTCTGGTTGAAATTTTACAATGCTACAATGAAAATATGCCAGTGGCGCTTCAAAAAATACAATTTCTGAAAGTCAGAGCGTCTTGGAATCCTTTAGGAACCTGCTGACTGCACCAATAAAAGTTCTGTGCATTCTTTCTTAATTACGCCCTCATTAGTTTTCTCAGAAAGAATGTGATGAAAAACAAAAGCACATGATTTTTTTAGGGCTACAAAGTTGTAAAATACGGTCCAGCGCCGAAAAAACTTGCAGCACTCATCAGCATGCGAAAGAAATCGCAAAATCGAATAGCTCAGCTGCTGCAATGTTCAAAGCAGTGAGAACAGAGGGGAGAAAAGCCACACTAAATACGTTTGGGAAATGAAAGCCTTCCAAGGCAAAATTTAGTAAATTTTAATATAATAGACACCATATTAACAATGAATCCTTAAGCACTATTTTAAGCACTGCCCAAGCCGAGCAGCAAAGAGAACTAAGGTACGATGTAAAGCCACCACAACATTGCACTAGAAATGCAAGTCTAATGCAATGCCAGAACAGGGTTAGCCCGCCTCACAAGCCTCTCCAGTGATAGGCGATTGGGCACAAAAGAATATTTTGCATAATATGCTGTACTAGAAGACAGTATGCACACTCCTGCTAATCACATCCATTCATCAACTGCACTCCCGCCTCTCTCAAAAGCAGGCAGAGAGCTCGAAACGTTCAACACGGAGATGAAACAGGAGTGGTATTGGGCTCCAGCTCGACGCAGCGTGCGAAACGCCTCGAAGACTATATAAAGGCCTCTCAAAGAAAATCGCAGCAAAGTGTACAAGTTAGGCAAAACTAAGTTCCAATGGTACCTGCAATGGTGCAGATCCGGCTAAGGACATAGAAAAGGGGGCAACAAAGACATTGGCATTCTAGCTCCGAAATTGGGAATGCAAAAAAAAAATAAAAATGAAAATGTTTCCTTGACATTCAAGCGCAGTACTGCAATTGTAAGCCTACAAAAGTGACAAACCTTCCTACAGTGCTGCCGCTTTGAAATGGTGCTGTTCAATGCTTCTCATCCCCTAATTAGGGAGGATAAAACATTCAACTCCACTTGTAACCTCAATAAAAAATTTTAAACTTTACTTATATGCCACTGTGTACAAACAAAACAAGGATCTTCAAGGCAGCAACAAAGAACAGCAAATTCATTCAGCCAATGTAAATAAAACGAAGGTAAAGCAGATAGCCTTAATAGGAAGGCCTCAACTGTTACAGGCAGAGTTGCAAAGAAACGCACCGTACGGTAAAGGCATACAAAATCCTATAACATGCCACAAACACCACTCTCGATGACTAAGCGACCGAACTGACGCGACAAAACTGTGCAGACTGTTCGACGTACACTTGAAAACTTCTTGGAAATCAAGGCTGTTGAATTACTCACCCGCACTTTCCATATGTTAAAAAGTCACTCCCCACGGTGGATGACTGCGAAGTGCTCGACAACACACTTGCTCCTTGTCGGAATTAAGAACTACGAAGGAGTGTCAAGTACGCGCTTAGACCTAGTTCATTCCAACACTTGCCCCTTGCTTCTAAACGCACTCAAGCTGTGAACAGTAGATGCAAAGGAAACTCATTTGGTCATACTCTTCTTGCTTTTCCTTCAACAGTGTAGATTTCTGTATTTTGTTACACGTTTTCATACATACAGTATGGTTTTTGCCATAAATTTTGGGACCAAACAGTATGAGCCTGTCTCTGCAAAAGCACAGCTAGACAACCGCAAATGCCGAGTCGTACAGCGAATTCCAGATATACCAGGCCAGTGGTAGGTCAGAAAGAATTTCAAAGTTGTCTTCCACGTGCACTAGATTTTCTACCCGCACACAACAATCATGCAAAGAAACTCATATACCAGGGCACAGGAAACTGTCGTCGTCAGGGTAGTCGTGTAGTAACCGTAAACTGCTGATGACACATTTTGTTTCAAACTCAGTGTAGGTAAACTTGGTTAAAATATGGCAAGAAGTCGAAATGCTGATACTAGACAAACTGGATCAGAAGCATTTCGATGAGGGACTTACCATGAGTTTGAATCCAGAGTTTGCCAAATTCGCAGCAGCAACAAGTGAAAAAAAAAAGGGGGGGTTAGTGCAAGTACAGAAGCCGACCATATGCCTTGAGTATTAATCCCAAAGAGCATTGCTTTCACGTGACGGTATTAGGGCGGCATCGTGTGTGTGTGGAGGCAAAAGATTTTAGAAGACATACGGGTGGAACACGCCGCGGTTTCGACGAGAGGGAGAGGAATGATAACATTGTGCTTAATCAGTTCGTATTCCTTTATAAGTGCTAGTGATGTCGTTCGTTGCTTGGATATGCACGCACAAACACACGAAAAGATCCATCAAAGTTGTTGTGCAACTCCTACAGATCACCACACAGGAGAAAAAAATGATAAGCTTGATTGGGGGCATAGATTGAAGAGGTATAACAAAAACATAAAAAGCTGACTGAATGGAGAAGTATGAGAAGACTGCAAAAAGAAATGAAGTGCGCCAGTACAGGCCTATAGTCGGGATACCCGACGTAACGGAAGAAAAGGAGCCTGCCTCGGCCGGATTCTTAGAAACTGCACCACTCCGAAGTTTCCTAAACGAGCGCATCATCTAATTGTACCAGTGCAACAGGTGATAAGGGGAGAGGATTGGGAGAAAAATTGTAAGAAAAACCCAAGCCGAGGCAGGACGACACACAAACAAGACTGGAGCCATGGTGAAGAGACGCACACACCACTTTCATAGTCGCTTGGAAAGCACTGCGAGACAGCAATCGCACCGTTCTCTCTTTTTTTTTTTTTTTTCACAGTTCTGACTTCAAATTCCAAATACCTGAACAACAAGCTTTCTCAACACTTGCATACTGTGAAACTTATATAAAAGACACTAGTAAAAAATGAGAACACACACACATAACATACATGCTGAACTGAAGAAGAGAATAGATAATATTCGCCACATTGTTTTCACTTCCATACACTGACAGAGGAAAGAAATAAACCAAGAAAAAAAAGAAAAGTCGCCACGAACACGCTCCAGCGCAGAACCTAGAAACAGGTGGTATGCAGAAGAAAAATCGCGTTACAGTCTCGTGGCACCCACTTTTTTTTTCCATTTCATTTTCCTTGCACCGGAAAAGAGGGTTCCGGCACAAATAGGGATCACGAAAGAGCAATAAAAAAAGAGCAAAAGAATAACAAAATCCCTAGACTTCCCTTGCTAAGCTTAAAAACCATTTAGGCCTGGACTTCACCCTCGACAGGGGTCATAGCACCGAGCGTGTTGTCAGTGACTTCCATTTCGTCGGGCTTGGCTTCGGCTCCGTCTTGAGAATTTACGTCTCCCCCGTCCTTCTTCGTATTCGGTGGCATCCTCGGTCTCTTCGAGAAGTGTTGCCGACGAGTTTGCCTCCCCTCCGCGGCTGGCAAACCCGTTAGTGCCATCTGGACCACGTGGTTGACGCACTATGATGATGCGGGGACCAGAGTCCTCCGTGGAGAGGGTTCGTAGCCGGCTTACAAGACGCTCTGGACGTTGCGTTGGCTGCGACTCTCTGTATAGACATGTGTGAAAAGAAACAAAAAGCAATGCAATGCTCAGCCACGTGCACTTTTACATGCAATTGAATTATGGAATAAGATACGGGTAAAAGCAATTAATGCCATTACAACAGCACCATTTACCGAGCTTTCAAACAACCTTCCTTTCAATTGTGAAACTGCTTTTATACTATCTCACCACGAAGGCTGTTACTTCTTGGGTGCACTTTTCAATTCGTGAATACCAGACATCTCAAACATGCAGCCCGCCGACCTATTGCTAGTAGCCCGCACATTAGAGGAAAACAAATAGCATCACCTGCTGGTGACGGTGCCACAAAAGCATTCGAACACAGTCGAGCCCACATATAACGGCCCCACTTCAAACGAACTTTCGCTTGAAACAAACAATATCATCGTGACCGCGAAAATGTACATTGTTTTCAATGGCACAAAATCGCACTTACAACGAACATCTCCGAGCCCCGCCAATCCCTTACAGCGAACGGAGTCAGTGCTCTGCTGACTTTTTGGGAAACCAGTTTCGATAACCAATCTGGCATCTGCGAGGTGCCTATAGCGTATTTACTCGAGCAATCCTCGCACTGGCATAATTATTGCACCCCCCACATCACCCAACAAAAATACAATTTCTTTTTTTTCCTTGAGTAATTATTGCACCCCCGAAAACTGCGCAATAATGTCGTCTGCTCGTTTCAGCCACTGATGATAGCGCGCACCATCTGGCGCCATCTCTTAAGCATCAAGCGTACTATTATTGCATGGAGATTCAATCCAATCCAAGCTAAGCCAAAGTGGCTAGTGCGCATTGCGGCGTTTTGTATGTTGTGTCGGTAATCTAGTCACGGTATGGGGCGATACAGAAGCTACATGACTGCTTTCAAGTTCAAAGTGATAGATCATGATCTAAACAACGCAACAGGGCCGTCGGTAGGCCTTTCGGAGCATACAAGCTTTGTGTTCGCTTCAGGTGGCGGCAGCTGAAAGCCACGAAAACGCTGCGGGCCTGCCGTATGCCTAAAACTGAGATTGATGATAAACTTAATTTCTTCAGAAGGAAACTGCAGCCTATTCTGTTAAAGAGTTATCAGCCCAATACTGACGTCCTACGCTTACCTTCCGAGGGCTCCTGTTGAGCAACGAACGCTACTGCCACGCCCGCAACGCCCACAAGCTTTGCTTATAGTATTCTAATTAGCGACTATTTGCTTGCACTTTTTGTGTCTCAAATAAATCTTACCTTGTGTAGAAGCTGTGCTTTTATTGTTGAGGTAAATTTTAGTTAATACTTCTCAAAGCTAGCTGTTAGTTCCCGGTGTGAGAATCACGATTTGCGGCAACTTCGTTTTCTTTTTCGCTCTGTACGTTTTTGTGGAAAGTTTTCCCTGCGTAATTCTCGCACCCCCCAGCTTTGCGTTGGTTTTCTGCTCAAAAAAGTGCGAGAATTGTGCGAGTAAATATGGTAGATTCCTATTATTAAACGCCGCCCCTGCCTTCGCGCCCCTTTAGTTGCCGCTCTCCCCGACCGCTTTTCGTTACGCACCCCTCAGTCTTTTGTCCCCCCGCTACTCTGAGCACCCCGCATTGCCAGACGAAGCCCTTGTTTTTACACTGCCTCCAATCTTTCGAAGACCGGTCTGCCATCTCCCCTGTTTTTGATCGCTGGTACTGTCGTGGGCATCGCCAGCATGGAGTGACCAGACCATTTGCAGACATCGTCGTCCACCGACTGTATCCGATCGTCTGCGTCTTGTCTTATCGTACCTCTAAAAAATATCGAGTAAAAAGGGTGTCTTTTTGTCCCACAACAATAATCGTACATCAGGCTTGCGTGCGCTCCCTTTCTCGAAAACTCTGCGCTGGCCACGTTCCAATCACGAATGCAATGTAACCCTGATAATGGGCACGGTCGATCGTGACCGGAAAGTACTGGATGCGGGGCGATAGAGCAAGGATGAACGCAATATAGATGACGATTATTGTTGTGGAACAAAAAGACACCCTTTTTAATCGCTCCTTTTTTTAGAGTATCGTTCTAGTGCACGCGCGTACGCTACCCTACCAACTCTGATGATTCGCGATTCATTTTGTGTTTAAGACCTGTTCTCGCTCCCTTCGCACTCGGCTCAGCATGCCTCCGCACGCATGCAGAAGCGTAAAAACGACCGTTAATTTGCGCGGATTGAATCCCAATATATCGTAGTCGGTGAGGCCAAGCGAACCCGCTGGTGCAACAAAACAATTCTTTGACCCCGGCCGCCGATGCATTCAACGCCGCGCACGCCTATCCAGGCGGCCACGCTTTGCGCGCGCAAGCGCTCCAAGTTTTTCTACGCGCGAGTTGCACATTTCGCGGACCTTTTAAGCAAGCTACTTGACCTGCCTCCTTCCCACGTGTTTTGGTTTTCAAGGTCGCCTTCCTGCCGTACCCTCCCCTCTCTTCACTTTATCGCAGCTTCTTTCCCTTCTCTCGCAAATATGCTCTCCTCTATCGCAACTCCCTCGCCGAGCTCCACTGCTCCGCAGCGCCAGCTATGCTGGCTGGAATTTAGAAGTTTCGTTTTCCGACTGGAAAGGGGCCCAGAGCTGTACCACGCGTTCTGGCATGTGTGCCGCATGTGCGCGTCTTGCTCGCTCTCAGTGTGCGCGTGTGTTGTCAGGATGACGGACGGGAGGCTTTGCACGCTTTTTCCTGCCGCTCAAAAAAACGTCGAAAATGGGACCGCTTGGCTTGGGCGCGATTCGAACATTAGGTGCCGCGCTGCGGAGCTCATAGCTGTTGACCACCTCGCAGCCAACTTGCCGCTCCGGGCGTCCCGGTAGTGGTGAATATTTCGTGGGCTGTGGTGACGAGGCACACGAAACTGTTTTCGTGAGGCCGACTTCGTGGGCGTCGGGTTCTATGCCGAGCCTGAAGCTTCCGAACAGGACTACTGCGGCAGCGATTTGTGACAGCGCATTGCTGACTCCAACCTAGGAGAGCAGGTGGGAATATGTCGCAATGGTTTCATTACGGCCGATGATGATACTGACACCGTGGAATCGTGCACGGATTAGGGCATTGAGAATGAAATACGCAGCAAGAGCGATTTAAAGGAATAGGATTGCGAGAACGACGAAACTTTGGAGCCAGTGCCTCATGCACTTTATGCCACGGGCCTTGGAGAAGAGCACCCCGCCGTTTGTAAACTCAAGACCGCCTTTATCGCTTCTGCTCTTCGGAACACGTAGGTCACGGACGTTTTTGGGCAAAAAGTTTTGTGTTTTCACCCGTAACTTTTTTTTTTTAAAAGCTGTGTTTCATTTACTACGAACTTCGGGCTACAGCGAACAGACTGCCGCGTCAGCTCAGGTTCGTTACTACAAGTGGGCTCGACTGTATTAGAGAATGCCTCACAAATTAGGCACCCAAAGATATGCGAAGTTCACTGTATTTATATCAAAAGTTTGCTTCCAATCTCTCAATTTTTTTTACTTGTCCATGCATACTTATGTAGTCTCGCAGAAAGCCAAATGAGCTGCTTGAAAAACAAGCGTGGTGCAAGGCAGAGCTAACCGATACTCCACGACGAATTACGCACAAACGAATCACACGCGAAAATGCGCAGCAAGAGAGCAGCGGCAGCATACCCGACTTTGACGACGCTGCAGGCAGCGTACTTCTTGGTGCGCTGGTTGTAGACCACCACAAACTCGACACGGTCGCCCACCTGCAGGTGGTTGCCGGACTTGACCTCGGACGTGTGGAAGAACAGCTTGCGCCCTTCCTCGGCCTCGTAAGAGAGGAAGCCGAACTGGCCCTTGATTGCTTCCACCGTAGCCTGTGAAGCGGTTTACAAGACACAGTGACCCTTCCATGCAAGAAAACTAGGGGATACATCGAGATCGCAGTGACTTGATGCACCCAAGGACACACGAAATGCTTCAGACGAGACTTTGCTATTACAGTACACCCGAAGCGGAATATGCGCAATATTCTGCTGGATCTTGGAAGTACAGTGGGCATAAAAAAAAAATCAAGAAACCATATTAGGTCAAACTGAACAGCACATGTTGCAGACACAATTAAGGGCAGACCACAAATCTGAATTCGAGGATATTTAAACAGTGAAAACATTAGGTTTTTTCCCTCGCGTATTGCGAATCCTAAATTTTTGCACAGAGACTATAAACGATAAAAGGTTAATTTAGAACATAGTATTTGTGAAAATTCTATACAATTAAGAACGTAGAGTGACAAGTTGCCCTAGGCAATAACGGTTCGAATCACAGACCAGCCAGTGGACTGAGCGCAGCCCAGACTTGAAATCATAATTATGCTTCTCAATGTCCCACGTGAAGATTGCTTGAACACGAGAACACACGGTGTTGCTGGAGTCAACCTTTTCACAGGTGGCTTTCTCTTCTTCAAAGCCCTGAAGAAGACAAAACCACTTGTCTTGAACAATGCGATGACTGCCTCGAACACAACAAGGCCTTTTAAAGGGACACACTGATGTAAGAGACAAGAGCGTACGTGAAACACCAGCATACTTGCATTGTAATAAGGGTAGATAAGAAAACACATTCGTAAAACCCTGCTCATAGGAGACACCTCGTATCCATTACAGTCGAGCCCGACTATATATTGAACCCGTTTATATCAAATTATCCCGTATATCGAACAATTCCTAAACACGGTAAGTTTACATTGAGAATACATAGCAAAAAGTTACTGTTATATCGAACGAAAATAGCAACGACAACTGATATATCAAACTCCATGTGCCTCAAAAGTGCCCCAGCAAGCTGGCTTTCCCTCGGGGTGGCGGGGAAAACTGCCGGCGGCACCATAGAAAAAGTTGGTTAGACTTGGTTGTGCGCGGGCGAACACCCCCCTCCAAGAAATGATCCTGGCCCACTAGCAGCGCTTACAGCCAATCAGAAGCCGTCGTGCTTTTTCCGAGGCGCGGAGGCAGTAGAAGTGAGCGCCATTTTTTCTTTCTTTATGCTTGTGTGCCTGCTGCTGCCGATTCAGCGTGGTCTGTGGTGTTGCCTGTTGGTGCTCTGTGAACTGTATTGGCGCGCTGTCATCATGGCTTGCGCAAAGAGGCAAAATTTACCGTTCGCCGCGAAACTCGAAATCATCAATCGGGTTGAGCGCAGTGAAAAGAAGTCCGACGTCGCCGCCGCGTACAAAATTCCAAGGAGCACCTTGAGTACTATCCTGAAGAACAAGGCAGACATCAGGGCCAAGTCGGACAAAAGGCCAGGTGCCCGTAGCGCCCGACATGTGCGCGCTGCTGTGTACGAAGATGTTGAAGCGGCCGTTTACAAGTGGTTTGTGGACGTTTGGTCGCGAAACATTTCGGTGTCCGGCCCTACGATCGAGCAGAAAGCCAAGGACCTTGCTTTTCTGCTTGGCAGGAATGATTTCCAAGGCAATTCAGGCTGGCTTCAGCAGTTCAAAGAACGGCACGACATCGTTGACAAAGCTGTTACAGGTGAAAGCAGAGCGGCGGACCTGGACAGTGTAGAAAAATGGCTCGAGAAAAACTGGCAAGATATCGCAGCAAGATATAGAGCCTAAGATAACTTCAATGTGGATGAAACTGTTCTATTTTGGCAAATGTTGCCAAACAAGAAAGACACTTGCGTGTCGTGGCGACAAGACAAGCGGCGGCAAGGCAAACAAAGCTCGTGTGTCCGTGCTGTTGGCAGCTAATTTAGACGGACCGAAAAAGCTTCGACCTCTGGTTATCGGGAAAAGCACGGCACCGCAGTGTTTTCGAAATGCGCTGTCGCTTCCAGTTACCTACCGAGCAAACTCAAAAGCGTGGATGACCGGGGAGCTTTTCATCAGATGGCTATCGTCGCGGAATGATGATTTCGTAGGCGAAAATCGCAAGGTGTGCCTGCTCGTGGACAATTGTTCACCGCACCACTGCAGTACGACCTTCAGCAACATCGAGCTGCGTTTGTTGCCCCCGAACACTACGTCTGTACTGCAACCACTGGATCAAGGCGTTATACGCGCAATGAAAGCCGGCTATCAGAAGCGCCCGGTGGAGAGGCTGCTGCAGAATCTTCATGTCGGCAGGGAGCTTAAGATCGACTTGCTCGGAGCTATTTCTATGTTGAGTAGATCGTGCGCAGATGTCAAGAAGGAGACGATCCAGAACAGCTTTAGGCATGCCGGCTTCCGCATGCCTGGTGATGACACCCCAAATTCTGACAGCAGTGCAGACACCGTAGGTGTTTCCGCCGAAGTTTGGAATGAGCTGGCAGAGTTCCCGGGTGCTATCGACGGATCGACATTCGACGAGTTCGTCAGTGCGGACGATGATGTCGCCATCACGGGTCAGCTGCAAGATGAGGACTACATTACAGACGTCGTGCCGACCACGAGCCAAAGCGACAGCAATATGGAAATCGACGACGGCCCATTGCCTACATCCTCCGAAATGATTAGTGCACTTGCGTTGGTCCGGCCCTATTGCTTGAATGTGGAAGGTTGCGGCCTCAGCTGCTCTGACTCGTTGGTCAACGTAGAGGCGTGCGTGCTGTCGCAAGCAGCGAAGCCGTTGACACAGAAAAAAATCCTGGACTATTTTGTTCCACAGTAGGGCACGCAAGTAAGCCACCATATTAATAAAGTACTTTTCTTCTAGTTTGTTATGCGCCTTTTTGTCAAAACCTATAGCGGGCCTATATCGAATTATGCCATATATCGAACTAATAAACGTTTTTTGGCGGATTCGATATACCCGGGTTCGACTGTACGAGAATCACACCCAAATGCACGTCTCTTATAAAGCGGTTCTCCTGTAGTCGAAACACAGGCTGCAGCGACACCTTGTGTTGAATCTATCACGTTTTTATGTTTCCATCTTCCCCCGAACTTCTGCCACAGGGGCACATACAACACACAAGAAGGCTCTAGATAACATTCTTTACAAGGCACTGCATCTATCACTTAAGGGGTTCAAAGGGTCTCAAAGGTAGAAAATTTTCCAAAAATTTTTTGAAGTACTTTTCTTAATAATACAGCCGAGCCCACATGTAACGGCCCCACTTAAAACGAACTTTCGCTTAAAACGAACAATATCCGCGTGACTGTGAAAATATACATCGGTTCAATGGCTCGAAATCACACTTACAATGAACGTCTCCGAGCGCCGCTGATCGGTTACAGCGAACGAAGTCAGCAGTCTGCTGTCTTCCCGGGAAACCAATTTCGACCACCGATCAGGCATCGGCAAGGTGCCCATACATTCTTAAGGGGGGACGCGTCCTTTGAAAACCGAAAAATCGCGAAAAAGTCGATTTTTTGAAAACCACATACTCGGGCAGTATGACTCATAAACTGCCTCTACTGTAAATATCAATGTCTAATTCATCGCGAAAGTACGTCAAATAAATTTTATAACGTGCCGCGGCAGCCGGCAAGCGGCGAGCGAGCGCCAAAAATACCCCAACTTCGCGCGCTCGCCATTTCCCAACCGCTCGGCCGATCGCCGCCATCTTGATGTTGTTTTGCTCGTGAATTCTTGCGCTTTTTTTTTTTCGCCACCCGCGGCAGTGGCGGTGGCGCTCCGAGGCGGGAGTCGCTCACGATTGGGGGACTCGCGGAAGCTTTCGAAGGTCCCGCTGCCTGGATGCGAAGCCGCGATTGGACAAAGCGCGCGCCTCTCGAGGGAATGGGGGAGCGCGCGGCTCCTATTGGCTGCTGCACGCGATGACGTAGCTGCTTCTCCGGCATGCGCCGGCTCGTCGTCTGCACCGGCGCTTGCAATGCCGGCGTTCTTTGTGTGCCCCGTTTGCCATCATTCCGATCGGTCGTCACACGTGCTCCTCTATCTTTCACCGTCTTCACGAGACGATCTTCTACCGTCTTCACGAGACGATCTTCTACCGTCTTTACGAGACGATCACTACCGTCCTCACGAGACGATCTTCCGCTGTGTTCACGGGACGCGGATTGTTGCGCTGACGGTCACGATGGGCATTTCGAAGTTCAAGACTCGGCACGCGTTCGGTTCAAGAAAGCGTCAGCTGAAGCTCGTACGCATGGCGAAGCTCACCTGCACGCCCACGCGCGGCGACAGTTGCACCGATGCTTCCGCTTCATCTTTTCAAGACGATTGCGTCGACGCTTCTAGCGACGAGACTTCTACACCATCGGCACAAGGATCCGTCGTGACGAGTGAGGCTGGTGTTTCGTGCTCAAGTGCGCCTGGTGTGTCGCGCTCGCCAACCGCATTAATTCCGGCCCCGAACAGTGAGACCGCGTCGTCGACTGTGCACATCCAAACACGTTTTCGGACGTGCGAGGAGTTGGCGACGGCGGAGAGAGAACGTGCTGCTGTGCAACGAAAGCTTGGCGCTATGCCAGCGACCGAGAGGAAGTTTCAAGCGATGATGCCTGAACCCGAAGCTGCCACCGCTACGACCGAAGGCGAGAGATATTTCCTCGTGCAAGGGGATGCCCTTAGCGACATGCTGTCCAAGACCCCGTGCCCGCGCTGCCTCGCGACCGGGATGAAAGTTCAAGGAGGCACCCAGCTTGGACTTGCCACGAAGCTTGAGCTGGTATGTCCACATTGTGGAATAGTTTCAAGTTCGTTTCAACATGCATCATTGATTGCTGTCGAGACAGCACTGCATGACGCAGTTTTGCGGTATAATGCCGGCTGCTACAGGGCCACCCAAGAGTTGTCGTCATCAGTGGGACTCACACCTGGCCACCTAACCATTCAACGAGCTGCGGAGAAAGACTCTCTGCGTCTGAGAAAGGCTCAGAAACGGATGAATGAGAAGCAGGAAAAGCGGCAAAGAAAAAGAGAGCCTAAGGACACATCTAGCTACTCTGCAGGGTCATTTTAGACCATAATAAATGTTTGAAACTTTCGAAGTCAATTTTCTCAGAATGACTTTTTTGGCCAGTGAGGCTGCTTAGTCAGGTGATCTCTCTGGAACTGCTGGTCTGATTTCTATCAGGTTTTTTTTATTATGCACCTTAATAAATTGCCCAGGGCAAGACAAGCCCGCTTTTTCAATTTATTGTGTCTGTAATTTGTAATAATTAACTAAAACTTCATTGATGAGAGCCAAATTGTGAACACTAAATTCAGTGCTCTGCTAACATTTTTTGGCAAGGAAATTTAAAAAAAGGGCTCTGTCTTGCCCTAAAGCACCTATCCAGGAATCATCATAGTGAATTTCACAGTGCTAGCACATTTTTCAAATTCTCCAGACCCTGACTAAGGGACCCATGTGGACTACCCTGATAAATGGCTGTAACTTGGGAACCAGTGAACATAACTGCATGAAACTTTGTGGTTATTCAAATGGCTTTGCTATTAGTGTACCCTGAATATTTCATTAAGATATCTCAACAAACAAAAAAGTTGCCCTTCGAAGGTAGCCTCCCCCCTTAAGGAGGGAGGCGGCTTTGGGATCGCGAAAAATGACAAAAAAATCGATTTTTCCAAACTCAAGTTTTCAGTTTCTGGAACCCTTTTTCTATCTGGTTCTAAAATATCTAGACTGAAAACCGCGCAGAAGTGCTTTGTAAAATTCGTTTCACCCACCTAGGTAGCAAAACTTTTTCTGGAAATGGTGAGAAAACAGCGATTTAAAAAAAATTATAACTTCACGATGCTTGGGCCGGGAGCCGGCTTCTTGGGCTCATCGGAAAGAGAATTTCTCCATGTTTAACTTTCCCGCCTCAGCTGGCTCCTCCCTTTAACAAGCGCACAAAAAGCAAATGTTTGAAGGTCGTTTTGAGGCCTTTGATTGGCCGTGGCCGCCATGTTGCCTCAGCTCGCCTCGCCATTGGCCCGATGCTCGCTCCGGGAGATCGTCTGCTGCTTGTTCGTCGCGAGGACATGGCTCTCGAAAATCGCTACTTCGTGACGTGTTCACGGCTTGATGATCCCTTAAGATATAATTACGATTTAGTTACAAGCAGTAAGTGGATGCGCGACCATGTTACTACGAGTGCCGCACGTCATCGGAGTCGTCTTTAGCCCTAACTCCGCCGACAGCAAGACTGCGGGCAGGAACGACGCGCTATCGCACTCGTGGCGACGTGCTTCTTCGCAAGCAACGAAGCTGTAAGCGGCGGCACGATCTGATTACTACGAGCGGCCGCACCGGATGCACGATCAGATTACTACGAGCCGGCGCGCGGTCTACGAGTGCGGCGCGTCATCGGAGTCGGCTTTAGCCCTAACTCTGCTGACAGCGAGACTGCGGGCAGGAACGACGCGCAAGCGCACTCTTGGCGATGTGCTTCTTCGCAAGGAATGTAGCATATCACTCGCTAGCTCCTCTGAATCACGTACGGGCATTTTACAGATCGGCAGCGGACAACACAGTCAAGCTCGTCATCCCCCCCCCCCCCACTCTCTGCCAAGGATTGTTCGGAACAGCGGCTAGCAGTCTCGCGCGTTGTCATTCGAAAATGCGATGCCAAGCGCAGTGCGCGCCGATTTTTTGTCATCATAGTTACACATTTCGCGCATCGTCACCGAACGCCGCTTCAAGTTCATTACGCGCCGGCTGCACTGTCCACGCGGCCACGCACCTTACGGTCATATGGAGTTGCTGTCAATAAGCTTTTGTGATGCGATTCAGACGTGCTTGGAGCCGTGCTTGATATCGCCACGAACGTCTATGAATGTTCCGAGGTTAATGAATTACTGTAGGTTAGAGTTTCTGCGACCGGCTGTATGATGATGCGTTTCACGGCTAGAGCGGCAAAAGAGCATGTATGAATTAGGGACACAAATTTTTATATGCCCATTTCGCGTCATTAATTATACTGCTAAAAATTCCTGTGCCACCAGTCTTCTGCCCATTACTGTTATTTGGAAAGAAGGCATAGGCCGTTATGGTGTGATCCATTTTTCTGATGCAATAAACCTCTCTCCTAATAAAGAAAAGTCCAGTGAATATTTGTAATCAAGTACTTAATTACGCTAATTACAACTTCAGCACAAAAAATATGTGTAATAATTTCAGTATATGGTTTTATTCAATTACAGTCTTCTCTGTCATAGCTATCACACCACTCCTTCATACAAAGAACTTGGTTTGAAATCCATACTTGTTCTTTGTAAATCATGAAAAAGAGTAAACCATAAAAAGAAGTCAAATATCACAAGACAAACTTGAGATCATAATTTTTAGGTGTCTTAGAGAGGTAAACAAAAGTTGAAACATTAAATGCAGCTTTCTCAATACTGTTTTTTTTTTTTTACATTATGCTCAGCCCCTCTACATGGTTCAATGAAGAAATAATTAGTCTCTCGTAAAGTATTTGTGGTATCGCTTCAAAATTTTTATGGAAGCACTGTGAGGTCATTCTTAGTGTCCGTGCCAATTTTCATCAATTTTCATCAATATCCAACGAGAAACAAGAAAGTTCATCGAAAAAAGCCTGTCGGAAACTTCGACAGGCTTTTTCTCACAAGTGTGTATCGGACATTGCGCATTGCTCGTGGAAAGAGTAGCACGGGAATGACTGGACCGATTTTGATTCTGTTTTCTTTTCCTGAATCCTTGAACACTGCTTGTGGGTACAGCAATCTTCAATTTCTGTTTTATGGCCCTGTTTTTTTTCTAGACGATGATTTGTCTGTGCCACTGTTTCTGACAATGTGTGTCAGCAGCCATGATGATCACTAAAAAAGAAAGAGAACTTATTAAAGAATTTTGAGAGTGCCATACCCTGTAGCTTTCTTTTGAGTAAAGATCAACATCATTCGCAGCTTCCTGGCATGTTTTGTTACAGCGCTAGGCTTTCCACAAGCAGACCATGTAATTGTATCTTGTAGCATTATGTAACTTGAGAACTACTGAAGGTATCATGATGAAACCATATTTCCTTATTCGAGACACTTATGAGTATGCATGCCAAATTTCATTGCTGTAGGTCAACAAATAAAAAAGTTTTTCTTCAATGCCACCCCCCCTTAAACGCCGACCCTGCCTCCGCGCCCCACTGGTTGCCGCTGTCCCCGACCGATTTTTGTTATGCACCCCTCCGTCCTTTGTCCCCCTGCTACTCTGAGCACCCTGCATCGACAGACGAGGCCCGTGTTTTCACACTGCCACCGATCTTTCAAAGACCGGTCGGCCATCTACCCCGTTTTTGATCGCTGGTACTGTCGTTGGTGTCGCCGGCCTGGAGTGACCAGACCATTTGCCAACATCGTCAGCCACCGACTGTATCCGATAGTCTGTGTCTAGTGCACACGCGTACGCTACCTCACCGACTCTGATAATTTGCGATTCGTTTCTTGTTTAGGACTTGTTCTCGCTCACTTCGCACTTGGCTCAGCATGCCTTCTGCGCGCGAGCGGAAGCGCAAAAACGGCTGTTAATTTGCACGGAACGAATCGGGAAATATCCGTGAGACCACGCAAACCCGCCGGCACAACAAAACGATTTTTCGACCACGGCCGCCGATTCTTCGAACACTGCCGCGCGTAGGCACTCTTTCCAAGTTTTTTTACAGGCGAGTTTCGCTAACCTTTCAAGCAAGCTACTCAACCTGCCTCCTTCCCGTGTATTTTGGTTTTCAAGGTCGCCCTCCCACCGCATCCTCCCCTCTCTTTATCGCAACTCCTTGCCCTTCTCTCGCAAGTCTGCTCACCTCTCTTGATCACAACTCCTTCGCACGTCTCCACTGCTCCGCGACGCCCGCCACGCTGGCTCGAATCAGTTTGGTTTTTTACTGGAAACGGGCCCAGAGCTTTACACACGCTCTGGCTTGTGTGTCGCGTGTGCGTGTGGCCATGATGGCCGACAGGAGGACTAGCACGCTTTTTCGTGCCACTCAACAAAACGTCGAAAGTGTGACCACTTGGCTTGAGCATAATCAGCGCGTTAGGTGCCGCGTTGCGGAGCGCTTGCTCATAGCTGTTGACCACCTGGAAGCCAACTTGCCGCTTCGGGCATCCAGGTATTCAGCTGTGGAGATGGTGAATATTTCGTGGGCAGCGGTGATGGCTACATGTGCGCGAAACTGCTTTTGCAAGGCCGACTTCATAGACGTCGGGCCCAATGCCGCGCCTGAAGCCTCCGAACAGGGTAGCTGCGGCGGCGATTTGTGGCTGCGCGTCGTCGACTCCGACATGGGAGTGCGGGTGGGACATCTGTTGCAATGGTTTATTTATGGCCGATGATGATGCCGACAATGCGGAACCGTGCACGGATTAGGGCATAGTGAATGAAGTAAGTGGCGAGAGCGATTTGGAGGAACCGGATTGCGAGAACGACGAAACTTTGGAGCCAGTGCTTCATGCAGCTTATGCCACGGGCCTCGGCGAACAAGCGCCCTGCTGTTTTAAATGAACTTGAGACCGCCCTTATCGCTTCTGTTCTTCGAAACACGTGCATCACGAACTTTTGGGGGCAAAAAAAAGTTTGTTTTCACTCGCAACTTTTTTTAAAAGCTGTGTTTCATTTACTACGAACTTCGGGATACAGCGAACGGATGCCGCGTTACGCTTAGGTTTATTATAAACGAGCTCAACTGTATATAGCGTCTGAAGAAGGTGTACCAAAAATGCTATCGCCATCAACACTATCGGAGCATTTCTATAAAGTGGGGCATTTTCCGGTTCTCTATTGGATGTCAAGGGATTCGCATGCTAGACAGCGGTGCGCAATCCTCCATTTTCTGATGAGGCCTAAGCGATGGCTGTGCGATCGGTGTGATAGCAGGTGGTCATCGAAAGTTCCATACTGCTCATGCGATCGAAAAGAAGCGAAAACAGCATCTGAGAGCATGCACCGTCCTATAAGCGAAACCATCTGCCACCGAGAACATGGAAAAAGCTGGCTGTGCCAACGCGATCACGAACGCGGCTCCCGCGATCACGGATGCGATAGCCGGGGCCAACGGTCACACACGAGACCTGCGCGTCGGCACTCCTTCGGTTTTCGACGCTGGAAAGTGGCCCTTGCTTGTCGTGCGAGTGACATTCAGAGAGACCTTTTGTCGACGTCAGCCTTATGACGCGAGCGGTCTGTTTTTCAAGACTCGGAAGAGATCGCAACCACTGGAACGCTGTTCACCGTCAAGTTTAACGATAATGAATGAACTGCTTCACTGTATGTGATGTGTGTGCCGGGCCTGACAGCATTTCCGAGAAAGATCGGGAATATGGCATCGCCCGGAAACTTGCGCTGACGTGTGATGAGGGTGAGGAACTGAAATTTGTACGGAGCTCGCTGAGAGTGAGAGGGGGGAAGGAAATGAGGTGCTCGCGGCCTGTTCCGAGATCAACGTGCTCGCGGTTCGTGCGGACCAGCAAATGGACAAACTGCAAACTGCGTTGAATTGCATTTCCACCCTGTATGTTTCACGGGAGATGCAAAGGCATATAAAGATTACGTGAAAGTGGGAATGATTCCTGCCTAGTAGACGGCTGCCTCGCACGTTACCGACGACTGCGGGAGCACCATCAAAACGCTGTATACATGGAAACTCTGGAAACATCTGGCGTGCAATGAAAAGGAAGCGGACAAAGAATGATGACTACACTCCTGGTGGCTTCTAGCATCGTTACTGCACTGATTTAAACCATTACTTGTTTAATATACATGCTCACCGTGTCCCCTAAACTTCTTTTCTCGTTTTCTCAAAACACAATTTTCATCACGTCCGAGGCCATTTCCCACAGTGTCATTTGATCTAGTGGTTAGATTTGGTAATTTTTGCAGCATTTAAAAGCTTATACAATGATAAGTGCAACAGGACCAAAAATTGTTATAATTTTATTAAGAACAGTGATTGTTTAGTGATATAATTTAAGCAAGTTTTAGATTTCTGATAAGTCTACTTGTTAAGGCCATAACGCTTTAACCAATGAAGCTAGAAATAAAATTAGTTTTCTTGCACTCCTTGTTCTTCACAAAACAATGTCATATATAATTTGCTGCAATCTACCTCGCGTGTGTAGCCAGCCTTTGGCTTGGAAACCACGAGGCAGACGTCCGAACGTGGCCGCAATTTAAAGCGTCGATTGCAGCAGTCTTCGATCGACCTGCCGCCCGAAAACTTCATGCCATGCAGCCTTTACGCACACGCGCACAAGAAACGGGTGAAACCTTCACTAGTTACATAGAAGACGTCGTCGATTTGCGCAGACCCGTGAACGCCGCAATGACGGGAGCAGAAAAATGTAAGCACATCCTCAAAGGGATTGACGACGAGGCTTTTCAAATGCTCTTGGCGAAAAGCCCGACCACTGTTAACGACGTAATTAGCCTCTGCCAAAGCTACGATGAATTGCGGAAGCAGCGAGCTCTGACAAGACGTCCTCCAGCGCACGATTTGGCATCACTGTCTAGTGTGATCAATGGTCACGGCCAAGTGTCACTAAGAGCCGAAATAAAAGCATTTGTCCGCCAAGAAGTCGCACGACAGCTTTCCTTGGTGCCCTTCACACCAGAACCTACGACAACTTTACCGTCGTCTCTTCGAGGCGTCATTCAAGGAGAGGTCGCCGAGGCCTTACCTGCTGCTCGCGAGCATAATCTTGTGGCTGCTCCTCTCACCTACGCCGCGGCTGCAGCCGTGCCAACTCGCAAGGCGCCTGCGCCTCCGTTCCAGCCTCGCGCGAGCTATCCCCCAGCTCCAGTTCACCAGACCAGCACTAACACCGCCAACTTGTGGCGCACCCTCGACAATCGCCCGATATGTTACGCTTGTCGATACCCCAGACACGTCGCGAGGTATTGCCGCCGCCGGACGCATATCACCGATGAAAACCGCCGTGAGCCTTTCTTCCCGCTTGACTCCAACGCGCAATACGGTTCCTCCACTCCAATGCCAGCACGCTACCAGGACGACCATCGCCCTCGGCCGGGACGTCTTCGCTCGCCCTCTCCACACCGCCGCTCGCCTTCTCCTATGCATCGACGGTCCGCGTCTAACGAGGAGGAAAACTAAACCACGCAGTTCCCGAGGCAAGAACTGCGCAAGTTTCGGTTTTCCCAAGTCCTCATTTGTCACCTACCAATGTTATTGATGTGTTCGTCGAAAATATCCCTACTGTCACTCTTGTAGATACCGGTGCAGCTGTTTCTGTTATCGATGCTGCTGCCTCTGCGCCGGAGTACTTCCTCTTCCTTACAATATTTTAAAATCTGGAAGTGACAGCTGAAAAGTAATTGCATATTTGTTTCCAGCTGTGAGGAATGCATACCACATAAAAATTTCAGCTCTAAATACTCAAAATAAAAAAATAAGACAAGTGTCCAAGGGGCCGCGGGGATCAAATTGCAAAAAACATCTATGTTCTGAAAATCTCCTTTTCAAAATCTGTAGCCCTTCTTCTAGTTCTTTCCAAACACCTTCACTGAAAACCATGCAGAAGTGCGTTTAAGAATTATTGCGCCTGCAGAGGTGGCGAAAGTTATTGCTCGGCGACAGCGCAACCAGGCACGGCGATCTTAGGCTCGTCGGAAAGAGAATTTCTCCCTGCTTGAATTTCTTGCCTTAGCTGGCTCCTCTCTTTAATCACAAGCGCGCAAAAAGCAAATGCCTGAAGGCCGTCTCGAGGCCCCCAAGATGCTCAAGCACGACACGCCATTGGTCCCGACGGCCGCTGCGCACGCGTGTCTGCAGCTTCCGCGTCGCGAGATCACGGCTGTTGAAAACCAGACTACTTGGTCACATTCCGACTCGTTCTGTCTTCGCGGATCGATAATAATCACGCTTAAGCAGATTCTCCAAGAAACTCAGCCATCGGACTACAGTAGCAAATGCTACCGTCGCGAACATCACGAAGCACGCCTCAAACCTGTAGTGATTCTCTTTTTGAACTCGCTGTTCTGCCCACCGGCATCTCCGAGGCGGTGATGAAGATCACTGCGGGCAATGGGACCACCCTTTGTACTATCGGTCTAACATGGCGTATCTTGAAAGAGGTACCGCGATCGGGCTAACAACTTGAAGTCGTGGTTAGGCATAACTGGCTTCACTCCACTCACGATAACGTTATTCAAGTGGAATCCCAACTTCGCGGGAAGAGCATCGTGCTAGCAGACATGCGAAAGGGAACAAGCTGCAATGTACTTCATCGAAAGCAATAAATCATACCGCAGGACTTACAATGTTGCCTCGGAATCGGGAATCTGCACTTTACGCGCCTGCAGCAGACCCTACAGCCGTGAAGCAAGTAATCACGGCCATGCTCATCACCCAACGATCGCTCGAAGCCTCAGAGCAATGTTGCTTGTCAGCCCTCCAAAACGAGAGGTAAAGCACATAATAGCATGAGGATGTTTCGTCGCTGTGGCTAGGCATATTGCGCAGCCGCGTTGAATGCCGCCATCCAGCATATCGGGTATTGACTTCCCGGACCCCACGGCTGAGCGATTGGTCGGGAATACACACACTCCACGTTGAAGTAAATAAGCACATTTCAAAGCTGTGCTTGGTATAGCAGCAAGTGTTTATAAATGTACTGAAATAATGAAGTGTATCAGGGCGAGGGTGAAAAATGAACTTGTTTGGAAGAGGGGACGAGTTTTTATTTGCCAAACTTGCATCAAGTAAAATTCTCTTAAGTTCCTGTGTCACCAAAGATTTGGCCATAATAACTGCCACAGCACGCCTCATAGTGCATGCTTACAGACTTGTTATATCAAAGTGGTAATCAAACCTGGCAGGCCACCATTCAAAAAGCTGGCAAAAATGACCAGCAAGGAAAAAATAATATGTGGTGCAAAAAAAAATGAGAAAGCAAGGGCACAAGAAGATGCCTGAAGGCAAAGACAACAAGTATTACAGCCCCAGGGCATTGTTTTTTACGTATAGTGGCTGTGAAACTTTAGTGCCAAGTGTGTTTTGACCCGACAGAACCACTTGCACAGAGCATAGCGTGACCATGGCTTGACAAATTTTCATAAAGTCTGTTGCATTTATTACCCAGTGAATTCTCTATGCTGTGACGTCTTTATTTTTTAAGGCGAGTCATGGGTTTTAAAAACAATATGGGTTATTTCTTCACCAAATTAGGTGAAACTGCACAGCCTTGTTCAGTTTTTTTAGCTTATTTTAACTATCCAGGTATATTTTATGTAAATGAATTAATTCCCGAGATAATGAGTAATTACATTATTTCTCGCATAAACAATGAAAATTTAGGTACAGTCGAACTCAGCTACAACGTACGCCGCTTAAACGAAAAATGCACGGTTCCCTGTCAGCAGTCTATAGGAGTCAATGCATAAGTATCGTCGCCACAACGAACACTGTTTTTTCTGCTGACCCGCTTTAAAAATTTCACAAAGCAATTCCAGGCTCAGATATTTATTGCTATACCGTAAACATAGTCATTTTGATGCATTCTCAGAACTGAAGCTCAGGGCGACATTCACGGCAAGTGACGCAACGCGTTGCACTCGAGGCAAGTAATTTGAAGAGCGCTAACCCATTATAACACGATTATATTTCAGAATAAGCCCTTCCTTGGCACAAAAGTAACACTACGAGGTTTCTGGACCGCCGTTTCAAGAATCACCGTCGACATAATAGTTTCCTTTAGTGTCCATTTAAAACCCTAATTAGTATTTCCAGATTGCGTTTGCCAGAAGTGGTAAGCGAAGACTTCCACCATACAGCGAGAAAGAAGACAACAAGAATGCCCCCACGCTGACCTGCACTCGAGCTCGCACAGCCACAACGTTGACGGCTCGTTCCACACCCGATCCGGTGACGGCAACCTGGAACTGCACCACATCGTTCTTCTGGAGCAGCTCGTGCTTATCCGCCAGGCTGGTGATGCCAAACGGGTAGCTGGCGGTGGGCTCTGCACTCTCCCCTGCACGCAAGTAACAAAAACGTCGAGCTCTTTGCGCTCCTGAAATGACAGGGCAGCAATTTGGCACCGAAATCAGCCTAGATGTTCCTTTTCAAGAAAAAAAACTAAAGTGAACGAAGCACGCCAGTTACGAAAAAGACGCGCAGTCACGTACCTATACTCAAGGGGGCAGAATGTTCTTGAACTTTTTTTTTTGTTTATTTCTTCAGGGATCTTGATCAAACTGCACAAAATTATGCAGCTCTTTCTGCTGATTTCAAATATTTATTCAGTTTTCCTGTTAACTTATCGAGTTTCTGAGCTAACTGAAGTTCACCCTCTATTGTTTAAGGCCGCCATAAAAAAGCTTAATTAAAAGTGATATTTAAGATATGCCAACATATACTAATTACTATAGACTGAAGGTATGCAAGAGGTTTTTTTTGTTGTTTTTAGGCCTTTCTTGGCTATTTTACAGCAAAATTAACTATCCATTTTCAAAGCAGTTGGAATTGTCTTACAATTTTTCATGAGTAATTAAATAAAATGGCTTGTGCTCTGAATTTCTGCTCCCATACTTGCATTCTACACACATGCAGGTTTCCATTGAAAAAAGAATTAATGTTGTACCTGCCCTAGCTGCAGAGATATTGAGGCCTCAAAATTCAACAGTCGTAAATTTACTTTTTTAAGAAAATGAAAAAAAAAAACTGAAAACACACAGCTTCTTCAAAGCGCAACAATCATGGTACGCATGCTTTTCAATCCTCATAAAGCGTTCAGAAATATCTAGCAGAGCTTCTAACACAGTTGCCGGCAAATTATAAAGAAACCTCTAAGTCAGTTCCCAATTTTTTTTGCAGGTTCTGCATGTTAACAGCACCGAGAATCTGGACAGTTAGAATGACATTACAAAAAAATTACCACTTACTGGTATGTGAAAATTTGCAAAGATATATAAAATTACTTGCAGAAACCAAATTTGTGAATTTTAAAAAATGATTTTTTTTTTTGTGACTTTTTGGTCCCAAAGACCAGTCTGCCCCCTTAAGCCCATTCAAGTGTCTGGTCGATACACGGCTGTGATCAATCATTGTTGCATTGAATAAAGCTTAACGCCCGACAACAGGGTGCGTCAGCGATCTGTTTTGAAGAGCGTCAAACAGTGCGAAGCCCTGCAACTTGAATGAACGCAACTGTGTGCGCATCAAAGAACGCTTGGAAACAGCTGAGCAGATATGTATGTGTGAGGGCCCTGTTATCTCATGTTCAGCGTGTTCGCTTTTACCAATCTCGCTTCTCTTCTCTTGCTCACGGCTGACTCACCTGAAGTGCTGAGGCGGATGAGTCCTGCATACTGCTCCTGATCCGGGTTAAAGCAACGCACGGGGCGCTCGACGGTGCCGTTGAGAATTTCAGGCTTCACGACCTCCTGGGGATCGGCGAGGGTGCCAGCTGGGAGCTTGCGCACGCACTCGGCGCTGCGCTTGGTGCCCTTGAGCACCATTCCATACTCCACTTCTTGGCCAGGCTCCAGGGTTTGTGGGTTGCCCTCAAACACGCTGCAGACACAACAAAGGGTTGGGTGGGATGAGCAAGAAATATGCATCCCCCGAAAAAAGGTGCCTATAATTTTAATTCAATAACCAATCTACTGTCGGAGCCCTCCATAAGAGACACTGGCGTAGCAGACAAATCGGTATAAAAGACACCTGTGTGAATACATTAATATGGGGGTTGATAAGGCAATGCGTAAATGGTGCCATGCTTATAAAGACAGCTCATATGCAAGACAAGAACTGCTCCCCAGTTTATGTTTCTTATAAAAGGGTTCACCAGTATTATATCAACCTAGTGCATATTGTCATAAATACCCGCATATTATACGAACCCGAATACAATACGAGGCCAAATTCTAGAGGCGCGAAATGAAAAAAAAAAAAATTGTGCCTGCGCATAAAACAATGTAGGAAAGGGCACCAAAAACACATTCATTGAGCACACATCCGCAATGTCAATCGCTGTCGTCTTCAACTGCGCTTTCCTCAGAGATTTCCTTGTCAGACAAATCGGCGTAGCAATGCATAACCGCATCCTTGAACGGCTTATTTACACAAACGTAGAGAGGCTGCAGTTGAGAGGTCATCCCACCCGGGACCACGACCAGTTCTGTGCCGCAGTCGCGCAAGAGCCTCTTCACTGACTCGGCCAAATGGCAGCGAAACGCGTCCAGCACCAGAACGGAAGGAAAAGATGGCAGGGCACCAGGCAGTCTGCACTACACGGACTTTACCCAGTCTAGGACAAGGTCTTCATTCATACAGCCTTTATCGTGACATCTCACGATGACATTCTTCGGTAGCTCCTCCCCTTTCGGCATTGTCTTGCACTTGAAGACATAAGGTGGGAGTTTGTGGCCGTCCGTCGTGCACAATAACATCACTGTGACACGCGTTTTTTCATTGCCGGAGGTACGGACACTAACCTGCTTCGAGCCCTTCTCATGAACTGTAAGGGGCGATGGCATGTCCAGGTAAACTAGCGTTTGATCGGCGTTGCCGATTTGTCCCAGCTGGAAGTTCTGCGAGTGACGCAACGTAATCACATGGGGTTGAAATGAGATATGAAGCTCTTCAAAGGCTTCAGGGAGCTTCTGAGAAATGGAGGTTCGCCGGCGTAGGGAAAATCCGGCTTGGCACATGTAACGGTAGATTCAGTGCTTGCTGGCTTTGAAGTCCGAGCTCAACAACCCCCTTTTCTCACGCCAGCTCCCTCGCTTTCATCTGCATCAGCTCAATGTTGACCGGCAAGTGCGCTGCCCACTGCTGTCGAACAAACTCTGCCAGTGAGAGTTCAATCTCTGGGAAGGCCCCTTTCTTTGGACCGCGAAAACTTTTCCGCTTTTTGTAGCGCGCGAAAAGCGCTTCTTTCTGTCGTCGCCATCCACGGACACTTCCCTCGGTGACTCCGAACTGTCTTCCGGCCGCACTCTTGCCGATTTCCTCGGCAGCTGCGATGACCTTTCTTTTGAATGCAGCCTGAGAACTGGTTTCGATGCCCTGGCATGTTGCACCTTTGTGAAGTGAGGCACAGAACACAGCGAGGTTCACACGTCCCCCGTCCGCTGTCCAAGCACCCAAATGCTCAACAACAAAGAAAGAAATGGCGCTAGCGCTCACTACTGACATGCGACGGCGCTGAAGATAACAAAGCCAAGCCGTAGCCACTCGTAGACAAAGCGAAGCCTAGCCAAGCGGCAGTTACAAAACCGAAACTTCCAAGCACAATTTCGTTTTTCGAGCAAGTTTTTGTTCGGATCCGCCATAGCACGAAGCGGACATTTGGAACGCTAATATTTGAAAAGACCCTTGTATTATACGTGGGTATTTACAGTGGTTTAAAACGCATGTCTCTGTAGAAAGCGCCGGTTAGGTATCTCACAGTGCACAGTTGCACAGTGCATACCTGAAATGGAAGAATACGTCCTGGTTGTGCTCTTCATTTTCAATAAAGCCAAAGCTTTCTTTCAACGCCGCTATGTAGCCACGGTGCGTGTACCGGAATCCATTTCGTCCACCACGGCCTTTGCCAGACTCTCCCTGCATAGAGTGATCGACAGCGTAGCGGATTAGATGTATAGCAATACACTCCAAGAATTTGTAAGCTCAACCAAACGCTGTTTGCACATAAAACGATGTCACAAGTATTGCGAATTGGGTAAAACATTCCCTAGAACGCTTCAGGCATACAGTGTGTCTGTGAAGTCGTGGTGCACTTTTGACTGGTCACATCAAACCAAGAAAAACAAGATAGAAATGTGAAATCTTTACCACACATATGTGGTGAAGCTTAACAGTACACAGAACATTCACACTGCACTTTGGTCGCAGATTCGAATCGAGCATCTCGACTGGCATGGACATGAACGCTCCAGCACACTCCATAGTGCCGTTTCATCACCTGAGTGCAAACACCGCTGCACATCATACTATGCAAACTTTGAGAGTTTTCTTCGCGTTAGGTAAGATTTCGTAGTTCAGCCTCGTTCTGTTGCTTTCCTGAAACATATGAAAAGTGCACTGCGACAGTATGTACACAATGTACTAAAGGTACCCCTGAACCACCCAGAGGTCAAAATTTAGTTGTGGTGTTGCAGTTGTGCGCAAACCTAAATGAACAGGTAGCCGTGACAGTTTTATGAAATGACATCGTAATAGCGGAGTTCAACGTGTTCGATGATACTAACGAGGTCCTAGCTTATTCTGGTTTTCCCTTCCACATGCTTCGTTCGTCGCCTCATCTCTCCCCTTGGCCAAGTGCTCCGACTCACCGAGTGAGGAAGCGCTAGGAGTGCACATACACTGCGAAAAAACAGGTTCTTTCTAGTCGATAGCCCAAGCTGACAAGAACGGGATGTCATGGTTAGCGAGGGGATACCGAAAAGTACAGAGAGGAGAAGAGACTTTCTCAAAATCAAACTGCTAGGCACACGTGGCCTCACCATGTAGCACTGCCTACTTTGGCATTGTTGATCATGACAGCGTTATCAACTCAATGTGCAATTCGAAGTATTCAAAAATCATCAGAAATGGTTTGAAACTCTTCTATGCAACATGTATCATGGCTTCAGTGCAAAATGTTTCCAGGTGCATGAAATGCCTTTTCGTTTACACTTTCATAATAGCAAGTATTATGAACATTGTGTCCATAAAATTAGAAACAAATATTTCCACGTTTGGTGATATGAGTTGACGCATGAGCACTTCACAAAATGTTTTGTCTTTTTTTTTTTTGGTACCTAAGGCCCTGCATTTATTCGCAGTCGCTGGACCTCACCCTGTTTCTTAAGTTCTTGGACTCGTCGCCATTGACGGCAGACCCATCGCCGTTGGAGAGCGAGCGCCTCGTGCGAGGGCCGTCTTGATCATCGCACACGGACCACAGGCGGCGAATTCGGGTGGCCAAGAAACGACTGGGAGATGCGGGATCCTAGATTCAGTGAAAAGAAAATGAAGCAGTGATTACTGACAATAAAAAGCTGGTGTCACAATACAAACATGTAAGGGCACCTAAATTTGGGCATGCCCTTTTTGCACTTGTTCTGTCTCGTACTTTATTCAGTGTTGTAACGCATTTATTCTTTTCTTTTCATGAGTGGCTTGAATATTTGTGGTTAATTGTACTAGGGTCCTACTACGCTTTCACGCTTATGTTTCAGAATGTCCCACTGGTGGCACTAATCACGTCCTACGTTCGCCTTAATTTCTCGGATAAGTAAAACCACTGCTGTATTGATTGTACCCCAGCAGTGACCTTTTACGGTGACCTAAAATGTTCTTTGCTCTTAGTGCCCTTTTAAAGCGGTGTTTACTTGTTTTCTAAGCAAAATTGATGAAAGCTAGTACACTTGTTTAGCTGCTTCACTTGACCATAAAAATAATTTTTTCTGTATGTACATTACTAATCAACGACATTAAGGAGACAATTTCTTTCTTCGTGGCAACAATAGACAAATAACCACGTCCCAAAGATGTACAAATGGCATACAGATGAATAGTTGATAGCACAAGACTCTAAATTTAAGACTGGAATAAACAATAAGGTAATACTTTGTGCATTGTAGAACACCATATTTTATTGCATTGAGCGTAGTCACGCAGTCTGTACACAACAGGCAAGGTTGCCCCAAACAAGCAGCGTCAGCAATGGGCAGGCTCCATAAAACCACTCCAGAGCTCTTCGCGAATTGGCAAGCACAATATAACTATCACATTAGCCATCCATGCAGCTGATGCTGCAATTAGAGACAATCACACCCGCAACAAGCACCACCCGATCACAGGAGGCAGATGTGCAGAAGCATGCCTTGCAGCAAACAGTTAATGAGAATTCTTGACGAGGCTTCATAAGAAAACGTCTCAGTGTCACCCCCTAAGCCTTATGTGTACAACCAATACCAAGATGGCCAGCTCAAACAACAGCCTCGCCCAACCTGCTACCTCACTAGAACCTACACCACCACCGCGTGCAACATGAAAAGAGATTAAGAGGCACATGATTCATATTTTCTTGCACTTCATGCAAAATGCGCACTTCAATACAAACATGAGCTTGTACTGTAGCGTGGCATTCAAGGCAGTTTTTGTATTGTGGAATATATCGATTTTGCTGCAGCATGCAGTTTTTATATACCGATATTACTCCTGTAATAAACACACCTTTTTTCCAGAAAAGTTGATGCCAATTTAGGGGGAGGGTTCGTTACACGGGAGAAAAAAGTCACGGGAATTATAACAGCGAAAATATTGGGTAACGACTTAGCTTGTTTAGACCTGTGAAATGCGCAACAAATTTTCTTTGTAGCCCGAAGCTCTTTTTGTTTCGTCCCGTAATGAAAGTGCATGGATCGACACCGAAGTGTCGTCCAGCCATTCGGTTCCAATGATCCAGCGCATGCTGTTAGAGCTAGCGTACCGGCCGAACGCGCCCTACGCAGAGGTGTCCCAACTAAGTTCGCAATGACAAATCCAGAAACGAAAACAAAGCGTTGGATAGCGGCGCACAAACGTATTAGATGTTGCGGGTGCACAACACGCCATCGGCGCGGTGGGTGCGGTTGCGCTTTGCATAGGTCCGAGATGGCGAGCGCGCGGCGTGTTCCATGACGCAGCGTGACCTCCATTTTGGACGCCACGTGCTTTGCTTTTGTGCCGCTGTGTTTGCATGGCGCTATCAGCAAAGAGGTTTCTCCTGCATTCTATAGATGGTGTTTTGCCATACAAGGCATGCTTTCATATTTTCATTTATGTCGCCCGCGCTAGCAAATGTTTAGCATGATTGCATAACTATCCTTTGCTTTCATTTCATTGTTATTTTGTCATACAATGGCTTGATTTAAAGTTGTTTTGTTCATTAATGATACTGGCTATCATACCGAAATAAAATGAACAGATACATGTGAAAAAATATTTTTCCTTTTTTTTTTTTTCAAGGATCAAGGTTGGGGTGGGTTCATTATGTGAGTGGGTTCAATACGCGAGTAAATACGGTATTAGCAGAGTTGCAGAGTATGGCAACTTAACATGCCTTTCCAAATACAACAACATCAGTAAAGACTGGGTTTAGCTTGGTTTACAGAGACGCTCAAAAATCTTCTGTGTGGCAGTTTCTCTGCTGCAATGTGTTGCTGGAGGCATATTAGGCCTAACAGGACACATTTCTTCCTACAACGTGGGAGAGTTAATAAGTCTGTTTATTAGCGGCAAGATGATTGATTGATTGATATGTGGGGTTCAACGTCCCAAAACCACTATATGAATATGAGACGCCGTAGTGGAGGGCTTCGGAAATTTAGAACACCTGGGGTTCTTTAACGTGCACCCAAATCTGAGCACACGGGCATTATTAGCGGCAAGAAAGTTCCAGTTAGGAAGAACTCCATGAATGACAAGCTGCCATAAAACTGATGCACTTCCGCGCTGCCTGTATTATCTGCTTGTGTTCTCTGCCCTGCCACGTGCCCCGTGTAATGTGGTTGCTGTCATGATCATTGCCATCTCATGCCAACAACTTTCATGGGGATTCCACGTGTTGGCCGAGGGCATGGACTTGTGAGCAGTCGCTAAATGGCTGCCCACTAGCACAAGTGCCGAAAAAAGGGCAATGGTGGCTATGACATCATTATTTAGCTGCACCGGCTCACAGCTTGGTCGCAGTCGTGACAACGCAAAAGATCGGGCCACCTTGAGGCCCCTTTGTATAATATCAATGTTATGAGCTGCAGTGTACTGTGCTGGATCACGTGCGCCAACTACAATATTCATATAAATTATCTTCAAAGCTGCAGTTACCGTCGAGATCTGTAGATGATATAGGCATGCTCACAAGAATCGATTACACAAGCTGCCTCAGCGAAAAAATTTTATGTCAGGAACCCTGCAACCTCTTTCTAAGTAGCCATACAATGGAATCAATAAAGGAGCTTATTGCCTGACTATTGACCACCGTAAAAACATTTTTAGAATCTGTCCACTACGAGCCAACGGAGTTAAATATTTGTCACACACTGCAACTGCTTTTTTTTTCTTCTTTCGTCCCGATTAAAAAGCTGGAAGATAAGCAGGGAGGGATCGCACGAGAGGAGGAGGTACGCGACACATGCCTCATGACCTTGAGCACTTTTATAGCGAGAGCAATTATATGGACACTATCGACTGGATTTTGCTGTCGGCGTCACTGTCACTCACCATACATGTATACGTACCTATATATAGGAAAAAAAAGAAAAAAAGAACTACGGCCCACAGAATCGAACGCCCGACCTCTGAATTGTGAGTGCGAGGCGGTAGCCACAGAGCCACGAAGAAACACCTCCTTTGACATTCAAACGGCAAGCTATTTATATCTACCACTCACCGCTTGTTATGGCGATCATGGGGGAACTATTATGTTTTCAGCATTACCACAGCATTCAGATAGTGAAATGAACATGTGTCGCCAGATCGTCACAATGCAACGGCGCGCGCTCTCATCTCCCGCGTGTACTTTAGCCCATGGAGATGAGACGCTCACGGGTACGCCTGTTTATCGCTTATCTCGGGGTAGGGACAATCGCACGCCTTGGGCTTTCACCGGAACGATTCTGTTGCAGTTACTGGGCACACAAACGTCACTGCACTCGTTGCACAGTCTCCATTTGCGAAAAGGGCAAGCTTTTCAGACACAGCAAAGTAACAACCGAGACGCTTCAGACACAGCGGACATAACAACCTGAGATGCTTATTCACGTTCATCTGTACCTGTGAGAACGTTTCGTGCGTCATTTGTGCAGGAAAAACTGCGGGGCACGTTTCAACCTGTTTAGCATTCCTTGCATGACCTTCCAATTCGTTGCAATCGTGTTCGTAGCTTTGCCTTTGCAGCAAAGCTGTGACCTTTCTTATATGCACGGCTTTCCAGAACGATCGCTATGCGTACATGCAGACACGCCGCGGCTTTTCAGTGCGATCGCCTGCACACATGCAGACATGCGCAGCTTTTCAGTGCATTTACGTGTGCACATAGAGACATGTCGCAGGCCTCCCGCGGCTGGCCCTAGTACCGTATTTACTCGATTCTACCGCGCCCTCGATTGTAACGCGCACCCGATTTCCACGACGGAAAAATAAAAAAAAAAAATAAGACATCGACTGCAACGTGCACCCATTTTTCTCGCTGGCCTGCACGATCGCACCACTCGAAAAGCTCTTTTCAGGAGCGTCTTCCATTTTAATATGAGGTACGGGCGAACCTTGTGCCCATCAGAGGTGTAACAGAGCATTGCCGTCCCTGTAGTTTTACCGTGGACCGATGTCTGCACGCAAACTTGCTTCGCCCCTTCTTCTCGACGGTTGTGGTGCCAGGCATGTCGAAGTAAAGAGGCGTCTGATCGGCATTCCCGATTTGCCCAAGCAGGTAGCCGTTTTGTGCCGAAAGTTTAGGACGAACCTCTGAAAACTGTGAAGCTTTTCATCGTACTCCTCCACAAAACATTTCGCATATGCCCGTTCCCCTTCGGACACAGCCTTTCCTCTTCATAAAGTTAGTTAGCCAGAACCAGCTCGCTTTAAACTGGCTCCGCATTAGACCTTTTTCTAAGGCTAATTGCATAGACCGCACTTGGAGCAGTTCTGTCGTCACGGGCCGCTGTGCCGCTCGGTGCTGAAGCACATACTTGCCGAGCAGCTCTTTTTTTGCGGAAACCGACCCTGCTGCGGTCCACTGAAGCCTTTGCATGAAGCTCTGCTGTTGACAATCTTCTGCTTTTGTTTATGCCAGTCCCGCACGCACGTTTCGGGAACTCCGAACAACCGCGATGCGGCCCGATTTCCGTCCGTTTCGGCACACACGATGACTTTTCTTTTAAAAGCGGCATCGTGGTGCACTCGAGTTTTTGGAGTCGGCCCTTCCATGCCGTCGATGCTAATGCACTACAAGATGACGCACTCTTCAGCACACGTACGAAGTGCTGCACAAGGGAAACACATAGGCAGAAATGGCCGACGCGCCATGCCGACGCACGTAGGGGGCGGCCATTTTGGAATTGTCGATGGCAATAGAATGACCGCATTCATTTTCTTTTTTTTTTTTTCCGTACTCGATTCTAACGCGCATGCGACTTATGAACTCGCTTAACCGGAAAAAAGGTGCGCGTTTGATTCGAGTAATTACGGTAGTTCCCTAGCGCGCCATGCTCATATCTGCCTATGGCATGTTAATCGGGCTTGCAATACGATTTTTGAGTATACAGCCCCACAGTTGAGAAAAGATAAAGTGATTTCTAGCTGACTTTGAGACTATTGTAAATTCTCAAAGCGTGCCGTGCTATAATATTTGGCTTGCGTGTTCAGGAGCCTCAATTACCAATGGGCAGTGTTTTCCGACTATACACAAAACGTGTTGCTGAGCTCCTTTAAGAAGGGTTCAACATCCCTAAGTAACTCAGTCTCTGAGGACTTGGGGTCTGGTGTGAATACATGACGTAGGACTGCGTTTTTGTGTTGCCCTATGCCATCCTGTACTAGACTTCATTGTAAAACAGCTAGTAGTAACAACATACAAACCTTTCTGGGCATGTACAGTAGATTCTTAGTAAAAAAAAAAGCTTTCAAGTGCAACTGCTGCTTACACGAATAGTATGATGGGTTTTGTACATGTATTCTGAACCACTGTTCATCTCTGAATAAAAAATATTCCTGCAGAATAAAAGATATTTTCCTGGTCCCTTCAGGTTCTGTCTAATGAGTCTACTGCACTTGTCCATCAAACAGCTCTCCCTAAATGAAGATTGAGACATGCAAAGAGCCATTTGTCGAAGCAACATTCCATGTCGCTGCAACAAGCGTTGCAGGCAGCGTCCCCGAGATCGCAAGCATGCACGTGCGTCAGTGTGGAAGCATGTGCAAGTCGAGTGCAGCAACAGCGGGCGCCGGTGGAGGGTCCCTTACTTGAGCCACCGTGAACTCCACCTCGTCGCTCGAATGCAGAGTCATGTCCGGGTCGAGCAGTTCACAGGTCTTGAAGTAGATCTGGCTGTCGCGGTCCTGGCAGCTTATAAAGCCAAAGCTTTCCTTCACGGTCGCCACAACACCCTACGACGGGCGCCGAGAGAGAGGAGCACAAGAGAAAAGAAGGAAAGTTCGCCACTTCCTAGGATTCCTTGCCATTGGACTTGTTTCTACGGTAGGGCGTAATAACTTCGCCACACAAGGCAATGAATATGAACGAGTTATCACCACTAGAGTTGACAGTTTCTTTATATGCGGACTTAGGCTCCTCTGCTTACCAGGCCACTTGTACAATTATCCAGTCTACCTGTCTAAAAAAGGCAGAACTTCAGGGTAACATAGAAGCTCGAAGAAATGAAAAATTAACAAACATGGTGTATTGCTGGGGCAAACACTTTGACAACCTGTCAAAATTTCGATTACAGATAACCGCAGACTCGAAGTCAGTATCGAGGCCGCTATTTTGGTTATTTTCGGACCGTTGAGCCCACTGTGCCGTAGCTGCCGTACCCTCGAAACCGAAAATGCCACAATCCATGACGACGTTCACAAATTTGTTGGTCTGCTGTTGCATTTTTTGCGCTTATTGACGTTTCTCCTTAAGATACGGTTATTTTAGTGCTCGTCACATACTCCAACCACAAATCTGTCCATGACTAAATACTGTGAATATTGAAATCGATCCTACGTTCGGATCCCACAAGAAACTTTATTCGTGCACTGCCAAAATATGTAGCAAGCATACTGGAGGCTAACCTGGGGACCAACATTCATCCTCGTGCATATTTCGCTGTACAATAAATACTTAATAAATATTTTTCGCCTTCCCATAAGACCAGTACTATTCCCTTCTCATAATTAAAAATATTTTCAAAAATAAGAAAACTTACTGCACTTCTGCTTCTTCTCACTGCTTGTAATGAAGATCATTTTCATGAAAATTCGATCTCACTGCTTTTAAATCTCACTGCTTCTAATGTGTTTCTCAGGATGACTATTTGCACTTTAGGTCGGCGGTATTTGGCAACAAGGGTCAGCACCTGTTGGCACCCCAGTACGTCGAGCCCCGAGATCGCCACCAGTCTAGCCAAGAGATACGGTGTGAAAATGCCAAGCGTGGCAATGACTAGACAAAAATTTCAAGCATGCCTTGGTTGGCAACTCCCCATATGTAGAATGAAACAGTGGCCACTGCTATAACGAGAACACTCCGATGCTATGGCAACCCCTTTCGGGCTTGCCAAATGATCTTACCAACAGACACAAACAAGGCATAGGGCACACTTCTGGTGGCACTGAGATTAAAATGACAATGGCAAAATACGCCCCTACCAACATGATGAGAACACAACTTCCCAGGGGCACAATATGTGTCAGGGCTAACAGGATGACATAGTTAAAAACATTATTCAATGACATAAAGCTGTGAAATTCTCTTAGTATACATAAACTACAAAACAATTAAGGCATGTGAACGAGATGCCGTATTTACTTGACTGTAATGCAACCACTAATGCTATATTTACTTCCGCAATCATCGCACTACTAATTCTTGCAACCTCCTCACTGCCCAATGAAAATGACGTTTTTTTCCCTCTGCACGCACCGCTGAAAATTGCAGCAGTCATCCGCTTCTCCTAGCCACCTCTTAATCGATTAGGTGGCTGACTGACAAATTATAGCTCGGCCCTTTGTAATGGGTTGAGCACTCAACGAACCACTTGTTTTGCAATTTATATTGTGTAACACCTCGTGTTATTTTGCTTTTTACCACTGCTATCTAATGCAATTTAGTGCAGTTCCTTCCAGGCAAAACACTTGTATAGGGTCTTAGGGTTTTGTGCAGAGGAGTTGCTAGGAGCGGTATGGCTCTGTGGTAGACTACTGGGCTGCTACTGAGAGGACCCAGGTTCGAATGCCACTTCCATCCTAAATATTCCTTTAGCTTTCTTTCTCCTCATTGCACGCCGTTACGATACTGGTTATGAACTACTACAGCACCGTAGTCGTAAATAACATTTATTTTGCTATGCGACAGTAACACGAGGGTCAGCTTTGGGTAGCCAAAGTCTGGGAAAAAAAAACACGTAGCGGGTTTTTTTCCCCAGATTCTACTAAATGCCCTACACATTCTAGTAAATGCGGTAAGTGATGAACCAGCAACTAAGTTCATTTCGAAATGGAAACATACATACATGAAAACTAGCCAACAAATGTTTGCACATGTGTGACAATACAACATTACTCATGTACAGGCAGCCAGACAGTCGTACTCTTCATCTGAAAGAGTGAAGGACGGTTGACTAAAGCATTTCTCACTCTTACGAACAACAGTTTCATATTGCAACATACAATTGTTCTGTCACACTGCACCCATTTCTGTAAAGTGACACCGAAATGTCCCACAACACTGCACACAGCTTTTCCACAATGCTGCACTAAGTTCCACACTGCAAATAAGAATGTTCCATAACAATGACCAGTTTTTGTATAATCTAACCAAAGTTTTCCGTAAAGCAGCACCCAAACATCTTGCGCTGCCCTTTGCCACTTCGGTTGGGTTATGGCTGGAGCCAGGACGACATCCATCGCCAGAACGAAAGCTACAAACATCAAGAGGCGTCTCGTGATTTTTAGATGCGAAGCAGCTCTTTCAAGTCTCTGTGCCAATGCGCTGCACCGCGCTCCCAGTCCCGTCACCGCAGGTGTTGGGGCGGCGCCAAGTAGATCACACCTTCCCGCGTGTCACCTCTCTCTCGCCTCACCCTGTTCACCGCTTGCAACATTCGAACGCACATCGAGTGAACACTCCTTCGGCTTGTTATCTGCGATGAAGAGAACGATGGGAAGCGAGCTCCTTTGCCCGCCCACAACACCGACAAGGCACGAGTCAAGGAAGCCGAACACAAGCGTAGGCAGTGGAAGACCAATGACACCAAGGAGGTGCCAGTCAACCAGTCAAGCACGCGGATAGCATTCGAGAATGGAGCTGGTGCACGGGGAACACCGGCGAGACGTGAGCTAAGGAAGCCGAGCGGAACGCCAATGCCGGCAACGTCTTGAAAGGGTCGCACCCCCTCCACTGAACGCCCGCCCGCAAGTGCCGGTATCGGCCGACCAATCTGGAGGCGACCTGGTTGAAAAATCCGGAACCTCTCGAAGACACTCTTTATCCAAGTGCGCTTGCTTTGCTCATCGGCGATGTTGCGATTCTCGCCCTGTACTTTGCTTTCAACCTGCGAAGGAGCAGATACAGAGCTGTCTGAAGGAGATGCTGACTAATTGCAGCGAGGCGTGTCGACGTGCGCCTCTTATAGTCGCAGGGAGACTTCAATGTTGACGTCAGAGGAAAAGGAAGACAATGGCTCGTCGGTTACATACTGACGTGCATTCGCTGACGTGTGTGTCGGCGGAACGAAAACTACCCACCACGATAAGGGGAACATGCATCGATCTGGTGTGTGCCAACTTTGACATCGAATGTCAGCAAGAACCTCTCAGCGTGCACTTCACTGATCACAAGGTCGTGGAGTCGAGGCGAAACGCGTGCCAGCTGCAGTCCAGCCCCCATGTCCTCTCTGCAGAAACGACAAGACCTAAGCCAGTCATCGCTTCAAAGAAATCTTCCAGCGCTCACCGCAGCACCCGCATTAGCGCAGTTCAACACTGTCACGTCACTGTGCGCAATGTGGCTGCTTCGCATTCCATCAGGGTTCCCTTTGGAAAGATGCTGTTGCCTTTCCTCACTACAGAAAGTGTGCACGAGCCATATCATCATGAATCGGTAGATTTCGTGCAGCTTTCAGTGACATAGGAACCAATGCTGTAATACTTTACCGAAAACTGACAGCACTGAGTAGTAATGAACACAGCCCCCGTGCAAACGTGATGAATAGCAAAGCGACACAACTCCACAGAACCCTCTTGAATCTCCAATTTACATGACATAGTCAAGAATGACTTCTTTTGGCCATACACTCAAACTTCATTATAACAAAGTCACATCTGCCATCACATTACTTTGGTATATTCGAAAATTAGTTATAAACAATTATTTTCAACACTGTATCTACAGTTGAACCCTATTTATAAGGGGCACGCTTAGGACAGCAATTCTAGTCTTCTATATGAGATGTCTATAAGCAGGGTCACTACGCATGCATTTTCTTATTAGCACATATTTTACGGTAGGCACCCTGGTGTCTCTTATGAAGGGGTTCCACTGTACTGCACAGCTATTCCTCGATTTGCTATAAGCGGTAATTCATCATATGCAAATTCGTTGTATCGAGACTTGAGTGTACTTAAAACAACATGTGGTCATGCTCACCACTTGTCGGGCCTCGTTAGCAAACGACTGGTCGAGCAGTTCAATGTTGGTGGCCCGCTGGAGACCGTCCCGGCGGTCGGTGGCGATGCTGAACTGCACTTGGTCACCAACTTGAAGGGAGTACTCGCACTTTGGATCGCGTTCCCCGTAAGGCATCTCCAGCTCTCTGCCGAAAAGTGGTTTTAAAACAGGGTTAAGAGTGCACACAATAACGAAAACCAGTGAGGCCACTTAAAGCCACAAAAAGAAACACTAACAGTATAATAAGAACAGCAAACCAAATAAACTTCTCACGCTTTAAAGGTATTGTGTTTTGTTGCATATAGCATGAAGAAAATACCGTATTTACTCGCGTGATCCTCGTACTCGCATAATTCTCGCACCCCCGACATTGGCCAACAAAACTACGATTTTTTTTCCCTCGAGTAATCATCGCACCCCCGAAAATCGCTGCAATAATGTTGTCTGCTCGTTCCAGCGACTGATGATGATAGCGTGCGCTGTCTGGCGCCATCTCCTAAGCATAGAGCGTACTATTATTGCATTGAAATACAATCCAATCTAATTCGAAGTGCCAAGTGCGCGTTGCGGCGTGATTTGTATGTTGTGTCTGTAATCTTGTTATGTTATGAGGTGATACAGAAGCTACACGGCTGCTTTCAAGTTGAAAGTGATTGATCAGTGCACTGAACAACCGCAACAGGGCCTTCGGAGTAAAGCAGTTTTGTGTTCGGTACTGGTGACGGCAGCTGAAAGCCACCAAGACGTGCTGGGCCTTCCGCGTGCCTAAGATTGGGATTGATGGTTAACTTTATTTCTTCAGAAGGCAACTGCGGTCGATTCTGTTAAATGGCCATCAGCCCAATAGTGACGTCCTTCGCTTACCTTTTACAGACTCCTGTTGAGCGACGAACGCTAACGCTATACCCACAACGCCCACAAGCTTTGCGTACGGTATTCTAATTCCCGATGATTTGATTGCGCCTTTTGTGTCTCAAATAAATCTTGCCTTGTGTTGAACCTGTGCTTTTATTGTTCGGGCGTGAGAATCCCGACCTGCGTTTTCTGTTTCGCTCTGTACGTTTTCGTAGAAAGTTTTCCCCGCGTAATTCTCGCACCCCCCAACTTTGCAATGGTTTTCCGCGAAAATAAAGTGCGAAGATTATGCGAGTAAATATCGTATAGAGCAAGTTCAAAGGTAATGTCGCAACATAAGATGCATCTGCAGATTTTAGCGAGGCGGCTTGGAAACGCATTTTAAGCAGGTACAGAAACAGCACCCTCTTCGGACACTTACTCCTCGCCCCGCAAGTAGACGATGCGTCCGGGCAGAGGATCCGCGGCGGCTGCCTGCGACGGCCGTCCCCTGTCGGCCACGACCGTCACGCGGCCCTGGAGCACCTCAGGGTCGACGTCCTCGAAGATGACCGTGCCAGGCGCCAGGCGCGTGATGTTGCATGCCACCTCCTTGTTGTTGCGCAGCTGCACAGTGAACTCGACGTCCTCGCCCAGCGAGAGGGCTCGGAAGTCGCTGCACTCGCTTGAGTGGAAGAAGATCTGCAAGCATCAGGAGAACCCGAGTTTGGCCTAGCTCGTGCTTACTTCTCAACATCTTGACCGCAAAAAACAAACAAAAAAAAGACGAGCATCGAGCGAGGTCCCTCTATCCTCGTCTTTTTTGTGCGGTCAAGATATCGAATGGAAAAGATCTGCAAAGATGCCAGGCAACGAATTTGACACTGGTGACTGCAAACATACAGCACAGAGACACGATGACGAGAGAAAAGGCGACACAATGCGCTGTGTTACAACATGCAGTGAACTGCTAATGATTCCAACCTCTGGTGAATTCAATCAAATCTTAATGGTTGGACCTCTATGCTCTCATATTCCAATAATTATAAATTCTTGCCTGGCCAGGCCAAGAAACATCGGCTGCTTTTGTTGCTTCTTGCAGAACATTCGTGTCTACATCACAAAAGTCACAAATAAAGTCGACTGCCTACCAACAAAACTAAAATAGTCAGAATGCATGCATCAACTATTGCACAGCTAAGAAAACAAAAATAAAAGGCCCGGTCTTGATCTATTGGGAGCTGCGCGTTCCTTCAGGTCACTTACGTCACGGTGAATTGTTGCACCAGGAAGTGTCTTTAGAATGTGAGGGTGCTACAAGCTATTATGAGACACACTATTTTATCCCTTATTTACACTCGCTTGCACACGTTCTGTAAAACGAGTGTTGTATGATCCCTTGGTCCAAAAACGTTACAGGCAATATGTCCATGATGAAGCTGCAGGGCTGGGAAATGGTAAACATCTCGACACTATCTGCAAGTTACCCCGAGTCGCATTTATGGGGACATCTGATGAATTCAAAACCACACGCTGAGGTCGACTCGAGCTTGAATCACCGAGACTCCACTACCGCAAATGGCCGCCTTTCTCACCTCCTTGACCACGTCTCCCCGCTCGATGAAGCCAAAAGTGTCCTTGAGGGCGCAGACGACGCCCTGCTTGCGCTGCCCAGACGGCGAGGCCGACGGCAGGCTCTTGCGCGGAGGTGCCCGCGATTCCGGTGAGCCCTTGGCGGGGGCGTTCTCAGGTCGCACCAGCTTAGCGCAGGGGGCCCCAGTCACCTTGCAGGTGGCCAGATAGAAGCGCACGCTGTCGTTCTGGTGCAGCGTGTAGCCTTCCTCGACGTCCTGCTCTGTGTACGGCAGGAAGAAGCACTCGCCGCGGTTCTCGTACGCCACACGGCCCTGCGTGGCGCGTGAGGAAGAAGCACACGGGGTCTACACCTAGGTTCGTTGGCTTTAAAGGGTCTAAAAGGAACACTAAAGCAAAAGAATGAATTGATTTACACTGTAGGTTGGCGAACTCAATCATGAGTCGACTCACCCACACTCGCTCAGACTGATCAAGCCGTAAAATCGATTGATTGACATGTGGGCTTTAACGTCCAAAAACCACCATATGATTATGAGAGACGCCGTAGTGGAGGGCTCCGGAAACTTCGACCAACTGGGGTTCTTTATGGTGCATTCAGACGACGGACCGAATCCCGATGTGGCGGGACGGACGGCGCGTCACGTGACCTCACATCAGCGATTCCCCTCGTCCGCGACTCGTCCGCGGGGCTCGCGGACGGATGAACCCAACCTGTTTCTCACATCGCGATTCTGGCGGGGGAGAGCCGGTACTTCAGCGGAATAGCTTGGGGTCGGTGGCAACCAGTACACTTTTCGTCTGCTCGCGGCATGTCCCCCATGGCTCGCGGACAGCTGCATGACTGGTCGGCAACATCTACGCTTGAGCATTGTTTACTTAGTTTCCGGAAACTTTGTTCTCAGGTGATTAAATATGCAGAAATCACTTTTGGTGGTTCGGGAAATGTCGCCGCCGTCACTCAATATGCGAGATTAATCTTAGCCGTCATGGTGGTGAAATATTCTAACTTCTGCAACCGGTGACGGGCCGCTTCTAAGAACGGATAAGAGACGCGTTCAGAAGTTCTACAAGTGGGGAACAATGGTGTTGAAAGAACATTCTGCCAGCAACTACCTTTTCTCCTGAAAGAATAACACTCCTCGTTCATTTGTCACAACGCGACAGACATCGCAGCCAAGCTTCGCTTCTTGCGGGCATCCATGTTGAATACTCTCAAACCGGTCTGCTGCCAGCGAGCGGGCGCAGGTGAGCGCCGAATCTGCTGTCGAGGGTAATCCGGCTGTTTTCCCTTAGGACACCGTCCGTCGTGTGGATGCGCCTGCAGGCGGACCATCCGCGGATTAGCTGTCCGCGTCCACGACAAATCCGGATTCGGTCCGTCGTCTGAATGCACCATTAATGTGCACCCAAATCTGAGCACACGGGCCTACAACATTTCCGCCTTCATTAAAAATGCAGCCGCTGCAGCCGGGATTCGATCCCCCGACCTGCGGGTCAGCAGCCGAGTATCTTAGCCAGTAGACCACCGCCGCAGGGCTAACAAGCCGTCAGTCTGAGTGAGTACGGGTGAGTAATGTTCTACTGATTTTCAGTCCAAGTGAGTCTGGTTCACGGAAATTTTCGTGGATGAGTTCACTGGGGAAAATTTTCGTGAGTCTGAGTGGGCCCCACAAGACTTGCCAACCTATGGTTTAGATTCATAAGCTGAAAACTTTAATCACATTAATTTCACGACTTTAAGTTTATTACTGGACGACAAAATCGAAGTCAGAAGTTTTGTGTTGCAATTTTGTGCCGAAGTCGACGTGCGTGACGTGAATGTTTTGTACTTTGACGAAAATTGCCCCAAGGAATATCCCAGAACTTTATCGGTTAAGTGAACAGTCCCCTCGGAGGACAAAGCACTTCATTTTCATTAGTAAGGTACTATGCAGCACCTAGTAGATACCGTCACAATCTACGATGTCACGGCATTTGTTGTTGGGATTGTAATGTGGTATTGTCGCCTGCATTTCCTTCTTGCACATTTTCTTGCTTATTAGATGCGGTCTCGCAGTGAGTGTCAGAATTTTTGGAAGTGCAAATTTAGCAATGCGAAAAAGATCACCCTTCTCCTTCACGTCACTTTAAAAGGTGCCAAGAGAAATGTTCAGCCAAGTTACACAATGCCCGTGTAATAAAAATTTCCGATTGCTAATTGGAACAGAGAAGTTAGAACAGAGAATTTGAGAGCAAGAAAAATGAAGATATTGAAAAATGCGGGGCGGCACACTCCGCCATGCTCTGTGGGTATCTCGTTGAGGCGACGTCAGATACTCTGTTCCGATAACTGAATCAATGCCTTACAGATCACAAGCAAATCACATATATTTTGACGATGAATGCGCAATAATAAAGGATTGTGGCTACATATGACGGTCGCAGAGCTTTTGGTGAGTTTAGCAGGTGCCTTAGGAGGCAGATATAGCCCCTTAAAAGACCGAAGCCAAAAAATACGCTTTTTCTTTGTCTCACCTCGGCACCGTCCTTGGCTTCGGTCGTGATGAAGCCCGTTGCCACCTCATCGCTAAGCACCTCACTGGACAAGGCCTCGGAAGATATCTTAACCACAGCGCTGGCTACGGGCTTTCCCGATTTTCGGTCATTGGTCATCTCGAACTCCACCGGGTCTGAGGCAAGATGGAATGCATAGGAGTTGTGCCAAAGCATGACAATCTACACACACCTCAAGTGCATCTGTTGTATAAAAGCTCAAGCGAAACATGTAGAACCACACTTACCCCCATATCCAGAAACACTCCTCAACTTGCCAGCACCTTCAATACAGCGCGTTTTAAATGAATTTGGGCTGCCTTGGCAATGGAGAAAGGATTGTGTTCGAAATGCGTCTGTACTGCATTGAAGGCGGTGGAAAGTCAAGGAGCGGCTCTGAACACTGGGGTTATGCATTCGTTCTGTCTCTTCTCATACTCATTATTCTGCTGCCCTGTTTTAGAAAAGAAGCTATGTGTACAAGTTCCATGATGTGCACTGCGGCAAGTTAGGTGGGGTGATGGAATTAAAAAATTTTCGGTCCCAAAACAGAACCAGCTCACACAAGATAGGGTCGGTTGAAGATCATTGGGAGGGGCCTTTGCCGTGCAGTGGCCATAGAATAAGCGGACGATAAAAGCCTGCATTACGGTTTGTCGGTATATGGTAACGACAAATGTCATTCCTAAGATATCATTGAATTGATTTTTGTTCAATACTGTTTGTTTTATGCAACCCACCTTGCTAGCAAGTTATCTGCACTTATTACAGTATGAGACATTATGAAAGCCAGCTACGAAGATTGAACAATTGCGAGAAAAAAAAAAAACACCTGCCCAGGGTGACTCACCTCCAATGCGCAGGTGCTCAATGTTTCCCGAGAACTGGCTGTAGTGGAAGAACAGTCGCGCCGACCGCTCGCAGCATCGAATGAATCCATAAGAGTGCTGCAGCCAAGCCAAAACAAAAAACAATATGTTACCACTGCCAATCGGTGGCATTGCAGATGATGCCGAATGGTAATGGCCTTTTTAATGGGTAAAAGTTAAAGATATTCAAACAGAATATCAGCTATTGCTTTTATATATTGTATATTTACTCACAATATGTGTGGCAACTTTTCAACTGTCTTAGGTTTAAATGCACTTTGGACGAGTGCACGCCACTGACTGCGAAGTGAACTTGATCCACTGTAATATCTTACCAGGAGCTTTTCAACAATGCCAGCTTCCCTGTGGGCGTTGCCTTGTTTGCCGTTTTGTCTGGGCGAACCGGACGACGCCTGGTCTCCGGCTTCGTCGTCGCCCTGTTGAGTGCCAGACAGTTAATTTACTGCACTGAGCACCACTCTGTGATACCGCACCAAACACAGACACACATTTATGCCTCAGGTACCATTCAAAATATGGCACCCTCTTATACCTGTTTAACACGATTCCCAAAGCTACCAACACAGTACTGTCAGCACTTATGGCTCCTCAATGTACCACACTGAATACTTCTTGGAACCCCATACACTACCAGCCTTCAGTCACTTACTGGTGTTATGCAATGAGCCCCATTTATTGGTCAAGTACTGAATCACACTCTCTCTCCAACGTTTGAAGATACCACACTAGGTACCACTAGGCACCTCTAGCTATGTGTGCCCACACTACACACTACATTATTAAAGGACCAATCACCAGGCCCAATAACAAATCTTACTTAGACCGTAGAAGTTGTGTGTCCGATGAGGAGCATTTCGCCACAATAACATTTTCAATCAGTTCATTATGAGCTGAGAAAACAATTTTTTTTTTTTAAAGCAGCGCAAAACGGGGATGAGAGGAGGCGAGCTCGAAACGCTTGCTGTTCCTCCGCATAGCCTTCGCAAGCCAAATCTCTTCCCTGCCCTCCCCGGCATCCAGTCAAGAGGTCTTGTGCGCATGACATGACTGAACAAACCCAACCGCCGAGAATGCGAGCGGCTTTTTTTTTTTGTTGTTGTTGTTATACTTACCAGCGTTATTTTGTTGTCTACTGCCTGTTTCTGCCGGCATGGTTTGGAAAAGCTGGCTTAAACACGGTAGAATAAGTGAGCACAAAGAGTGCGTGAACGCGTAGGAGTGTTACTTTTGCTTTCATTGCTGTCTGCTCGATGCGCTGACAGTGAGGACACGAGCGCATGCGAAACGCCAGCACATTAGCCCCTCATCTCGTTGCAATTCAGGGGCAAAAAAAGAAAAAAAAAAGATGCACACACTCCCTTATAGCGTCACATTATTTATCAAGAGCTCTATTAATTCTTCAAGCAACAAATTACATAAACTACACGTCGTGTTAAATAATTTTCACAAAGTCGTGCCACTGTTTCCAATGTCAGAGCACAGTCGTCTATGTAGAGAATGAATGTCACTGCACTGCCGTACCGTCATGCCCTCAATCTCTGGGCGTTCATCTTGAAATTTGACCCATCTCCGCAGCACGTAGCATCGCAAAAATTGGTAGATGTGATCATGAATGCCCTGCCCGTCTACGCATCGAACTTAGCTCGAAATTGCCAGACCTGGTGAGTAGCTCTTCAACAAGTTCGCTTGTTAGCACTGCCACCAACTGTATGTGCCAGACAAGCATTCTTTGGCGTTACCACACCCAATGGCTCGTACTTACGTACCACACTGGATATTACTCTTCCTTATCATGCTCAGCAATTGTCTCCACTTGTGCATGCTTTGCCTAATACACAGCAAAGAAAGACTGAGTGGCAGAGCAACTAATACCACTCCCATTACCATCCAACACAATGGTTGAAGGAAAGTGTCGATTTAAGGACTCGTTTTTTTTAGATGCAATAATAATGACAACAATAATAACAATAACAACAATAATAACAACCGAGAATGCATAGGGGATGTTATTAGAAGCAATTGTACACATGTCACAGTACTAGAGAGACAAAGCATCCAATGCCACCATTACCACCAGATGTAGCGTTATTTGGTGGTACCACGCCAAATACCACCTAAGTACCACACTATGCAACACACCATGATCATGACCCATGCCTGCGCAAGTATCCACTCAAGACGGGAATAGATGGCCACGAATGTACTCCCGTGATCACACTATCACCACCAAGCAGGTACCTGTGCACGACATGCGGTCACTCTCACCTGCCACTTGGCGCTAGCCATGATGGTACCAGGTGTGGACGCAACCGGCCAGAGATGAAGAGACAGGCTTCGACTTGTGCTTTGTGCGGCTTAGGGTTTCCCTCCAACGCTGGCTTCGTTGGATTTCCCAACAGTACGTGGGTCTTCCGTCTACTCCTTTCCTTCTTTTGAAATGTAAAACTTCTTGATGGAAAACAAACAAAAAAAAAACTGGAGCACTGTTTCCAACTTGAGTTCCTTTTTTTTTTTTCAAGGCCTAAAAATTCTGATGCTGCCGCTGGTTCAATGAGCTTTCTTTCCAATAGTGGACAAACGCGGCACCGTTTTCTTCTTCTTTTGTCAACTGGTTCTTTTCCTCTTTTCTTTTTTGGCAGCTTCTCGGACTAATCGAGGACGAAATTGGTTTTAATACTTTCTTTCCTTCCGTAGAATATGGATGAATCAGACCGGATCTGTCGTGTGAGTGCCTTTTTTCGGTGGTGGAGTTTTGCTTCAATTTTTTTTTCTTATTTTAGTGGTGAGCTTTGCTGAAAAAGGAAAGAGGATAGTTGCACATTAGGCTCGAGGTAGTTGTGCACCATTCATTTTGCTACCCTGCACACATTTCCCACAACATGACAGACACTGTGGCTAATTTTTTACACTGAGCCAACCAGAAAGCAAGCCGTGCCAGAGCTATAGCCTAATCAGCCATTTTAACATTAAAAACAAGAAATTTTCTCATTCAAATATTTGTTATTTCAGCATTAACCCTTTAATGCCTGAATTATGAAACTGCAAAGAAAATAAAAATTGTTTTCATTTTTCAGCTTTAAAGAGCAACCTTTAAAAGATTCTGCGGTTAAAATATCCAAAATGCACCTTTAATGCATACTTTTATGCATGCCACAGAACGGAGGACCTTGCAATGAAAAACGTACTTCATAACTACCCAAAATGTCGTGTGGCATGTCTTAAGCGTGTACACACCAAATAAACAAAACTATTGAAGAAAGAACTTGGGTCAGCCAGGCAAGAAGAAACGAAAAAGCGAGCGCTCTTTGCGCGCGCTTCACGCTCTCTGCCATCTGCTACAAAGCGATAAGTTCTAGCATGAAATACATAACACAATTACGCAAGATAGGACTGCATTTTTCATGCGAAAATCTACATTCCCCCTTAGTAATTGAAAGCCTGCATTAAAGGTGGCACACATTCAATGACTTGCTTGCTCGAAGTTGTTCGGTATGTCGCGAAATTGCAACATTAGGCACGAAAGGGTTAAAGCATGCATGAAACAACAGGAACAATTGCGACATTCTTTGCATGCACGAAATTCTTCGGAGTGTGAGTCATCGCTTAATGGATGACAACGCGAAGTTGTGTGCAGCAGTAAGTAAGCAATTGAGTTTTCATGCCTGTACTGTGGACTGTTAATACTTACGAACAGCAGCGACTGAGTTGCAAACCAATTGTAATGGGCTAACAATTTTAAACATGTGCACATTACGTAACAATTACTGCACATTAATTAGAATTAAAACACAATCTATTTCAAACTGATGAAGGCAAGGACAAAAAATCTTTTTAAAGCAGTATAAACATTAGCTTGTAAATGTATTGGACAACATGAGAATGAAATTGTGCGAAACATTCAGGCTAATACAGGGAAGTGTTGAAGTATCCTCATTTACATTACTAGTTTTATTGACTACTATCAGTTATCTGGCTAAGAGACATTAGGACATAAAACTAGTTTACCCCTTTTTCGAAAATTCTCAAGTGACCACAGGTCACTTTCCACTCTGCAGCTAAGAAATCTGCCTCCGATTCTAGCAATGAATACACACTCCGCCAGCCTTCGTTAGTGACAAAGCGCTAGATATGAATTGAATGTGCTGGATGAGCAGGAAGGACTGCTGTGCCTCACGATGGTTGTCATTATTTACCCAGAGATAATTAGTAATAATAGTGAGCATTCAAATAGATGTACTTTAACAGGAACTTAAAGCCTCGAGAAAAGTCAACTACTACTGGTACTAAAAAAAAATTAATAATCATAAACTGCCTTTCAGGGCTTTGCTGTATGCTGCCAATAATCTATCTACCACAGCATCACAAAAGCACCGCTAGAATTAGCTTAAGATAAGTCCCTGTTCCTTACGAAAGGGCCTAAAGCGGCACGGGTGCTGAAGCTAGCAAACTGCGAAGCACCCGCACAGGTTATCAGTTTTTAGGTAGCTGAACGCTTCATAGGCAGCGAAAAGGTGTACGGTACCCCTATGTGAGAAAATCCTTGAAAGACTACGTGCTTAGAAGCTCCTGAACGACAAACGCAAAATTAATAGGCAAGAAAAAAAAAGTTGGCAGTCGTGCTACTAAACGGCCTCGAGGAAACTCAGAGCAAGAAGGGGGGGAACAAAAGATTTAAATGCAGAATCGCGGAGTAATTTTGAGATTTGCGGATTACCGGCGGGAGAAGCCAGTATTTTCGCATTAAAGGCTCACGGTAACGGTACGCAATTAATCAGGCTCAGGCCGATAATCAAGACGCCCGGATTATTCTTGCTACGTCACGGTGCAATCGCGACACAGGACAACCCTACGACAAAAACAAAACAGAACAGTGTACGCCGCAGGCGCAGATCCAAGTTCAAGCACGCTTCCTCGTTGTATTCGTAAACCAACGCCTCGAAAAAAACGGCGTGATTGCACAGTGAGAGGCGACAACGAAGAGCACCCGCAGAGAATGACTAATCGGGCGACTACTTCGAAGAGGTGGCCGAAGAACGTTCCCGTAGCGTACGGGTCGTTTTGCCGAGTCACGAAAAGTGTGTCAAGGCGTCGGTGACAGTTTGCGCAAAGACTTACACGCCGCGACGAAGTCGTCAATAACGCGGCGTAATGCTTTGGGACGGGCTCGTGATAAGCCTACCGGCGAGGTAGGTGCGCCTACGGCGCACATGATTACTGTAGTGCGGGGCGCGTACCGAGGCGCCTCGCAAGGGGAAACGCTGACGCCGATTCCAGCGTCCCGACTGTTCTGTGGTAACGCGGGCTCATCTCACCTTCTCGAGAAGATCTCGAATTTTCCTAACGTCACAGGAAACCTCGTTCCGAGACACATTTTTCTCAAGCTGGGTACGGAGGGGGGAAAAAGAGTGCCTTCGGAACAACGGAATGGCAGCACCGCGTCAAAAGCATGCCGACAGGAAGGCAGGTACGTCGAACAAATTCACGCGAAGGGTCAAAGACGCGAGTCGGGGTTTAACTACAGCTCCTGACACGAACTTCAGACCGCTTCGAGCGGAGATGCGGCGCAAAGAAAATGCAGGAATTACCTCTCCACGGCACACCACTGACGACATGCCGCCATGTTGGCTCCCGAAGTTTACTTTTCCGCCGCCAGGGTACATCTCGGCGTTTCCGGTGGATAAAAATCGTAGAGCAACAAGAGAGAGAAACAGAGGCACTTACATCTCTCTAGTACGCTCTCAGCAAGTTAGGGGAAAAAAGATGGCCGCCCTCGTAGGTCTTTCGGGTCGTTTCGGACAAATCGCGCGGTGCCAGCTGAAGGCTCCAGTGATCACATCATGTCGACCAGCAAGCCGTAAGTTTCTATCCTGCTGTTTCGTTTAGTATATCGCATTAACTACACGTTCGCGCAAAACGCAGATACGTAACGGCGAGGAATAAATGTTCCATGGCATGCGATGTTCACGATTTCAGGAACCAATTCGCTGCTGAAAATCTGGCTAGTTTTCTATGTGACGCTTTCAAATGATCCTAAAAGGGTGCTGTCCGCCAAAATAAACCGTCAGAAGCCGGCTGCCGATTCTGTGCTCTGCGAATATAATAATAATCATCGATGGGGTTCAACTTTTCAAAACCATGGATCATTGATTATAAGACGCCGTAGTAGAGGGATCTGAAACTTTGGACTACCTGTTGTTCCTTAACGTGTACCTAAGTGAGAGTATACGTGCTTTGAGCATTTTCTCTTCCATCGAAAATGCGTCCGGGATTCGACCCCGCGACCTGGTGTTCAGTAGCCGATCACCATAACCACTAGACTACCGTGGCGGGTGCGTTGCCAATGTCGTGATCCTAAAACCAGTACGCTGTCGTCAACGAGCCGTTCAGAGTATCACCTGCTGAAATAGTGTCGCACTCTAGCTGTTCTTCACGCGGCAAGTTCGTTCGCCGACTGAAGCGAAGGCTAAGCTAAAAAAATATTGCGGCACCAAAATGACGTACGCAGCTAAGAGACACACCGCCGCCAACGTACTACCTAAACATCATGTTTGCACAGGCCACAACATTGATTGGAAGTCAGCGACTGTCATCCGCACGGAAAGATCACTGTCATCCCGCCTTTGTTCGGAATCATACTCTCAATCAGACACGTGGGAAATCTACTTCGTACACACACTAAATCATTGCGACATCCACTACATAAATGAAGGCACGGCCCAACTTCTGTCGCTTGTATCTCAAGAGATCTGTAGGGGTCTCGAAACGTCATAAATTTTTTTTTTTTTCATTGTAAGTTTGGCCAGTGTTTGTTTGCTTGCAAGAAATCTATGCCTTCCGCCAGTTGTCCGCTGAACCCTGGACTATAAACTTTCAACATGACTTCTTAGCGTGCACCTTCGTTTTGCACTTTTTGTGTTTTGGCCATAGACTGGAACAAGGACTGGCGCCCGGGTCCGGCGCCGCAGACGGAGGAGGAGATGAGAGCGGCCGCTAAGAAGTACAAGATGCTGTACGAGGACTACAAGGTGCGGGCCGAAAGCGAGGGTCTGACGTGGGGCGACTACCCAAAGCTCCCAACGGTGACGGCGGGAACCAGGGATCCCGAAGAGGACTACGACTTTCCCACCCTGAAACGAAACTATGGCGAGCCGGTGAGAGAGCATGAGAGACGGATGAATGTTTTCATTTTAAAGGGGTACTGAAACAAAAGTTTTCAGTTGTCCTCCCGTTATTGCTTGCTTCGTATGAAAGGCCGAGCCCGCAGGAGCTTGTGAAAATGCACTGGTAAGCGTGAGCGTACACTGGCTAAATAATTACAGCATGTCTTAATGTGATAGCGTTAAAGAGATTATTTTGTGAAATTCCGGAGTTGGTGTCACTGGTTGTTAGTGAGGAATCGGTGGCTCTTTACTAGTGAAAAATTGAGATAGATGCAAATAAATCAATAACGGAAATTTTTGGCTTGAGCGGGAATTTAACCCATGGTTTCTGCGTGAAAACAGGCATTCTATACCATATTGTCATGCCGGTGCGTAAAGGCCAACTGCGGCGATTTTTCGAGTTCAGCGGATCTCAGTGAAATTAACTGGGTACGTTAATTTGCGCCATTCGTGCCAGATTGCTGGCTTTAGTGCTTGCCTCGAAACGCTCACCTCCCTCGCCAAAATTAATGGCAACTTTGTGTGTGTGATGTTGAGTTTCGCCTGGCAGAAGTGATGAACTAATGTGCCACAGCAGCGTCTGCTATGGATTGTGTGGGTTTGTACAGAGCTTCCTTGGCTGAGTGTGCGATTTCCTTTTCTGTGTTGGTGGGTGTGCGATAGGTGCTAAGTGGTGTTGTGTTGTGAGCCACACACAATTCGCCATATATTCACCATAACAGCGCAAGCATTTCAGCCTATCGCTGCAAACTGCGTGTACAGGTAGTGCCACTGGCGGGCATTCTGTGCAATCAGGCACGTTCCGGCAGCAATCAGGCAAATCTTTACGTCAGACGTAGAAGCACACTTGGCTAGGTATCGGTTTCGATATTGTAGTTTTTTGGTAATTAATAATTATTTTCGAATTATTTGAGCATTTCAGTTATCGTGTGCATGAGAGGAGTGTCTAAGGAACATAAAAGCACCATTATCCTGACATGGTCAAAAAATCACCAGAGTTAGGGTTTAAAGCTTTCCTGGTAAAAAAACAACTAACATATGTAATGGGTTGTAATTCAAAGATGGGATGTTATGAAAGGAGTCTCCTTAATGCATCTTATATTGTATGGCGGAAGCACATCATTTTGCCAGACTCAACTTTGAAAGTTGGTGTCAATACCCCTTTAACTTAGTAAAAAATTGAGGCCATGAAGACCATAGGGACAGCGAAGTGGGCGAGCGTATGTGATTGACTAGTGAGATTATGCGGTGTCGTGAATTCGCCGCTAGATTTGAAATACGCATGCTTGCACTTGGTTGGGCAAAGGGAGATTGTGTGACTTGCTGACTCAGGCAGTCTCGAGCATCATAATCTTCGTCATTGTAATTATTCATTTATTCACTTCCACCTTCTGGCCACCCGAACTGCATGATGGTTTACTGTGGCCAAGATGGCTCAGAGTAGACTTGAGACAGCTACAGTGTAAAAGTGACAATTTTGCTGCAAGGATGAAGCAATGTCGATTAAACGGACTTTGAAGAAGAAATGATTTTTCTCATTTTTGTAAAGCAAAAGTTCACACTACCAAAAACACCAAGTGCTACCAAAAGAACAGGTTTGATAAGGAAGAAAATGAGGGTGCCTTAAAACTCCTGCATCAAAGGTCGCGACATCAAAGATTTTGATAGTGTCTGTTGGCTTATATGTACACTCAAACCTCAATATAGCGAACATGAATATAACAAGATATTGGTTATAATGAAAGTAAATTAAGAATAGTCTTGCAATGGATAGAGTGAGAAACAACCTTTATAATGAATTTTCGGACACAACAAATTCATTTTATTATAAGATGCAACTTGGTTATAAGGAGGTTTGAGTGTAATTCCTAATTAGTAAAAATCAAGTACATCATCCTATGAGGAGGCCATACTCAACATGCCGAATTTCGGGGAAAATTCCTAGAGCCGATGTCATCAAAATACGGAAAATGCTCTTTGTAATGTCACGCACATAAACTTCAGTGCAAAATTTAGGAATGAAACTTTCACCGTAACTTTCCCCTCTGTTAATGAATGTAGGATGATGGGATTACCGGCATTGGGCTTCCCAGATTGTAATTAATCAATTAAAATTAATTCACTGCGTCACTTTAGTGTCCCTTCCATTGGCAGCAGCTTGCACGATTGATTGGCTATCAAATTGCTGCGAAAAATTTGATTCCTTTATTTTCTTCTATCTAGGTTAACATCTATGTCGATGCGTACACCCCCGAAAGATTTGACTTGAAGAGGCACCGTGTTCCAGTGTAAGTGACAAGCTTTGCCACTTGGCTTTGCAACAGGTGGTGCATTTACTAGGAGCTGGGACATTCTATAGTGATGTGGCTAGCTAAAAATATTGCAGCTGAGATTCGTTTTTGTATTAACAATGGGCTATAAGGGACACTTTAATGCATGTACTTGAATGTAGTGCAAGTTTCCAAACTTCTCAGATGCCAATGCATTAATGCTCATGCTGCTGAAATCTTACAAGTTGCTTGTTTCGTGCTAAATGTTTTTGTATTGATCGTGCACTTTTGACATTTAATATAGAAGCTATCAAACATTGTTATGAAGCCACACCTTATAAAAAGATAGCTGCATTGCATCTGAAAGTTTGTAAATGTATGTTTGGGACACTATTAACAGCAAGAGTATTCTATATTTCTACATCGTAAAAGTTGGGATGCAAAAGGCAAAGAGCTAAGCAATCCTAAACAGCCTACTGAGTGATCAGAGGCAAAAGGTGTGAAGACGACGACAGACGAGAAGAGAGACACACACACAGGATGCCACTTTCAACGGGTTCAATCCAAAGAAAAACATCAGGGCAGTTTATGCAGACGATGCCGTGTTTTATCGCTGCTCAGTCACGTTCACAAGTCTCCACTCTTTCTGCGATAAAGATATAGAAGTCGCTCTCGCACAACACCTTTTCTCAGATCCTGCAATACCAGCACGCCAAGTTGTTCACTCTGACAGCCTAGTGACAATGCTATAAGTTAGAGGTTTTTGTTTGTTTATAAGGTGCATTATTACTCAGCAGTAACAACAAAACAAAAATAGTATAAATGGCATCATCATAGAAATAATTTATAGTGTGGATGCACTTACTGCAAGAAGCTTCACTAGCTTACATTGCGTTGCACCTGATGTATGAAATGGGATTACAGCCCCTGTGTCAATTACCACCTGTATTGTGACTTCCTGATGCTCCAGTTGTGGTTATAGCACATTCGGGGCACTAGTATCAACATTGTTCTGGAATGATCGTAAAAATGGATTCTGAGTAGTTCAGTAAACAGAAATCTCTAGGCTTGTGCGAATAGTAAATTCTGAATTCGAAGTAAATATTGATTTGGTTGAATAATGTCAAATCAAATTCAAGTAATATATCTTGCATAATATTAGGAAAAATAAGCATAATTATAATGATCCAACTAGAATGCACATATTTTTTTTTAAATAAAACAAGTGCTGTGCAAATTCAATTCTGGTTCAAAGAGAAACGTTCTGTATTGCCAACTTTTAATAATGTAGAAGGATTCGACTTTTGGTAGAATTCAAGTGATTACCTGTAAAATACGTTACATTTCGAAATTTTTTATAGTTAGTGCATATAAGCTGGATAACAAGCATCTAAACATCAAAAGTGATGTATGGATGTGACAGTAAGATGTTTATTCAAGCTTTAAGTGTGGCTTTGCAGAAATGCATTTACCCTGGATAGCTGTATTCGTGGTGCAGCACCCCGTCACTGCTATGAAGCGACCTTTACGGCGGGGTCAGGTGCAGATAAATATAAACCTATTTGTCAAAAATTTCCAGTAGCCTAAGTTCTAAATGAAGCAAATTCGAATAATGTAGTACTTATTCGAATATGCCAAGTGCTCGAATGTTTGCACAAGCCTAGAAATCTTGTGAGCCGAATTGCGGCTTCATTGGAACAAATGCTTGTAGTACGATGGCTTTTTTGCTCAAAGTCTTCATCCCTACTGATCACTTGGTAAATGGAACATGACTTCTTGGTCCCGTTTCGAGTCTAGCGTGTTCTAAAGCTATGCCATTGGCCTACAAGTATTTGTGCACCCTTGTTGCCGAGCCTGGTTTATTTTTTATTTATTTATTTTTTTTTTTTACCAGGAGGAGGCAGATTTTCACGTTCCTCGGTGTCGTCATTGGCATTTGGTACCTGATCGACTTCTTCGACCGGCCCGAGTTCCAGTTCAAGTACAGTCCTGATCTGGTACGTACGAACGGCCACGGTGATTCGCTTCCCTTCCCATAGAAAGTATTGTACCCCTGTGGCACGGGCCAACATGGGTGTGGTGCGAGGGAGTGCACTACGCCAGTGGTAACATTCGCACACTGTCAGACGGGGGGCAGTCAATGGCCCTCACTGGTGAATCATTTGCCAAACTCGCATCACAGCAGCGGAGCCTCTAGTCTTGATGGCAGTGGCTCACGAATAATTGAGTTACTATCGGAAACCGAGTTCGTAGTATCCTCAAGACCTCATTATAGTTGCGTTAAAGTTACATTTTACACAAAAATAAGTTCATTATATCTGAAAACATGGTAGCTATTTGGTAGACTATATTTTAATGCTAGACTATTCATTTACATCATTATGATGAATATTTCGTTATAACCGCATCTATTATATAGAGGTTTGAGTATTTTCTGAGTTATCATTTTGTCATTAGGAGTATGGTCATACATTAAAGCATATTATAGTATTACAAAAAAACTAATTTGCATTTCTCGCTCTCGTGTGGTTTACAGCTACAGCCGCTGGAGGAATTCCCAGCACATGCCTCGCAATGGTGGCAATTGTTGCATTTGCACCGAAAGTTTATATTAAGGGCTACTTATAAGTGTAAGACGTTACTACGCAAGAAACGTTGCCTGAAATAACCAACATCTGCTCTTGGTTACCCTTCGCAATTACTGTCAGTTCCAAAGAACACTTCCCTTTCTTGTGTAGCGGCGCACCACCAAAGTGACATTCTGGGAGCGCAAGTTCATCTCAAAGTGACCCCCAACTTGCCAGTGTGACCAGGGTATTAGAGTGTAGACCAGGTGCTTCGACTCGCCTCGGCAAGCGGGCTGCGGTCATGAAACTTAGTCTATTGCAAGGGCCTGGACGATGAAGGGTTGAGCGTTTGACTCTGCCCTCCTCCCAACATTTTCCAATTTTGCATGTCTCTTAGTACACTTGCTAATGTACACACAAACATAAAAAAAGAAAAAAAAAAGGTCTCCCCCTCTCGAAACAAAATTTCTGGCTACACTACTGCTCCAACCTTTTTCACTGTTCCGGACCCTGCAGTTCTGTGGGTCTAACTTTTGAGACTGCAGCCCCCTAGGTGATTTGAGTCCGAGAACCCTAGGCTGAGATTTTTCGCTGTGAAGCAAGGTTCAACCACGAACATGTCCTGTGGTGAATGTTTGATATGAATGTATATTCAAGACATCGTACTAATAGCAAGATATTTTTTTTTTTTCATGAACTAAGCACTGCTTGAAACATAGCTTACAATGAAACGCAGGCTCAGTGCTTTGTCTAATGCAAAGCAAGCAATGCCGCCTCTGGAAATGATGCAGGGAGCGAACTGCGGAGAAAGAAACAAATGGCGAAGCTTCCACTGTGTCACACTAGGTTTGAAATCCGACAATGGACAAAGCCACAAAATGCGTTCGAAGCCGCAAGCACAGAGTCTAGGCGAATTCGCATACTGCACAGTGTTCCCTGCACAAAAATTTGTTGGCTATGTTTCCAGCACTATCTGATACATGAGTACTTTTCATTTGATTCGTTATAACCAATGTTTTGTTATTTACGGGTTTGTTATATTGAGGTACGAGTATAATTGCTCACATTCTGGTCTTGCTCACTTTCCACAATTTGTTGTCCCCCAATTCTCATGATGTTCCTCGTTTTCACACTTTTCCAGATTCCTCAAGAGATGCCAAATGATGGAGTTGTCCACTACACTTTCGAGCCGGCAGATTAAGGTTACTGATGTGTAAACACGGTGGCCATTTAAATATTAAAAATATAGATTATACAAACGCCCGTGGAGTCTCTCTCATTTACGCCAGCTGTGGGAAGTGTGGTATAGCTTAAGAACGTTTTTCTGTAGTCGGCATTCAAGGTGTATCGAATAGATTGTGGGAAAATATGTTGAGGCTTTCAACATTCAACATATGCATTCAACAGGTACCTCTGATGCATATGATAATCTTCTGGCATGCATGCCAATGTCAGCAAAAGAAAATTTCAAGCCCTCGCTGTATCAGAAAAATTGGGGCAAGCAAATCTCGGCATGTCTTACTGACCTGCTCTTTAATTTCTTCAGCATTACTAATATGAATCACTAAATAAGCAATGTGATTCTGCTTTACAGTGTGATCATATGTGATAGGCAAGTTTAGAAAGTGAAGACTGAAATGTTTCCGATATCTCGTTCAGCTGCACATTATGATATACTTTCTAGAAATGTGTCAAGTTCGCATATCGGTTACCAAACACTTCATACTGTACAAGAGGAAAGACGTGGTAGTGCATTGATTTGCGCATTTCAAGTGAATTGTCACAGAAAGCATCAAATCGCAGGCTTGAGCATCTCTGCAGCTAATTATCAGAGTATTTTTTATAAGCAAATAATTTTATTGCGATAGCAATTATAAAAGACACTCGGCTGGATTTTGCCATTGGCGTCGCTGTCATTCACCGTATATGTATACGTATGTATATATATAAAAATGCAAGAAAGAAAAATAATCCAGAGAAAAGACTCCGGTACAGGAGTGTGGCAGCTTGGGCTAGTTGGTATGGCATGACGATAGTTATAGCGCGAGAACAAAACGACGACACAGAGACAAGAAGGACACGAAAGACATGAGCGCTAACTTCCAACTGAGTTTATTGCGCAGAGCACGAAAATATATAGAGACAGCGACCATGTGATAAAAACCATATGGCACAAGAGCAGAACATGAGTAAGAAAAACAAAAACAAACAACACAAAAACAAAGGCTCTGAAAAACGGCAAAGAAAAACCTAGAAGAAAACGAAACAGAAAGGTAAAGATAAAATAACTACCTGCCCGCACCGAAACCTTCGAGGAACCTGCGTTCCTTCTCGGACAAAGCCACGAAGGGCTTGCTAATACAAGACACCTGTTCGCGTGCCATCTGCGCAGCCTCGACAATGACCCGGGTGCTTACATCTCTGTGTTTGTACAGCGTCGCTGTGTCCTCGAACAGGGGAACACAATCGCACTCAGTGCAGTGCTGGGCAAGAAAATCATCTTTCCCGTTTCTAACATTGTTCGCGTGCTCTCTCAGCCGATCGTTCAGACACCTTCCGGTCGTTCTGACATAACAAGCCCCAATGAAAGGGGGGTCTTATAGACGACTTCCCGGGAGCAGGCCGCATACCTGTTTCGATGTTGAACTCTGCATTCTGTTGATGATTTCGTTTTCAGGGGGTTGGTAGATTTGGTGAGGCTGATTAATTTGAACGGTGCCGAGAACAGGACACGAACTCCAACACATTTTCCGATTTTTTTGAGCCTATGTGATATCTGGTGTATGTATGAAATCACGGCTATCCTTTCACGTTCTGTATTCGTGTTGCTCAGATTCTGTCGCGTCCTCTGCTCTGCCTTATTAGTCCACAGGATCGTCTCAGCAACAGACGCGATAAACGCCTCGGGGAAACCTGAAGCCTTAAGGCGGGAAACTTGAGCTTTGAAGCTCGCAGAGATATTGTGGGCGCACGACCTATTTAAAGCATTCTCAAGGCAAGTTTGTGCTATGCCTCGCTTAACTATCTCACTGTGAGCAGAAGAAAAGGGAAGTAGAGGTTTCTGCGCACGTGGTTCATAACACCAACAGATGTGCTGTGAGCTAAAAACCAGATTTAAATCCAAAAAGCGTAATTTGTCATTATCGGGCATTTCATGTGTCAACACAAGAGGCTTCAAACAATTTTCGAACACACCTATAGTTTGAGTGGCCAACGAGTGAAACATAGAATTACAATTACAGTTCTTCTAAATTGTAATTCTATTAAATTAATCATTAACTAATCAGCCTCACCAAATCTACCAACCCCCTGAAAACGAAATCATCAACAGAATGCAGAGTTCAACATCGAAACAGGTATGCGGCCTGCTCCCGGGAAGTCGTCTATAGGACCCCCCTTTCATTTGGTGCTTGTTAAGTCGGAACGACCGGAAGGTGTCTGAACGATCGGCTGAGAGAGCACGCGAACAATGTTAGAAACGAGAAAGATGGTTTTCATGCACAGCACTGCACTGAGTGCGATTGTGTTCCCCTTTTCGAGGACACAGCGACGCTGTACAAACACAGAGATGTAAGCGCCCGGGTCATTGTCGAGGCTGCGTAGATGGCACGCGAACAGGTGCCTTGTATTAGCAAGCCCTCCGTGACTTTGTCCGAGAAGGAACGCAGGTTCCTCGAAGGTTTCGGTGCGGGCAGGTAGTTATTTTATCTTTACCTTTCTGTTTCGTTTTCTTCTAGGTTTTTTCTTTGCTGTTTTTCAGTGCCTTTGTTTTTGTGTTGTTTGTTTTTGTTTTTCTTACTCATGTTCTGCTCTTGTGCCATATGGTTTTTATCACATGGTCACTGTCTCTATATATTTTCGTGCTCTGCGCAAAAAACTCTGTTGGAAGTTAGCGCTCGTGTCTTTCGTTTCCTTCTTGTCTCTGTGTCATTTTGTTCTCGCGCTATAACTATCGTCATCCGGTACAGGGAATCGAACGGCTGGCCTCTGAATTGCGAGTGCGAGATGCTAGTCACGAAAGAACACCTCGTTCAACGTTTAAACGGCAAGCTATTTATATCCATCACTTACCGCTGGCGAAGGGCATCTCAGGGGGGAGGGGAAAACTATTAAGTTTTCAGCATTAGCAGCAAGATGGCGCAATGAGTGCGCTTCACAAGATCATCACGACACAGCGGCACGCGCTCTTGCCTCCTACGCGTACTTTGCCCCGCGGAGAAAGGACGTTCATGCGTGCGCTCGCTTATCTTGCAATGGGGACAATCGTACGCCTTGGGCTTTCATCGAAACAATTCTGTTGCAGTTACTGGGTGCACAAAGGTCACTGCACTCATTGCACAGTCTCTGTTTGCAAAAAGGGCACACTTTTCAGACAGCGAAGTAACAACTGAGACGCTTATTTGCGATCATTTGTGCACGAGAAACGCGGGCCCACGTTTCGATCTGCTTGCCATTCTTCGGGTGACTTTCCAATTCGTTGCTATCGCATTCATTGCCTCGCCTCTGTGGCAAAGCTGTCACTTTTTTCCTGCTCAAACACCAAAATGCAGAGCATGAAATGAATCAGTGCAGCACGGTGGTTTCTATAGCAATATGGTATCTCATGAAGAAGTAGGTGCACTGAACATGCAGGAGATTCATTTTATGACGAGCTTAACATCACTTGCTCTTTATTGGATGCTGGTCAACACCAATGGCAGAGATAAAGAACGTATACAAAGGGGGCATGCACAGACCGAGAATTAAACCCACATCCTTGAGAGCTGCTAAAGATATTAGCTTCCAGATCTTGTACTTTCGACAGACAGACACTTCGGAAAGGTATATTCAATGGCCATCGAAACGGCACGGCTCTTTCAACTCTGCTAGTTGTCACGCTGCTACACAGCCTTAACGTAAAATGTCGTCTCCTCATAGCCATGAATAGGCATTTCATTTTTGACATTGCCAAGCAGCAAACCACGGAGAGCGATATACGGCGAGACGGCATGATGAAGATGATACTGCTGTTTTCGAGCGTACGTGCAGTTTGCATATTTTAAGTTGCAAAACTACTTTATTAAATTAATCACAATACGTACAGATACCTTTTTTAAAGCACTCATTAAGGAGGCGGTAAGTTTATTTACAGAAGGCAGAGCGGCCTGAGCGATAGCTTGCTCTAGCCTGCTACTCATTAAATTTCTATTATTTTCAATGGTGAGTATGAGCACACTATGAACGAAAGAGCACATTAGCACCATTTTCACTTCCGCTGCTCATCATCAGATTCAAATCATCATCAAACAGCCATCAAAGTTTCGAAAGAGTTGTAGGGCATTTTGATGGCTCTGTGGACGGTTAAGTGTTATCCAAGATGGTGGTTTAGTGGTTATGGTGCTCAAATGCTGACCTAAAGTTCATAAATTGAATACAGGCCGCGGTGGCTGCATTTTTGACGGAGGCAAAAAATGTGTGCTTAGACTTACGTGAGACAGCAAGACTGCTCGCTTGTCTCAAACGCAAAGCAGCTCAAGCTACATTTGAAGGGGTACTGGCACGATTCTGAGGCATCGCACACGTGCGAGCCATTTTTCGCCTTCTTGGTATGCAGTGTTAACACTATTTCTATATAAACTGGTGCCAGACAAATAGTATATTTTTTATGCTCAACCAATATATTTAGCTGCTAAAAATCTGCAAGCCGGCCCCACCGGAATAGACATCGATTAAGTCATACATGGAGCTTAACATCCCAAAACCACAATATGATTACGAGAGCCGTAGTGAAGGGCTCTAGAAATTTTGACCACCTGGGGTTCTTTAAGGTGCACCCAAGTCTGAACACACGGGCCTACAGCATTTTCACTTGTATCTAAAACACAGCCACCGCAGCCGGGATTCATTCCCGTGACCTGCGGGTCAGCAGCCAAGTACCTTAGCCACTAGACCACCGCGGCGGGGCCCGCAATAGAAATTGTCCTGATGAATCAATTTTGTTCGACTGAGTTAACGCATTCAGCACGAATCACAGAAAACACTGTTGGGCTCGCTGGGCCACCACTCACTCTATGTTTAGTGACATGCTTCGGCGGCAAATAACATTAAGTAAAGGAACAAACAACGACGAGCACAAGTGGCACTTCCAACTAAAGTAGACTGAGCGCAAAGCCAGACTTGAGTAACAACATACAGACATGCGCAGTCTTCACACAGCTTTACACTATCCAGCTCTCAAAGAATCTCGTCTTCAATACGTATAATGTCACCGACGGTTTGTTGATATACCTTTCTTTTTAATGTAATTGTGTACTTTGTACTATATTAATGTACTTTGTGTTTACACACACACAAATATATATGTGTGTATATATATATATATATATATATATATATATATATATATATATATATATATATATATATATATATGTGTGTGTGTGTGCGTGTGTTATTCGCAGCTGAAGCATGTCACTAAGCAAGTACCAACTAGGCGAATAATCACTATTGTCACTCTATGTTCATTACGAGTAGAAAAGATTTGCATGAGTATGTCATCAAGTTGTCTTTCCACGAGAACGCACTGCGATGAAACGTTATCAAAAAAGCACCCCCTCAGTATCAATACCATTAATGTCAAAGTTGTGGTACTCGAAATATATTTGATGTATTTCAAAGCACCACAATGCTACTTTCAGGGTTTTCGACGCCATTATGTTTTAATTTATGGCAGCAATCTGAAAATAATTAAAAATTCCTGTGGGTACACACTTAAAGGAGCACACACAAAAATTTTGCATTGTCTTTTTTGCAACAGGTAGCTTATGACCCACCTATCACTGCTGGCAACCTCAGTTGCACGAGTGTGCAACAGTTATTTATTTGGAGAAACTTCTAGAGTGGTCAGTCGCAGTTCCAATTTTAAGGAGCTCCGAGCTAGGCAAAAGCAGTTCCGGTAGCAAAGTAAGCACAGTTGGTTACATATGCAACCATGCAAAACTGTGATGTGGCCGCTGTGCACAATCAGGCACCGCACTGGCAGCCATCACACGCAAAGCAGCAGACACAGAAGAAATAGCAGGCAGAGCAATTCAGCGAACAGCTAACACAAACTTGTGACAAAGGTTTATTTACATTACCGCCGTGTTGATGTTGGTGTCGCAAGGGGCTGAGCGTTTCGCTTGGTCAGTTTCAGTCTCAAAGGGCACTGAGATAGGCAGGAGCAGTTCTGGTAGCAAGGTAAACACATCTGGCCATGTGACCATGCAAAACTGTAACATGGGTGCGGTGCACGAGAACATGCGCTGCACTGACAGCATGGAGCAAAAAACATTTAGAAGGTGCAACTCCGCTCCTCGAGGCGGCCAGCTAACGTCACACTGCCGAAGATCCAAATCATGCTGGCAGCATCTGGCGGCAGAAAAGGGAATTGCCACCGTTTGTGTTTTCAAGCGTACCGGTCGTGTGCGCTGCGTTCCGTCGCAACCACAGAGCGGGGACGCGAAGCGTGCTTGGCTGCGCTTGGCCAGTAGCGTTGCCTTTCAATTTTTAGTGGTTGCAACTTTGCACTGCAAGGCGCCCCCAACTGAAATGTCTCCGTCAAAGCGTGTTATTTTCATATTTCATCTGACTTTATGAGGACGCCTGCAGATGGCCATTTTAACCGAAGCATCAATGCCTATATATTTCTTCCTCCATGACTGACAGCCAGCTCATGCTAAGCCTCGGGCTAGGAGGAAGAAATTGCAGGTAGCGCAAGCGCATGGTGTGAATCGCAACCAGCCAACGCAAACTTGTGACATAGGCCGCAATGCCGCTGCATTGATGTTGGCATCGGAGAGGTGCTTCGCAACTCACTTAGTCACTATATTTACTCTTGATATCTTCTAGATGTTCAATACGTGGTCACACAAATTTATCTCACTCATTATCTTGCCATCGAAATTTCCTGTGAGTGGTTCTTATGGAATTGCAATGCTTGCAGAAAGACAAAGTAAACATTGTTTGATTTCTCAGGCATTATGCGCCAATCTTTTATTTCAAAACGATTCGACAATTTTCTCCCCGGCTTGAGGCAAGCGTCGCTCTCGTTGTAGGTGAAGGAGGGCAGGGACCATTCTTGGGAATCACAGTTGGTGGCTTCAAAGGATATCTTGTATAATCATCCATAACACAAACGAAATGTTCACATTCGCAACTCATTCACCAGCAGATTGCCAGTGTGAGGGAAGCAAAAGAGGAGAGCCTATGCGTCTCACGCGTCAAAATCAAATGTCCGCACTCGAAAAAAACATCACGCAGTGCACTGTTGAAAGACGGGCAATAAGAGACTTATTTTACAGCGGCTTAAGAGGCGCGACTACCCAGACAAGTGCACGGTTATTATCAACACGATGTGAAAAACAGGGATCCTCTGTTACTCGAAAGGTTGAGTAGGCGAATAGCAAAAAGCGGCACACCTCCAAAGATACAGTTGCACAGAACTAGAAAACTGCCAAAACAATGCATATACAAAGGCTTAGCTAAAAGTGGGTTAACCGTATAAGTAATCGCTGGTCACAAAATCTTGTTATGTAATTTTTGGCCTCGTAACTACCACTTCCTCGTTCAAGGCGTGGGAAAGTGTACTCTGCAATACGAGCCTAGAAGTACAACTCCGGGCCATACAGCGAGCTGAGGAGGTGGCAGCCAGAAACGGCCTGATTGCCATTCCTCTGCGAATTTTTTTTTCATTTAAATAAAGTTATTCCTCTTTCTACAACATGGTTACATTACAAGCGCATTTTCCTTCAACGGACATTAAAGCGCACAAATAGAGTCCCAACGCACCAAGAATTATTCAGTTATGATTAAAAGTCTGTGGGCCAAATAAACTTTTGACAAATGCACAATATCGATTCCATGTTTTTTGTTGAAAAGCCGAAAAAGTTTTGCATTGCACAGCATTGTTTCCGAGTGATCTGTTTCATTGGTGCAAACTGAACCCTGCGGTAACAAACATGATCTAAAACTGTTCCAATGAAGTGTGATGCAATCGCAATCTGCGCTACTCATACCATTCTAAGAAGTCATTCCAAACTATGTGACGTTAGCAAATACAAACATGGAGCCGTCTTTCATCCAATGAGGTTGCTGTTGAAGTCTGTTGTTTAACTTAAACCGAATTCCCTGCAACTACGAATTTCTGTGCTATATTTATTACTTTGAAAATTTTACGAAATTTACATACATTGTCGGTAAGCAAGTAGTTTATAGTTTACTGCTATTAAGCAAAGATTCATGCAAAATGTATTCTGTATTCTTAGGAAGCCGATGCTGCAAAATCACTAAGAAAAACATAAGTGAACACTCATGCACTAAATAACAGTGCAAAAAAATTTTAATGTCGTAAAAAAACAAGCGCCACTTGCAATGTTTCGGCACCATTCACTGCAGTCAACACACAGTGCACTCAATTGCAGTCTCTCTTGTGCATCAAGCTCTCTCCTTCAAAGTCTGATGTGCTCCATATGGAAGAAATGTGAAGACTTTGGAGGAACAAGTGCTTCAGGGCTAAACCTAACAACAAAGAGCTTCAATAGACTCTTGCGAGCAAGAAGTCGGTGCTTTCCTGCTCAACTTATACTTTCCTTTCCAGCGATCTAACACACTGCAAACTAAACAAGGTACAAAACTTACCCAACCTTTAGCAAAGCAAACCTGTTTTATGATTATACAACAAAGAGGGCACAATTCTAAGCCTAACGAAAGCTTTGCTTGCAAAAAAAGTGAAGTATGCCCTAAGCTTTTGGCATGGTAAAGCTATTAACACACTCACAACACAAGTTACTATCAAGACATAATCTGAAACAGACAAAAAACAAAACTAAGGCATGAGCATTGTGCGTGCTACTGCAGTGAACTCCAAAGTACTTCTGGCTGCCTTGAGACTTTTGGCAAATGGGTTTCAATGTTACGAAACAAGAGACGAGGGAAAATATGAAATGCCCGTACTTCTGAGCTTGGTAAAGATGGCAGCCTCACCTCGTAGACACCGACATAATATCTGCGCATAACGCGGATGACGGAACAAAAAAATACATGAATTGGAGGACTTGCCGCCTCTCCACGGCTATGCACACCTTTTCAAGCATGATAGAAAAAAAAAGGCAAAAGAAGAAGAACAATCCGCCTACACATGTAGCAACCACACTTCTGAAACTCTTGGCTGTGGGCCGACCTCGGTTTAGGCTAGCCTTCAGCCATGCTGTAGTAGGCTTTACGCACAGCGCTGCCTGCACTTTTTTCTGTTCCTACTTAATCCAAGACTACCCCTCAAAAGCTTTCCAGTTGCTCAGTTTCCGATTACTGCCTGCGCTAGCCTTTTGGAGGGACATCACGCCTCTGCTTTGACAGGCACTGTTGGCAGTTGGCGGCGGCGTGGCTGCGGTGGCGTCGGGGGGTGTGGGAATGTCGTTGTTATTGTTGTTGGCCACGCCCTCACCGGCGGGGCCCTCAGTCGGCTGTACGTACTTCCAGAGGCCAGTACGTCTTGCCAACCTGTCGTCTGCCAAAGCCTGAGCGTGCCGTCTTCGCTTCCACTTGCGTACAGTTCGCCATCAGGGGAGAAGCGCACACAGTGCACAGGTCCAAAGTGTCCCTTGAATGAATCTGAAACGGATACCACCACCGTCAAATAACCACGTGCTGATAGGATCAGCAGAAACTATCAAACAAAGAAGAGACCCTGCTTTGGACTCATATTTGTTTAATTTTAGGTAGATTTTTATAAACCTTTCACAGTTGATGTATTTTCATGTGCTCATCAAAAATATACAATCATTTTTCTAGTACAATTTCCAGTGTTCAAAATATCATGCATACTAGGCATCTTGTTAAGAGCAAGATTTATTTCTAAACTGCGAGACTTGCACAGCTAATCAGAAGATTGCAATAACATGGAATGATTACTGTATGCAGTAAAACAAGAATAGACATTCTAGGCCCATTCTGACAAAAATTATGGTGTGTTGAACTTCCGTGAGCAAAATCTCAGCTTGACACCAACTTATTTTCAAATGCTTACCGAATCGAAACTCTGATTGTAATGGAAGATCCGTTCTTGTTTTACTTAAGAAGTATTTATCAGGTGTTCATGAGGTATCTATTTGAGAAATAAATCTTGATCCAAACAATACAAACCTTAATTATTATTGTAAGAAGTACATATTGTAGCAAAAGAAGGACAGGTTTGGAATCTGCACATAAGTATGCATAAACGGTGAAAGTTTCATAATCTGTTCAGAAACAAAAACATGTTTCTGAAGCGCGAATCTCCTCTCAATACCATTCATTTCAGCAAAGTCTGCAAGCACTATACCTAGTTGCAATTTAAGAAAGGATGTCGGTCCATCCACAGCCACCGGTTATAACTATGATCTAATGTGAAATAGAAATAATGTTAATAATTATGATCTATATTTGAAGGAAGTCAAGTGGACGAAAAGATGACGAGCCGATGACAGGGACCGAACCTGCAACTTTTAAATAGTGCGTCAGCATGCTCTGCTAATCAAGCTGCAGCGCGATGATCCCCCGTCCACTTTATGGGGCATGTTTCTGGTATATTGTTTGTATCACAGATATATACACAAGTAAAGGTGGGGGTATGACCGCCGCTTAACTGAGTTGGTATTGCACTGGCTGCATTATTTGAAAGTTGCGCGTTCAGTCCTTGACATCGGCGAGTTATCTTTTCGTCCCCGTTGCTTTCTTCTCATTCACATAAGTAACATCACCTATAGTACTTTCCTCGGCTTTATTCTCACTGAAATTCCTCTTCCGTCCATCCAACAGTGCTTACTCGTAACATAGCCGACTTTCACACACAGCACTCATTTGTGTCAGTTAAAGTTTCAGGTCTGAAGGTCTGACATTTTAACATCCTTGTAGGTTTCAACAGGAACAATGACATGGCTGCTCAGCCGCACAATGTTTTGGGACAGTAATGCACACTCTTTACTCTTTATAGATATGTATTGCATTTGTAAACAGAGCTAGGCTCCCCAATAAGCTGTGCTCGGAGTCAGCTTAGCAGCTGCCGAGCCAGCTGTAACGCGATCATATAAGGCGGTGGTGAGCTCTGGGCTGCGCGGTGCCAATGTGTTTCGACGTCGCTACAATCGCCTCAGTATGTCGACGACGTCTACTGCTGTTCAAAATCAAGAAATAGGTCTACACTCATACCTCACTATTTAACAGAATTGCATCTTACATGAAATTAGGTTTGTTATTTAAAAAAAGTCATATAATGGTTGTTTCCTAACTTTATATGGCATGGCTCTTACCATTTATTTCGTTATAATCAATATTTCTTTACATCTGGGTTTGTTATAAGGAGGTTTGTGAGTCTATGCGTGATATTCATATTAGCCCATAAAATGTATCTCTGACAGCTGGGCAAGTTGATGTGGGTTCATGGTTAAAAATGGAGCAAGAACACGAGACATGAGGGACCCTCCAACTGACTGTAAAAGACTTGTTGAAAATAAAGAATGAATGAATGAATAAACGAACATCCTTGTGTATTTTTCAATTGCGTATCATGTTCTTGCACCGTTTTTACCATGAGAAAGTATGTACGGTGAGCAGCAACCACCTAGCTCGACCGTCTTTTTCAAGGGCAGGTACACCGTGGTTTTGTGGATGGTTCAGACGTCTTTTTAGATGTTCTAACTGAGTAGGGGAAGTACCGCGATCGAACACCAGAGACATCAGCCTCACCGAGCTCCGCTCCAGTTTCGTACTCAAACTTGTACATCTTGAAGTCCTCGCCGCCGCAGACGAAGACCGACTTGTCGGGCAGCAGGGATGCCGAGTTGACCTGGCTCGGAATCTGGAACTCCTTCATTTTTTCGAGCCTGTTCCGCAAGACGGACGCATTTGTCAGACAAACACCAACGTGCGCTGCAGGGCAAGCAGTACGAAATAGCCGGGCACATGGGCTTCAAGTGGCCCCCGAAAGCTCATGCCCGAGCCAATCACAGGCAATGAACAGTGTTACGAGTGCATACATTAGAATACGGGACAGAACAGAGGCAAAGCCAGACTTCCAGCCAGATTTATTTCCGTGAAAAAGCACATACAGGGGACTCTCAGCAAATAAAGTTCTTTTACACAGAACCGCTCTTTAAATGAAACAAATAAATCTGAAAAGATTGGTTTCGTTCTTGCATTCTGGGCCCCTGGTCATCTCCCAGTAAATGGAACTCATGTTGAATGGAGCGTATTTTATGGACCCATCGGGTACCGTGCGAGAGTGTATCGTATACATACACCAGGCAAGCCGACAAAGCAAATGGGGGCATGCACATCACTGTCACATTCGCCGACACCGTTCAAACATGGTCGCCTCTAAGCATGTTGAATGATGTGACAGGGATCCGAGTGCCCGTTCTTGCCTTGTTCACTCTCCCTCGCCTTGTATGTACGGTCAAATTCCGCTACAACGAAAAATTCATGGTTTCCCGTCACCAGTCTACAGGAGACAATGCATAAATATTGTCACCACAACGAACACTTTTTCTTCTGCCGACCCGCTTCAACTAAGTTTCACGATGCAATTCCAGGCTCAGATATTTATTGGTATATACTAAACACAATCCTTAACATTTTGATGAATTTTCAGAACCTGAAAATATGTAAACGAAGCCTAAAATACGTGCTGGCACCACCATAAACCACCGCTGTTCAGCAAGCATGGGCGCCGCCATTGCTCGAAAGTGATGGCAATGAGACTGCCCTGCCACTGGCTTGCTTTTGAGCCGCAGACCATCTGAAGCTCAGTCGCTCAAGGTTTTTTTTTTTCCACGCAGCTGTGCGGAACGATGCCTTTTTCGATGCCAATGCATATCATTTTGTTCGCGCTTGGTCATTGTGGTAACTAATCAGAGTGGCTGTTCATCCGCATTAGCAAGATCAGCTAGCCGCGAGTGGTGGATGATAAGAATGGCATAGAGTAAGGCAAAAGTCACCGCTCTACGATACCCTGCCTCCATCTCGGCATTGTCAGGTATACTTTGACGGCGGACAGCTTCTGGTGTTAACGCATTAATGCAACTGTTTGGTACATTCACGAAAGCAGTTGTAGGTATTGTTTCAGTGCGCTTTTCATCATGGCGTTGCTATGCATAGGTGAGAATTACGTTGTGACGCTGCTGGGAAAAAAATGGGAAGCAGCGGACTCTTTTTGAATTTCGAGAATAAACGTTTCTTTGGTTTGCTAGCTAAGATCAGCTATATTTTTTCGATTTCACTACAAGAAAATTTTCACTTCAACGAAATTTTTTCTGCACCCTGTCAGTTTCGTTGTAGTGGGGTTCGAATGTACATACTTTTTACAACAGAGCTGTTATGGTCGAAGTTTGCCGTGAGTTATAGACAGAAAATTGTCATAGTCATCATGACCTGGCATGCACCCTCTCCGTCCTTTTCTGCTTTGTACCCAGAACACGTGTGTTGGCTTGTCTGGAGTGGGGAGCGTTAACTCTGATAGGCAAGAGAATGAGTACAGAAAAGAGAGAAGGGAAGAAAGAGAGAAATAATCTTGGCAAAAAGATTTGTTGGCGAAATGAGATTCAAATCCTCTTAGCCACAATCCAACAGCGGGCATCGCAACCACTCAGCGGCTATCCAGGCACAATATCAGACCATAAGGTAGCCTTGTATAATATAGTAGCAATATAGTATAGCAATCTTATACTAACTTTCAATACTTTCTGATGAATTGATAGAAACATGCCCAAGCTTTAGCTCGTTCAAGCCTAAAGTTGGGCTCTGGCAGCCCAAAATTATCAAAAATCGAGACAAGCCGAAGCGGGCCAAGCTAAGGCTTAAAGTACAGATGCTACGATAAAATGATTGTCTAACAAGTAGCGCTGTCTTTTGCCCCACTCTCATCAGCAAGACATTCAGTCCCTTTACGACGGTAAGTTACTGCAATAGCATTTACCTGTCCACAACAGAGACATCATAATGTTGGGCCAGTCCAGGTCCGTGCTAGTGTTTTAAATCTTACACCACTTTTCCCACTGGGCAGGGCTCATGCATTAGTGCTGGGCTTGCGCAGACTTTTTTTGTAGGCGGTGTGCCTGATATGGGCTCGCGCAAGAAGTGTATTGATACTTATAAAACTGTAACACCACTGCACACTTTTAGGTAACAATTTCATCATCATCATAATTTGTTAACACTTGAAGGCCTATACAATGCATTACATAAGAAGGAACAATAATATCAGGGACATGTCATGACACAAATGCATAGTTTGAATAGTAACTAAAAAGCGAAGTAATTACACAGCAGATAAACAGAAAAGGCAGAGTAAACTGGAATAGTGTAAGAACTAATACAACATGTAGGCAGTCCGATGCGAACACCAATGAATACCTTAAAGAAGAACAAACGAAAACTTTATTGCTGAAAAGAAGCTAGTTGACGAGCTGGATGGCGGGAAAGTTAGCTAAAACCAGAAGACAACAACACCTTGAATTTGTCTGGGTCGCACTCCTCAACAACGAATTCCGGAAGGCTGTTGCAGCGTTCAATTGCTCAAGGCAATTAGGTTTACAAGATGTGTTAACGAGCTTGTACAACTGTAACACATAGTGGCTAAACAGAATGGCCACGTCCACAGAGTAGTGAGGCATGGCAAGTAAATGATAAGGCAATGAGAACGAGGCACAATAACGCTATTCCGTTCCACTGTTGAAGGCAAAACTCGAAAGGGTACCAACATTATTTCGCCGTGGCGAGTTTATGCTACCGTTCAAATCCCCTGTATACAGAGATGGCTCTCAGCAAGTTTGAATCTCACCAAATGCAGATAAGGTATTTGAATAGTAAAGTGACTTTTCACATGACACACCTATCGACAGTGGCACTAGCTAAATATCAGGCTGCTTACTATACTATTAGGGTGGCTTCACCTAGCAATCTGACTAGCTGCAACGACACCGGTATGAAAACTTCCAGAATGGTCGCTCATATGTCACTAAAACATTCAAAATGGCTGTTTCTACATCACCAGCCACTGTGTTGAACTACTGTGGAAACATCACGACATCGTGCATGTGATGGGAAGCTCTTACCGTGCGGTGACATGGAATAAAAGTAGGAACCGAAACTAGCTTTTAAAGAAACTGTGTAATCACTTCCTCAAGGTGCACGGACACTTGACAGTATGTTTTCTAGGCTCATGAGTCTTTCTTTTGATGCGCAAGAAACTGACAGATGAAGGGCTTCGTGTCAGTGCCCCTTTAAACGTTCTTTTTTTTTCCCGCCAAAGTACACAAAACGAAAACTCACGTTTCAGTGCTCCATGTGCTCACCATGTGGCCATGGGTGACCAGCAGCATACTGCCATCAGGGGTGAGCTCGAGGTCGCTCGGGGCACTGGGCAATTCCAGTTTGCCCACCTCTGTCCCGCTCACGCAATCCCAGAACCTAAAGGGCCCAGTGTTCTCATCAGCGACACTCCGTTGAAACAAGCATGCACTGTTGGCCTCTGCTATATTTTATGGCATGAAACTAGCACTAAAACACATTGTGGAGAGAGTGAAACAGCAATTTCTGCAAGAAGGCCAACTTCAGGGTGACATGCGGGGATGGTGCTTAGCAAATTTCCCTCTGTATAGCTGGGAATGGGAGTTACACACAGGGGTGCCGGGTTACATGTGATAGAACATGGTATACAGTCGAACCCGCATGCATGGAAGGCACGTCTAACAAATTACTGTGTACACAAAACAACTGTGAAGTCCCCTTGATTACACCATTGACATATATTCGATACAGAGAATTATAAATAGAACTTTTCTGTGACCGCCTCCAGTTTGGTTTGTGTTTGAATGACAGTACTTAATAGTACTAAAAAAAAATGAAGTCACCCACACCCAAAACGTGACGTACTGACAGCTGTAGCAATGCATCAGAGAGCAAAACGATGTTATGTTCATTTTGTTTATAAGCCCCACATATTTCAGTGATCGCGTACTAGTAATTGAACGCAAGCATAGGGACACGTAATATTCTATGACAAACGCTAAAGAAAAACAATGTTTACATGACGAAACATGCAAGAACGAGTGAGCAAAAGCATCACATTACTTTTCGCTGTTTGGGATAATGCGAGCAACAACACTAAGCCATCAGTGCTCTGGTTGCCACTTCCATAAGGTTAGTTTAGCAGAAAAGGGCAGTTAGTTACCTGACTGTCTTGTCATCTGATGCAGACACGACACGCTTTTCATCTTGAAGGAACAGCACTTTTTTGATGGCTGATGTGTGTCCTTTCATCACAGTTGGATCTGGTAGGAGAAAACACCAACTAGTCGATTTTTTTAATGCCAACTTATTTCCCTCAGGTTGTACAGTTTTTAAAAATTATTTTGTTAAGGTTCTACATATCATTTAGATTCTGAAAATATAATTATGCAGATTGCTTCTTGGCACTAACAAAAGAAAAAGGAAGTACTCATAAGGTCTGTGAAAACGTTTCCCTCGCTGTATGCTACAGTAATACAATGCACTGAAATGTATACATTTACTAAAAAGAAAGAGTCACAGCTTCGTCGCAAAGGCAAAGCAATGAATGTGACAGCAACAAATCGGAAGCTCACGTGCAGTATGACAAGCAGATCGAAACGTGCCCCGTGTTTCTTATGCACACATGATGCACGAAACGTACTGACAGGTGCAGATGAACGCGAATAAGCATCTCAGTTGTTACTTCACTGTGTCTGAAAAGCGCGCCCTTTTCCCAAGCGGAGACTGTGCAACGAGTGCAGTGACCTTTGTGCACCCATTAACAACAACAAAATCGTTCCGGTCAAAGCCCAAGGCCAGCCAAGACGTACGATTATTCCACCGCAAGATAAGCACATGCGTGAGCGTACACTCTGGCCCCTCTCCGCAGGACACAGTATACGTAGGAGATGAGAGCATGCGCCGCCGCGTCGTGACAATGTGGCGACGCACGCTCATGGCGCCATCTTGCTGGTAATGCTGAAAACATGATAGTTCCCGCCCAAGATGCCCGTCAGCAGCGGTAAGTGGTAGATATAAAAAAAATGGCAGCATATCCACGGAGTTAATGATGGAGAGTGGGGCGAAGCATCCGTCAGTCCATTCGTTCTTGCTTCCGTCCGTTCATGCGTGCGTCTGTGTGGCCATCTGTGCATCCATCTGCCCGTCCGTGCGTGCGTCTGTTCGTGCGTCCACACGTACATCTGTGCGTCCGTCCCTGCGTTTGTCCATGCATCCACTCCTGCATCCATCCATGCATCCATCCGTTCGTGCATCCATGCATCTGCCTGTGTGTCCGTTCGTCCACCTATTCAACACTCCAAGTACCACCATCTCGCATCTTTTCATCATATATTCCTCATATAGAAGCACCGCCATCCAGCGGACATTCCAAGGACTGAACGAGAGGAGGCCCAAGCACACTTTCTTACGGCTTGCACTTCGTGTCTACTTCCTTTGACCACCTCGAGTTCATGGTATATACTAGTTCACTGTATTCATGGCACTGTGGCCCAACGCTCACTAAACCTTTCTAAAACCAAGGAGGTTACGCCCAGCGAGTCTAACGTACCAACCCTCTCTTGTCAGATAGGGCTCAGTGAGGTTAGGAGGACAGATGAGGCTACAGGACACGGTGCTACAGGATGGGCACGTCTTTTGTTATCGGGGCTTGGCTGACAGAAGAGAACTGGGAGTGGGGCTTCTAATTCACAGAAACATATCCAGCAACATAGAGAAATACTATAGCATTAATGAAAGGATGGTAGGTATCGTAATTAAACTGAATAAGAGATACAAGATGAAGGTGGTACAGGCTTACGCACCTACATCCAGCCATGATGACGCTTCAATTGAAAGCTTCTATGAAGACGTGGAATCAGCAATGAGTGAGGTAAAAACACAGTATACAATACTGATGGGAGACCTTAATGCAAAGGTAGGGAAGAAGAGGCTGGAGACCAGGCAGTAGGAGATTATGGCATCGGTACTAGAAACGCCGGAGGAGAGCTACTAGCAGAATTTGCAGAACGCAATGATTTACGGATTTTGAATACCTTCTACCGAAAACGAGGAAACCGCAAGTGGACATGGAGGAGCCCTAATGGCGAAAATAAGAACGAAATAGACTTTATAATGAGTGCACATCCAGGCATCGTGAAGAATGTGGAAGTGTCGGCAAGGTACGATGTAGTGACCATAGAATGGTACGGTCTCGAATTTGCCAACAGTTGAGGAAGGAACAACAGAAACTGATACGCAAGAAGCCAGTCAGTGAGCTAGCACTGAGAGGGAAAGTACAGGAATTCAGAGTCTCGCTTCAGAACAGGTACTCTGCTCTTAGTGAGGAAACCAACCTTAGCATAGATACAATGAATGATAATCTGACGAGTATCATTACGGAGTGTGCAGTGAAAGTTGGAGGCACGGTAGTTAGACAGGACACTGGCAAGCTTTCAAAGGAAACGAAGAATCTCATTAAGAAGCGTCAAATCATGAAAGTCTCAAGTACAACAGACAAAATAGAACTGGCAAAGCTTTCGAAGTTGATTAATAGGCGTAAGGTATCCGATGTAAGAAGGTATAACAAGGAGAGAATTGAACACGCTCTGAAAAACGGAGGAAGCATCAAAGCAGTGAAGAGGAAACTTGGGATAGGCAAAAATCGGATGTATGCACTAAGGGACAAAGAAGGCAAAATAACTACCAATATATGGATAGGATAGTTAAATTAGCAGAGGAGTTTTACAGAGATCTGTACAGTAGCCGGGACAACCACGACTTTAATACTATAAGAACTAGCAGTAACCCAGATGACACCCCACCAGTAATGATAGAAGAAGTCAGAAAAGCTTTGGAGAGCATGCAAAGAGGCAAAGCTGCTGGTGAGGATCAGGTAACATCAGATCTGCTGAAAGATAGAGGACAGATTGTGTTAGAAAAACTAGCCACCCTGTTTACGAGGTGTCTCCTGACGGGAAGAGTACCAAAGTCTTGGAAGAACACTAACATCATCTTGATACATAAGAAAGGAGATGACAAGGACTTGAAGAATTGCAGGCCGATTAGCTTGCTCTCTGTAGTATACAAGCTATCTAACAGAGTAAAGAAAACATTAGCATTCAATCAACCAAAAGAACAAGCAGGATTTTGAACATGTTACTCAACAATCGACCACATTCATACTATCAATCAGGTAATAGAGAAATGCTCAGAATATAACCAACCACCATACATAGCCTTTATAGATTACGAGAAAGCGTCTGATTCAGTAGATATATCAGCCAGCATGCAGACACTGCGGAATCAGGGCGTCGAAGTATATATAAACATCCTGGAAGAAATCTACAGAGGATCAACTGCTACCATAGTGCTTCATAAAGAAAGCAACAGAATACCAATCAAGAAGGGTGTAAGGCAGGGGGACACAATCTCCCCAATGCTATTTACCGCGTGCTTACAGGAGGTTTTCAGAAACCTAGAATGGGAACACTTAGGGATAAGAGTTAATGAAGAGTACCTTAGTAACCTGCGCTTCGCCGATGACATTGCATTGCTGAGTAAATCAGGGGACAAATTGCACCTCATGATTACGGAGTTAGACAAGGAGAGCAGAAAGGTGGGTCTTAATATTAATCTGCAGAAAACGAAAGTAATGTACAACAACCTCGAAAAAGAGCAGCGCTTCGAGATAGGTAATAGTGCACTTCAAGTTGTAAAAGACTATATCTACTTAGGGCAGGTAATAACCGCAGAGCCGAACCACGAGATTGAAGTAACTAGAAGAATAAGAATAGGGTGGAGCACATTTGGCAAGCACTCTCAAATTACGACAGGTAGATTGCCACTATCCCTCAAGAGGAAGGTATATAACAGCTGTATCTTGCTGGTACTTAGCTACGGAGCAGAAACCTGGAGACTTACAAAGAGGGTTTAGCTTAAATTGAGAACGACACAACGAGCAATGGAAAGAAAAATGGTAGGTGTAACCTTAAAGACAAGAAGAGAGCAGAGTGGATTAGGGAACAAACGGTGGTTAAGGATATCATAGCTGAAATCAAGAAGAAGAAATGGACATGGGCCGGGCATGTAGCATGTAGACAGAATAAGCGCTGGTCGTTAAGGGTAACTAACTGGATTCCCAGAGAAGGCAAGCGGGTTAGGGGGAGACAGAAGGTTAGGTGGGCAGATGAGATTAAGAAGTTTGCGGGTATAAATTGGCAGCAGCAAGCACAGGACCGGGTTAACTGACGGAACATGGGAGAGGCCTTTGTCCTGCAGTGGACGTAGTCAGGCTGATGATGATAATGATGATGACTTCTCACTGTTTGCGATAATGCGAGCTACGACACTAAGCAATCAGTGCTCTGGTTGCCACTTCCATTGGTTAGTTCAGCAGAAAAGGGCAGTTAGTTACCTGACTGTCTTGTCATCTGATGCAGACACGACACGCTTTTCATCTTGAAGGAACAGCACTTTTTTGATGGCCGACGTGTGTCCTTTCATCACAGTTGGATCTGGGAGGAGAAAACACCAACTAGTCAATTTTTTTAACGCCAACTTATTTCCCTCAAGTTGTACAGTTTTCAAACATTATTTTGTTAAGCTTCTACATATCATTTGGATTCTGAAAATATAGTTATGTAGATTGCTTGTTGGCACTAATAAAAGAAAAAATGAGTGGTCATAAGGTCTATGAAAACGTTTCCCTCACTGTATGCTACAGTAATGCAATGAACTAAAATGTATACATTTACTTAAAAAGAAAAAAGTCACAGCTTCGTCACAAACGCAAAGCAATGAACGTTACAGCAACAATTTGGAAGGTCACGTGCAATATAGCAAGTACAACGAAACGTGCCCCGCATTTCTCATGCACAAATGATGCACAAAACGTACTGACAGGTTCAGATGAAGGCGAATAAGCACCTCAGTTGTTACTTTGCTGTGTCTGAAAAGCGCGCCCTTTTCCCAAACGGAGACTGTGCAACGAGTGCAGTGACCTTTGTGCACCTGGTAACTACAACAAGATCGTTCCGGTGAAAGCTCATATCCAGCTGAGAGCTATCGCAATATAAATGATACGATGTAACAAACTGACTGATGTACATACAGTCGACGTCCGATTTCTCAAATTCCCGAAATTCCGGACATGCCACATTTCCCGGACTTATGTGTGGCACCATTAAGTTCTCCATAGAGTCAATCTATTTACAAGTCCAAAACTTTCTATGCTTATAGACTTCGCCATGAGATTTTCTGCACATTTTAGGGCTAACCACTGACTCAAAGCGACTCTCAATGCCGCCATATTGGTTGTTTTCATACCCTCAAAAGCATCATACCTGCATTGCAGGTGTGACCAGCAGCACCGGACCGTGGCTGCCATACCCTCGAGATCGCAACTGCTGCAATCTAGCACACGCCAATCCATTCCCAGCCATAGCTTAGCCAAACCTGTGGTATACCTGACTGTTCATTCATGCGTTGTCAGCTCTGCAGTAATTCTGTGCTGCTGAGCGATATCTTCAGCGTTCACATTTCCCGATCATCAGCATCGAATGTGTTTTTAGTTTGGTGTTGCACTCTTTGTCAAGTGAATTTGTCATTAACAGCGATGGTGCCGAGTGCTCCTTAGTCTTCATCCATGCCTTCGAACTGCACATATCCTCCTCGTAGGCTTACAATGAAAAAGGAAGCCACTACACAGGTTTCACACTCAACGCCGAGACGGCAGTTTCACCCCGGGTGGACAAGGTGTGTGACGAACTTCCGTCTGCCAATGTTGCCTTCGACGATCTGGGCGCTGCCGGCATTTCCATTCCAGCCGGGATAGCCTTCCAGGGCTTTGCCAATGCTGACAAAGACAGGCAGCTGTGTGCGAAATCGACCGATGACGAAATAATTCGTCGAGTTACGGGGCATTCCTATGACTCTTACAGTGAGATCGAAGAGGCAGTGGCTACACAGCCAACGAGCTCAGAGTTCACGCGAGGACGGGTGACGCTGTCATCTGTGTATAGCGACAGCATGACGTTAGCTGAAATTGAGGCAGACATCATCGTGAACAAGCGGAATGCCGTGCAAAAAAAAATGAGCAACTTTTTTTGGGCTAATGTGTTGAGCAATGAGATAGCGCTAGCCATGTCGTATTTTTTTCTTCTTCAATCAATTAGTTTTTCAGAGCCACCAAAACGATGCATTCAGTGGATTGCAGCAAGAACCTTGTACTCCTGCCATGACCCTCTACCTCAGTGAAAAATACCCATAAAAAAAAGGTGCGATTTCGTGTTAGTATTTCTGGACCCTTTAAAGGTCCCTTGAGGGTCCCGGAAATCGTCGACATAAGCACCCCCTCTTCTTTTACAGCTAATTGTAAATTTCCACATCGTTCTTGGAAAACACCCACCCATCTCTGCACTATGATCGACCATGCAACACAGGCCTGCTTCAATCTAGTTCAATCCTGCTTAGCAGCCTGACCTCTAAGTGTCAGAGCAAAATATGTTTCGTCAAAATTTGATTTCCTTGCTTCCCCACAAAAAAATCCCACTTCGAACTTGGTCCAGGACAACCATGAATTTTCAGGTTTGTATGAGCAAAAATATGGCCTTTGAGATAAGTACGATGACATTATTTACATAACTAACAGCTCCAAGATTTGTTTCTTGCCAAAGAATTTTGCATTGCCGTGGCCTCATCATCGAAGGCGTTTCCTTGCCATGCTTCCCACAACCTCGTCCATTCTCCAGTTGCAGGCCTTCTCTAGTCCTGATTATCAATTTATGACTAATGTAGAAGGGTAATTAACACACATGGTTAAACTTATTTAAGCCAATTATGTCTCGTTAATACCAGACACATCTTAGAATAAGTTGACGCAACAGCCTTCTGCGCATTCTCTCAAGGCTTACCAGAGTCCGTCTTGTTGATGTCGAAGATACGGAGCGACTTGTCATTGCTTCCCGTCAGCAGCCTGGTGCCATCAGAGTCAAAGTCCACGGAACGCACTATGTGGGGGTGAGCAAACGTATGGAGCTCCTCCCCTGCCACTGCATTCCACAGCTGTGGAGAAAAGCAAATTTAGGCAACACTAAAGAACTGCCAACTAGTTTTACGGTGCCCGTTTTCTTGAGCAGAATAGAAAACTTACAGGTCAGCTTATGTTCACGGATTGGTAAAGTGGGAAACTGCCGTGACACCCTTATAATCTAAATATTTTGCATATACAGACAGCATATCTGCTGAAAATAGCAGGGAGTGAGCGAGAGAGCGGTTTAAGTTGGTGTGAAGTGGTTTGCTGCGCATTCATGTACTGAGCACAGCACATCTGCTGAAAACAGTGGGGAGCGAGAGAGAGAGAGAGCGGTTCAAGATGGTGCGAAGCGGTTTGCTGCCCATTCATGCATTAGGTGCGCATACGTCTTCACTCAACATGTTTAAAGGTGAACATATTCGACAGAGATCTGTCTGGCTGGGTAAAAATTCATACAATTCAAATAAACTCTCTCACCACTTTCAATGCAAAGTTTTTCATGTTAAAACTAAAAATGAAAAACTGACACCTATGTATTAGGGCCGATTAAGTCATGTTTTCAGGAATGACTGGTGCAAACAAGTAAACTCTACAGCCACTTTTAGTCCAAACTTTCTAATGCTACAATTAAAACTAAAAAATGACCAGACGTTTCGGGACCTGAACAAGGGACCAAATCAGCCCCAGAAGTGAGGTCAGTTTCTAGTTTTAACATTTTCAATTTCAACATCGAGATTATTCCAGAGCTTGCAGCATGACTGGTGATAAGGCTAGAATATTTGATGGCACATGTATAAATGCCGACGCTCTGTTCACCGCTATCAGCGCCAGAGTGTATTGCTGTAGTCTGTCTTTCAATTTCTCGGCACAAGTTCGGCCAAATCAAGTTTCCTCATTGACGCGCTGACTGTTGCCTTTGTCGATGTCATGACCATGTAACAATGTGCACACTCTAATTTTGAGACCTCATTATGGTGGGCATGAAGCTCCACATTAAGCACGGCAAAGTAAGCAGCTCCATAATGACACTACTCGACTCCCTTCTAGGCTTTTCCTCCACACAATGCCACATACGGTTTTGTTATATTAAACATGATTTATTATATAAGTACTACTAAATTCATGAAAAGGATGCTTGAATCTGTCACTGTAGCTTCATTTCCACTAGTCTCTAATTAAATCTTCCAACATGCCAGCTATCAGTCCCTTTAATGTTTCATGTATGTGTTCATAATGGCGCTAGACCAGAGTATGGCAACTTTTGAGGCGGAGGGCCAAGTTGCATGAAGCCAACACAGGCGGGCCATACGAAAAATGTCGGGGAGGGGGGGAATGATGCACGGTCTTGTAGGCAAAGCGTGACAATTCAACGAATTGACACTGATTTGTAAAACTGAATTAGAAATCATGTTCACTTTGAGCCCTTGATTGATATATGGTGTTTAACGTCCCAAAACCGCGATGATTATGAGAGACGCCGTAGTGGAGGGCTCCGGAAATTTAGACCACCTGGGGTTCTTTAACGTGCACCCAAATCTGAGCACACGGGCCTACAACATTTCCGCCTCCATCGGAAATGCAGCCGCCGCAGCCGGGATTTGAACCCGCGACCTGCGGGTCAGCAGTCAAGTACCTTAGCCACTAGACCACCGCGGCGGGGCAATGTTCACTTTGAGCCCGCATGTCACAAAATTCCAGTCAAGCATAGGTTATAAGTGAAAATCCCCTTCAGGTGAAAAGTGCCATGTCTGCCTTCATATAAGAAGTGGCTAGAAAAAGGAAGGAGGGGGCTTTAATGCTCTGCTGGGGGTCAAGTAATACTGCCCCGCAGGTTGCTGACCTCTGGAATGGACCATAGTGTTTCATGGAGCTCTGGTAGACTTCGTTAGACCTTATGTTGACTTTTGGCTGTTGACTTCTATAGCTTCAGCGTAGTCACGACTCTTAATTGTGTCTTCACGGCTGTGCTTACCTTTGTATGGCCTCTGAATCAACTCAGGCAGTGCAAGGACACACTGCTAGAGTTCATTCAGAGGCCACCACAATCCCAGGTGCTCGCAAGCAAAGCATCTGCTCTTTCAATGAACACAATTTTCATTCATTATCCTGACAGTTAATCGGCCCTCATCTTATACTCTGAAATATAAACCTTAACCTGAATTGTTATCTCCTTTTTTTCTTTGGACAAGTTCCCAGCTTTTGGACACAGGCACAACTTGCGTCTCGTGGTTGACAAGAAGCACATTGGACGTCACTAGGCAAAGAAGGTAATGTCACTAGAAGGTGGTGCCATAAAATAATTTGGTGGCTTTTGATTGTTGAAGTCAACTTTCAATGCCCCTAGTTTACTAATGCGTTCTGATAGCACTTCACGTTCAGCTTGTTATGAACCACCGAAGAGTTGCAAGAATCATTTCACCATAAGAAGCAGATGCAGTGTTCAGCTGGAGGTGCCTGTGCATACAATACAAAATATAAATGAATCCCCTGCATCAACACACTAACTCGCAATCATGATATTGAGGGTACTTCATTAACACTGTCTATGGCTATGTTCATGACATTGAAGGATAGAAGCGAAATCATTTTTTCTCTTCACAGTCCTTCTAAGGTCGAATGCTTTTTGCATGCCTACCGGATGAATCAATCTGCACAGTTCGAAAGTCAAGGGCACCCACCTTGGCGGTGAAGTCGGCAGCTCCTGTGGCCGCCCTGGACGCGTCCTTGTTGAGAGCGACCCCCCAGACGGCACCTTTGTGCCCGACGAATGTCCCAATCCAGTCTCCTGTATCTCCCTGTCTGAGCATCGGCTTGCCATCTGAAATACACAGAATAAGTTGTCAGCAAAGCACATCGGCGTACCTTGACACAGCAGCTTTTCTCAGTGTTCTAGTAGCCCAAACATGGCGGACACGGCAACACAAGTACACAATCCCAAACGAGCACTGCTGCGTGCTTTCGGGTGGCTGTTTTTCAGCCGATTATCGCTGTCACCGATTGACCTCTCGCCCCTAGCATCCGTCATGACTGTTGTATGCGTGTTTCCTCAAAAAGCTAGAACCCCAAGATGACGGCCACAATCAAACCAATGCAGACCATCTGTATCTATGAATCAAAAGATTGCTAACCAGTGTCTGTGTATCTGCTCCAATATATGCCACTACTGCACTCGAACATGTGATTAAAACATACCGAGATCAATAAACTTCTGAGCCTCTCGCAAAGCAAAATCGCACACGCCCATGTTTCAGGCATGATAGAAACTCACGACGTCACCGCAGGCAAAAGTGGCCAATCTCACAGCTGGTTCTCACACGGTGGTCTAGTGGCTAAACACCCTGCCAGGATTTGATCCCGCAGGTGGGGGGATCAAATCCTGGCCGCATTTTCGATAGAGGCAAAAACGCTTGAAGCCCTTGTGCTTAGATTTAGGTGCACGTTAAAGAATACCAGATGATAGAAATTTCTGGAGCCTTCCACTACGGTGTCTCTTGTAGGCACCGCACAGTGGCCAGAGAGAGCTGCGTTGCTCACACTGCCCAGTCTGAAAGTCTCTGACATTCGCCAATATTGGTATGCAGAAAATAAGCACATGCATGCGTCCTTCATGTATCCCGGCCACAATCCGCCAACAGACGCAGGGTGCGAGACGCGCATGTCGCGTTCCATTTTCACAAAAGCGGTCTCAACACAACGCCTCCTCTTGAAAGATGCCTGCGACTTGAGCCGAAGAGAATGTTCCTGGCCCTCTCCTGTTCTCTCCTCCTTAGCTCCCTGAAACAGCGTCAGCTGCGAGCACTCACTGCGACGACCACTTTAAGCCTGCAGCCTCTGAGATTGAAGCAATGTCTACTGCCGTCTTGAAGGCAATATGGTCATGTTTCCGAATCCAGTAGCAGTAGTAGTGTTGGCTTCAAGTGCTCCTTGTGGAGAAAGCACTGAACAACAAAGAACTTCCCATCTCTAGGGAAAAGCATGCAATGTCGCAGGAGGCGTTGCTCAAAATTGCCTTTTTTATTTTCTGGGCTATGTATTCTGGCGCTGCAGTCAGACTGGAAGACTCGACTGAACGGTGTCTATAATCACATGGTGGTTTTGGGACGTTCAAGCCCGACAATTATTATTATTATGTCAACCTCACGGTGTGTGTAGAGGCTGAAGATGTTGCATATGTGTAAGCACCGTGATTTATACCTCGAAACTTCACATATAGGCTTGTGGTTCAGTGAGAATTCTTAACGATATCCGGCGTAGCCTAGCTTTACGTGGCTCCTTGCGTCCGCCTGAACAAACGAGCAAGCCATGTTACTCAGTTTACGCCCAACAATTAAATCTTTTGACATTTAAGACCGTTCCCGAGTACGTCTAGTTTACGTGTCACAAGATACTTAACATGTAGAGCCTATGAACATTCTTAAACCAAGGCGTCAAACATTTACCAAGTTTTCTGCAGCCGCCTTTCCTAAACACCGCACGATTCATGACTTGGCAACCGACAGGTGCGATCAGTATTTTGGGGGCATCAATGAACACAAGACACAGCCTCGGCATGTCAATGTTTGCTGGCGTGCCCATACAAACCTCCTTTTTTGTGTCAGCGCTGAAGACACATAACGTTAACTGCAATCGCAATCTCTGCGTGACGGACGGTTGGTATTACAGGCAGCATACCTACGCAGTTACGAACACAGAACACTAGAACTACGCACGAACAACAAATAGTAAGAACATCGCAATGCAACGACCTTTATAGGGGGAGGATAAAGAAATAAAGCATGGCATAAGCTTTACAAATGAGGGCTTCGCGGTGAAAGCGGCGTTCTGAGCGAAGCACATGGAATCAAGGAATGAAAGAGCGTTTCGCATCGTAACACGTAGCCCTGATTCTACCACTACCGGTGGCGGATCTCACGAAGCGCCTGGCCGCGCTCACCTTTGCATGCTGAGATCAGGTAGTAGGCTCCCGTCGGAGACAACTGTGAGAAACACAGGTCCACCACGGGGCGGGTGTGACCCGAACAAGTGAGCGGCGTTTGCCTCAAGCCGGCCATGTTTTTTTCGAATGCCGCCGGAAACTGGGAGACCGGCATGCGACGAGCAGCTGATTTCCCGTGACCTCCGAGATGTGGCGCCTCCGTGCCGCTCTGCTCAGAAATTTCGGACGCCAAAGGCATAAAGTATAAAGGTATTATACTCAAGGAGGCTAAAATAATATTTGCTTTTATTTAAACCTCCTTGATTATACTGACCCTCGAGAAAAAGAGTTGCTATAACAATAGAGTAATATATAGGATCAGGATATAACTATCAAAGCGCTGACATAATGGGACAATTCAATGTTGTTATCGTAATAAATTAGATAAACAATAAATTTAGACGTTTAAACACTCAATTTTAATACAAACTGTGTATAAACAGGCGTGTTCACGCATTTTAAAAAAACGAAAATGGTATGAAGTCTATATTAACTACTTTTAGGAGAGATACCACTGGCCATTTACGCGATGTGTTGCGCGCGGAATGGAGCATTTTCATATTTGTTTAGAGGATGACGTCGCCATATTTGTAAAGTTGGTATTGGAGTTTTTTTTTTTTTAACATTTAAAAGACTCTGTTATGTTGAGAGCGTGCCGGTGCGGCCGATCACGCTGCTTGCGCTCCGAGTGAAGCCTCGTCATCCGTGTTCTTTGTTACCACGAGCCAAAAACTCGACTTCATGTGACATTTTCTTGCTGCGATGTAACAGAGATCCGCAAAACACAAAAACTGCCAGGGGTTATTGCAGCATATAGGGGAGAGTACGAGTGAACGTCACCCGAAAGCTAAATATTGTTCCATCATGGTGGCACCCTGCGGTTTTAATACAGTGTCTAGAAATGTACTGGTAGTATACTTCTAGACACTGTAGCTTTAATGCATGGACCCACGGCCAATCACTCGTGTGCCTTGGTGAGCGATGTAGCAGCAAGCGATGTTGTCCAAGCGTCCATATCACGCTATTTTCCCTTCACATGCATTTTTTTTAGTGTGACCCTTTCTCCAGTCTCGAGCTGCATAAATGCATGAAACAGCGACTGCTTGTGCAACAAACCGTGCTCTAAACCCCAACTTCTCAAAACAAAATTATTTTTTTACGGGGTGTCTGTATTCTTTATGATCCCGAAGCGCCAATTGCTGAAATAGCTCTGTTGGGAAAGCGTCAGACTAAAGATCTGGAGGTCCCTGGTTTGATCCCAGGTTTCGAAAAATTTTTCGTAACTACAAAGTAAAGTTTTTATGTCTCGTCAAACGCGAATATTTGTCTTCAGCGTCCACACGAGCAGTGCGAAAAATTAACACAATGTTATATATACAAAATTTGGTCACTAATCGTCAAACTTTTGTTACTTTATGGACGTCGTCATACAACATCGCCGCACTATCGAAGGTGGGTCAGGGGCGCCGAAAGCTTTTGGAGGGGACGAGGGAAGATCAATACATAGCCCTAAAAAGAAAGGCAATTTTTCTTTTAGTCAAACTAGCGCATACGATGAAAGAAAAATAGTGCCGAAACCCGGGATCGAACCAGGGACCTTTAGATCTTCAGTCTAACGCTCTCCCAACTGAGCTATTTCGGCTGATGGGAAATCTGTTTAAAGACAAATGACGTCATTCAGGGACCTCAATGTGTTTTTTTTTTTCATTGCACGTGTTGGTATTTTCTTATATTGCGCTTTACTTAATTTGTTTTTCGATTGCCTTCTCCAGCACACTAAAACAATGAGTTCTCTAATTGATAGACAACCACAATTTCAGGAAAACAAAATAACTGAAGAAAAATAAAAAATTTATTGTTTTCTTTTCACAAAATCCACGTGTAGCACCCTCTATGTGGGCTACCTTTCTTATTCCTTCCCTGTCTCCCCCTTCACACATCCCTCATAGCGCTTAGCCATGCTCTCTCATGGGCTACATAGGTTAGCGCCTTGTTTCTCTCTTCCTCTGAACCACTACTACAACTGCGGAACTAGAGAAGTTAGGAAGGAAGAGAAAAAAAGGAAGACGAAGACAAGAACACGTGCACCCTCCATGCTCCTCAGAGAATGTGACGTCACGGCTTGCGTGCTCACATCCACCAAAAATTTAAAAAATAAAGCCAATTGTTCAAAAATGATTTGAAATAAACTTTATTGTTCGTAACAGTAGCTTGTTTCGAATATAATTTCGTTCTTCAGTTTTCCCAGCTTTTATTCAGTGCCTACCGATATACACAGTGTTCATGTGATGTCACTTCCGCCGTTGTCGCCATCTCCCGCCATGCCCGGGTACCTCGCTGGGTACCTACTACAGTGTACTAGAATAGGTTTTAGTACACTCTAGTACCTACAACAGTTTGCGTGCTTCAGCGCGGTTTGTTGAGGGCTCGTCATCTGTTGCTGTGCGCGATGTTTGAAGAGAAGCCGTGCGGTTTTTTTGTTGTCACGCTTTAACGAGCTCATCGGGTCAGGAAGGCTCGCTTGTTCACTCGATACAAGACCGAAAAATCGAAACGTGTCACACGTATAGCAGCCACCGCGTACACCGGCTGCCCGCCACGATCTAAGAGGGCCCATTATATCGCTTTCGCTACAAATTGCGTGGTCTAAGAACAAGTGAAAGCTCAAATTCTCTCGAGCCGCAATTTTAAACGTGGTGAGCGAAGCGCGCAGCTCCCATCGAAAATGAGTCATCGTGCAGAGCTAGGTAAGTTTACAGGATATATATTATTAATACCACTTTTAATATGTAGCTGCGACCCACACCACCAAAGTAGCAAGGCGGCTCCCCGAGTGTTTTAAACAGTGATGATGTTGAGCGCCTTTGATTGAAGTTCGTGGAAACAGCCAAGGAATATATTATGCAAGGTAGAGATTTCACGTGGTGCGTGCTGCGCTGATGCCGGTCTCTTTTTTTCGCGTATGTCATCACTCATTTTTTACCTTGTATATTACTTTTGTTGTTGTGCGCTAATGTACAGTATTGTCCGTGAAAATGATGCAGACCGTTTTAGGGAATCAATAGACTAATTTAAAAAAAAAAAAAAACCTGTCCCCGAACTTGAACCGATCGCCTGTACTTCAAATCGCGAGTGCGCCTATAATTTAAATCGCGAGTGAACGAATATTGTTTCACATCAATTTTCACACTTTGTTTGAATGCAATATCCGAATTCCCGTGATTGCCTTCACAATTTTAACCGCTTCATTTGACACGCTGATTGTGCGCGTAGCGGTCGCGAACAAGTTTGTATATTCAGTACCTATCTCTGTTTGCAGGTAGGTGCTTCGGGTGTAACTTCATTACTTACCCGTAATGAAGTTACGCCTGAAGACGCAAATATAATTGGTTCTTCAAGTCGTTTTTGTTAATCTCTGCCAGCCAAACATGCCGGTGCTTTTCGGAAAATCGCAGTGTGCGTTCTCAATTTTAGGTAATAACTTTCGGCACATAGAACACCCTGACGCTCTGCTCGCTCTTCGTGGACTGTTATATCAATTTGCCTCACCAGCAGCTGATAATTGCTCCAACTTGCATCGTTAGGCAAAACTGTATGGGCGCACGCACGAGGAAACAACACGGCAGCGGTCGCCCACGGAGTCAGTAGGTACCTAGGCATGTCGGTGGCGCATTTCGGAAGTGACGAATCGGCGCTGCGTGACGCACGTGCACACTATGTATAATTCGCGATATGTGGTCTCAATGTAGCGTGACGCTATGAGTGACATCACCCGACTGCGTCGTGACGTCACATGATGACATCATCACACATCGTTGCTTGGTCAAAAGCTAGCCAATGACGGAGGATGTGAAGAACCATGCGACGCGTATATAGAGCCTGCAATGCCTCAGACAAGGGCCCGAGCACTTGAAGGACTAGTTATATCGCAGAAGCCACCCAGCAGTGCCCCTTTTCCAGACCAAAGGGACTTCGTTCAACAAGGAGGGGCCGGATGTGAGCACCCGCACGCATGGTAGCGTGGCGGCTGGATGAATGGATGGATGGATATGGCTGTACCCTTTAGATCGGGCGGCGTCTAGCGCCACCAAGCCCTAATACTTAATCAACCAAAAACTAGATTTATTTTTTTCCCTTAAATAGTGAGGTTGAGGATTCGTACTTTGCAGTGAAGGGTTTAATTTCACTCGTGCTTTGACTTTAGCCACCAATCAGATAACCTCCTTCTAGTTAATTCTACCTACTTGAAGTCTACTTTGCCCTCCCTGTCCCTAAACCCCAGTGCTTTGAAAAACTCTGCGCCATCATCATAGGGTGAAGCCTTTTACAGAACATTATTGAGCGTTCGGCAGTTTCTTCTTCCTCTCCACACGCACTGCATACCGTGTCTACCCCTTCGTATTTGGCCCGATATGTTTTGGTTAGCAATACTCCCGTCCTGTCCTCAAACAGTAGAGAACTACCCCGAGTATTATCATAGATCCTTTCCTTGGCAATTCTCTGCTTAAACATTCGATAGATCTCTAGTGTGGAGTTCTTAATCATGCCGATTCTCCACATATCGGTCTCAGCTTCCTTCATCTTCTTCTTAACCGATAATTCTTTTTGGTTTGGCCCCCTGCTGTTTTCCAAGTATTTACCAGTCAATTTTCTGGTTCGCTTCCGCCATTTTGTATCGACATTCTTCATGTACAAGTAGCTGAATACCTTCCTAGCCCAACGCTCCTCTCCCATTTCTCTCAATCGCTTCTCAAATTTTATCTTGCTGCTAGCTTCCCTGCCCTCAAATGATGTCCATACCATATCACCTTGTACTCCCTCATTTGGTGTATTCCCGTGAGCGCCTAAGGCGAGCCTACCTATTCCACGTTGCTTAATTTCTAACGTTCCTTGAACTTCTGATCTCATGCACAAGACCGCATTGCCGAACGTCAGACCAGGAACCATGACCCCTTTCCATATGCCTCTAACAACATCATACCTATTGTAATTCCACAGTGCCCTGTTTTTCATTACCGCTGCATTTTGTTACCTTTAGTCGACACGTATATTTCGTGTTCCCTTAGGTACTTGACCCCATTGCCTATTCATATGCCCAGATATTTGTATTTATCTGTTATCTCTAGCGTGACCTCCTGTATTATAAGCTCACTACCTTCGTTGTCATTGAAAATCATGACTGCTGATTTTTCCTTACTGAATCTAAAATCTAACCTATCTCCCTCATTACTGCAGATGTCCATCAATCTCTGCAAATCTTCCTTGTCGTCGGCCATTAGCACTATATCATCTGCGTACATCAATGCTGGTAGTGCCTGTTCAATGAGTTTTCCTTGTTTCACGAAAGAGAGGTTGAAGCCCAGTCCACTTCCCTCTAATTTGGCCTCCAATCCTTGTAGGTACATCATGAATAATAAGGGTGACAGGGGACACCCCTGCCTAAGCCCCCGTTTTACCTCTGCTGGCTTGGATACCTGTTTTTCCCACTTTATAATTACCTTGTTACCTTTATAGATATCCTTTAAAAGATTAGTGACTACATCTTCCACGCCTAGTGTGTCCAGTATTCCCCACAATTCCTCTTGAACCACGCTATCGTACGCTCCCTTGATATCCAAAAATGCTAGCAACAGGGGCCTGTGTTTCTTTTCCGCTATTTCGATGCACTGCTTAAGTGAGAACAGATTGTCTTCCAATCTCCTGTGTTTCGGAAACCCATTCTGCAGTTCCCCCAGCACCCCCTCATTCTCTATCCATGTCTGCAGTCTTTCCTTTATAATCTGCATCGCCAGCCTGTAGACCACTGATGCCACTGTTATAGGACGGTAGTTGTTTGTCAGCTTTGTCCCCCTTTCCTTTAGAGATCATGCTCATCCTGCTAAGTTTCCATTCATCGGGAACTTCTCCATCGATTAATATTTTGCTCACTGCCTCTCTCAAAGCCTGCTTAGACTTCGGACCTAATGTCTTTATCAGCATAATTGGAATGCCATCTGGGCCTGTTGATGTACTACTAAAAACCCTTTTCTCAGCCCTTTCCCACTCTTGTTGTGAAAATGGAGCCATTGCGCCACTTTATTCATTCTTGTCTATTGAGGTGCATAAAGCACTTATTTGTTTAAATTAGCTAGGCCACAGGTGGCCTAGCTAATCACTAGCACCACCTGTGGCGCCATTATGGCAGCTCAACTGCAGGCCCAAGATCTCGCTCCCGCTTTCGGCACGGACGGCACGTTTTCAGTATGTTGGAATAGAGCGCGTTCTTCTCGTTTTCATTGCCTCAGCCTTCATGCCTATAGCCCACCCAGCCCTCACACAGTAAATCATCTGCACTGTTGTCCTTGTTGTTCGTCGATTAATAATGCCCATCTACCTTAAGAAATAAGACTGTTGATCAGAATATGGGAAGAGTGATGGCTTAAAATCAAATAAGCAGACTCAAAATGAGCGGCAATGCAGAAACTCGAGTAGACATAACTTGCTGTAGTTTAACACATAAATTGAACAGTTAGGTGGATGACTCAGTCAACGCATCTCTTGAAAATCGAGGTCCACAAATTCCTTCTCTATTGAAATAATGCTCGATTTTAAATGTCGTTAGCGGCTACAGCTTTCACAGATGTTTATCGTGAAAGGGAAAAAAAAAGAAGAAACAAAAACTAAAAATCAAGCTAGCATCAAAACGATTCGGTTACTAAAGGGCAGGGTGAATTGAAAAAAAAAATGTTGATTTTAAGACGTCGCGGAAGTATTAAGTACAGCAGTCGGGAACACGTGCTGCTGGCTTGTTCGAAGCGGTGGCATTTCTGTATTCTTCTCAACTTATCAGGCTTTTAAACAGCAGCTGTCTCTAAGCGTGTCATCGCCGTTCGTTTTTCGTCCGTTTCTTTGGTCAGCATTACGGTACAGAACCCACGTGCGCCACTGAACGTAAGTAAGGCCCCGTGACAAGTAAATAGAGAGTTATTCAATTATACCAGTTGCGAAACTGTGTTCTAAAACCCGGACACGTAGATAGCCCGATTTCTCAAAATTAGCTGACTTTTGCGTCACCTAGGAACAAAAACATCAATAATGCGTTTATTACTGGGCATGCAAATCAACAGGTGGCGCGACGATCTGCTAACTCCCAACATAGGGGCCAACGACGTGTCCGATTTCTGATACATGGAGCCTATCGGGAGTTTCGCAACTCATATGATTTAATAACTATAAATTAAATGTGCACGGTATAGATTATTTGAAATCGTTTCTGCGGTGAACTGTCGGCTTGTGTGTAGATAGATAGATAGATAGATAGACAGACAGACAGACAGACAGACAGACAGACAGACAGACAGACAGACAGACAGACAGACAGACAGACAGACAGACAGACAGACAGACAGACAGACAGACAGACAGACAGATAGATAGATAGATAGATAGATAGATAGATAGATAGATAGATAGATAGATAGATAGATAGATAGATAGATAGATAGATAGATAGGCAAAATCGAAACTGCTTTGAAAATGGGTCGCACGTAACAGTCCCATCAGTAGTCCGCGTGATTGTCGCGGGCCCATCAGTGTCCGATGTGGTTACGTCAGGACACGACTATGCATAGAGGCATCTGGCTCGCGAGCATGCGATTGGTTGGTTCTCGACGGCTTTTACAACAGGTCTGTCTGACAATATGAACCATGCAGTACTTACTCCGCTTGCGTCTCTTTCGTGTGTTGAAGAATATCTCAAGTAAATGTTTATCAATACGTTGGCGTGTAGCTGTTCAAATATTAGTTGTGAGATTCTACGAAATTGTTCGGAGTCCTTCGGGCAATGCTAATGAGATGCACGCCACGTACGCGTCAAGAAAATTATTTTGGTTGTATGTTGTCAAGCCGAGCAGCTTTCCTGTCGACATTGAATTCCGTGCTGCCCTTGACCGTGTTGATAGGATCCGGGAGAACTGGCATTGCTAGAAGGAAAGCATCCGAGGCAAAGAGGCGTTTTGCGGCTTGCCCGCCAGGGAAAGGCATATGCTCCATGGCTTCTTCTGAAAAAGGGACAAGGTTGATTGCTAGCTGCACTAAAGTGTTTACACGTAGCGAGTTTCTGCGTGTAATGTGAAAGCGACGCATAAATATCGAGAAGGCGCATACGTCAGCTGCGTAAAGTGTACAGAGGATGATCGACCTTCAGCAGTAAACCGAAAGGGCTGAAAAGCTAGAAACTAAATACTAGGACACTGCACGAAGAATGAACTCAGAATTTTATCGAAGTATAAAGAAAAACACATACCGGGTGTCACAGCTATATTTTGCTAAGGGTTAAAAAAATACAGTATGAGAGGTAGCCGAGTGAAATCATTTGCATATCGCTTACAGCCACTTTTCGTGCTACGGACAACTTTTTGGTTTTGTAAATAAATAATTTGTTATTTAGAATTAGTAAACTAATTTGATAAATATTGACCTTAGACAACAAATGAAATTTTCGAAGTTCGAGAGCGTCTTCGGAAACCCCCTTTGCACTTTTTGTAATAAAAAAAAGGCTTCTTAGAACATTTTTTTTCAAGCTGCAAAGAAAGGCAGCAAAAATGTGTTATTTCTTTTCACCACAATGTTTCATACATGCACGCCATATAGTTAATGCACTTACATTACATTATTGTGTTTTCGACGTCTACCTTCGTGACCTGTCCCCAGCGTTAAGCATACAATGATCTTCGAATAGGATAATCATAGTCAGAAGCGTCGACAACTGACCGGCGATGAAACTTAATTCTATATGTTTGCCTCTCTTCCATTACTTTGCAGTACAAGTGCGAAGTAGGAGCCACCTCCAACGTCACCGTCGTCCAGTGGTTCTTGAACAACCATGGGCACCTTCATAGGCCACGCAATTCCCGGAACATTCCTCTTCATTTTCGGTACATGGTGGGCTTTCGCGATGTGGCGCAACTACATCCGCAGCAGGCAGAACAAACAACCCTTCGCATGCCGTTGCTCGTACCCGGTGCCGTGCCTCTCACGGAAGTTCAGCATAGAAGGCATCTTGAAGATCGTCACCTGTTCCTACGGCATCGCCAGCGAGGCTCACGCTATAACGGCACTAGGTGGCACCGAAGACGCGGCAGTCACCCAGCACAAAGCATGTACGCGTTTTATCTTCTCAGCGGCATCGTGGACGTCTTGTACAACGCCGGGTTCCCGTTTCCGCGGCACACGGACTACGTGTCGCTGCTGCTTGCCGTCGCCTCGGAGGGCCTGCTTTTCTACTTCCACGTGCACGGAAGGCCGCCCCTAGACGTCATGGTGCACACCCTCTTGGTGTACACCATAGCCGCGGTGGTGGTCTGCATCATAGCCGAGATGTGTCGGCCGCAGAGCGTACTGGTATCCCTGGGTAGAGCGTACTTTTGCCTCTTGCAAGCCACTTGGATATGGCAGATCGCCTTCATCCTCTACGGCCACAATCCCTGGGACGTGGACAGCCATATGGCCATGATGTTGGCTGCCAGCGCATTCGCGTGGCACATGATGGCTGTGTTAGTCTACGTTGGTGTGCTGGGTGCTGTGGCGCTGGTGGTGAATCGAACGTTCGGGAGGTTCTGCCACGACGTCGTTTCGGGAGATGTGGATGGGGCTGATGACCTCGGTGAATTATTAATAAAGCGTGACATCCGAAGTCGACCTGAACGTGGTTCTGGAGAGGATACCTGGTGATGCTGTGGGTGAGCGATGATGTTCAAGCTAAGTAACTACAGCTGTGCAAAGGTGGTGCCATATCCTGAACCTTACTGCGCGAGAAGCTTTACATGGCTCGATGACTGCCGCTTCACGCGCGAGGTGACAGTATCGTGAAATATTACGAAAGTAAAGATGCCGAGGAATCCTATTTTTTTCAAAAAGGAGCTTACTTGACTTGTGTCATAGTAAATGGTGCCAGAGGCACAGCTGAAGTTTTTGAACAGTATGTCTCAGTGGCAGAGCAGTTTTTGCCTTAATTTAGTTCCTTGGCTGGCCATTTCGTTGAGAGTTTATATCCTCGTGCAATTTTTTCTTTTATCAAATAAAAAAAAGTAGCGGATACACCACCCATTTATAGTCATTTTCTCGTGGTTTCGACTTATTCTTACCCGATTCTTCATAATTTCTTTGTTAGCAATCCTAGCATTCTTTACCCATTTATTTTTCCTCCTACCTGCCTTTCCTCTATCATTCTGTTCCTCACACACAAAAAATTAGGCAGGCGTTTTGCCCCTTTAGGTGGGAGTTGTCATTTTTGTTTCTGCTTTCTAATCTGTGTCCACATGTGTACACACCCATTAGTGGTGTACGCATATTGGCATACTTCGAATGACGAGTCGAATAATGTCCTATTCGATTCGGTACTGGAACCAAATTACATATTCAAAATAACGAACAATCTTTGAACTTTTTTTTCTTGTACCAAGCGATGACAAAAAGTGCCCGAAGTCACGTGTTGCTTTTTGTGGTTTCATCATCGGTGTGTACAGATACATGCCGTACAAATACTTACAGGACTAATGTTGTATTTAAGACATGCTGATGGCGTTCTGACCTAGAACTGCAGTGTCGCCGAAACGTCAGTGTCATCAATCCAACATATTCACCGTGACATTTATGATAACGTTCAGTCAGGAAAATTGATTACTATTTATGTATAGTTTCTAATTAAAAGCGGCTGACAAAGTAGATCACCTTGAATAATGTAGTAACTGCTATATTTCCACCTGCAGTTGTAATATACTTCGCAAGATATGCTTGCTGTCGTGTACGAGCTTGCTTCAGCTTAAATAAAAGCGCCATTTTTGTCGGCGTACACTCTTAAAATGTTGAGTATTTGGGGAATGTTACTGCAACACAACAATAATGCATGACATCGTGGAATTGTATTCTTCCACCTACTAAAAACGTGTATGGTGAACGCTTACTACAGTTCGTAGGAGCTAAAGTGTGGAGTAACATACCACTTCAGATAAAAAGTTTTAGGGCTTTCGCGAGCACACTCAAAAATATTTGCAACATGCAGAACGATAGTATTGACCATGTACAAAACCTTACACATAGTTTGATGTTTCATCTGTACTTGTTTATTTGATTATTTATGAATAAAGTGCAACAATGTGTTCTCTATACATTTCTGTACATTCTATCAAGCATTTACGTCACCTTAAATACCAATGAAATCTGTCGTGTAATTTTGTTTTCTTAAAAAGTTTTTATTGATGTTCCGATTTTTTTTTATATACGAATTGTATTCTGCTCGTATACTTTCTCCCGTTAGACCCCCTACTAGCCTATGGCTATGGGTCTAATCAGTGTTGTGCATTTCATGAAATGTAATCAAAACAACCTCAATAAAATCCTAAATCCGAATCGTCCTCTACTTTGAGTACTTTCCTCCTGCTATCACCATTGTTCCGGTAGTTCGCAGTGGCGAAAGGCGCGCGTGTTATCAATGTCATATAGCATTCCCGATAGGAAACTGACCAGCGCCGGGTTTCCAAGAACAAGAAAGGAAACGCGAGGAAGTCGAATGACGATTATTGTTGTGTAGCACTACTACTCTTTGAATACTCCACTTTTAAATGCGAAGAGTTTCTTAACAAACTTCGGTCACTTTGAGCGTATCTATCTATCTATCTATCTATCTATCTATCTATCTATCTATCTATCTATATCTATCTATCTATCTATCTATCTATCTATCTATCTATCTATCTATCTATCTATCTATCTATCTATCTATCTATCTATCTATCTATCTATCTATCTATCTATCTATCTATCTATCTATCTATCTATCTATCTATCTATCTATCTATCTATCTATCTATCTATCTATCTATCTATCTATCTATCTATCTATCTATCTATCTATCTATCTATCTATCTATCTATCTATCTAGCCACCTACGACTTTTAGCTCTCGTGGCCATTTCAATAATGGTATCGATACCCAAATTGGTAATACACAACATGACAGCATGACAAGCATAAGTGACTTGTCATAACACGAAAATGAAGACATGAATGTCATGATTTACATTTCATGGTCTTGCTACCCTTGTGATGGTTTCGTTCCCATGGTATAGTGCAAAACTGGTTTGGTAAGACATGACTGAATGGCGAAAATAAGTGACAGACCTTACGTGGAAATCATGACATGCATATCATGTAAGACATGGCTACACACCACGCCCACTCACGGTCGTATCGCTAGCGTCACATGTACCTAATTTGGTACTACGCGACGCCAACGGACGACGAAGGTAAATGACACGCCCAAACATGATACTCATCGAATTCGTGTCCTGCAACACATGACTACATGCTACGCTTATAGTGCGCTCGAGGTTATTTCGCTAGCTTCACATATACCAAACTTGTGTCGCGTGACATCAATGGATGACGAAGGTATATGACTGGTTCAAACATGATAATCATGACATGCGTGTCATGTAAGAAAAGCTTCATGTCACTATAAATTCAGCACAACATCACGATGCGGAAGTAAACTAGGCCGTACGTCACTGTCATGGCTATTATGCTTGAACATGTCATTCACCTCCGTCGTCTATTCACGTCACATGTTACAAAATTTGGTATATGTGGAGCTAGCGAAACTGTCGCGATTGAGCTATGAGCACAGCATGTAGTCATATTTTACATGACATGCATGCCATCATTATCATGTTTGGACATTTCAGTTACTTTTGTGGATCATTCACTTCACGTGATACCAAATTTGGTATAAAATTCACTCATTTTAGTGAAAAAATGCGTTTGGATGTTTCAGCAAAAACACAGCTACCAAGTTTAAAATCTGTGGGAAACTTTGGCGCATTTCAAACTTTGTTCACGTCACAGTGGTGTGTTTCTATCATGTAGCCGCTGCCCCGTCGCGGTGGTCTAGTGGCTAAGGTACTCGGCTGCTGACCTGCAGGTCGCGGGTTCGAATCCCGGCTGCGGCGGCTGCATTTCCGATGGAGGCGGAAATGTCGAAGGCCCGTGTACTCAGATTTGGGTGCACGTTAAAGAACCCCAGGTGGTCAAAATTTCCGGAGCCCTTCACTACGGTGTCTCTCATATACATAAGGTGGTTTTGGGACGTGAAACCCCACAAATCAATCAAATCAATCATGTAGCCGCTGTCTGACAACGGCATACATAGCATCTTTTTCTTCATATTGAACGTATGTGCTGTCATTTTATTGTGTGTGGTCTGTTTAAGAACCTGTTTGTTCTCCTGAACTCGCAGACTGTATAAAATATAATAGGTACCCATGGCTTCAGTGTGCCCAGCTTTTGGGCCTTTCCCAGGATTTTCGGTTTTCAAGTGTAATTATTTGTTGCTTAATTATGCTAGAAGCAATCAATTGAACCTATGCGTCGTCAATGAATCCGATAAATGGGACATCGGGGATGATGAACTGCTGTTCCCGGTGGCCACGCTTTCTTCGATTGTCGTGCATCGTTTCTCAACATTGAGAACTCCATTTCAAAGCGCTGCACTTAACACTTGAGTGCTGTTGATTTTATGAGACCTCTCTTGTGTTTTCTTTCTAAGTGGCTTTTTACACGTTTTTCTCTTGTCTTTTCTCTAATGCTGGGTGATCAACCAGAAACGATAGCTTATTTCGAATAAATCAAACAACAAGAACTCAAGTGTTCTCATTAATTTTATCTGCTACAATTGTGACCAAGCAGTGCTTTCATGATAAATGAGAATTCCTTCATCTATCTAACATGTGACATGATCAACATAGGACAAATAAACAGTAAAGCAAATATTCAAAAGAAAGGGCCGCCATATCCACGAAGTGTATCTTGATGAGTGGGAGAAGCTCCGGAGGTAAACCTGGTAAACCATGAATCCTCCGAAAATTGTCTCCCTCGATTTTATTACAACGCTCCCCCTAGCGTAGGTCGCCGCACTAAATTGAACGATTGCCTTCCACCAATGACACGCGCATTATGTGACGTCATTCCTATTTTATAACAACTCGCGTCCTTCATCAACAACTACAGGTACCACCATCTAGTTTATAACATCTTGCACCGTTTCATGGATGGATGGATGGATGGATGTGGCTGTACCCTTTAGATCGGGCGGCGGCTAACGCCACCTAGCCGTAATACTTAGTGAACTAACCATTACATTTATCTTTTTTTTTTCCCTTAAATAATGAAGTTGAGGATTCGTACTTCGCAGTGAAGGGTTTAATTTTCACTCGTGCCTTGACTTTAGCCACCAATCAGATAACCTCCTTCTAGTTAAGTCTACCCGCTTAAAGTCTATTTTGCCTTCGCTGTCCCTAAATCCCAGTGCTTTGAAAAACTCTGCGCCATCATCCTGAGCTATAGGGTGAAGCCCTTTACAGAACATTATCAAGTGTTCAGCAGTTTCTTCTTCCTCTCCACACGCACTGCATACTGTGTCGACCCCTTCGTATTTGGCCCGATATGTCTTGGTTCGCAGTACTCCCGTCCTGGCCTAAAACAGTAGAGAACTACCCCGAGTATTATCATAGATCCTTTCCTTGGCAATTTCCTGCTTAAAAGTTCGATAGATCTCTAGTGCGGACTTCTTAATCATGCCCATTCTCCACATGTCAGTCTCCGTTTCCTTCACTTTTTTCTTAACCGATAGTTCTTTTTGGTTTGGCCACCTGCTGTTTTCTAAGTATTTACCAGTCAACTTCCTGGTTCGCTTCCTCCATTTTGTATCGACATTCTTCATGTACAAGTAGCTGAAAACCTTCCTAGCCCAACGCTCTTCCCCCATTTCTCTCAATGGCTTCTCAAATTTTATCTTGCTGCTAGCTTCCCTGCCCTCAAATGATGTCCATCCCATATCACCTTGTACTCCCTGATTTGGTGTATTCCCGTGAGCTCCTAAAGCAAGCCTACCTATTCCACGTTGCTTAATTTCTAATCTTGCTTGAACTTCTGATCTCATGCACAAGACCACATTGCTGAACGTCAGCCCAGGAACCATGACCCCTTTCCATATTCCTCTAACAACATCATACCAATTGTAATTCCACAGTGCCCTATTTTTCATGACTGCTGCATTCCTGTTACCTTTAGTCGTCACGTATATTTCGTGTTCCCTCAGATACTCGGTCCCATTGCTTATCCATACGCCCAGATATTTGTATTTATCTGTTATCTCTAGCGTGACCTCCTGTATTCTAAGCTCACTACCTTCGTTGTCATTGAAAATCATGACTGCTGATTTTTCCCTACTGAATCTAAAATCTAAATTATCTCCCTCATTACCGCAGATGTCCATCAATCTCTGCAAATCTTCCTTGTTGTTGGCCATTAGCACTATATCATCTGCGTACATTAATGCTGGTAGTGCCTGATCAATAAGTTTTCCTTGTTTGACTAAAGAGAGGTTGAAGCCCAGTCCACTTCCCTCTAATTTTGCCTCTAATCCTTGTAGGTACATCATGAATAATAAAGGTGACAGGGGGCACCCCTGCCTAAGCCCCCGTTTTACCTCTGCAGGCTTGGATACCTGTTTTTCCCACTTTATAACTAACTTGTTACGTTTATAAACACCCTTTAAAAGATTAGTGACTACATGTTCCACGCCTAGTGTGTCCAGTATTCCCCACAATTCCTCTTGAACCACGCTATCATACGCTCCCTTGATATCCAAAAATGCTAGCCACAGGGGCCTGTGTTCTTTTTCTGCTATTTCGATGCACTGCGTCAGTGAGAACAGATTGTCTTCCAACCTCCTGTGTTTCCGAAACCCATTCTGCAGTTCCCCCAGCACCCCCTCATCCTCTATCCACGCTTGCAGTCTTTCCTTTATAATCTGCATCGCCAGCCTGTAGACCACTGATGTCACTGTTATAGGACGGTAGTTGTTTATGTCAGCTTTGTCCCCCTTTCCTTTATAGATCATGCTCATCCTGCTAAGTTTCCATCCATCGGGAACTTCACCATCGATTATTATTGTACTCACTGCCTCTCTCAAAGCCTGCTTAGACTTCGGACCTAATGTTTTTATCAGCCTAATTGGAATGCCATCTGGGCCTGTTGATGTACTACTAGGAACCCTTTTCTCAGCCCTTTCCCACTCTTGTTGTGAAAATGGAGCCATCGCACCACTTGATTCGTCTTTGTCTATTGTGGTGCATAAAGTACTTCTTTGTTGAAATTTTTCTGTCACCCTTGTTCTTATATATTCAATAGCTTCGTCCCCTTCTAGCCTAGCACCTTGGGCTGTAGTTATAAAGTTCTGCTCTAGGCTCGTCTCTTTTCTTAGGGAGTTTAGATGGTTCCAAAATTTCGCAGCTGCCTTTCTATCTTTTTTATGTACTTCTACCAGCCATTGAGCTCCCTTCCTTGTAATCTTTTCATTGATCAGAAGGGATGCATCCCTTCTACAGCTTAGAAAGGTTGCCCATTTTCTTTCCACATCATCTGTCGGTTCACCCCGCTGCTTAGCATGTCTGTGTTCCCTAGAGGCTTCCGGGCGTTTTGCTATGGCTCTCTTAACTTCCTCATCCCACCAACTTTTGGGTTTGTGTCTTCTTTTCCGGGGTGACTTGTCACGCGTCTTAGCAAGCTCTATCTCAAAAAGTCTAATTAGATTCGTGTATGTCCACACTGTCTTATTATCCTCCGTGATTACTTTCTCAATTTGTTTAGTGGCTATCTCAATTTGCCTTTCTGGATAAAAATTTTCCTGTAGTTGCTCATCTTGTCTCCTTCCCACTTTCACTGCTCTTCCAAAACTTAGCTTGATACGTTTGTGATCGCTACACAGACTTCTGGAGCCACCTTCATCTATGTGCATTTCCCTGAGCTTATCATACATCCTATGTGACATCAGTGCATAATCTATCGTCGACTGAAGCCTTCATACCTCCCATGTTATTTGCCCTTCACACTTCTCGGTACTGTTGCAAATGATCGAATCAAGCCTTTCACACATATCCATGATCATTTTGCCTGTCGGGTCGGTATACCCATCTATATCTTCTATGTGCGCATTCATGTCTCCTAGTATAATTATCTCGCACTTTCTTCCTAACTCCTGAATGTCCTTTGATATACACTCTACCATTGCCTGGTTTTCCTCTCTGGCCTTTGCTCCCGTCCACAAGTACACGAAACCAAGGAGTGTCATTTGACCTGCCACTTTCCCTTTTAGCCATAAATGTTCCTTGCACTCCTGCTTGACCCTTTGCCAGTCTGTACTTTTATGAATGAATGCCCCAATAACACCCCCCTTTCTGCTGCTTTCTGTTCTATTACAATACTCCCACGCGTAGTCCGGATTGTTCGGAGGTTGTTCCATGTCCCTGAGATGTGTTTCTACAAAACCGTATACCATCGGCCTCTCTTCCCTTAGCTGTTCTTCTCATCATCAGCTACAAGTACCGCCATCTAGTGAACACTGCAAGAACTAAACGAGATGTGGCTACATACAGGGGACGCACAGCCCACGCCTTAAGGAGCTTCGCCCCTAAAATACTGATCCACCTCACTGTAAAGACATTCGTAAAATACTCCGGAGGTGCCACGCAAAAGCTCCAGATAGTCGGATTCAAATGCCAGTAAAGAGTATTCCGGCGACGCCAGGCAATCACTCCGGTCGGCTGGAGTGAATTATTTGTCAAAAGTATTCCGGGTGCGCCACGCAATTCCTCCGGCCAGCCGGAGTAAAAAGATTGCTACGGAGGTGCGGAATAAAAGTTGCTCCGAATAGTGGGGACGCTATAGAGAAGAGGCATTTTACTCCCACCTGGGAGTAATTGTTTTTTACAGTGTAGCATCCGTATTTACATCGGTGTGTGCTTCTGTGCTAAAGTGAACATGGAACAGTTGAGCACCTAAGCGCTGTTGAAGCTGTAACAACGAAGTTGTCACGATCCTTGTTGGGCGTTCCATGTCAGATCTATATTATCATATTATCAGATCCATATTTGTTGAAGCAGCACAAACTACGCGATGAATACGGACACCGGATGACTGTAAGAACAACTCCCCATTCCATCCTTGAAGGGTCGACACAAGGTAAGAAGACAATATATCTATAAACCTTCAACAAAGATGTCAGCTCTTTCGCGGAAACGCGCTAGGTCGTTATCTTCGCAGATACATTCCTTGGCATTTTGTGAAGACGTTGATGTTGAAAAGAATAAAAACATCTTTCACAACTATGCTGAATGCAGAGCATGAACCTGGGTTGCTAACATTAGGATACCGGCACTTTTCATCCTGTCGTTTGCACTGCTTTGAATAATCTGTGATTATACGAACAAGTCCAGCTATGGACCTTGCTTCAGTATATTTGCTGCAGAAGTTAGAAGATTTCTGCAAAAAAAAAATATGACAAAGAATGGGGGTAGTACGCGCAAAGGCCATAGAAAACTGCGTATATCATGATATGTCTTCTATTCAGAACAGAGCAATTGCCTTTGCTTTTTATTACAAACAGCTCTTTTACCAGCCGAGGAACTTAAACACCTCGTATTTAAATATCCATAGAGACACATTTCCGGCTTCGTATACAAGCGGGTGGTACGGATTTCCTTATACCACATCAACTACTGAGTTCTCTGTGAAAAAGAATTATGTCGTCTAATTAATAATAGTTTATGGGGTTTAATGTACCCAAACCATAATATGATTACGAGCAATGCCGTAGTGGAGGGATCTTGAAATTTGGGCCACGTGTGGTACTAAATCCTAAATACATTTACATGAGCCTGAGACATTTTGACCCCATTAAAAATGCTGCTGTCATGACTGGGATTCGATCCCGAGACCTTCGGGTCAGCAGTCGAGCACCAAGACCACTATAGACCACCGCGGCGGGTCTACGTCGTCTAAAATAGACTACGCTTAAACGCCTCTTGACGTTAGACAAAACCCTGACCCTGACTCTTTGAAGAGCGTCGATAATGCAACCCAATCTTAAAAAGGAAATTTAAGTTTGTAGGTGCCGTGTGGAGTTATAAACACAGTTCATTAATGGTCCCGCTAGTCAACTTCAAGCTACGACTACCGACTTCGGATATTCGTAGAAGAGAGGTAATGGGTGTGCCTCAGTCCTGAGATGATTTATTAGGTCATCGGCATGAAAAAAAGGAGTAAAAAATGCTCTTTCCTAATATTTAAGTCACTGATACCTGAAGGGCGCTGGGCGTTTGCGTTCACGAACCACACATACAAAAAAAGCAATAAAAGAAAGGGAGAACATTAAAGTTCACTCTAAAACGTGAACGCTTCAGAATGGTCTGAAGGTAAGAGTGTAATCTTAAGGCTCGTTTTTCTTTGTTAGACGCAATAATATTGAGAATTAATAGACAAAAATAATGTGAAGAAAAGTATAGGGAATGTGTCTTCTTGAAAAAAAAAGTTATATACGATAGACAATTAAAAAACAGCAACAATACAATAAAGCATTTCTTTACAAGGCGTACATTTACGAGAACCGCAAAAAGCAAGCTCTCGTCGCAAGGACAGAATCCGACATGTGGAATATTATGGAGACATGCACGGTTGATATGTCTCTTTCTCTCACACACAGACACACACACACACAGACGCACACACAAACACACGCACACGCAAACACACATACAAGTACGAATAATTAGTCACGAACAGCTCGGAGGCAGGTACACGTTCCAGGTTCCAACAGGAATTACAAATAGGATATAAATATGTACACTGCACGTAATCACATACACTGATGGCAATCACAGTCAACGCATAAACTTACGAAAACAAGTCGCAGTCTGAAGGAGAAGCTTCGCGTATCTGTCAGAGACAGACCCAAGGCGGCAAGGCCATGGACGAAGGAATGGACAGTTTGCAAAACAGTTACTTCGCCTGCGTGAGCAAGGTTGTTTGCGACCAGATAGCCTCGACCACGAACTAAACGGTAAACAACTTTTTCTACAATCACCAATAACCCATACCTTTAGTTTATTTTTCTCTCTACCATTTCTATTTTTATAGTTGCTTTCTAAAATGAAGTTGCTTACTACTCTTGTTGCACCGGGGTAGCGTACAAGGACGCGGGACGTTCCTGACGCGTGATTTACTCCGAGACCACGAAATCCGGCCTGCACGGCCCACCAGAAAACACCAGCAACGACGCATTCCATCAAAACGTTCTGATTTGTTTCCCGTAGGGAGCAGTTTGGCCATGCTGCTGATTGGATCATTCTCCACCTTTCGAGGCGGTCAAGGGTAGGAAGAGCACCCCATGCACCCCAATCGCCACATGAAGTTCCGAAGGTGGCCAGGGAGAAATGATGCCACCAGTGCGCTGAAAGACACACGACTAAAGTAGCTGCGGTGGGCCGGAGAAACTAACGTGAGCGACAAAGCGGCTGTTGTGTTGATGAGACTGTCCAACACATCTATATACCCCGGGACAAGTCGACTGGATAGGGCGAAAAAAGGCAGCCGCTGTTGCATGAAACGAAGAAAGTGTCCCTGATTGTGGATCCCGATTAGGATGCACATTTGGCTGAAAATACCGAAGGCGAGTATCTCGAAAATAATATGCGAGAGTTCGCGCGAGAGATTCCTCTCCTTGTACGAGGCGCAAAAACAAGCGCAGGACCAGTAGCCGGCAGCATATGGATAACGAAGGGAAAGCAAAGCCTCCTTGTGAACGTTGCGGTCCAGACGCCGCACAAGAGACCAACTCAGCACCACCGGACTAAAAGAAGGAAGACAAAGAAGACTGCAATAATCTTACGATGGGTCAAGGTGGTTGCACCACGTGATAAACGTATACACCAAATGCGACCGCAGAATACAGTCTGCGCAAGGTACCTCCACTGAAGAAGCGGGAAGTCGAATTCCCGTGCATCCTGAATTTCTGTTTTACTTCGTCGAAAGCGTTTAACCAAACGCAGCTGCAGATGCCATAGTGGTTGTATAAAATACATAAAAATCGAAGATGCGCAGCTGGTTGAAGAGGGGAATTGGAGCTAAGTCTGGAGTTTGGAGAGCCAATTGAACAAATACTGGAATTTGGAGAAGTTCAGCGCTGCACCTGAAATGACATCAAATTGAAAGAATAAGCGCAGGCTGTGTCAAAGCACGTCCCTCACAAAGCCAAGGTATGTTAATAATAAATTGCGTACGCTTTAGAGCACTATACGCACTCTTCTATGGGGGTGCCATAAAATGTCCCTGGTATTTTTTTTATTGATATGATATATAGGATGTTGACACACAGTTATGGCGCCGGCTACTTCTTAGCCCCTGGTATAATTGCGTACAAATATGTCAGCGTATGTTCAGAATAAATTATGAACGCTTTATAGCGTTACATGCACTCTACCACGGGAAGGCATTCTCCGAAAGGCAGACGTGTTAATTTTTCAACAACCACGGACAGGTCGAAACATATCCTAACAGTTGAGTGGAACGCGGAAACCACCCTCTTTATTCTGAGCATTTTAGTAAGGTTCTATATTAGCTTGCTCGATGTTCAATTTAAGCAATGTTAGAAATTAAGCATCTGCCTGACATAACCAAGGTCTTTAAAAAAATTTCGATTCGAGATCTGCAAGGATCCTGCAACATTTCTGCGAAAAGGGGATTTCAACAGACACCCAAACCACTTCGGTTAAATAATCTTGATCGACGTCCTGCTTCACTTTACATTTCGTACTACGTCTTGTGCTCTCATCGTTTGTATTAACGTTACAGAGAGCATCAAGGTACCTTCGTTCACTGCCGCGGCGTCGATTGCGAAAGGCTGTTCGTTCGCACTCGTCCTGTGTATACTTGCGCGTTCATTTCGTTCGTTCTCCTTTGTGATTAATTAGGCTACGCGCTTCAAGTGTCGAGCTGTGGCGATTGTTAGGTCGCACTCATCCTGTGTGTGTTCTTTCCGCGCGAGTCTTCTGTTTGAGCAGCGCGTTGCACATTTCGAGCTGCTATACTCGGCGACAACTTTTCTTGGCATTGGAGCGAAGGCTACAGAGCCAAATCGCTAGCATTTCACCGCCAGTGAATGTAGTTCCACAACATTGCCCGCATTTGACCGTGAAATATACAAGTGCCCCTTTACTTTTCACGTGAAGCTATTCGAGACAGGACGCAGCTCCCACCATTAAGATAGTCTTATTTGCTTTAATTTATTCGTTGTGACTTCGCGTTTTTGGCGGCGTGAGAAAGTCCTGCCTTTTTACGTGCACCTCAAAGGCTAAGCGGCGTCTGCGTCTATATGGAAACGCTGATGGTGCGCCCCCCGTCACTTTCCGTAGCGTTATGCGACGCACGCCAGAACGAACTACTTCGCGTAATGCTACATGTGCAGAAGCTCCACCTCCGTAGCTTTCTCTTGAGTGCCAAGACAAGTTGTCGCCGAGTACACCCGTTATTCGCCTCATATTGCAATTTGTTGCTTTGCATTCATTTTTTCGCCATTGGGAAGGAACGCAGCACAATAAGTGAGTGAACAACTTTATTCACTTCCTGCAGGTTATACCGGGCTGAGTTCCCACCTAGGAGCTGGTTGAGAGACCATGTCTCTCAGCAGCTTCTTTGGCCTGCTGGACCGCTCAGGGCTCATTATCTAGTCCTGAGCTCAGGAGCGCCGTCCGCCAACGCTCCCGTAGGTCCTCATCGGAGGCCGCGTCTCTTGTTTTGCAAATTAGTGATAGACACTCCCAGAAAATATGCGCTAATGTGGCCCGATTACTACAATACTTGCACGAATCAGTCATATACAAGTCGGGGTAAATGTGTTTCATAATTACGGGATTAGTGTAGGTGCCTGTTTGTAATTGCCGCCATTGAACGGACTGGGCCCGGTTGAGCTTGGAGTGAGCACAATAAACTCTCAAATATTTTTGTGAACGCACGTTTCACTTTCATGTTATACCGATTCATACAACAGAGGCATCAGCCATGCTTTCGTACGCATCTGTACACACCAAAGTTTTCACGACAGGCTTACGCAGACTGTGCTGATGAAAAACCAAATCAGTCTGTTCATTCCAATACGCATAATATCACGCCTGAAAGCACAAGAGAATAATTAAACAAAATAAGCGTCATGAAGGCATACATTAGCATGCCAAGCCAAGACGTATCGCAATGCCAATGTCTTGCGAGATGTATGAGATGTCAGGCTGAACAATAAAAGATGACTCAGTCTGAGCAAGTGGTATGTATGCTTCTGTACTATTACGCCTGGCGGGTGTCGCGATGTAACCGACACCGTGCAGTACCTGAAGGTCGAGGTTTACAAATGAGTTTCTACAGATGGCTCTACTTGAAAAGTTGATATCGGCTGCAGCTTTTGACGAAATTGCGCCGAGGAATAAAAAAAGGTCAAGGTGTAAGTGCCATATCAAGCCAGCATCAGCGATACTTCTCCACTAGAGGGCAGCTGTGCGGACGCGTCTTGGTATGGATGAAGTCGAGGAGATAGTATTAGGTGCAGCAGTTGGGGAAACGTGCGCATCTCTCTGCGACAGTTGTTGGCCTCTGCGAGGCGCTGCGTTCATCGATTCCTCTAGGATGAGCAGCTGGCTTAAAACGTGCAATAGGTGCTCAGTGTTACAGTCGTTTCATTCGTCAACCTTATGGTACATACCCTTCGTGGACCCTGAATGCAAGTACCATTTTGCTGAATGTGAATGCGGGTGCAAATTTAGTGGAAATCTCCTCAGCGGCATGCTGTCGACCAAGATTAGATAGATAGATAGATAGATAGATAGATAGATAGATAGATAGATAGATAGATAGATAGATAGATAGATAAATAGAGATAGATAGATAGATAGATAGATAGATAGATAGATAGATAGATAGATAGATAGATAGATAGATTTGAATGAAGGAAAGTGTCACCACTCTTACACAGATGTTCACCATAGAAAAGGCATCTAAGGGAGGAACAAAGAAAAGAGGAGGAATGCGCTTTGACGATGGTTATGTTGATAGCGGTCACAGGGACTATTTCTTTACGTACAGAACATGCTCGGTGGGGCACTGGTCCCGACCGGAATGTCTTGTATGTCGTTTCCATAATCCCACATGTTCAACTACGGAACCCCCTGTTTCCCGATATATTTTCCAAGTGTTTGGTAGATTTCAAAAAGAATCTTACGGAAGCATGGAAAATTATGTGGGTATGTGGGAAACAGATAAACAGTGGTGACCCCTGAGGAGGCTAAGACTTTCTAGGTCATCTGTTTAATAAATATATTCATTCAATATAATTCGATATTCTGTGATAGGAAGGCTCACCGACGAAGAATAACAAAGGAACCATAGAAATGAGTTTTTCCTTACAGTACAAAACAGAAGCATTTAATTACAACTACCCGGTTCTTGGCCAATCCTCCAGCGTGTGGGTGTGCCACAGCTTACATGACCGCCTTCTTTTTCTTTATTCTGTTGCGATTCAAATATTTTTCGTGATCGATATGACTTTTCCCTATACTCGTGAAACACTTTCAAGGTCATAGGATTTATATACAGTGTGCGCAGGAGATACAGAAAACACATGAAAAAGTAACACGCGCTGCTCTGCGTTCGCCTTGAACGACGTGAAAGCGAAATAACTCTTTTTTTCTACTCCCATTTCGATTGTATTGATCCGATATGCTGCTGATTGTCAACGGAGAATAGCAACTCTATTTCGAGGGCACTTATCTATCACCCTCACCGGAACCACTCTTGTGACGTTACAGTCGACGTCATTTGGATACGTTTTCCCTCAGAGTTTGATGGAGCAGTGAAAGCTTCGATATGCAGCTTCTTGATTCAAGTTAACTTTTATCAGTCGCCGCAATATGCATCTGTGCCGATATTTCACGTTGAAAACAATCGATGATCCATCTCAGGACAGGCACGTACTGCTATATATTTTTCATACTCACCTACCCACCCACCTTATATAGATAAAACGCATTATGGCGTGAGGTCTCTCAATACACGCTACACACTTTTTTATAGAGCAATGTATAACTTGAGACAAAGCCATTCGAGATGTGCAGATAATTCGAGAAGGTCATTTCAAGATAGTCACTCAAACACAAAGACATTTTTTAGATATATATTATAAGACAATCCAAGCACACTTTTGCAGGCACCGCTGGCGTCGTAGGGACGTCCTACATAAAGTTCAAATTAACAACCGTGCTCCACGTGTCCTATTGTATGTGCGACAGAAAGCGTGTGCGGGCTGCCAACGAACGCGACTCAAGCGGGGCGAAATTGTGCTTGGCGTTTCTGTCGAAAATGGTGCAGGGCGGGGTTCCGAAAGTAGAGCTCTGTGTAGCTCCGACAGAAACAGCATAGTTTGACCAGGCTGGCGTGGTCGCCCACGATAGCGCGTGCCGTGTCTTTACAGAGATTGGCAGATGGCTCATGTCTTCATTCGTGTTGTTTTCATTGCGAAGTTACTGCTTCGCCTGCATCGCGTAGTATTTCATATTATGGCTACCGCATTAATTGATTTGCCATTGTGGGCAAAGCGAGTTTCACGACCACTCCACGACCAAGTTTAGCAGTCAAACTGGTCTCCAATATATATCCTGTGAACCTTCAAAAAAATGTTTATGTCTATGTCAAGACATTAGCCACAACACAGGTATTACTTAAAAGAAGTGCTCAGTGCCCACACGTCTTGTTCCTAATTCGAAGTGAATTATACAGCAGTGCTGTCAGGTTACCTTTCTGTACAGGTGCTTGGTTGAATGGAACTGAACTGTTTATCTGCTCAACTGATGCTGATGACCTCGGATGGATGGCGCTCACCCACAGAAGGGGATGGTCCAAGAGCCGGGCAGCAGGATATTTAAATGAAACTAAAATGAAATTAAAGCCAATGTGAAAAAAAAATAGTTTAGAGATAATACTTTATACCAATAACCAAAAATGTTTGCTGAGCAAGCCGTCAAACCATCTCTTGTTTTTGGCAGACATCACTACGAATTATAAACTAGAGATCTGAAAAGGTTAGAGTTCACTCAACTACTCTTCTTTTTCTTCTGCATTTCGACTATGTTCTTCGTGCTGGAACGTTGACTGCATGATCACCCAAGTTGAATACACAAAAAATAACAACAGCATTTTTGTGTAATACCTTAACGATTCCAAAAGACTCTGAAAATTGCTGAAACTTTGAAAGTTTCATTTGCCAATTTTCACTGAATGTTGCTTGCCTATCAAACATAAACGTTCAAACTTTATTGTGAACCACAGACACTGCATACAAAAATGCACAAATATTGGAAGTTTTCCTCCGTTAATTTGAGTGCCACGCATGCAAGAATGTGTGTGCTTGCACGTGTGACAATTCATATATAGACTGTGATGTAAAATGATAGCTGTAGACAAGGTCATATTGCCTTTTTCATTCATCCTCATACCTCAATGTTGATGCATTTACTGCGCATTACTTTGTTACTGCGTTCCCTTTTTCATGTACACAGTTCTTCACTGGTCCACAGTATTACTCGTACAGAGAGGCAATAGCTCAGTTTAGTTTGTTGTTGAGAATAGCCGACTAAGGTGCGCTAATCTGTCGGTTTGGACATTATTGTCTGTTTTCCATTCCACTGCAGGACATCTGAGAAGCAGTATCTGGCCCCAGCGTCACTGCCCTCCATTAAGCTGTAACCAAACATGGGGACCTTCATAGGCCACGCACTGACTGGAAGCTTTCTCTTCTTTTTCGGAACATGGTGGACCTTCGCAGCGTGGCGCAATTACGTTCGCAGCCGGGAGACTAAGCGACGCTACCAATGCCGTTGCTCCTACGCTGTGCCCGGTCTGCCTCCGAAATTTAGCACCGAAGGTATCGTGAAGATTACTAGCTGTTGCATATGCATTGCCATGGAGTCTTCCGTCACTTCCAGACGCAACAGCCTCGCATACACGGAAAGCGTACTGCAACAGACCATGTACGCGTTCTTCCTGCTCAATGGCGTCGTGGACGTCTTGTACAACGCCGGATTACCACTCCCACCGAACACGGACTACGTGGTGCTGCTGATCGCCACCGCCTCCGAAGGCCTGCTGTTTCACTTCTACCTGCAAGGCAAGCCGCTACTCGACGTCATGATTCACACGCTCTTAGTGTACACCATCGCTGCTCTGGTTGCCTGTCTTATTGCCGAGATGTGTCGACCCCGAAGCATTCTGGCGTCCTTAGGTCGAGCTTACTTCTGCCTTCTGCAAGCCACATGGCTATGGCAGATTGCCTTTATCCTTTACAATCCGCGGCCTGGATACAAACCCTGGGACGTGCAGAGCCACGTAGACTCGATGATGGCCGCAAGCGTATTTGCTTGGCATATGATGGCAGTGCTGGTTTACCTTGGCACCTTGGGAGCTGTGGCATGGGCGGTGAACGAAATGTGTGGCTCGTTCTGCGAAGACCTTGCCATCGCGGATGCGGAGCGGGTCGGCAACTACTGTGAAGCGTTCATAACGCGCGACATGTGAAGTTGACCGGGTCACGCTTCCCAAGGCAGCCGAGGACGACGCGGCAAGCCAAAAAAAAAATTAAAGCTAAACAGGGAAGATCGTGTCATTTCCTGAAGGTTTCTGGGCGAAGAGCACAAGGGATCTTGTCAAAAGACAAGATGAGCTTGCTAAGAGAAGCATTCGGTGAAAGTAGACACTCCATTACTTCAGCCTAATTGCACAACAAAAAAGACGAGGACAGGAGAGAGAAACACACACAGTGCGCAGGCTCTGTTATCCGTGTCTTTTTTGTTCCGCAGATCAACTGAAGACGAGCGTCAATCAACAGTACGCATGTATGGAATAAAATGAACTGTTTGAACACATTAAGTGAGCTTCTTGTGGTTTTGTACATGTATTTTGTACATGTGGTTTTGTACATGTGGGTTTGTACATGGTTTTGTGCATGTATTTATGCTTGCGTCGCACCCGTCGTCATTCCACTTGTTACTACCGTAATACAATCAAGTCCATACAATTCAGTCAAATCAGTTGGTATAATAGACTAAGGACAACAGAAGAACGCCTCAGGTGAATGCATGCAGAACTACACGAATCTGAAGTTTCTTTCTTCGCCCATGTGAGACTATTGATACTTCTTCGCAGACACGCAGAGTAATTATTAAGACACGCAAAGAATTCTTCGCAGAGTAAGAGAAAAAGGAAGAGTTCGTGACGTGCGTGATGACCGCCTCTATCGTGGGTGCCATCCCTATTTGGTTAACCGCAAGTACCATCCGCCAGGGAATGTGCAGGGGCCATCCTTTTTCGTTGGTCTTACGGCGCGGTATCCTCAAACATCAAGGACCTGGCAAGCTTTTTTCTTCAATCCAACGTCATTTCATAAAAGTAGGAAGCCCTTCAAAATTAAATATGGCAATGCAAAAGATGTTTCACTTATTTCAGTGTGCTGCAACTGGTGATTGAAAGCAAGCGAGCATCGCATGACATCTATATTTCCAGGCAAGCACTCCAACGCACGTTCTGTAACGCCTAAATGCATTGAACTTGGGCATACACATGATGCCAAAGCGATGAAGTGCACACACGAGCAATCTATACGATCAGAGGTACGAAGCTTTTACCCAGGGCGCGAACGGCCCTGGCGATTTTCGCCTTTGCATTCTCCATCGATTTCTCCCTTCTTGTACATTGAACTGTTTTATTACGCATGATTGATTGCTCTGTTGACGGTTGTCTTCCGTTCGTATATACTGCAAATGGGAATACATGCGTGTCCATTTTTTCAGGGTACAACGAAAGGCCAAAGCGAGGCCTCCGAGATGGCTTCGGTAATCGCGGTGACCAGCGGCAAGAAAAACCTGATTGTGGTCACGATAAGTTTGTGATTTACCTGAATGCCGCACGTGTTCGCATTTCCTAGTTGAAGCCGGTACTGAGAACCTTCAAAGCCCTACGTGCGTAATGCTGTGTGGTGGCGACCACTTCAGATTATCGGTGGTCGCGGCGTCTGAGATGCTTACCGCGCGCGTCACCTGTATAAAGTTGCAAATCGCACACCGAGGTCAGAGGGTCTGTTAAGCTTCATAATCGAAGTTATCACGTTTCTTCGTGAAGGCTACTCAAAGCAATAACAGGAGACCTACATTATCACACTTACTCATGCGAACGGCTGTGGAAAACGCGAGGAATTCACAACCGCCTTCGCACACCCAACACGTTCACAACCGCCTCTATGCAGCGCTCTCACTATTCTGCTTTGCGAAAGTTGCGGAAATCAATGAAACTTAAGTTATTTACGTCTGTCGCAAGTGACAACGCAATAATAGCGTAGACTGAGTTCTTTTTTTTTTTTTTTTTTTTTTTTGCAGAGCACGGAGTTGTTGCGTCTGCTCTTGCTTTTTTCCGTCGCTCAGGCGAGTTAACCAGCAAGCACATCACGGCGCTTCGATGACATGTCCGACTAGCGGAGAGAAATTTTAGCTCCTTTTCTGAGTGTTCAATGCGCAAATACACACATTATTTAGCTCAGTTGTTGTTTCGTACACTGTAGTTGCACTTGATTGCGCCAGGAAACTGTGCTGGGGAGTCGGGCTTTGCACAAGCTAAAACTGCGTCGACAGAGTGGCGCTGTGTGTCCGCAAAACTTCAGAGTCAGGCGTCTACTGGGAAGCTAAAACAATGAAAAACATGCGTATCGGTTAGACGTTAAAGGCAAACCGCTATCCGGTAACACGTTAACGTGAAAAAGTATACATACAAGCTAAAAGCCCATATTATCGTGGTCGCCGGTGAATGCTTTTTTTCTTAATATGCGCCTTCATGATCTTTCAACATTGCGAAATGTTGAACACATGTTTTTCACGGAAAAACAGATGTTTTTCAACACACATGTTTTTCACGGTCCCATCGTTTTCTTGCCTATTGCGATCAGTAACGATTTGCCCAGGTGAGCTAGACAAGAGTGTCTGTTATGAAAAGCTGATCCGGTGAGGCCCCATGCGGTGACCGCGTGTTGGTGCTTAACCGTGGAAAGGAAGTTCTGTATTTTCGAACTGTCGTCATAATTTCCGTCATTTGGAAGGTCGGCATCGGTATGTTTGTTAAGGTGTGATGTGAATTTCATTTGATCAATTATCACATGTAGATATGGGAAAATTCTTTCAGAATGGCAGCGTTAAAGACATTTTGATCAAACCTGCTCCCTCTATCCATCCTTCACTTCCCCTGGCCCACGCAAGATAACCTCCGTAACTTCGGCAAAACGGCTGATTGGGCAAGTTTGTGACTTATGATTGCTTGAAATGCAGGCGTGTAACGTGGAAAAGAAATGACTAGACACGGACAAGCGCGTGTCCTAGCTGTCCTTGTCTGCGTCACGTGCTTGCATTTCAAGTAATCGTAACTTCGGCCCTATATTCGAGGTGAGACATACTCCTACACCAAATGCTTACGCCTCACTCCCACACTCCCCCCCCCCACACACACACGCACATATTGGAGGCCCCGCCACGGTGGTCTAGTGGTTAAGGTACTTGGCTGCTGACCCGCAGGTTGCGGGACCGAATCCCGGCTGTGGCGGCTGCAGCTTTCGTTGAAGGGCACCGAGGCTCGTGAAAAGATCAAGACATATACGCGCTATCTAGTGGACGTCAATGCACTTCCTTCGACAACGCCCGTCTTAACGGAAGCGGCTTCGTTCGATATTGTTGAATTAACGAATGAGGTACAGCAGTCGGACAATACAAGTTGCTAACGAACAGAAAACCGTCAGAGGTGGTGATTCCTACGTCACTTCTTTCTAAACTCAACCATACGGAAAACAGCCAACGTATCACCTAAATGTAAGTACAGTCATGTCGGATGAGACTGGGGACATGTTTTTCACGGAAATCGCTTGAGTGGAGAGCTATCAACTGTGATGAATAGATAGATAGGTAGATCGATAGGTAGATGGATGGATGGATAGATAGATAGATAGATAGATAGATAGATAGATAGATAGATAGATAGATAGATAGATAGATAGATAGATTATTACATCCTGTAATTGTCGCACAAAAAAACGAATAGTGAGGAGTTATTGCCAAGTGTCTCTATCATGCGTTATTCGCTGTAGAGAAACAAAATATATGCGTGTAAAAAAGTGTGCACATAGACAATATTAATATATGTTGGGGTTAAACGTACCAAAGCCATCATATCAATATGATCAATAGAGACGCCGTAGTGGAGGGTTCCAGAAATTTAGGCCTCCTAGGGTTCTTTCACATGCACCTGAATCGAAGCACACAGGTCTGAAGCACTTACGCCTCCATCGAAAATGCAGCGGACACCGCTATGATTCGATCCCGCGACCTGCGGATAGACGTCAGACTCTGAATGGATGAATGGATTGATGTATCCGGCTCCGTCCTTTAGATCGGGTGGTGGCTCACGCCACCTAGCATAATGTTATGTACTATCATTTTTTTCCAGACATGCAGCGCCACCTATCAACGCAGTTTTAAGTAGCGCAAAGCCCGACGCCCTTGCACAGTTTACTGCGCAACCGGGTGCAACTAGTGCATGCGAAACAACGATTGAGCGAAGTATTAGGCGTGTTTGCCCATTGAACACTCAGAAAAAGTCTACGAATTCATTTCCGCTAGTCTGACGCATCACTGGACAGCCATGAATTGTTTGCTGGTTCACACGCCGGAACTACTACGAAAACAGGAACAAGTGGAACAGTTCCGTGCTCTAAAAAAAAAAAAAAGACCCCAGCCGACGCTATTGTTGCGTTGTGAATTGCCAGGGACGTAGAAGATTTCAGTTTTACTGATTTCCGCAGATTTCTCAAAGCAGAATGGCGAGAGCGCTGAATACGGGCGGTTGCGATCGTGTTGGGTAAGCGAATTACTCGCATTCTCTACAGCCGGTCGCATGAGAAAGTGTGATAATGTAAGTCTCCTGTTATTGTTTTGAGTAGCCTTGACGGACAACCGTGGTAACTTTGATTATGAAGCTTAACAGAGCCACTGACCGTGGTTCGCGCCGTGCAACAGTATATAGACAGGTGACGCGCGCGAAAAACATCGCACGCGCCGCAACCACCCATAATCTGAAGTTTTCCCGCCACAAGAACGTAGGGCTTTGAAAAGTCTAAGTTCCAGCTTTAAATAGGAAATACGAGCACGTAGGTCACACGGGTAAGTCACAGAATGATCGCGACCTTAATAAGGTTTTTCTTGCCGTTGGTCTCCGCAGTCCGGAGCTATCTCGGAGGCCTCGGTATCGCTTTGCGTTTTACGCCGAGAAAGTGTACAAATGAAATACAATCGTCTACAGAACATTCTAGCACAAGTAATAAAACAGTTGAACGCACAGGAAGAGAGAGATCAATAAAGAATGCAACAGCAAAGGCGAAAATCGCCAGGGTCATTCGTGCCAGATAAAGCGAGCTTTGTACGACTCATCGTAAGATAGATTGCTCGTGTATGCACTTCATCGCTTTGGCATCATCTATATTCCCAAGGCTAACGCATTTAGGTGTTACAGAATGCGCGTCGCAGTGCTTGCCTAGAACTTGATACCAAGCGATACTCACTTGCAACTCGCCGAAATTAGTGAAACACTTTGCATTGCACCTGCAATTTGTTTTCATGAGCTTTCTATTTTCATGAAGCGAGGTTGGATTGAAGCAAGTTTGCCAGGTGCTTCATTATCAGGAAACTGCACTTCAAGACCAACAAAAAAGAAGGGCCTTTGCCCGAGCACTTGTGGACGGCTCTCTTTGCACTACCCATTTATGGCCGGCGCGGCGATGGGGGCGCTGGTGGCAGTGTTTTTCACAGCGCCACCTGGTTAGCGTCTGACGTCTATCAGCAGCCGGAAGAGGTTGATACGGAAGAGGTTCACTGATGGTGCTTCACGTAAGCTCACCTAAAGAAACACTAGTGCTTCTGAAATCTGTCAGTTATTTGATAATAAACGATTATGTTATGTGATGACAGATTTTATGAGGTCATGTGACATATAAGCCGCACGTCGTAATGCCGCAACACTGAGCAACAGGAAGTGTTGGAGAAGAATGACACCGGTGCCTCTAAGGAGCATTGATTTTTTGGGCTTGTGGGCATTACGTCACCGAACACTTAAGCACGCACAAAGAAAGAGAAAAAGAGGTGATGACAACACAAGCACTTACTTCCAACTTATCATTTATCCACGAAAGTGAATAATATGAACACTTCCTTCATGACGTCACAAAACCAGTCTCTAAAAATTTTTTTACAAAGTGCGTAACGCCCAAAAAGTATTCCTTGGCGGCTTAGGCGTGCGCATGGTGGGGCGGGGCCCGACCACCGGCTTTTTTAGTCTTGTCAGGACTGCTGCATGTCTTTGCTGAGTCGTACCGGCCTTGTAATTCTTGATGTGCAGGCTTATGGCCATGTAGGTTTTTTAAATATTGGTAATCGAGATTCCACGATGCTGGATCCCAAGAAATGTTTACTTCTAACATTTACAAACAGCGGGTAAAAAAGGCCGGTTGTCCTCACAAGCAAGATATCCGTCCATTTTGAAAAGACGCAGGTGGTCTTAAGAAGCAGGCTATCCCCCTGTTTATATTTATGCGTCCATTGAGAAGCTTTTTGTCTTTTTGAACTCGACACTTCAGGAGGTAGAGGATTACTTTGCGCCACCTAAAGAAAACAAGGGGTGCCGCCTGCTTGAGGACAGAGGTGGGGGTGTGTGTCTCTCTAAAGCCCCCCCCCCCCAAAAAAAATTCCTCCCCCTCCCCCTTCGTCCTTTTCCACCCATAACACGAAACATAGTCGAAGCATAGATAAGCTCATAGATATTGTCCACACCTTCCTGTCCCCTTGATGAAAATACTTTCTCGTATGCTTAATAAGATGGGAACAGAAAAAAGGACTTTGTCTAGTGACATGCGTCCCAGGTCATACACTCTGAGGAAGCGGCTTCATTAAAAGATGAAGCGGACCATCTTCAAGCACCTTCACCCAGAATACAGAGGTGAAATCAATAATATCTCATTTTTGCACAGATTGCACAGAATGTAGAGGACGTAACTGAATCAGAAATAAACATGCCGATCTAATTCCTTGCATTCAGATTACACGACACGTGCAATCAGCACATAGAGCTGGTTTCTCGGTGGAAGTGTTCACAACATGCGGAGACAATTTTCGCCAGTGATTGCTCCACTTGTGTCTCTCAGGTCTGTTCCAGAAACTTCGAAATAACATTTATGTAGGTTGGTCGAAGCGTGTAGATATTTCAGTAAGAAGTATTCTATGTCCTAGCGATATGTTGCAGTACTTTGAAGAACGTTGTTCGGACACTCCAGCGTTTGACCGATTATTTTGCCTCTAATATTGTCTTCCATTTGGCACTCAATCACAAAGATGCCTAATTGAAGTGTTCTAAATCACTAGTTTCTTCGCATTCGCGAATGGGATGTAAACTGGTAAAGAACGCTTCTCAATGCTTTGGAGAAGCACATGTGGTATACACAAGCGCAGTTCAAAAATTATTTTAACTGTATTTTTAAAATGCAGAGCCATATTTTCGACACTTCATTACGGCTGGATCAAATGAAGTGATTTCAAGTACGAATTTATTCATCGTTTGTGAAGGCGTTGCGTGATTGGGACGACGGCTGCACCAAGTAAATGGAGGATCAGTTTCAGTTATATTCAATCGTGGCAGATGCTGAAGTGATGACGTCACTCCAAGATAATTCTCTCTGGTGTCACAAAATGAGCAGATCAGCCGAGAAGTACATTCGTCATGCAGTGTAGTTCAGGTTGAGGTGAAGACGCTGTTTCTGCAGTCCTGTAGATGATCGAAGATGGCGAGCTTGTTGGTACAAGTTCTAATTCTTTTGGCACGTTGAGAATCTTGCCTTCTGATTTTCCCACACGAGATCTTGGGATGGCCATTGACGGTCTCCGTCGGCCTACAGGCTCGTCTCATCGTAATTTGAACACGTTGCGTCGTTGGCCGTGCTACCAGGAGCGCCAGCACATCCGGCGCGGCGACGCATCGAAGCGAAACGGCGCAGGCGCCCAGGGGTGCTTGATATCATAGAGTTTCCTAAAATTAACTAGAGGGGACTCTGTCACTGCGATCGTTCACCGACCGTGGGAATGATGGGTAGTACACACACTGTTTGCCTAGTCTTCGTACTTTCGGGCGGTGAATCCTACTTGCGGCTTCGTTTATTGCTGTATTTTGGTTTTGTTTTGAAAGAAAGATTCAACCCTTTTGAACTTCGTGACCTGATTTGGAAAGGTAAGCCTAAAAGAATAAGGTAGTGAAGCGCAATCGCTGAACATTTGTCGATGTTCGTTTCGTGATGAAACAGCTCCAAGCCACACGAACACACACGGAGCCAAAAGCAGGCCAGAAGTACGAAGATTAGAGAAATGTGTGTGCTACCCATCGTTCCCACACTCGAAGAAGCACCGCGCGTTGCAGCTTCCGCAGACACTAGCGCCAGAGTTCCCTCTAGTGCATATTAGGAAAATATGCTTGCTATTTTCTCTCACTATGCTGGAGTGCACCGTTCCTACTTGACTATGAAATACGGCGAGAGTGGCGCGTTCTATTGCGCATGCGCCGCCGCAAAGGATGCACTGGCGCGCCTCGTAGCACTGGCACGTTGTGACGTGTTCGCCTTTACATAAATAGGACCGTTGCCAGCTATTTACAGCGATAGCCACGAGTATGAGGACAGACCGCTTGTGGAATAAATGCGAAGGGTTTAACCACTAGCTTGCGGATCTTTCTCACAATGATTGATGTTAGACATCTCTGCACGTAAATGTAGACATATCACCAGCAAAGGCTGCTTCATCATAGCAGAAACGCTCTGCGTTACATATTGAGAAATATGTCAAAACTGAAACATACCTATTACGCTATAGTATATTACCTCCATCTATTGCTTGCGGTATGCATACTGAATCATTATATTTTACATATCTTTGCCGTATGTTTCCGCGAGACTTTGACATGCACACACTGAATTTTCATTATAGCCCCACCGCTGGTGGTCTAGTGACTAAGGTACTCGGCTGCTGATCCGCAGGTCGCGGGATCGAATCTCGGCTGTGGCGGCTGCATTTCCGATGGAGGCGGAAATGTTGTAGGCCGGTGTGCTCAGATTTGGTGGACGTTAAAGAACTCCAGGTGGTCTAAAGTTCCGGAGTCCTCCTCTACGGCGTCTTTCATAATCATATTGGTGGCTTTAGGACCTTAAACCCTACATATCAACCAATCAATTATATTATAGTTTCAAAAGGATCCAGAAGGAACATTGAAAATAATGATTTTATAAAAAGTGACCAGACTAAACACGCTGAAAGGAAATCTGTGAGGTCTTGATTTGGACAACGAAATGCAGTTTTCTTTATTTTAAATATGCTTGCCATGAATGTATTGTCCGGTCCCTTTAAAACGCAGACATTATTCCGTAATACGTGTTGTCGGCTGACTGCAGAAGATTGTAAATCTTTTCGTGTACGCCTGGAAGGCAGGTGGTGACTTACACCATCTGTGAGAAGGAACCACTCACATCTGACTTGGTTCGATACACCATGTGATGCGTCCTGTTCTCATACCTGATCCCCACACGTCGTACTGCAGAATTCTCTTTCCAGCTTCCGCATACCTCCTTCACGATCAGTCCTCTGCGTTTCCCATTCAGAGAGCCACTTTCAGGGTCGCCACTCAGTCAGAATCGCTGAATTCAGACCGCCAAGGAAACTATGGTAGTGCTTTAGTTTTATTCCTGGGTAAAGAGAACATTTCAAGGTGGGCTACGTTACAACCGGCTATCTTATGAACATGATATTAGTGCTGAAGAAGCACAGCCAAAATCACAATTGATCTCTGTGTCATAGAAATCGGTACAACATCAAAGTGAACCGTGTACATCATATATGCATGCAAAAGGCTAGTGGAGTAGTACACAGGCCGCTCGCAATTCACTTTAAACCTTCATAGTAGCTGAATTAGTCAACATACACCACGACACAGCACATAATTAGTCCCGCGCAAAGGCGACATCAACAAGCACCAAATCAACACTCGTTGGAAGCGCCGTCATTTGAGGAGAGAAACGCCAAGGTGTGCGCTACTTTATAGTAATTGCGCAAGCTAAGTCTGTTTTCAGGCACATTCATCACAGTGCGTCAAAAACGTGAGAGCCAGATTTTGTATCTTGAGCCGCAAACGTGGAAAAACATTCCGTTTTAGTCATACCAAATGCTCCATGTACCCAGAGGGAGTGGCAATGGCGGAGACCAGGTGGACTGACGGGCTAGATTGTAACTTTTGTTACGCTGACACTACCAAGGCGCTGTCTGTCAGTGGTCGATGCTGTCGTGAAGCGATACTTCAGCGCTCGCATAAGGCTGACACCAGACGACGCACTTGTAGATTTTCGTGCTTGTGCGTTGGTACCGTAGTGGGCCGGCACCTATTGTCGCAGACCCAGAGGTCAGGGATTCGATTCCCATGTTATTCAAGTTAACGAAGCTTTTTTCTTTGTCATTCGTTGTGCGCATTATACCACCGTCACTTCAAGGGCAGATGTGAAACATAAAACACCCATGTTAAAGAAGAAGAAAACTAGACAGTATCACTATTGCTTGTCTTTCGTTCAATTACAGGACAAGTGAGAAGCACGAGTTGCCTCCGGTGTCAACGCAATCTAGCAACCTGTAATCCACAATGGAGACCTTTGCGGGTCACGCATTGCCCGGAGGCTTCTTCGTCCTTTTCGGAACATGGTGGACCTTCGCGGCGTGGCTCAACTACGTCCGAAGCAAGCAGAACAAGCAACGGTACCTTTGTCATTGCACGTACGCGGTGCCCTGTCTCCCCGAGAAATTCAGCGTCGAAGGCGTCGTCAAGATCATCGGCGCATGCGCATGCATTGCCAGAGAGTACCCCGCAACTTTCGGAGGCGACCAATCCGTTTATGCGGAGAGCTTACAACACCAGACTATGTACGCATTTTACCTTCTCAACGGTGTCGTAGACATCATGTACAAGGCCGGGTTCCCGTTCCCACGGAACGTGGACTACGTGGCACTGCTGCTGGCCAGTGTCTCCGAGGGCCTGCTGTTCTACTTACACCTGCACGGAAGGGCGCGCCTCGACGTCATGGTGCACACACTCTTGGTGTACAGCATGCTTGCCATGGTGGCCTGCATCGTAGCCGAAATGTGTCGACCCCGAAGCGTCCTGCTGTCCCTGGGCCGAGCTTACTTTTGCCTGCTGCACGGGACGTGGCTATGGCAGGTCGGCTTCATCCTTCACAATCCGCTGCCCGATTACAAACCCTGGGATGTTGACAGCCCCATGAGCACGATGCTGGCCGCCAGCGTATTCGCGTGGCACCTGATGGCCTCTGCTGGTCTACGTTGGTGCGTTGGGAGCTGTGGCGTGGGTGGTGAAGCGAACTAGCCTGCGGGTTGGGCCGTGACTTCGACTTCCGCCGATGAAGAAGATGATAATTTCAGCGAAGAGTTTCGAAAGCGGCGACACACGTGAATCTTATCAGAAGGGTAACGGCGCATGGGCGTCGGCAGAGAGTCGCAAATACAGTGCTTGCCCTCACCCCCTGTGTTTTTTTCGCGAACACATAATACGTATTGTGTATTTTTGTGTGAAAAACGAGTTCTTCATTTTTGTTTCTTCTCGGCAAACTTGATAAAGTTAGTTAAGTCGGTCACTGCGAGAAAGGGCCAGAAGAAACTATGATTTATTGCTTAATTGATTGATTGATTGATTGATTGATTGCATGACGTGCTTTTGGACTGAAGAGTTAGTGTAAGTTATTTAGCTTCATCTAAGACGATCAGAAGAAAGGAGGATGTGGGATACGTAACTTCAGTCGTGAATAATGACCAATGAATGTTTCCTAGAAAAAAAGAGGTCATTATTTCGTACTTTTGCATAAGTCTTTTGAAAGCTAAGCTAAAGTTGACTGAAAACTCTCCTAATTCAAAGTTGGTACGTACAAAATAAATAATAAATTTAAAATAAATATTTCTCCGTGGCAACTGGTGCCTGAATTCGGGTCTCCTTGGTCCCCCTGTCCGTAAGCCAGGGATCTGACCACTTGGCCACGCTTGCCGAGTGTGTGCTGAATATTTTTAACGAACCCCCCAACAAATAGCCATCGAATAGATTCAGTAAAAAAAGCTGATCGTTACAAGAATTGACCACCGCAAAATTTTAGAGTCCGTTCAGGGTATACGAGTGGAGATACATTTATTTTTGTCGTACGTTGCAATTGCTTGGTCTTTTCTCTCGTGTGACGAAAGCTCTGCAAGCTGTAGGCAGGAAAATATGGCACGGAAGAAAAGAGTATGTCATGCCCACCACATGATTTCAAGCTTTTTTTCTCCCTTTCTTGTTTGCTTCGAGAGCGTCGCTTTTCGATTCGATCGCGAAGACACGTGGTGCCCTCCCGCAGCGGCCCCATTAACTACCGAGAGCACCGTGCTCAAATAAGCCAATTGCATGGTACCTGGGCCTGAGACGAAATATATTTTTGAGCACACAGCTTTACTTGTCGAGACAAGAGAAAGTGATTTTTTAGCTGATTTTCAGAATTTATCGTAAGTTCCATGTCGCGTGCTGCGCTTTAATATCTTGCTGGCGTGTTCTCTGGCGCTTTCACTACCGACAAGCGATGTTTTGTGACCTATACTCTAAAAGTGTTGCATGGTTCCGTCAATGAAGTGTGTTTCAGCAATGATGCAAACAAATAGCAGGGAAGGAGTAAACTTGCTGTGCGCTCTTCGTCGAAAAATTTTCTGTTGGTGGACTAAAAGTGACCTACTTGACTACGCTTAAAGCCAATATAAAGGCTCACACAATAATATGTGGGTGCCGAGGTCCCTCATCACCCATTCTTTCTCGCCTTCCTCTTGAGTTGCCAAGAAAAAAAAAACAGATTAGTTTGAACAAAATTGAATGTAAGGAGACGTCATATTTCAGCTGATGCCTCGCTATGCAGGAAACAAGCGGCAACGTTTTTTAACACGTGTGCGGGTTTGCGATTCTCAGTGTAGATGAAACGTTCTGCTGTATCTCTTTAAAATACGTATTTCTAGATTGGTAAGATGATTGTTTGTGAAATAGGCAGCTTTAAAAATTTTTAGGAGTAATATAGGCTCCGCTAAAGCGAAATATATTCGTTTCTGTTCTCACATAAAAGTCCTATAAATAAGGAGGAAGACAAAGTTAGACTAGTCAGGTCTATATCATTTTCAAATGCTATATCTCATAATGTTTCACCATCCATACGTAGTATTGCAGAAGAGAAGTACTGGCTTTATTTATAGTGAACCTGTTAACCTCTAACTTGTTCACCTCCTGCTTGCTCCGGCATGCAGACAACGTAGCGAGACAAAAAAAAAAAACCTTGATGACAAAAAGAAAATTGACAATGCAAAGGAAAGTAGTAATGACGAAAGAAGCACGCACTCACAAAAAAGAAACAATAAAAAGGGGGGCGAGGTAGGTGGAACGTTACGGTAAACCGACGAAAAAAAAAAGAAGAAAAGATTGCGAAGAAGAAAAAAAAGTGAAAAAAAAAGACGCAGAAAACTTTATGAGTTGGTAATATCCTTATCGTTGCGTGGTAGGAGTGATTTTAAAAGTGAAGATAGAAGAAACAAAGTAGTGGTTTAACAGTTCTAGAAAATAAAGAACTTGTTGGTTGTATATAGACACATTGATATCTATAATTCAAATCGAAAAATTGAAAGAGAGCATTAATAGTACGGTATGCAGGCTAGGAGCGGTTAAATGTAGTATAAGTTATGTCTATTTGAAGGTTGAACGTATCTCGACTCTGTAAATATTACCGCAATTATGTGTGGCTTTCAGTGATTCCAAGTTGTCACGTGCTACATGGATTCCTAATGGGTGTAGGGAAATAAATTCGCGTATCAAATATGATTCCATGTATTTTCCCTCTCGTGGAGACCGCAAATTAGTTTGTATAACGTAAAGCTTTGCTTGGTCGAAATTGTGGTCCTGTTGGTAGAAGTGACCGGCTACTAATAAATTGTGCCTTGTGTCTGCACGGTGGCCTTTTAGTCTTACGTGAATTGGCTGCCCAGTTTCGCCTACATATTTTTCTACTGGGGGCACACTCAAGACAGTATATTAGGTTGTTTAAGTGCAGGTAAAGCTCGATGGGACCTTGCGAGTATAATCAGATGCTGTGCTTTTTACGCCGGTAGCCGGCTGTACCTGCAAACACATACAGCCGGCTACCAGCGTAAAAAGCGCAGCATCTGATTACATTCACGAGGTAATTCACAAGCGACGAACACCTCTGGTGCAGCTTGATCCCCGCTGAATCGTGAGCCGGCGTCACGATGATGGACACCGTGAGCGTTGAATGGGGCATACAACGATCCAGGCTGGATGGTGGCTCATGAACCGCGCAACAAGATCGAGAAAACCACAGGCACCGGCAAACCTGCCACGAAAAGAGGAGGTGCCACGGCCTCGAAAATAAGAAAACCAGTGGTGCCACGAACGCCACAACTGCTAGAAGAAGACTACAAGTTTGTTATTCGCCCGAGGGGGGGGCGGGGGGACTCAACATAGCATCTCTGAGCGCTGCGTACATAACGGACAGCGTTCTGCGTGCAGGCGAACTTTCATCGGTTGAAGCTGAACGAGATACGCCTCGTATTAACCTTAGACAGAATACCAAGATCCTAATATGCCAAAGAAAGACAACGCAACACGCGACAGCCAAATGCAAGAGATTCAGCTTAGATTGAAAACACACAGCACGGCCGCTTACATCACGGCACTGGTTAATACTTCCAAGGAGGTCTTCAGAGGTATCCCGGAGTATGACATGCCGAACGACGTTGAAAGAAGCCTCGTGAACCAAAGAAATCCATCCATCCTCCATGCTATACGGATGGGATGGGTCGCATTGACTTCGTGGTGATAGTATTCGAAGGCGCACACGTGCCACATTATGTGTACTACCGTGGAGTGGAATACAGATGCGAGTTCTATCGAAAGTAACATGAGACCTGCACTATTTGTGGACGTTTTGGCCACCGATCTGACGTCTTTCTAACGCCTAACAGCAAAAATTGTCGAGAGTGTAGATTTTCGAGCCCCCCCCCCCCCCCCTCGAGGATCATCAGGGCAAACCAGTATGCTGCCTATATTAAAAAGGGCATATCACAGGGGACAAGAAGGGCCGAGAGTTATACAGGACCCCATACCTTCTTGAGAAGAGGAGGCAGTGGGAGCACGAGCAGCAGCTACAACGGAACGATGACTATCAACTGCAGGAAACCAACATGGAACATCACCCAAGCCGCACTGCGGAACCTCCAGACACCCCCGCGACCTCTAATGAAGCAAGTACCGGTGGCACCAGGTCAGAGTCCTGGTTCCGATTGAGGTCCCGGTTAAGGTCCTGGTCGACGTCCCGTCGAGGTCCAAGTCGCAACATAGATTCACATCGACGACCAGACGGTCGCCACATGGAGTCTGCTACGGGACCAGTCACAGGGACACCAGCAAGAACAAGGTGAGCTGGGCTAGCAAGGCATCTGGCACTGCCTCATCGGGGTGAAGGTGTGTCCACCCTAGAGCAAGAAATAGTTGAAATTCAGAAATTAATTGAACAACTTAGCCAGGAAAACGCTGAACAAAAAGAGGAAGTCACTTAACTCCGAGAAGAAAACGTGAAAATTCGAGAAAGCAGAATGCGAGAGATCAATTCGGCCAGGGTCAGCATTCGGGCCCAGGCAAATAGCAATACGGGAAAAGTAAACTCGCAAAGAGACAATCCACATTCACACAAGAGGAAGGTAGTAGCAAATCTAAATTACGAAATCACTAGCGAAAAAGTAGAGGACAAAGCAGTTAGCATGTTCTCACACCTCACGACAAGCTTGAGCAGCAATAAGTTCAGGGGACTACATGTACAACTATCGGGAATGGCACAAATATTCGACAGTATAGAAACCCGTTTAACTGCATTTGAATGTGTGCCAAGAGACGTGAGACCCGCAGAGGCAAGCCCGGTGAAATTAGCGTGTAAGCCATACAACCGACCTGCTTTAGTGGAGGTAAACATAGCCACCGGGGATGATCCACTCAGTCAACATGGCTCCACACAATAACGCATACAAAATCTGGCAGTGGAACTGCCGTGGATACCGCCAAAAACGAGAAAGCATCAATCAGTTCATTAACACTAAGAGGGTCTAGATGTCTTAGCTCTGCAAGAGACGAGAGGACCGGGAAAATTATCAGGGTGCAAAACATTGCGGTGCTTCAGACGAGAAAACCCTGATTTTAACGCCGGTGAAAAAAATATCGCTGTAATAATGCACCCCACTGTTGTGGCAGGCGTAGACAGCATCTTGATTGAGACCATCCCTAAGCGGATTGATTAATTGATGTGTGGGGTTCAACATCCCAAAACCACCATATGATTATGAGACGCCGTAGTGGAGGACTCCAGAAATTTCGACTACCTGGGGTTCTTTAACGTGCACCCAAATCTGTACACACGGGCCTACAGCACGGGCCTGGTCTAAATGTTTACAGCAGTCTTCGAAGCAAGCTGAACTTCCGCCCGCTGTTCAAAAACGTTTTTGACATTGCAAAGAAACAAGTCATAGTAATAGTAGGAGACTTCGATTCCCCCCATGCCGCCTGGGCATATACCACAGAGCAACTGTCAAAGGATGCAACTTATAGACGCCCAGCGAGAAAGGCTCACTCTCCTAACCGATCCCGAAACACTTACCAGAATACGTAACAGCGTGTGCGCCAACACAATCCCGGGCTTTGCGTTCACAAAAAGCGTAGCCGACGCAAAGTGAAGGGAAACGCAGGAGAACTTTGGGAGTGGTCATTATATAATAGACAGCTGTTAATGCCGGCGCCCCGCGCAAGAAAAACAGAAAACTAATGTTGATTGATTGAGATATCTTTCGTAAGATACGTGCAGACGAGACTGGTAATGGCAACCAAAGTGACATTGAAGACAAAGAAGCATGGATGCGTGACCTACACCAAAGCGTCAAAAAAGCTACCTTAGCGATACCGGAGAAACCAAGGCTACAGAACACAGACAGCAAGTTACTACACACGTCGGAGGCCATAGACAAAGCATGAAAGATTGTTGGCAGTAACGAAAGCTTAACCGAACCTTGCGCTGAAAAATCGCTCTGCTCGAAAATGCCATAGAGGCTCATGCACTTAATCTAACCGAACAGAATTGGGAGGCAACATGTGATAGCATTCTGAGACAAATAGAATTGGCTAAAACATGGAACCTCTTCAGATATAGTTTAGGCTGAGAGAATAGTAGAACTACGCAGAGACATATAACTTGAACAAAATAGTTCACACCTACTCATGTACAGAAGAAGATCTACTACAATAAATACAAAGAGAATGCATAGGCAATGCGTTCAAAAAGCAATTCCATTCGTATAGTGGCAAAGGAAACCCAGACCTAGACCAACTGATCATAGAAGCAGAGATACGAGCTGTACTCATGACGCTCTCTACCAAATGTGCGCCGGACCCCGATGGTGTTAGCAAAAAGGTGCTGCGTGATGGCGATGACGACTATCTCACAGCTCTCGTTCATTATATGAATTACTGCCGAGAAAAAAGGTGCCAATCCACAGCTACGGAAAACGGCGGAAATAATGATATCTAAATAAGAAAAAAAGACTACAGTTCCAGAATCTAAGACCAATCTCTTTAACATCGTGTGTGCATGGGCAAGTTAATAGAACGTGTGATACTCAGGCGACTCAATAAATACATGAATGATAACGATCTATTTCATCACACGATGATTGGTTTCAAGCCACATCTCTCCACTCAAGATATTGTGCTGCAATTCCAACATAAAATAATAGACGTGGTGACAAGGAGAGCCGTGAATAAGGCAATATTATAGGATTGGCCCTCACAAAAGATTTTGATAATTTTACCCATAAAGCCATCATAGACAATCTCCAAGAGCTTGGGGTAATTGATTGATTGATATGTGGGATTTAACGTCCCAAAACCACTATTTGATTATGAGAGACGCCGTAATTGAGGGCTCCGGAAATTTCGACCGCCTGGGGTTCTTTACCGTGCACCCAAATCTGAGTACACGGGCCTGCAACATTTCCGCCTCCATCGGAAATGCAGCTGCCGCCGCCTGGATTCGATTCCGCGACCTGCGGGTCAGCAGCTGAGTACCTTAGCCACTAGACCACCACGCGGGGCACTGTCTACGTGGACACAGCAGAGTATGCGCATTTGTGTGGCATGGTCATTGCGGCCGTAGGCAACGATGGTGCCCTAAAGGTTGGCGGCTTTATTCGAACATGCATCATGGAAGCTGTGAAAGAATCTGCTATCGCATTGGCCATAGCTTCCACGCAGGCGAGTAGTGTATACAGCGACTCCGAGGCCGCAGGCAGAAGAGTGGCCAGAGGGCAAATCTCGCCGGAAGCACAAAGAATATCGGTCACCTTTCAAGGCAACAGAAACGTCCAAATTGTTGAGGCGCCTGCACACTCCTATCTTCCTGGCAATAAGGTAGATCATGCCATGGCTCGAGGACTCACACGCCGAGCCACTGAGGTGCCCCCACTGGGCTGCAGAGGAGATCGTATGGTTGCCTACAAGGGAATAACTGCCCATTACCGATTGGAAAGGGTCCGGTATTCCTACCACGCAATGCAATCTTAGCAAGCAGCAAGCGGTGGTCTGGCACCTCCTTCAAACAAATACGTACCCGAACCTGGTGGCCAACATGCGCTATTACCCAGGTCAATACACCGGCAGGTGCAAATTATGCAAGGAAAGGGTGGACCTACCTTCACATCCTTCGGGCCTGTTCAAAGGGACTTCGACAGGGTCACACAAATGATAATGATCAGCAGTGGGAGACCTTGCTGCTCAGCTCAGACCTAGAGGAACAGCTCTTGGCAATTCGACAGGCCGAGGACGCCGCTAGGGCACAAGGGCTTCTTGCTGACACCTTAGGCGGGAGCTCTGCACCAACGAGGCCGCCGGATTTTTCAAAATAAAATTTTTTCCTCCTCCTCCTACAGATGAAAACACTTAAACACGACGAAACTAAATTCTATTTATTTGAATGCATGACAGCTCCCATCTTAAAAGCAGAGATGAACAATTGAAGAAAATCGTCGATGCAAAGGCATGCGCTAACAGGCACTGCTATAAAATGTGCAGTTATACAACCCTTCTGATGAAGCTGCTTATAACGATTATTAAGTTGACGTGGTGGTGATGGTGTTCAAGTGGCTGTTATAGCGGTATTAAATGCTTTGCAATTTCAGCAACAATAATACGCTACCTGAAGTCCGTCTCTGATGATGGCGGGGTTGAAAATGTCGGTAGCGCGGTAGAGCGCCGACTGATGCATAGGTCAAGGCGCAAACACCTCAAGCTTTCGTCAATAGAACTTTTTCGCTAAAGGGCATTACAATAGGAAACGTATTGGTTTAGAAGACTTTGTGAAAGCATCATTAAGTGCTGCATCCAGGCAAACAAATTCACAGTTCAAGACAGCTGCTGGTTTGGTTAAGCGGGTATATTCCCCGATTCCTCCGTGACGAAGTGGTTATTTCTGAGAAGGTAGCTTTAGCGTATCAACGGCAATTTTTACGCTCGTTTTCTACGTCAACCACATCGCCGAGACCCCCACCGCGTTCTTTGAAGGTGAGTAGCAGGTTCGTAGTGGGAAATGTTTTTACAAAGGGTGGGGCTCAACCGAACATTACATGGATTAGTTCTGGTGTTTGTATGTGTGCGGGTATACGCACATGTTCAGTGTCGAAAATAATCAAAGGAAAGGAATGTCGGACAACCCATCCTTTCATTTCTACTCCACTGGTAAGTGCGCTTTAGCGGCATGCTAATGTCTCTATGGTTTTTGTTGAAATGTTTTTTTTTGCGTGCTGGTTGTCGCAGTCAGATAGATAGATAGATAGATAGATAGATAGATAGATAGATAGATAGATAGATAGATAGATAGATAGATAGATAGATAGATAGATAGATAGATAGATAGATAGATAGATAGATAGATAGATAGATAGATAAGGAAGTTTAGTGAAGGAATATGCAAGGGTTGGTCTAAATGCTGTCACTTATTCCTTTTATGCTACAGTTCTAACGACGGACAGTTCCATTCGATGACGTCTTAAGATGTGAAGCGTGGGAACTTGGGCAAGTTGGTAGGTCATAACATGACATCATGAATATGGCACCGATGGCGTAATTGATGATCTCATGTGGCGTAAATTTAGTACCTCTCGCGTTGAAAACGCCATACGCCAGATTTGTCAACTCATGGACGTACTACAGCAGTGTTCAATGAGAAAAGCTTTACGCCCTTAAGGATGTATTCTTGTCCCATGACCAACATCTTTTTAGTATGTTTAAAAACACTCTATTTTAGAGTGTTTTTACCCTTGAAATGGTGGCAGTTACATGTATACGCATACTTGATCAAATAAAGCGCAAATAACGGGACAAGAAATGTAGAGACACACAGGAGGAAAGATTAGTCTTGTGTGTCTCCACCGTTTTATAGAACAGTTGAGGCTTGGGCCAGATGGTGATGCATATTTGATGGAATGGAGTGCCATGAAAGAGACAATAAAAGAGAAGACGCACAGGGCGAATCATTTACTCCTGTGTGTCTATCCATTTGTTGTCCCGTTATTTGCACTTCATTTTGATCAAGTACGCTTATAGATGTAAGTGCCATCGTTTCAAGGGTGTTTTTATGTGTTGCACCACGTTCTAATGGATGTAGCTTGATCGAACACTCATAGTTTAGAGTTGTTCATAAACACTCATAAAAGTAGAGTGTAACGCCTGCTTAGACCCTACGTTTTAGAGTGTTTTCAAACATACTGAAAGCGTGTTGCCCATGAGACAAAAATACACCCTTAAAGGTGTAAAGTTTTGCAGTGCTGTTATGGTGGAGGTTTGCTGTTTATCGTCTACAGAAGCTTATGGTCACCATGAATCGGCATGTGCTCTCTTCATCATTTATTTCATCTTCGCCCCCATAAATTGCAGTTCCGGAACATGCGTACCAATTTGATCGGCCTGAAATAATTGTGATGGACAAGAGGAATATTACAGAAAGGCAGATACAGAAAGAGATAGAAAGAAGGATTTAGCGAGAAATTCTTGCCGAAAATATTTCGTGGCGAGGTGGCACTCGAGCCCTGTTACCCCGATCTGAAGGCGAACGTCCTAATCACAAGGATTAACTCTCATAGCATAGTGTAAAATAGTACCGTACAGTGTTGCGATGGCTGTCTAGATGCGTATCATGTTGCAGGGTATGCACACGCGGTGTTTGTGCATGGTAGAGCAAGCCCTCTTGGTTAAGTGCTGCATAAATGTAAGTTTCAGACGACAGAGCTCTGTTTGCTAGAATAAATAGCCTCCAAGGTTCTATCCGGTAGTGATTAGGAAGCTAATAGTAACTGTTCTTAGACTTCTACACCTCAAAACTACGATGTGATCACGAGAAGTGCTGCAGTTAAGAACTCCGCAAATTTCAACCACCTGGTGTTTCGCAACCGGCGTACGGCTTGATGTAGGCACCCGGACACTGGCATCTAGCCTTTAACACATTAGCTGCCTTGTTGCTGGTATTACGGAACTTGACGGGCTCGGAAGATACGTTAGGGACAATGAGACACGAGTCTTATTGTCCTCGGCATTTCTTTCTCAACCAGTGTCACTATGCGCGGATAAAATCACCTCCAGTAAAGTCGATTAAAAGAGCTGTGTGTTCGCGTAGCATACACGCCGGACACAAAGGCGACTCAGCAATCTCGATTCTTCTGAAATGGGATTTAGTGTAAGCATACACGCAGCACACAAAGGCGACTCAGCTATCTTGATTCTTTGGAAATAGCATTTAGTGTAAGTGACACCAGCCTGAGCACGAATCCAGTGTGAACATGTGTGGGGGTGTCTAACGAGGCTTTAAAAGAATGCTAGTATAGCCTCTTTGAGTGATTGATTGAAACGTGGGGAAACGTGAAGTGAAACGTGGGGTTTCACTTCCCAAAAGCACCATATGATCATGAGAGATGCCGTAGTGTAGGGCTCCGGAAATTTCGACCACCTTGGGTTCTTTAAAGTGCACCCAAATCTAAGCACACAGGCCTACAGCATTTATGCGTCCATTTAAAATGCAGCCGCCGCAGCTGGGATTCGATCCCGTGACTTGCGGGTCAGCAGCCGAGTACCTTAGCCACTAGATCACCACGGCGGGGCAGCCTCTTGACTGAGGCCCATACAGCACGATAGCGCACAGGCTTTGTTAAGTGCATAGGAGCGTTAAGGGGGGGGGGGGGAAGGCAAGGGGGTGGCCGGCTGCCAACCCGCCCCCTAATCTTCTAACGGGGGAGGGGGTCAAGTCTGCCCCAATGGCAGGTAAGTAAAAAGTTTATTTTTCCTTTTGAAATGAGAGGGGCAATGGAATAGAGATGAGGGGAGGTTGCCACACTCGATAGTTCTCCGCAATCTTCTCTGCCTAACCCAGGATGGCATTCAGGACGTCGCGAGTTTCAAGCTGCTCAAGGCAGCCTCCATCTGCTCCCAATTACTTAGTACTTTTTGCAGGGACGGAAAAGAGGTGCTTAGGGCAACCCCACGTGACATGATTAGGAATTTGCCTTTCTTGCGGAGCAATATTTACAGAAGGAGGACGGGTAAAGAGAGGGCTACATGAGGTGAAGAAGGTAAGAAGATGGAAAGGTGCGAGCCTGCAGCTGTCTTAAAGTACCTCGCGCCTTCGCGGGGATGCATGGTGGTAAAGTCTAACGACCGACGCGGTATAGTCGTTGCGGATGTTGTGGAATATTGGAAGGCGATACCGCGCAGAGAATGGTGCCGTTGTCGAAACTATGCTTTGATATTCCAACGCCTGCGTCTGGACCGTCCATCTTCGGGCGCTGGCGTGAGCCGCGTCATTACCGGCAAAGCCCACGTGCGCGGGATTCTTGTTGCCATGAATGTGCGATGAGAAGGAAGAGCGCTGCCTTTGACGCGCTTCAAAATTCTAGACTGACATTTTTGAACTGAAATTGTAAGCACTAGACCAATGGCTTCATATGTTTGCCGAGTTGAACCTACATTGTAATTGTTTAAAGGGCTTTGACGATAATGCCGGCCTTCGGGCCCCGGATGTTGAATTCCAAACTGCTTAACAACAATCTTTACTTCAGCAAGACAAATGACAAAACACAGACCATATTTAGAAGCACGTCAATTTTTTTGCTTCACTGATTCTTAGAAAGCGTGTTGGTTGGCTGATTCGACTGCCCACCCTTTAACAGGGAACTCGGCAAACACCAATGATGGGTAGGTGATGGCTTTTGTGACAGGCGAGGTCAGTTTCCGCGCGTGTTCCTAACGTATGTTCAGCAATTACCGCCATGAGTAGTCTCGGAGTTCTAAGACGTACGCGTTTGATATTCAAGTCGACTGCAGGCCAGCGTTTACACAACAGCTGTGAGTACTTCAGAGGAGAACATTTTGACATGCATGGCAATTCGGAAGATCATATTTTTTTTATGCTGCCTTCCTTTCGACATTCAATCACCGGAAGCTATGAGTGAAGTAATTGGTTGGTTGGTTGTTCCTTAGAGTCCTAGTTCCAACCACCTTTGAGGATAGTCCATGAACCGGACGATGCCTTATTTTAGAAATAAAGCTGTTTTACGAACCGCAACACTTCAGAAATGCACGGTTTACAAAAATTGGCAGATCACACGTACAGTGGTAATCGATGATATGCGAAGCACGATTGAGGAAGGTTGGTTTGTCACTTTGAAATCTGCACAACGTTTCGAGGCACACGTAAATTATGCCACATTGACTTTTATGTCATGATTGTTATGTTTGAACGTGTCATTTACCTTTGTCGTCTATTTACGCCTCGTGATACCTTACTTAGTATATTTGGAGCTAGCGAAGCGGCTGCGAGCACGCTATGAGCGTAGCACGTAGTCATGCTTTTAAATAACACACATATCATGTTAATTGTGTTTGAACGCGTCATTTACCTTTGTCGTCTATGAAGACCAAATCCTGGTCGTCCAGTGTTCCCGTGATCGCGCCGGCAGGCTATACCTGCCGATGCCGTCATGGGATTAGCCAGTTGCGCGTTTTATCGCGTGTTGCTGGAACCAATAAAAGTTTCGTCTCCTCTCTCTCTCTCACGTGACATGCTACCAAATTTTGCATACGCGGAGCTAGCGAAACGGCCGCGAGAGTGCTATGAGCGTATCCTGTAGTCATGTCTTACATGACACGCAAATCATGATTTCATGTTAGGACGTGTCATTAATCTTCGTCGTCCATTCACGTCACGGAATACCAAACTTGGCACATGTGGAGCTAGCAAAATGGTAGCGAGTGCATCATGAGCATGGTGTGTGTTCATGTTCCTACATGACACCCATGTCACGATTATTATTTTTGCATCAGTCATATACCTTCGTAAACCATTCACGTCACGTAATGCCGAATTTCTTATAAGTGAAGCTAGCGAAATAACCGCGAGCGCGTCATGAGCATGGTATGTTGTTATGTTCTTACATGACACGCATGTCATGTTTACCATGCTTGAACGGGCCATTCATCTTCATCGTCTATTCAAGCAACGTGATACCACATTTGGTATATGTGGAGCTGGCGAAACGGCCGCGAGCGCACTATGAGTGTAGCGTGTAGTCCTACATGTTTTACATGACACGCATACCATGATAATCATGTTAGGACGTGTCACATTCACGTCATGCCATACAAAATTTTACATAGTTGCAGCAAGCGAAATGACCTCGAGCTCGCTATGAGCGTAGGACGTAGTCACGTGTAACATGACAGGCATATCTTGATTATCATGTTGGAATATGCCATTTACATTCGTAGTCTATTTACGCCATGAGATACCAAATTTGGTATATGTGGAGCTAGCGAAATAGCTGCGAGCGCGCTATGAGCGTAGCATGAAGTCAAGTTTTACATGACACGCATGTCATGATTATTATATTTGGTCGTGTCATTTGCATTCGTCGTCCATTCACGTCGAGTATTACCAAATTTGGTATATGTGAAGCTAGCGAAATGGCTGCGAGTGCATCATCCCCGTGGTATGTGTTCATGTTCCTACGTGACACCCATGTGATGATTCTTATGTTTGCACCAGTCATATACTTTCGTCATCCATTCTCGTTCCGTAATACTAAATTTAGCATATGTAAAGCAAGCAAAAAGACCATGAATGCATCGTGAGCGTGGCGTGTAGTGATGACTTACATGACATGTATGTCATGATTTCCACGTCGGAGTCTGTCACTTATGTTTGCCATGCATTCATGTCATACCTTACCAGTCTTTAAAAAGGGCATGTGATAGACGCCACTGCAAGAGCACCAATACCTTGAAATTGAAATGCCCGTAGTGGTGGTCTAGTGACTAAGGTATTCGGCTGCTGACCCACAGGTTGCGATATAAATCCCGGCTGCGGCGGCTGAATTTTCGATGGAGGCGGAAATGCTGTAGGACCGAGTGCTCCCTAATCGCGTGCAAAGAACCCCTGGTGGTCAAAATTTCTTGAGCCCTCCACTTTGGCGTCTCTCATAATGATATGGTGGTTTTGTGACTTTAAACCCCACATATTAATATAAATTGTTTGCTGGATTGTGAGGTACACACATACTTTCCAAATATTTCCACGTCACCTGGATTGACAGTGCTGCGAAGAGGGTCGCGTCTGCAACGTCTACGCTGGGTGAAATTGCCGTCGGCCTCAATTAACAACAAATGCTACGAGTAAACAAGAATGAGACTGAAAGTGAAGTCAGCTGCAGACTACCGGACTTCTTACGTAGCAACACATATGCGCGCATGCCCCGCCTCCACAGCTGTTGTTCCACCGACAAGATAAAAAGAACTTATTTCCGAGTGTACAAGCGGACACTACACTTTGCGGCTCGTTGGGATGGGCCTTCGCCCTGCAATAGACACAGAGACACGCAGGTCATCATCACGGTGACATATGAAGGATTCACAAGTTCAGTTCGGCAGAAAGGCATCTTCTTTTGTTATCGATGCTTCCTTGTTCCAGGGTCCTCCCATCACGAAAATGATTATGACAAATCTGCAACCGATTTTTCCGTTTAGTAGGATTGTGCTGCTCAGCGTGTCCGCCGTCGAAAGAAGTTTGTGTATAGGCCAGAACAAAAGTCGTTAGACCACCATTGTTTTACGGAAAAGGTTATCAACGTTCACGCAATTGGTTCCTAAATAGCTCACGGCACGACATGAATCAGTGCTGTCTGGTTGCCTTTCCGGACAGGCGTTTGGTTGAATCGATGTGCCAGGCAATGAACGTGGTGACATTAGTTATTCTGTGGGTTGTTCTTGCCGTTCTCCCTACATACTGTGGAAGCTAGACATGGAAAGGAATATGATATATGCATAACAGGGAGAAACAAAAGAGGGCAGATTGGGTAAGGGAAACGAGTGGCTTTAAATATATCTTGGTCGAAATTCAGATGAAATGCGCATTGAAAATACAAGTAGCGCAAATGCAAGGCAACCGCTGGTCATTAGGAGCAAAGGTAAGATTCTCAGTGAAGATGACGCAAGAAGCTAAGCGGGCAAATAGAAAATAAGTCGGCGGGGACAACGTGCCCTTAAATCTAAGAACTGGGTTGATAGACAAATTATGCGAGAGGTCCCTGCCCTACAGTGGACGTAGTCAGGTTGATGAATATGATGCTGAAAATGATGGTGCTGTATTGTCATCATGCTGCATCATACGCATATGTCAGGGCATCGAGTGCATGCTGTCCTACATTGGGATGATTAACCATGGATGTTCAGCATCTGGAACATAGTGAAAATACGACAATGACTTTGGTGCATTTGTGCCAAGTTAAAATTTTTCAGAAGTCATTACCAGCTCGCACACCGGTATCACATATTTTTTGGCGAAATCGTTTACAAAGATATGATGCTGTTATGCCTTAACGATCATGAGAGTTGTGAGCTTACTAGAAGCCGTCAAGGTGTCGTTCACTCTACCACGACTGAGATGCTGTTTTGCGATAAGATATCAATCTTGAAGCTTTTCAAGCAGATAAACATCATTAGGAAGAAAAAGCATGATCTAAACATTGCCCTTATTTATTTAAACGATACTGTAGAGCTTGTAGTTCTTAGCGCTACACGCAAACGCATAACGGAGAGCAAAATGTTGCGTTGCTACGCACAAATAAAACTTTACACGCATTTATTTGCCTGTGCGACCTACCTGAAATAACATTTTACGTTCTTTCCCAAGTTGCACTACCAACGATGCGTATGAAAGCATATATCTCGACTTTGTGCTCAAGCAGGTGTTTCACTCTAAAGATGACCGTTATACGCAACTAAACTCGATTGCTCGTCGCAAACAGACATAGTTACGTACATGCGCGCATTTATGCGCGACAAGTATGCGTGGACATTTTTGTGAAATGACAGTGCTAGATAACGTCACGTTGCCTTCTACGTAGATTATTCTTTCAGAGACCACAAATACTTACTGTGTGATGGATGCTTTGTTCTGCTTTCAATGTCTACCCTATCTGAGTTGTCCACTGCATTTATTAGAATGTTTTTACGTTCACTCTGAATCACTGAATAGAAAGCGCTGATGAACCATGCTCACGCTTGTCGTTCTCCCGTTCTTTTGCAGGGCGAGTGAGGAGTCTACGTTGCCGCCAAAGTTGCCGACCTCTGTTAGTCCGTAACATACCATGAACCAATTCGTGGGTCACACACTTCCCGGAACTTTCTTTTTCGTTTTCGGAACATGGTGGACTTTCACTGTGTGGCTCAGCTACATTCGCAGCAGGAAGAACAAGCAGCGCTACCTATGCCAGTGTTCTTACGCAGTGCCTGGTGTGAACAGAAAATTCAGTGTCGAAGGCACCGTAAAGATAATCGGTGCTTCGGCGTGCATAGTCGGCAATTTTAACCTTGTATACAAGCACGACCACTCTCTGGACGAAGTGACCGTACAGCACGATTCTATGTACGCATTCTTTCTACTAAACGGCATGGTTGACGTCATGTACACCGCCGGGTTACCGTTCCCACCAAACACCGACTACGCGGTGCTGCTGCTCACCATCGCCTCCGAAGGCCTCATGCTCCACTTTCACCTGCATGGTAAGACGCTACTGAACGCTCAGACCCACAAGATCTTGGTGTACATCGTGGCTGCAATGCTGGTCTGTCTCATAGCCGAGATGTGTCAACCCCGAAGCGTTTTGGCAGCCCTGGGTCGTGCTTATTTTTGTCTTCTCCATGGGACGTGGCTATGGCAGCTCGCCTTCATCCTCTTCAATCCGCTGTCCGGTTACACGCCCTGGGACGTTAATAGCGACACGGAAGCGATGCTAGCTGTCAGCCTATTGGCGTGGCACATGATGACTCTGCTGGTCTACGTTGGCGCGTTAGGCGTTGTGGCGTGGTTGGTGAACCAAATGTGCGGCGAATTTTGCACAGTCGTCTCCATGGATGCAGAGGAAGCTGGTGACTTTCGTGAAGGACTCTTAAAGCGCTGCTTATGAAGTGACTGAAAGGTGATCCTGAAAGGGCTTGTTGGAGACGCGGTGACTGACGATAAGCTTTATTATTGCTGCAGGGAGAGACAAAATTTACTGAAGTGTGGGTGATGGGCTCAAGATAGGCTGGGGACCAGCCAATGAGCACCTCGTCATCCCCCTTCGTCGGGCGGCGGCCAGGCCTTGACTCCACGTGGCGTACTTGAACAGCAGGATTGCCAACAGCTGGTGCTGAGACCATGTGCTGGGCAGCATAACCTCCCTTTGCTTCACTGTAGTGGCTGTAAATCTAAGGCTTGCATGTTATTGGGTCAGTAGCTAGCAAAACCTCTCACTGCTCCACTCCAGTGATAGTAAATCTAAGGTTCGTATGGTATTGTGCCAGTAGCTAGCAGCGGAACATGCCCGTATGATGTTGTCGAGCTCAGTGCGTGGGGCAGCACACACCTTGCGTGACGTTGTTTATACAAAGGGTAATGTCCAGCTGTACAGCGAAGGACAGTGGAATGTGCGTTTCTGCAGAAAAGGTAAGGTTGTGGATTGTTGATTACTGAAGAATCGGCCTGGTAAGTGATTAAAAGGTGAGTTCAATGCCATCGCCTCAACTTCATTTGTGAACAACATGAGGTAATAATTAAGATATGCCATCTTGACGTGGTATTCAGGGAATCTCACACGTTAAGATAACTCAACTTTTGGAATATTTCGGGATATTAGGCCCAGACTTGTCACCGTCATCGAAGTACAACGTTTCCGCCCACCCATATTGGCAATGTTTGCAGAGTCTAAACAACTGTGGCCTGCATTTGATCATACGTGCCGGGCAATGAATTCTTGTATATGTCGCAAAGGCAAAAGTTGTCGGCGAAAGATTTCATTCTACATTCTAAAATTGATGGAGTGAAAATGGTTTCTTTTCATCCCACAACAATAAGCGTCACAAGGCTTGCTTGCACTTCCTTTCTTAAATACTCGGCGCTGGCCCCTTTTCATTCAAAAAGGCTATGTCACGCTGATGTCGTTTGAAACCAGAAAGTGCCGGGTGCGCTGCGATGATGAAATTAACGAAACGTGAGACAGATGGTGATCATTATTGCGGGGCAAAAAGACACCCTTTTTACTCTATTATCTCTTAGAGTGTATGATGCGGCTCCATGTCCTATACAACATATCACGCAAATGAGAAGCGGAGTGCTTCTCATTTGCGTAATACGAATACAAAGAAGAGTGCTTCTTAGCAGAGGACTTAAGCTACATCGAGTAAAGCAAGTAATGAAGACCAAATACCCCCTGTTTTTCAATTTAGACCAAAACCATTTAGACCAAAACCTTTCGACCGAAACATTTTGTACTGTTGACCTCTTCGTAACGGCGACCTGCGACACCCATTCACAACCCTTGACTGGATGACTTGGTCTGAGCTGCCCAACACAACCTCTCACTGCTTAAGAGAGGCATCACGCATGTTATCTTTTCTGAGAACGTGTCCATTGTGGTACCCGATCATATCGGTCTTTACCACGATAATGTCATGGCCATCGCCAACACCACCATGACTCAATTATAATGGTCCGCCGATGAGGACTATTATTGATCGCTGATCGAGACACTAGAAGTGTGTTTGTATCGTACCTTTCGCCACTATAATCACCGGTCAACACGATAAACGAGTTCGTACTTTTGTTCTACATTCGGTGCAGTCACCGTCTCGTGTGCCCAGCAGCTACTCCATTGATGCCGCCCTCAAAGACTAAAATGGCTCACATTTGTATTGCGATAGCAATAGGGTGAAAACTTTCAGCTGATTTTTGCCATCGCGATTGCCCTGATGTCCCGGATATGTAGAAGTTTGTATATATTAAAATACACAAACAAAAACAAATCGAAAGAATTCCAAGGCATAAACCGCAGATTCAGACCAGCGACCCATCGCTCTTCAGTGAGCTGCATTAGCCCACACCGCTAATACTGTCCATCCCACTAACGGCGAGCTATGTATAGACACCATTTGGCACTGGCTTACTGTCGATAGACTTAAAACAAGCATTCTTACACAAGGCATGTACTTTGCTTGGGCAAGCGATACATGCTTTCTCAAAACATTGACGTGACCGATGGCTTCATAAATGGAGGAATGGGCTCACTGAAGCACATACAGTTGATGTAAGGAGAATTCCAACATGTTTCTGATTCCACTTTCACTCTGAAGCAACCATAAAATTGCAGGTATCAAGTCCAGAATCATTTGGGAAGTTGCTGGTCCTGTCTTGCCTGTGAATTCGGTTCCCATCGAAATGCCTACCGCCACTATCACTTTACTCGGACAAGCTCCACTCGCTGACCCAGATGAGTCGTGATGACGCTTGTGCCGTTAAAACATGCAAAACTTCGTCGTCGCGACAGTGTACATCTCCCCAGGAACCTTGCGGACTGACTTAATGAACTACTTGCTCCACAACCATCGTATGATGTGCCGACAGGAAGTGCTGGTGATAGTCACTAGAGATTTCAACGTTAATGTACTTCAACGTGAGACCGAATGGCTTGTCCCGTTTCCCGATGCCGAACTTGAACTTCACCTCCTGTTGGACGTCAAGCAGTCAACTATTTGCACCAACGCCTTCTTAGATACACTGCGGCTTATGCATTACCGTCACTTAGAGTACAAAAAACCTTGTTCACATTTCACATGATTCCTAAATCTCCTAGCCTTACTTCGTATAACATCCCGATGTGTTGCTATCGCAATAATTGTTTCGGCCTTGATCTAAAACTGAGACGTTTTTTGTTCATTTTTTCCCTTGACGCGTTAAAGCATACTGGAATTATATTGCTGTTGAGGTACTATAGGGATACTAGTTGATTTAGGTCTGACGCCACTTTGCAGTTGGTAGTGCGTCGTTTTAAGTCTAGGACTTGTCGACCACGTGATATTAACATCTTCGCGAGACAGAGAGGCTGAACCGTCCTGCTTTTGATGGAGAGGGTTAACTCCCATCTTTAAGTATCGACACAAGCATGACTACTTAGTACAAGTAACAGTGATGTGTGGTATGTTGTATAGTACACAACTCTAAGCTGTATATAAAATGAAGGGAATTACTTGAGTCCCTCTTCAACAATTCTTAAGTGTTTGAATTTGTGCGTTGATTCATTACAGAAAGAAAGTGCAAATGGCAATGAAGTTCGCGCCTGCATGGTGGGATTTTGGCGTTGAGATAGAAAATGTTGCTTCTTGAAATATAGTATGCAATATTACATTGTAATATCAAGTTGACCTGCCCTTCGATTTTTCAGAAGTATTCGATTCACATTTGTTTTATTGGTGAAACGTTAGGTATAGTAGCTTTTTTTATTTTCGTTTCTTCAGTTTTCTTGACTTTATTACGCAACGTTTGTGGCGTACGGTCACATGTTTTTAAGTTACAGTAACTGATGTATACTTTCATGTATTCATATAACGTTGTTGAGTTCACTTGTTAGCTTGTATTTTTTCTGTTTTCGCGCTTCTTCAAGTGATTTTGTAATACTTCCTTACAGATGTTTTTAGCTAGAGGGGGGAGACTGTAGCTCGCACATAATACGCGTTCATTTAATAATATGTCATCCCCTTGACAGTTTGATAACAATGTGACTTCAGATCTAATAAACAGCACATATAATGCTTGAGGAATCGCTTGTGTCTCTTCATAGCTCTACAAGCCTTATGATGGAGTGTTACCGACTATCATAATCCAGTGTTCTAAATTAGAACGGAACAAATGCTAGTACAAGAGCAGTTTCAAATGCGAATGCATTTCTTAGTCAAGCTAGGTCAGCCATCCGGCACTGTACAGGGCGGTGTGCGCGAGCCGGCGGATGTTATCTCTCTGCTCTCACACTCTCTTCCATAGCAACAGCTGAGGGCGCGCGCTTATCCTCGCCCATAGCAACCGAAGCTTATGGTACAAGGGAGTGTAGGAGAAGGTAGGTACAGTGCTTCGCCGCTCCTTCTTTTGCCGTTTGCTCTCTCCCCTCTCTGCGACCCACTCTCCCGTCCGCTTGCACCACACTTCTCTTAGAAACCTTCTTCTTCTAACCACTACCACCCACCACCACTCTCGACCGTTCGCTGGCTGAGTGCCTCTGAAGAACATTCGAGATGCCGTTGTGAAACGCCAACGCCGAGCCGAGAATTCTGGCACCCCACTCTTCCGTCCGCTCACTCCTCACTCTCGACCGTTCGCTGGCTGGGTGCCTCTTAATTCGATGGCAGAGTCGGTGAAGGCGAATGTCTGATGGCAACGGCACTCTTTTTGGGCGCGAGAAATGCCTTTGCATTTCCTCGCGATTTCCTTCGGAGAGGAGGGGGGAGGGCATTTTTCGCTGTCTTAATTCATCTGTGTTTTTACTTCAGTAACTTGACGTAAATCGTGAGTGGGTCTGGGGGTTCGTAGATCCTTGTAATCAAGCTGGGGAAGACAACCATTGCGAGTGTCCTCTCTTGGGACGCATACCAACTTCAGCCATAATTCCTCAGCGTCGTCAGCCGCTGCATGAACGATTGGGACGGCATTCCTTGCAAGTGTTCAGCGTATACTGCGCTTCTCAAAAGAATGACAAAAATAGCATAGTAAATGCCGGTCTACTACCCAAAGGTTTATTATTAAGGCCCTAGTGAATATCAACCAAGTGTGCTTGCTGTAGTTACCCAATGGGTGTTTCGAAAAAGCTCTGAAAGGCCGCTATTCGAGCTTTCGCTGTGACTGTGCTGCGCCTTCCGCGCAGGCCTGGCGTTTTTCTTTTTTTTTTGCTTCCTTATTTCGTCTCTGATTTTACTTCAGCAACTTGGCGTATATCTTGAGTGGGTGAAGGGGTCTGGACATTCTTGTGATAAGGCTGGAGAGGACAAATCCCAAGAGGGGAATCCCAAGAAGGGAACCCCAAGAGGGAAATCCCCTCTTATGATTCAGTTTTAAAACATCACATATTTGCAGTACTTGACAGAGTATGAAGCATCCACTTTTGTTTAATGACTGATTTTTTCAGCATGTACTCATGGTCAATAACGCTTAGCTGTGTGAAATTATGGAAGTCTCAAAAGCCGCTCAACCGGCTCAAAGAAGACTGAATGAATATTACAATTAAATTTAAGATTGGACCCCAGGCTCATTTTTAAAAAAAGTGTATACGAAAGTATTATTTATTTCCTATGTAATGTAATCTGCAGACCGTATTTAAAAATCAAAGAGGCCGTTATGGTCTGCTTCGTGTTCTCCTGGGTGGTTTTCTGGATTTACGTTCAACTCCTAAAAGGCGAATCTTATGGATCCCCCATTTTTTCTTGACACTTTTAGTGCTCGCGTTTATTAAAACTTAAAGTGTCTGTTCTCGCCGTTACTGGGTATATCCATAAATTATTAATCACCTGTACACATACACGCCCGTGGTATACGTGTATCTGCCGTGCTTGTCTGGCGAAATGGGTTTGATGACGTATGCGACAGGACCAACACATTATTCGTGTCATGACCAGATAGCCGCATTCCTGAAACGATCTTACCCTCCCATACGAAATGTGGTTTACCCCAAGGTAAGGGGATAATTACAAGAACACTCCAGACGTGCGCTGATAGACAGATAGATAGCCCCGCCGCGGTGGTCTAGTGGCTAAGGTACTCGGCTGCTGACCCGCAGGTCGCGGGTTCGCATCGCGGCTGCTGCATTTCCGATGGAGGCGGAAATGTTGTAGGCCCGTGTGCTCAGATTTGGGTGCACGTTAAAGAACCCCAGGTGGTCGAAATTTACGGAGCCCTCCACTACGGCGTCTCTCATAATCATATGGTGGTTTTGGGACGTTAAACCCCACATATCAATCAATCAATAGATAGATAGATAGATAGATAGATAGATAGATAGATAGATAGATAGATAGATAGATAGATAGATAGATAGATAGATAGATAGATAGATAGATAGATAGACAGACAGACAGACAGACAGACAGACAGACAGACAGACAGACAGACAGACAGACAGACAGACAGACAGACAGACAGACAGACAGACAGACAGACAGAGACTCTCGAAGTACCTGCAGTGCTCAAAGAGATTGTTCGAATTTAAAACAAACAAGTACTGGCCACTGCCTCATTTTTTCACCCCTCCTCCACCCCGCCTGAACCCAAAGCCAAGGTATTCCATCGTTCTATCGTCCAATAGCTGAATTCTCCTCAGCGCTTCCACAGCAAAGTATTCGCCATATCCAGAGACTGTCATGCCGCCAAGCGGAAGTCGGGAGCGTCCTCTCAACGGTGGTCAGTCTGTGCTAGCCTCCGTGTTAACACGTTAGCAAGAAAGAACGCTACCACTATGCATAAATCTTGCATCAGTGAACAAACCAGATTCTCCGTGGCACAATAAACCTCATAACTTCTTATGGAACGCGAAGTTTTAGTGAAAATACATGGCAACTCACGCTTTCGACGATGTCCCTCAATGTACACAAATCAGCTTGGCAAGGTTTTCTGTAGCCAAGAGTGTGTGACATATTCAGTCGGAGTTCACCCTCTTTAGCATGCATATTGCATTCATCAGTGTTTTTGTAGTGCGTGAATTCTATAACATTGTACGCGGAAAGTCACGCGGGCATGCGATTTGCTTGAATCGGGCAGTGCTGCACCGCTTGTTTTTGCACGTTTGTTGACAGATGGCAGCACATGCATGCAATTTGCTTGTTGGCGGGATGGCGAAATGTTCCCTGGGCCAAGATAAACGTGGGGACGCACTGTTGTTGGTGTTGTCAAGTCGTTCGGTGAAGGGGATTCCTCAGATTGCTTTCATCCGTGATGTTCAAAGAAACCATCTTGACGACAAGAATTTTTCGCTGGACGTAGAAGGGCCAGAACGCACCGAAAGTGACAGCGATGGTCAACAAACAGCTGCTGACTAACAAAGAGCGAATTGTACTTCTCGTTCTCTGGTACGTTAATGGTCTTTCACGCTCATAAAGCACTTTGATTGTATTGAATTTATCATATCCTTCATAGAAATAAAAATAAAAGCTTATTTTTGTGCATTGCATGACGCGCAATTACTGTGGGTGTAAGACAGAGTTCAGCAGGCTTAGCGGGCTTACCAGGATGGGGAAATCTAAGTGCGCATGCGCAGTAACTTACCTGACCCGTACCGCTCACCGTGCGCACGATATTTTTCAGATTTAACGTTACCTCGTTAGTGCGATGTACGTAGTGTATATAAACATGGCGGCAATTTCGGGCGCCCGCTTCGTAGTGATTTTGCCGGACAGTTGAAATGTTCACCTCGTTCGCAGCAAACGACTGTTTAAAATGGCTTCGCTTGCCTTCAGTTAGCTTCGATGAGCGAAAATTGCGAATAAGCTAGCGTAATTTTTGATATAGCTTCCCATTTCGAACGCCTTCAGGCTTAACAAGAAGAGCTGTGTAAACAAATCGGCAACATGAATTTTTTCGCTTTTTGTGTGTGGTTCATATTTATCTACTTTCATTTCAACTAAAATGAACTTGTAACATTGCCTTTCGCGGTGACAGAGGCAGACATTTTCGTTTTCTTTTCTTTTTCACTGTTCTTTACTTGCTAACTCTGCGACAGCTGGCGCCACCATTCCAGCTGCAGCACGTAAACCACGTGCACGCTATCTCGCTAAACTATAAGACGCTATCATGCTAATGGTAAACTATGACTATCTAATGTGGAGCGCCGCATGCCGTCAACACGCTCGAGCTTGACCAGCGAGACGAAATAATTATAGCGGCGAAACGCGCAGTTAGGCTACAATCCATGCATATCTGCTAACTTCTCCTTACGACCATACATTCCGAATGGCATAGTTCAACGAAACTTGGCAGTTTCGGTGTTGCGTAAAGCGTGCGTGTGTATTCTTTCCGATATTTCGTATATCTATTGCGCTGCTCGAACCCGTGACATCTGAGTGCAATGAATGGCGCACGGCTAGAGTCGGAGCATGGTTGCGATACAAGCGCCACTTAATGCTTGTGTTCTGTTGAAGAATTATCTCAATGTTTCTGGCAGTCGAAATAATGGCGACGGTGGAATAGGTTTGCACACCGTCACCACGTAAGCATTCGGCCCCATGCAGCAGTGATGGCGATACTCGTTAGCAGCCTACTACTGCGGCAAATATGCCAGCCAGGTTCGGTAGATACGGCCTCGGAGCACCGTTCACCTCGGAACGCAGCACATACGTCAATTCTAGTCAGTGCAGTTTCCCGTAGCACGCACAGAATTTCGCAAAGCGTCGTACATGCACGGTAGCGGAGCTGAAATGTAACCTTTCACTCCGTGGCAAATGTCCGATTGGCAAGCTTCCATGGTTTCGGCGTATTGGTCTCACGTACATTTCAACGCAGCTCACGACTTTATTTGGTGAAGGTGACATGGTCCACACGTCTGCACCCTATGTTGTCAATTATAATGCGTTAGCATTGTCTAAAAGCACTGGTCATTCAGAAAGAAAAAGGAAAGAAAAGCGGAGATCACTAAGATTTGCTCAAGAAATATATTCTGGGTCGAAGCTCAATTCAATCGGTATCCAACTCGCCACAATCTTCGGCAACTAGCCAGCCACCCTCAGACTCAAGCTCATTAATTAGGCTATCACTCCCTAGGACTCACACTTACTGTGAATAAAAGGCTTGACCCAAATCCGAGTTATAAGCTGACCTATGTTGTTATCATCTGTAGTTCCTTTTACGTAATTTCATAGCAAACGTAAACTATCAGCGGCCGATACGAATCAGTGCTAGCTGGGTTTAGCCAGTTGTCGTAATAGGCGGGCAAATACGGCAGTCTGCAGCAACAGCCTCTAGCCATTCATTGACGACATTTTCAACAACATTTCTCCAGATGTAAACACCTTTAAAATGCTAGCAAACTATATTCTGTTGAATTGAAGACATGGCAGCTCACATCTGAAGAGCAGAGGTGATCAATTAAAAAAAAATCACCGACTCGAAAGCACGGGCAAACAGGCGCCGTCATAAAATGTGCACTTACACAACACTTCGGGTCAAAACATTGATAGCAATTAATAAGTGGACGTCATGGTGATGGTGTTAATGTAGCCGTATGCTAAAGTAATTGGCTTTGTGATTTCAGTAACAATAGTGCGCTACTTGAAGTTCTCGTCTGATAAAGGCGCGATTCGAAATGTCGCTTTTGCGCTAGGGCGTCGACTGATGCATAGGTCAAGGCATAAACGAGATGACAAGCTTTCAACTCGCTAGAGGGCATCTCAGTAGAAAACGTGTTGGTTTGGACTATTTTGTGGAGGTATCATTAGGTACAGCAGCCTACCAACGTATGCACGACGCTACTAAACGGCTGCTTGTTTGTTTAAGTGGTGGTATCCGTGATTATTCTGGAGAATAGTGGTTTCAACTGGGCAGGTGGCTTTAGACGTATCAAAGGCGGTTTTTACGCTCAATTTCTGCGTCAACCACATCGCACAGAGCCGACGTGTTCTCTGAAGGTGAGTAAGAGGGTCGTAGTGAGACTAACGTGGTTGCTTGGCAAGAGAATGAATACAGAAAGAAAGAAAGAAAGAAGGAAAGAAAGAAGAAAAGAAAGGAAAGAAAGGAGGAAAGAAACAAAGAGATAAGAAAAGTCATATAGAGAGAAGTATTCTTGTCGAAAAAACTTCTTGGCCAGGTGAGACTTGAACCTGTGTACCTGCAATCCAAAGGCAAGCTTCCTACCACCCGGCGATAAAGAAACACTAGCCGAGGATAGCACAGTCGTCAATAGTGCGGTACCGTGCTACAATGGGCGTGTTAAGGTTTTTCAGGTGGCACTGTAAGAACACGCAGCGTTTGTGCATGATTGAACTTGAGGGCTTCAAGAATTTTAGTTTCAGATGTCCATGCTCTTCTTACTAGAAAAAAGTAGCCTCAAATCACTTGGCAATCAGCAAGCTCACAATAAACGTTTGATTCATACATCCCAAAACCATGATGCGAATTCGGGACGATGCCCACGGGGAGGGCAAAGGGAGCAGACCGCAACGCCCTGATCAACAAAAAGGGGACGGTAAGGGAGGGGGGGGGATGTCTGCTCTATACGATTGCTAAGCCAGACCTGCGTCGTTGTTGTTCAAAGAGCTATGACGATAATGCCAGCCGACGGCCCCGGAGGTTGCCCTCCATCAACTGTTCAGACGCCATCTCCAGTTCGGGAAGACACAAAACAAGAAACAGACCACTATCAGAAGCACGTCTTCGCTTCATTTTCATTCTCTGATGTATAAAAGCGAGCATCGATCAAATGATTTTTTTTAAATAAAAGAAAACAAGGCTAACAATCAAAATTCTCAACAAGAGTTTCGTGTGGAAACTGAAACGTCTTTCCTTTAAAAAAACAAAAAAAAAACTTCCATGCTGAAGCCATGTTCACAAGATTCTGAACAAGGCTTTCGTTGGAAGCCGAAACGTCTTTCGTCTTTTAAAGAAGTTTATTTGATCAGTGTTCGCTTTCATTCATAATGTTCTGTCCCGATCAGGCGGATTTTCAGTCGAACTCTCGATTTAATTTTCGTTCTGTATTGAGCGGTAATCGTGTTGGTTTGAAGACACGACCACTCACTTTTTAACGGAGAACCCAGTGACCACCTATGACTGGTAGGTAATGGCTTTTGCGACATGTGAGGTCAGTCTCCGCCTGTTAGCTTATGTATGTTCTACAATCGCCCAATAAAATGTCTCCAAGTTTGATGGCGCGCTTCATATTCAAGTGGGCACTGTGGCAGCGTCTAGAAAACAACTGTCGGCACGTCTGAGGAAATTACTATGACATGCATGCGCGTTCCGATGATCTTATTGTTTGCATGTTGATTTCCTTTCAGCACTAAAACACCAGTAGCTATGACGAAAATTTTACGCGTCGACAATTTCATCGAATTGAGCTTAATACCAATGACAATAATTGCTGAGGCTCAACGCTCTTACACCACCTCATGATCGTTACACTTTAGTGGGAGGCTTCAAAAATTCCGGCTACGTGGGCCTCGTTAATGTGCACCTAAACCTAGGTACACGGCCCTCGAACATTGTCGCCTATACAGGAAATACAGACGCCGCTACGGCCGGGGTTTGATCCTGTAGCCTTCAGGCCATCAGTTGAGCCTCATAATCACCATGAACATCGTCGTGGGTTGCAGGCACTCAACTGTGATGATGTTTCCACGAAAAATAAAAGATGCGCAGTGAAAAGAACCGTTCTTCTAGGTTTTTTTTTTATTTCCTTGCCTGGAGTTTTTTTTTTTTTTTTGCTTGAGTGCAGAAAATGCGTCGGTGTTCCTTACTCTAATTCACTCAGAAAACTGCTTTGAAAGGACTAAAATATAAAAAATAAGTTGTTTTTTTCGTAATAATAAGAGCTGTTTTACGATGCGGAAAAAGACTCCGTTTGCTGTGAAAAGACGCACGGTATAAGCGAGAAAACTTAGAAAAAGCGAATGCCTGTGATGACGCCACCTTAAACTCCCCGTTGTCGTCGTCATGACGCCGAAGATTTTGATGGCGTCTACCAAGGCCTATGTAGCTCCTAATCGGTAAAAATTAAGTAGGCTTCAACGTCATCTAGAGAAAGCCAGGAACCTTACATATAAAATTTCAGGAAATTTCATCGTACCAACGCAGCCAGATAAAAAAAAAACACGCACACACAAAAAAACAAACAAACTTATTTTGAAATCTATGACGTCGGAGATTTCACCAGTAAATATCAAAATTTTTTTACACTGACTTTCTCGTCCATACCCTACTGCGGGGAAATCAATTACCCTGTAGCTTTCATAGTAATATTTATTAGTCTAAGTTCATTACCTTTTCTCTCTTATAAGTCATTATCTATCTTATAAGTGTCATTATCTATTGTTTCTCGAGTAGTGTAGGGGAGATGTGCTTAAACTAACGACCTATTATTGTTATTTCCTTGAATTCTGTTCCAGTGCACGAACTTGTTGACAATGATCCTTTTTTTTGGTGTGTTGTAGGTCCGAGATCCTTTCGGTTTGCAGGCAGCACTGAGGAAAGTGCGTCCAGGTAAGCGAATTTCTGCACAATTTTTTTAAGGCAATGTAAGAAAAGACGCGGTGGTGCACGACAGCTCCATAAAAGGCTGTATATTTCAGTAACACGATGATTACGTCGAAGCAGAAATATGACGGCAAATTTCATTCAGAGAACGAGAGTCCAAGAATAGTGCAGTGAGAAATTGGGGGGGGGGGGGGGCTGAGCAATGACAGCGGGAACACACGATCTGCTTCTGAAATGTGGCACATTTGCGGAGGGCAGGTGAGATGGCAACAAGAGGGGAGAAATCTACCGTATGATCGATGCGTTCGAAGCCCCGGCATTGTCGACAGGACAGCATCAAATTGCGCGTAGTATCTGTCAGTCACATGCTCGCCGTTATCTAAATTTGCACTTACACAGTACGCTTGTGTGACGTAGGTCTGTAGTGAGAAGGTGGTATCTCAATGGTAGAGCATCAGGCGCGTTATTCGATGGTCGCACATTCGGTTCCTCCTGGCGGCAAGGTAATGTTTCATCGACTTTTCTTCTTTCATATTTAAATTAAAACTACCTCTATAACATCTCACACTATTCCTTGGCCGTATTGTGTATTAGTTATTCATAATGTATCTACCAAAGAAAAACAAGTCTTTTAACTTTTTTCTTCATTAGAATTGAGAGCTTTATATGATGAGTTAGAGTGGAATAATGGAGAAGAGAAGATGCAAGCGCTTCCCATGACACCAGAGGGTTAGCGCATGTTACAAAGTGGGCGAATTAAAAGATATCAATTAGATAGAATGGCCGCTCGGGCTAGTTTGCGATTGATTACATAAAGTTTTGCGTCCCAAGACTTCCATTCACTATGAGATCTACTGCAGTAGAAGGCCCTGGAAATTTTGACCATCTGCTGTTCTTTAACGTGGGCTGACATCAAACAGAAGACGAATCTAAACCATCTCACCTCCATCTTCGAATGCGACCGCCATGGCCACTTATCTACTGCGATGGCCACACAACGCTAAACAGACAGCGACAGATGAGAGGAAACAACAGAGGTGTTGTGTCGTGCTAGCCGACTATTCGTGCTGAACTCGAGGATAACTTTTCCAGACAGCACTCTGGGAGCTACAGAGCGGAAGCACTTGTCTGGGTGCGTGCCAGGATGTAGCGCCGGTTTCCAGTTTCAAATTCTCAGAGTTACCCAGCTCAACTAAACGAGGGTTTCTTCATCATAAAAATGAAACAAGCATGGGGTACTACTGCTGGAAAAACATGACGTGCGCCTAATAAAATTCATGGGTGAAGCTTCTTAAGGTGGAGGCTTGTCCGTTAGTGGAATTGGCGTTCGCCATAGCCGAGAACATGCAAGGCACCCACAATACGCCATGACGATGACGTGATGACGATGAAGATTATGACGATGATGATCACGGACAACGACTGGACTTGTGTAGAATACGAGGTACTGATATGTGCAACAAGTGCATTTCACATGACTGCAAAAGAACTAACAACCACCAGGGGAACCTGCACACACCTCGATGGTCTTCGCCAACTTCAGTCTAGATTCAATACCGCAATGTTGTGATAATGAAAGCAAAACGAAAAGTACAACTCAACACAACACACTGTTTATGACCAATGAACATTGTATAAAACTCTACACCACATTATAACTCATTTACGCGAGTGAGTGGTCAATGTTACGGGTGATCTACGGTAACACCTAACCATCCCACTGCTTCAGCCACTCATGGTCATTCACTTCGTTAATAAAGCGTGATTTTCTTTCGCCTTTTTTCATTTCTGCAACAGCATTACGGTTTCGGAATGCCTGTTTCGAAGTAAATATAGCCTCCCCGACGCTGGCGGTACCATGTGCGGCCGTTAACTGCCGGCTTCGCTCTCTCAGAAGGATATCCTCGAGATGTGACCAAAAGTGACCATAAAGACAGACCCAGCAAGTTATCTGCAACGTCTGTCAGTGCTGTGGTGAAGTGCCGCCCGCATGAATTGCCGACGAATGCTGTGAACAGGGAGAACCAAAAATGGAAATTAAATCGGCTGCGAGCTGTCAGACTAAGCTTGCGTAGAGGTGAAAACGTGTGTGGGTGACCCGCCTCTCCAGCCATTGTTCCACTGCCAAGACTAGTTGTCTTCGAGTGTAGTAAAGGACAGTCTGCTTCGATGGTGGCTGGGAGTGGCCTTCAGCCTGGTGTGGACACATAAACACGCAGGTCATCATGATGGTGACATATGAAGCATTCACAAGTTCATTAAACAAACAGGCGTTTTTCTGTTATCTTGAAGATACTTCTTTGTTCCTTGTCCGCCAGCCACGAAAATATTTATGACAACTCCACGACCTAGTTTTTCTGCCATGACCTGCAGTCCTCCACCTGTCAATCATTGACAAAACAATTTGTGTCTAGGTAAAACAAAAGCCGTTACACAGCTGCAGTTTTAGAAAAAAATGTTTTCAATCTCCACATACCTTGTTCCTAATTCACTACACCACATACATCAGTGCTGTCCGGTTGCCTTTCTGGATAGGCGTTTGGTTGAATCGATGTGCCTGGCAGTTAACGTGATGACATTTGCTATTCCGTGAGATTTCTTCGCCGTTATCTATACACATCGTCGCAGCGAGGCATGGAAAGAATGATAGGTCTAACCGTGAAGCACAAGGAAAGTCCAATTGGGTCAGGGAACAAACAGACGTTACCGATCTCTCAGTTCAAACCAAGAAGACATTACCATTGAAAATACACGTAGCACAAAGGCAAGATAACTGCTAGCTTTTAGGAATAACTGGCCGAATTCAAAGAGAATGCAAGCGCGTCAAGGTGAGGCTCAACGTTAAGAGGGAAAATGAAAACTTTGATGTGTGCGGGTACAGCATGGCTGCTGAAAGCACAGGAGTGGGTTGATTTGCAAATTATGGGAGAGGCTCTTGCCATGCCCTGGACGCAATCGGGCTGATTATTTAGATGCTGACGATTATGATGATGATGTTTTGTCAGTATGCACTTCGTGCAGGGATACCGAGTGGGTGTTGTCCCCGCACATAAAATGCACGTGAAAAATAACACACTGAGTGTAGAACATCTGAAAACACTGCAGTTACGAAAAATACTTAGTTGTGCAGTGTTGAAGAAGTTAAAAAGAACACAACTAACTTTCACAGGCATCACAATTTTCGTATAAATCTTTTACAAAGCTATGATGCTCTTACACCCTAACGATCGTGAGAGCTGTTAACATAGTAGAAGCTGTATATGTGTGGTTTGATCTACTACGACCGGGATACTGTTTTCTGATCAGGTATCAACATTGAGGCTTTTTTTGGGTGCAAAACAAACATTATTAGGCTAAAAACGCATGCTTCAAATGTCGCCCTTATTTATTTACGCGATACCGTAGAACATCTAGGTCCTAGCGCTGCACGTGAATGCGAAATGGGAAGGCAACAAGGTTATGTTGATGTTTGCTTAGGATGTAAAAACAGCGCCAAAAATATAGAAAAGGCGTGTAGAAGAGACGCTGAGGCGCTGAGTGAAGAGACGCTGTAGAAGAGACAAGGCACTGAGCTCCAATCCAAAATTTAGTAGAAGGAATGCACACATATATCAAACAAAGGAGATATAGTCGCTTGGCACATCATGGCGTCTGCGCAGCAGAGCAAACATGATACAATAATGTTTTAATCATGGTGAAAAGTGACACCTGTGTAAACACCCGAGAAAAAAGAAAAAAGAACAACCCTACTGGCCAAAAGATGCTCGTTCTCCCCGGAGAAGAAAAAGGACCGATATGTTGAATGTAAATCATGTGTTGTTTATTAGCTGCCATCATCAAGCGGGGGGGTTTATCTTGTTATTTATTTATTTATTTTATTTACAACATACTGCAGGACCACAGGGCCCTGGCAGGAGTGGAACAAATTACAAAACAAAATACAGTATATAAGGTAAGAAAAATGAAAAACAAACATTTACAACTCAATTCAAAGTTGTGTCAATCAACTTAACTGTAATTTTGTCAATCAACTCAACTGATTCTAGCAATGATGATGGCAGTGCTTTTCATTCGTTAACAGTGCGAGGGAAAAAGAACATTTGAAGGTGTTTGTTGTTGTTTAATAAGGAGTTATTGGTTCAAAGTGATGGTGTCTGGTTTGTCTTGTTGTACGGGCGTATATGAACCGGGATGAAAGGACAACTTGTTATTTTTCAGGAGAAGAAGATACTTAAGCCTGAGTATTTTTCCTGGTAATTCTGAAGTCTGTATTTCATTAATACGCATAATTGCTGTTGGTGATTCCGGCTTTACGCAATTTAGAAAAATAAATCTGACTGCTTTGCGCTGAACCATCTGAAGTGCTGCAATATTGTGGTTGGTGCGGATCCCACACGGTGCAAGCAGATGTTTCGCTATAAACATCACCATACTATCGAACAAAGTTAGAATACTTATCGCCAACAAGCATTAAAAATACGTATGTACACGTGCACGCATCTATCCGTATCTCGTGTTCGCGTCTTTCTTGTGAAATCATAGCGCTAGGCAACGTCATGCTACCTTGCACCTCGACACCACCTCATTTATAAATATTCACTGTGTGAAGCATTGTTCCACTTTCTTTGTCTGGCCTGGTTGTACTGTTCACTGGTTTCCTTAAATGGTTTATCATTCTGTCGGAATCGCTGACCAGAAAGTACTGATGCACTATGCTCATGCGTTTCGTTCTCCCGTCCATTTGCAGTACAAGTGAGGAGCCCACGTCGCCGCCGAAGTTGCCAACCTCTGCTGGACCGTCACACACCATGAACAAATTCGGGGGCCACACACTGTCTGGAACTTTCTTCTTCCTCTTTCGGAACGTGGTGGACCTTCGCTGTGTGGCTCAGCTACATTCGCTGCAGGAAGAACAAGCAGCGCTACCTATGCCGCTGTTCGTACGCAGTGCCTGGTATGAACAGAAAACTCAGCATCGAAGGCCTCGTCAAGATCATCGGTGCTTCAGCGTGCATTGTCGGAGATTTTGGCCGTATCTTCAGGCCCGACCAGTCCGTGGACGAAGAGAGCGTCCAGCACCATTCCATGTACGCGTTCTTCCTACTCAACGGCGTGGTGGACGTCATTTACAACGCCGGGTTCCCGTTTCCAGCAAACACTGACTACGTGGTGCTGGTGCTCGCCATCACATCCGAAGGCCTCATGCTCCACTTGCACCTGCATGGCAAGACACTACTCAACACTCAGACCCACAGGCTCTTGGTGTACATTGTGGTTGCAATGATTGCCTGTCTCATAGCCGAGATGTGTCGATCCCCGAAGCATTCTGGCGTCCCTGGGTCGTGCTTACTTTTGCCTTCTGCATGGGACGTGGCTATGGCAGCTCGCCTTCATTCTCTTCAGCCCGCTGCCCAGTTACAAGCCCTGGGACGTTAACAGCCACATGGAGGCGATGCTAGTTGCCAGCCTATTCGCGTGGCACATGATGGCTCTGCTGGTCTACGTTGGCGTGTTAGGTGTTGCGGCTTGGATGGTGAGCCGAATGTGCGGCAGATCCTGCGCAGCCGTCTCCGTGGATGCAGACGAAGTCGGTGACCGCCGTGAACCACTCTTAAAGCGTGGCATATGAAGTGATGGAAAAGGTGATCCCCAGAGTACTTGTTGGTGACGCGGTTACTGGTGATGAGCTTTATTATTGCTGTATAGAGAAACAAACTTTAATAAACTGTCCTTGGTGAGGTGAAGGTAGTCTGGGGACTGACATACGAGCAGCCCTGTAATTCCCCTTCCTCAGGCGGTGGCCAGATGCCGACCCTAAATGCCGTTCTTGGACAGCAGAACGACCAACAGCTGGTCCTCAGAGTACGCGCTGGACGGCATGACCTCCCACTTCTCAACTGTGGTTATTGCAAATTTAGGGCCCGTGTTTTATTGTGTAAGTAGCTAGCAGCGTAACTGGTTCACATGTGTTGTCGAGCTCGGTGCATGGCGCAGCACACGCTTTACATCATATAGTGCTTGGATTACGGGTAAAATATGGCTGTATAGTAAAGGACGTTGGGGAGTGCGTTTCTGCACTAAATGACAGGCCATATACGTTGTTGCTTGCTGGAGGATCTGCCTAGTAAGTAATTACCAGGCAAAGTCAATGCCATCGCATCAGCCCTATTCTGGAAACACAGCGTGAGAGAGTAATTGAGATGTGCCATCCTTGGTGGCATTCTTAGATGTTTATTCTTAGTAGAGGGATTTCAAACTCAGCTTAGCCCGCGGGCGGTATAGTTAGGCTATTGGTCCCCGCAAAGGCAGGTATACAGTAGAAGGTAGCCAAGGCCGGTTTAGATGCACGCATTGCCATAAAACGTGACCATTTCGAAGCAAACGATACCCATATCTCATATAAGAGTGATTTCTGAAGACGTAGTGCAAGGACTTCAACACTTTGATACCAATCGCCAAATTAACTAAAATCTGAGCACCCATCTTGAAATATAGTTTGTTTCGCGGTTAGGTTTTATCGTATGGCAGTCATATAGGGTGCTAACGAAAAGAAAGCTTTTGACCAGTCATGTCTGTTTAGCTCATTGATATGATTATTAAAAAAAAGGCGACCCTAAAGCTTCGTATTGGGTTGAACGTGATAGTAATATCCTGTTCCTAGTCCGTATTTCGAAGGCTTAGTGCATAAAACCTTTTCGAACTTGCTTTGCACTCACTACGTGGCCCTCATGAAACAGGCGCAGTAGCGTGTGTCCCTTATTTATTGGGTTACCGGCTTTAAACCCCGAACTCAATATGAATATCACACGTTCTAACGCCAGATTTCAATAGGTGCTTGTACCACGCATTACACTGCAATATTTTTGTTGCATTCTGAAGCATGTATTTAGGATGCGTATGTTTGCAAAGCATTAAAGCTACTTTCACTGCATTTCTACGCAGAGGAAGTTATTTTCACTGTATTCACAAGCAAAGTGTGGCCGTGTGTAGAACAGCCGCTTGCCACGCAAACAACCCAAGGGCGCTCCACACTCGGACCCAAACGACTCTGGTTCGGTCTCCACTCTGACCAGGACTTTCTTTATCTTTCATTTTACTTGCATTGTTCTCTATATTTAGGCCATGCATAAGTTGATAATTTTTCTCTCACAACCAAGGACGCCGATGCCAGAATATCCGGGAAATGAGCTCTTTGACGCTAGCGCGTTAAAAAGACTTGGGATGAAGACAGCCATCCGTCGGCCGCAAGCGAGAGGTTCACAGACCACGTGTTGGAGAACACCACTTTGAGATAACTTCCCTTTTTAATGTTTTATGGCATTATGACCTGGTGCGTTGCAGTCTTCGAAGATACTAAGTCTCCGACCACCCGTTTTGACAATGTTCGCAGAGGGCAAATCAGTGCAGCCTGCATACGCTCGTACGTACCAGGTGATATATTCTCGCGAAAAGTCGCACAAATAAAAATTCTCGTCGAAAGATGTTATTGTACGGCTCCTGTGTCGTATTACACAAACGACGATTGGGAGACGGGGTAGAGTGTTTCCCTGCTGAGAACTTATGTCACACCAAGTGATGCCAGCATTGAAGGCGAAATAGCTGAAGTTTTCGATTAACAGGTCTCTTAACCAAAACTTTTACAATCTTGACCACTTCGTAGCAGCGAAAGTGCATATGGCTAGGGCTGCGTATATTTTTCCTGCACGTGAAAAAAAAAACGTACATGTCATTTCATGTCATGAATGACATGTACATGGAATGTACATGTCATTCCAGTAACGCAAATACAACCACTAAAAGCCGGACATGCGGAGATACGAACCTTTCTAAGAGATGGCAAAGCTTTATTTCGTCAGAGAGAAGCTACGGATGAAGCCGCGTTAGATGATAATCCACCAAGGGTTGGCGGTGACCTGCGCGGCGCGATTCGCCACCCTTGTCTGGATGAATGTATGTGAGCTAGTCACGGCCTCCCACAACTTCAGTGGGGGATCACGCATGATACCCTTTCCAATTCAATCGCAATCCGCTCACATCCAAACGTCAACTTCTTGAACTTCCTTCTAGACGCCTTCCTGGGTACGTTCCACTATACACTGAGCATGTCACTGAAAACCACGCATTACATATTCTTTGAACGTGTCCAAGTTTGTGGCCGATCAGATCAGTCTGTGCCACGACAAGGCCATCGCAGCCATTACAATGACCAATTATAATGACCCACCGATGAAAACAACTCATGGTCTCTGATCGGGACAATAAAAGTACGTGAGTGCCGTACATTTCGTCACTGTAACCACCGGTAAAGACGATAACTTTGTTCGTACCTTTGTCCTCCATTCGGTGCAACCTTCGCCTCATGTGCTCAGCACCTTCTACGGATACACACCTTCAAAGATTTATATGACTCACAAATTTCAGTATTTTTTCTTTCTTGAGGGCCATTGTGGAAGTTTTTTCACTCATGAAGTAGAAACACTGGCTGATTTAGGTGTGATGCACCTTTGCTGTGACAAGTACATTGTTTGGATTAAAGTTATTGCCGACCACGTGGTAATCAATGCCTTCACAGAGCCACAGAGCAGGGAATACGAACCACCGTGCTTTTAACCAGGCCCGCTCCAGTGTTTAAGGAACGACACGAGTATGACTACTACAACTGGTCTGGCCTTCATCAGAATCCTGATGAAGGCCAGACTCTAGGCCGAAACATCGAAATAAACCACGTTGTGACCGCTCACGGAGGATCTACTGGATTATATGCAACGCTACGGCCACTCAATATAGTTCTAGGTCACACATGAAAGGAAGGGAATAACTTGGGATACTCTGTTGCTCTGTTGCAAGTCATGAGTGCTTGAAGGTGTGTAGATTTCTCACAAAAGAAGAAAACACAAATGACAAGGAGGTTGTCACCTGCTTGGAGAAATTTCGGAGTTTAAATGGGAAATGTCAATTTTTTAAACATAGCCTAGCTTTAAATTTATATTACTAAATCAAGGCACCCTTGCCTTTTACTCTTTCTAGAAATATTGAATACCCATGTGTTTATTGGTGAAACATCTATTTATTTTTATCTAATTATTGAAATTACTCTCACGGCCAGAGGCATTGCAGAGGAGAGTGGTAAGTTTGCAAATACAATACAAAGGTTGTTCTGCAGATACAATGTTGGCTAACAGATAACGATAGAAGTCGCAAGTAGAGAAACAGGAATAATACTGTCGGGTGTGTATAACACGTTTTAAAACTTTTCTTGGGCTTATTTTTGCTACAATTATTACGTGATGTTTGCGTTTTAAAGTTGCATGCGTTTTTAATTGCAGTAATTACCTAATGTAAAACTTTGTGCATTTGTATAAAATTCTTGTTTACATTTGCATGTCTGTATTTTTCTATTACGCTTCTTCAAGCTATTCTGTAATACTTCCTGGCAAAAAGTCTTTTCGGGCTGTAACTGGCACCTAATATACACAAGTTGATTAATAGGTGGTTCCAGTGACAGTTTCCTGGTAATGGGGCTTGTAGATCTAATAAACATAAGAAATAATGCACTGAGAATGCACTTGTGTCTGTTCACAGCTTATCTTACCACAAAGTGTTACCAACTAGCCCAAACCAGTGCATATTAAGATGTAACAAGTGCTTACGCGTTAGCACTCTTTCCATCCTGGTCTTTTCCAGTGTTAATTTATCCCGCTAATTTTGTGCATCGCGATGAACTGGTGACCTACCCAAAGTTTTTCTCTCTTTAGTAGGCACAGTGCAAGTTTTTTTTTATTATACTTTCCTTTACTCAGCAAACCAAATATATATTCAGTCAGTCAATCCAATAAAGCTTCAGCCATATGAAGGAAATCGGGATTGATTTATCGGCTGACTGATTTACACGTAAAGCTGTAGTAGCAGTTATTTATGGCTTGTTTGGGAAACACGAAAACAACGCATGGGTTGGCGAGATGTAACTGCTGTCGTGCGCAATGAGTAATGGCTCTTTCTAACGCAAAATAGTAGGTTCTTCTCTCCTTGTGCAGTGCTTTGTTCTGAGCTTTTTTCTTTTCGGTACTTGATAATGTACTTGATAATGTAAAATATGAATGAGCCCCGCCAACACACGATCCATATCACGACCTGCTTACTTCGTTGTGTCCGAGTAACGATTGCGCACCGTACAGGCGCACCACATTTCGTCTGAGTGCCTGTATAATGCACGCATGCTCGAAACAAGCACGCTCCGGAGCTTCGGGTCAGGGCCCTTCGAATGGGCCGTGGGTCTGTCGTGTGCGTGCTGTGTGACCCACTTAGTGCGGCGCGTGTATACACCAGCCACACCTCAGTCGCGGTTCAACACTGTTCGCGTGAGGGCTTATCGAACGCGTCGGCGAAGGAAGTGTGGCGGCGCAGGTGCGTCATTGACGTTGTGAAGAAGTGTTTCGAAGGCCTTCCAAACGTGTTGCGCCAAACCACGCTGATGCTGAAGCGTATACTGAGGATACATCGAGAGTGTAAGAACACTTCCTGCGATTGTGTAGCACTCCGGATAATTCGCAATCGTGCATGGTTGAAGGATACAATTTGGCATTGCTCTGTCGTCGGCCCTCGAAATCGCGTTTACCCTTGTATCCTTACCCTTGTACTCATTACCCTTGTACTCATTACCCTTGTACTCATTACCCTTGCGTCTTTGTAGCGCCTTTAACCTTGCATCTTTACCCTTGCACTCTCTAGCGTTTTTGAGATTGTTACCGAGTTTAAAAGCATTTGTACCGCTGAACGTTTGACCCCAGATATCAGCCCTTGTCGTAGACAGCTTAGGGGGCCCGTGTGTGTGGTTGCGTTGGTGCTAACAGCCAGGTAAATCTGGTGAGGTACATGCGGTAAGAGCAGGCAGAACGACAATACATGACTCGCAGCTTCCGGGCCCCATGCTCATGGTGATTGTTATCTATCAGAAATGAGGAAAAGATTGGCTGCGCTGCAAATAGCATTGTCACTTAAGCGACACGTTTTTATGCTTAGTCTTAGATGGTCATACGAATAGGGTTGATTGTAATAGACGTTGTCTACAGAAGCGGTCGTCCGCTACCTGTCTCACTTACACAGGCAGACAGCCGGCATGAATACCAACTTTTTTGCTATCCCATAAATCTGTACCATGGCCTTGTCTACACCCGTTCTTTCAAACGAGTGATAGGTGAATGCATCTGAATTGTCACGCAACGCTATAGCATTTCCTCGGAAACAATCTGAATGCTCTCAAAAACAGACACTTGAAAGTACTTCACATACGCATATGTCACATACGTCTGTTGTACAGCGCATTTGGCCACAGCCGTCGGTAGTGTCGCCTTCCTTCAGTTAAATTGAAAATGTCATAGGGACATCATTCTTCAAGTTGTTGCTTTTTTTTAGCTTACACATGAGCAAGTCATCGCACCAAGTAAGTCACAGAAGCCCGAGACGCCGCAGATTAACAGATAGGCGGACGAGTTGGTCTGGGTTCAAAGAGATGGAAAAATGGCTGAAGAAGGAGTAAAAAAAAAAGAGAAACGAGAATAAGATTGGGCAGGCGCTTCACAACTGAAGTATTATTTAAAGATGTCCTGTATTCTTCTCGTTTCTTTTCAGTTCATTGCAGCACTGTATTTTCAATTTTTTTTAGCCTAAGAGTCTGCTACATATACGATAGGTGACGTAGTTTCCTCTGTAGGCATTTGCCGTCAGCCTCAAAGTAATGCAGTTTCTGAAGTGTCTTTAGAAAGGAGAGGCTTACGCGCGTTTGAAATAGACCGGAAAGCACCAGCGTCACGCCCATCCGAAGGGTATATATATACAAACAAACTTATTGTAAGCATACTCGAACACACCAGCAAAGGTATCACGTATCAAGCACATAGGATACGCTGCATGTCACAAGACCTGGCCAGTGTAACGTACATTGTACCGGCGCAAGTGGACTACTTCCTGCGCGTCTGCGTGTTTCGCTCGCTCAAACCGCAGACGGGCGGTTTTCTCTTTACACGCGCAGCTGCACGAACAGCGTACAATTGTGTCATGCGCACTTTATCTTTTCTATCTGTCTATACGTCCTGGGGGTTTGCTGCAACAGGTGCGGATATCGGGAGCTCCAGGAGCGTCTCGCAGGCACTACGCATGGAGGAGGTAGGTGAGGCGGGGGTTGGGGGGAAAGGGGCGGGACACCGAGACTGGCCTCGAGGCTGTTATTGAGCTGTGTTGATGCGTGCTGTGTGATGAGCAGAGCCGGCTGGATCGTCGCAGAACCGTATCGAAAGAAAGGAGTCAGCGATGTCTACGACGGTCGCTGTCAACGTTGTCCACTGTTCCTGTGACCAGGTGTACCACACTGCACTACAGGAACCGAAGAAATGCTCCAGAGTGCGAGCTAAGCTGTGATTGGCTGTAAGGGTGCCTACGTTTCTCAGGTAAGGAACGACGTCAAAAGCGTTGAGTTGTTGAGCCACGCCTTAACCCTTGCACCACACTGAAATTGATACGTCATAGTACGATCGCGACGAAAGGAAAACGGTATGCAAAGTGCAAGGTGTAGTGTCTTACTTGAAGCTGTGCTAAGAGAAAAATGGCAGGTGTAACCTCAAGAGACAAGAAAAGACTAGAGTGAATCAGACTCATTATCATAATCAGCCTGACTACGCCCTTTCCAGGACAAAGGTCTCTCTCATGTTTCACCAGTCAACTTGGTACTGTGCTTGCTGCTGCCACTTTAAACCCGCAAACTTCCTAATCTCATCTGTCCACCTAACCTTCTGTGTCCCCCTCACCCGCTTGCCTTCTTTTTGAAATCCACTCAGTCACTCTTAAAGACCAGTGGTTACGCGCTACATGCCCGCCCCATGTCAATTTTTTGTTCTTAATTTCAACTAAGATATCCTTCACCCCAGTTTGTTCTCTGGCCCACTCTGTTATCGTATTGTCTCTTAAGGCTACACCTATTCTTTTCTTTTCCATCGCTCGCTGCGTCGACTTCAGTTTAAGCTGAACTCTTGTGTAAGCCTCCCGGTATCCTGCTACGTAGGTAAAGTAACGGCAAGATGCAGCTATCATATATACCCTCCTCTTGAGGGACAGTGACAATCTACCTGTTATGATTACGGAATGCTTGCCGAATGTGCTCCACTTCATTCTTATTCTTCTAGCTGCTTTAATCTTGGGGTTTGGCTCCGCAGTTACTACTTGTCCTAAGTATACGTACTCTTTTACAACTTGAAGTGACTATTATCGAAGCGGTGTTCTCTTCCGAGGTTGTGGTACACCACTTTCGTTTTCTGCAGAATAATTTTAAGACCTATCTTTCTGCTCTCCTTGTCTAATTCAGTAATCATGAATTTCAGTTCCTCCATTGAGTTTCCAGCAATGCAACATCGTCGGCAAAGGGATAGTTACCTAGGTACTCTCAATGAACGTTTATCCCTACCTATCCCCATTTTAAGCCTCTGAAAACCTCCTGTAAGCACGTGGTAAATAGAATTGGAGCGATCGTATCCCATTCTCTCACACCCGTCTTTATGGTATTTTGTAGCTTTCTTTATGAAGCACTATGGTAGCAGTTGATCCGCTGTAGATTTCCTCGAGGATGTTTATATATGCTTCCTCGACACCCGGATTCCGCAGTATCTGCATAACTGCCGATACATCTATTGAATCAAATGTCTTCTCGTAATCTATGAAGGCTATGTATAGTGGTTGGCTGTTTTCTGAACCTTTCTCTATCATCTCATCGATAGTATGAATGTGGTCTATTGTTAAGTAGCCTGTTCGAAACCCTGCTTGTTCCTTTGGTTGATTGAATTCTAATGTCTTAATTTTGTTAGCAATTGCCTTTGTAAATAGCTTCTATACGACAGACAGCAAGATGATCAGCATGATATTCCTCAAGTTCTTGTGGTCTTCTTTCTCATGGATTAAGTTGATGTTAGCATTCTTCCAAAATTTTTGTATTCTCCCCATCAGAAGACACCCTGTAAACAGAGTGGCTGATTCTTCTCACACAATTTGTTAATGATATCATCGCTGAAATCAATAAGAAGAACTAGACATGGGCTGGGCACGTAGTGCGTTGGCAGGATAGCCTCTGGTCATTAAGGGTAACTGACTGGATTCCCAGAGAAGGCGAGCAGTTTAGGGGCTGCAGACATCAAGTTAGGTGGGCAGATAAGATTAGGAAGTTTGCAGGTGTGTAAAGTGACAGCAGCAAGCACAATACCGAGTTGACCGGCGGGACATGAGGGAGGCCTTTGTCCTGCACTAAATGTAGTCAGGCTGGTGATGATGATGATGATGATGATGATGACGACGACGACGACGACGACTTTAATTTATAGCTTCTGACCGGAGTCTGGCCTTTATGGAGTTTGGAACTGCGCGAAGGTACCCAACTGCTAAGCTTTATAAAGGCCGGCCTTCGGTCGAAACGTAGCAGTAAGTATGTTTTAGTTTATCTACCTGACTTTTCGATACTACAGTGAACCAGCTCTTTTGGATTCATCCTCTAAGTAAACAAACACACACACTTCCAATGCTCGAGGCCTGTGTGCCTAGGTTAAGGTGCACGCTAAAGAAGGTTAAAGTGCACACAGGTGGTCGAAACGTACTCCATTTCGGCGTTTCTCATAAGTTTATTGCAAGTTTAGTTTGTAAAACCCCAAAAATTATCAACAAGAATAAAATTAGCGTGGTGAAAATAAAATTACGTGCATTGACCAAACGTCAAATTTTGCGTTTTGTTCAACACGTTGCCGCAACGAAATAATGTCGCGGACGTAGCGATTTTACTATTATGTACAGATGATGGAAAATAGCGGCGAAAAATAGTCAAGAAAGCTCTACGCTCGACAACAAGCTGCAGCGTTGATCGAAGCGTGTGACGTCATTTAATCAAAAACCGTCTGGAGTCGAAGAACATCTGGTATTCTCAGAGTTCGTCAGGTATTGAGGCGTACACTTTTGTGCGATTCTACACAAGGCGGAGACTATATTCTAGATTGCATGTGCTTGTAATATTCGACGCCGTATATGCCAGCTGTGGAGTTGTCCATTAAAAGCGCCATTGCCGATGTCCCCGCGTGTTAGAGGTCACCTCAGGCGATTTTTAGGGGTGAAGCTCCTTACGCCGTGGGTGTATTTCCCGTGTCATCGTAGCCGTTGTAGTAGCCAGTTGCATTGCACTGCATAAAATAAAACGGTCAATAAAAACGGTGTCACAGCATATTCACGGACTGAATGGGGATGAGTGGGGCGAATCTTCCGTCCATCAGTGCGCCTGTCATCAGTCCGTCTGTCAGTCTGTCTGTCTGTCCGTCCATGCGTCCTTCCGTGTGTCCGTCCGTCCATCAGTCCGTCCGTGCTTCCGTCCGTCCGTCTGCCCATGATTCCGTGCATCCGTCTGTTCATGCATCCGTCCATGCGTCCGTCCATCCGTGCGACGTTGCATCTCCCTGCATAGAGCACCACCCCACTCGTCATCATTCATTCACTGAATACTATGACAAATTTGATGAGGCTATATTGCGTCCTGGGTCCTTTCTCGAGCTTCACGCAACAGAGGCATGCGATGAAACGTTTATTCACGTATTTAGACAATATCAGTCAGCTAGACAAACTGTAGGGGCGCCTTGAAAACTCGTAATAAGTCATGCTGTCAGACACGACTCGGCCCAAGAGACAGAAAGATGTCTGTATATTTTACTTTTTTCTTTTCATTTTAATTCCTAATATTTTTTCTCTCTCCCTTCTTGGCTTTCAGTCCCCGATACCCTTCCACACGCAGAGTAGCAAGTCAGCGACACACACACGCCAGCTAAAGTCTCGGCTCTTCAATAAAGAGCTCTCTCTTTCTCCCTCTCTATGCCATATCTGTCAAGGTCTGACCGGCAAAACACCGAACACTGCCTTGACCGAACCCCAACCTCGATACAGTGTGACACACTGTCAGCTCATAACGAGTATGTTTGTGACTATGCTGTGACCTACTTCTTTCTCAAAGTGCAGCTGGCCTACAGTGATCAGCCTTTATGTCACAGAAGATCCACCGTATGTCGAGGTCAAAACTTAATTAAGACACTGTAGCGCTGAAGCACCGTTCAGAGGAGGCAATCAATGTCTGCACACTTTGTTTCCAGCTGTTGCCATCCCATGCGACACTTATATCCATTAGCTTCTTTCTTTCTTTCCAGACCGTCCCTTGTTTGCATGGAGTGAAACAATTTACTGCCTGACCTTTGCTAGTCGGCTGGATATGTTTGTTCTTCGCCTCACAGTATACGACTCATGCCCACTTTTACGACGTGTATCTTCACAGCATTATTTTTCGTTGTATGGAAACATTTATTGTGCACTGTAGCTATACTTCCACGTTGAAGCGAAACAAACAGTGCACTTTTACGTGTTTTCCGAATCACGATTCATTTAACTGTCGCAATTGGCTTTGTGGACTTGTCATATTGAAGAGCACAGATCGACTCAACTAAATTTTGCGCGAGCGCACGGTCAGCGTCGCCCAGATGAAAGGAAGTGCAGCTGTTGCTGTAAATGCCTTGCCCGTAAGCATGAAGTTCAAAGTATAGTCATTTTAATATTCGGCGCCCCCATTCTACTTAACAGTTGATTGATATGTGGGGTTTAACGTCCAAAACCACCATATGAATATGAGAGACGCCATAGTAGAGGGCTCCAGAAATATCGACCACCTTGGGTTCTTTAATGTGAACCAAAATCTGAGCACATGGGCCTACAACATTTCCGCTTCCATCGGCAATACAGCCGCCACTGCCGGGATTCGATCCCGCGACCTGCGGGTCAGCAGCCTAGTACCTTAGCCACTACTCCACCGCGGCGGGGCACTACTTAACAGTTAAGCCCAAATTTTGCTGTATACACGAAAAATTATGTTTATGTAAACAATAAATGCCACTAAGTGTATACATTTCTGATGCAGACATGTATACTTTGGGGCCAATGAGCAAGCCTATAGAATAGATGTGGCATGCGCTGGGAATAGAGCCCACGACCCTAAATTGAGCCATCTAGACACTACAGACGCTGCATCACCAGACCGTATTGCCCATTTGAACGTTCATGTCTACTAACCTTACAATATCAGAAGATAGCCAACAATAGTTATTAGCTTTCCAATCAGATATAGCGTCAACTTATATATAATAAACATAAAACATTACTTTTTTTAAATATGACTTCGGGATCCTAAAGAGCCTTTATATGCACACAGGTGTAGTGGAAACGCTAGTCTCGCCACGTCTCACATTGGGCAAACAGCTTCAGCAAAGCACTTGTACCATGGCCACACCCTGTTCATACCGCACCAGTGCTATGGCTGCCCTTTTCGCGTTCCTTGTCTGCATGATGTTTTCCCTTTCGCTACTTCGTTTAAGCGCAGAATTAAAGTTTAGTCGAGAGTCTCTCGGACTCTTGACTAAAGCTATTATTCCGACTGGCACAACAGACTGCTCCAAGATCTGACAATTAAATACGCCTGCTGAGGGCTCTTCTCGATTTTTTACGAATGCATGTTTAATGAGCTCAATGTAATTGACATTATTGCTTCTCTTCACATTTTGTTCCGAATGAACATACCCGATAGCCACGTTATATGCAAGTGTATATGAAAACTATCATTGCGGAAGGAGGGAACTTTCAGTTGCCTTAGATAGTAGCAGTGGGTGTTTTCCCATGCAATATTTCATTCGGGTGAACATTTGCAAAAAAAAAAAGCACCATTGGTTACTCCCTACACGGCTTTATAATCTAATATTTTATTCGATTGTGACATTTGTCATTCTATGTATTTGTTATTTTATCTACTCCACTTTCTTTGTAAAGTTACGTGTGATTAAGGGTAAGTTAAAGAAAAATTTGCTTAGACTACTTTCCGGAGACGAGATTGATTAACGTGGTCCACAACTTTGCTAGCCATGCCAGCTGTGCGTGTATACGCGTGGATTCGATCACATCACAAAGGAAGACAAAGATGAAGAGACCATGCCTGCGCCACTATTATGGTCTGGAGAAAGTGCTAGCGGGAACGAACATGAAAATATCGACCACATTTATTCGTATTTTATCGTTTTGTACGTCAAAAAAGTATTTATGAATTTTATTTAGTGTTTACAAATTTCACAAGGTACTGAAAAATATTATTACGGTGAGAGCTGTTGCATTACGCTTTAACAACATGAACGTATGCTGCGAATTCGCTGCTGACACAAGGCAGCAGTCTCAATAATGCAAGTACCAAATAATTATAGCTGATAAATACATTAGATCAGCATAAATTATTCGGTACTACAGAAGACACAAATTTCGTAATCGCGTATCAAGGTATAATAATATTTTTATTAGAACGATTCCAATATTTATTTATCTACTTTTGCAGGATGGCTAGAGTGACGAAGTGTTGTCTCTAAAATGTGATTTTTCGTTCATTGTTTGCCTACTAATATTTCCAACTACATTACCCGCAAGCTTCTTAGACGATCTCCCATAGTGGGTAGGAGCCATAATAAGAAGCAAGCAAACGAGCGGTTCTGAGCCGCAGCCAGTATTTCTCTTACGTAAGTTGACTGACAGGCCTCTCCTTATTGAACATCGGCAGCTTTCGAAACTTGTACTCAAGTCGCACTGAGTGCGAGCTTGTCCTGGGGCTCCGTAAGTCTTCTCTTATATAAGTTCTCACGGGCATGTACATCTCTTAGCAATCGGTGTGTTGGGACGGGAAGTATGATGACGTTTAGGCTTAACGAGACGCGAGCCAAGGCGAGTTAAGAGACGACCAGCCAGTTCGAGACGACTAGAACGAAGACTACCCATCATGAACACAACAGTGACGTATCGGAAGGGAAGATGGCCCTACCATTAACGATAGTTATAGCGCGAGAACAAAACGACGACACAGAGACAAGGACACGAAAAGGTCTCTGTGTCGTCGTTTTGTTCTCGCGCTATAACTATCGTCATGCCATACCAACTAGCCCAAGCTGCCACACTCCTACCATTAAGTCATGCGCTGAAGAGCACTACCTCAGTGCGTTTTCCAGCAATCTTCGTTCACTTTTATTATTTAACACGGTCACGTACACGGTTCTTCTACCTACACACTCATACTTATAATCACGTTACTGTAACACCAATCGCCGACTTTCGTTACCGGTGGTGTGTGCTGTAAATGTCCATCCAATCATAGTCGCAATAATCCTTTGCCTCTCATATCCCACTCGAATCATTTCTGGTCAATCGAAATGAGCGTTTCAATGGAGTTTTGTGAAGTAAATGTGAAGAAAGAAAAGTGGATGAAAAAAAACCCTTATCCACGAAGTGAATGATGGTAAAGGAGTTTGCTCCGGAGGTACATTCTGGTAAACCGTTAATCCCCCGTACATCCTCTCGACCGTCATACAAAGACGTGCCATATCACGGGCAGTGAAGGGTCGAGGACGTTAAACCCACACACATATCATTCTCATCATTATTATTATAACGCATGTTTGTTGCAACGTCTCCTGCTTCTACTCTATTCCGCTAAAATTAGCGGATTCGACCGGAAGTCGCAAGTAACCCGTGCCTTGGAACGGTGCCAACTATGGGGTGCAAAATGGACGCTGGTAGCGTTGGTGGCATTCCACGTGGGAGCTCGCGTTTTGCTAGCGTAGCATCGCTTGCCCAGCATGCCCTCTCAGGGAAGAGAGAGGCGCGCATCGCGTTCTATTCTGAACCTGTCATTTGCTCCAGAGAGAGCATGGCCACTACAGTGGAATGGATGGAAAAGGCTCTAGCATACAGAGCAGCAAGCTGCTAAAATACCTTGCCGTGGTTAAGGACCAAACCTGCGACCATCGAATAACACTACCTTTACCAGCTGAGCTACTGCAGTGTCTACACCCCCCCCCCCCTGTTCACTTCTAATAACATCTCTTATGCATTCCTTGGCATGAGTGTATTAGATCTCATTATTATTGTGTCTACCAAAGATAAGACGATGCCTTAAACGTACCCTTCTTTCGTTCAATGGAGTGTAGTGGGATATTCCGGACTTCAGGCATCTGATAAGAGCTCCCACTTATATATGCTCTTACCTCGTATGCCTCTAGGTTTGTTTGTTTGTTTATTTGTTTGTTTGTTTGTTTATATTTGTATATGTGTATATATTGATCGTCATGGCACGTGGAAGACACCTCCATTAAGATTTGAGGGCACGGTGCTCCTCCTTCACCTAAAACCTTGTCTGTATCTAATTAACACAGATTACGAGCTGCTTCCGGCCATAACGTAGTGGTCACACTTCTCATTACATCGCTCATTGCAGGACAAGTGAGAAGTAGCAGAGTTGCACACAGCCAGTACCATGGGGACCTTCGCAGGACACGCCCTGCCCGGCACTTTCCTCTTCATCCTGGGAACGTGGTGGGCCTATGGCGCCTGGCGCAACTACGTCCGCAGCCGGGAACACAAGCGGCGGTACACGTGCCGAGCCTGGTACGAAATTCCGTGCGCTACCCGGCGCATCTGCTTCGAAGGCATCGCCAAAATCGTTACCTGTTCCATCGGCGTCGCGGGCGAGGTGGCGACGGCATTCAAGCACGGTCACTTCACCGAGATGGGCAACGCCCAGCACGTCTCCATGTACCTCTTCTACCTGCTCAGCGGACTCGTGGACGTCATGACAAACTGCGGCTTTCCATTCCCGCCTCACACAGACTACGTCACGCTCCTGCTTGCCGTCACTGTAGAGGGCCTTCTGTTCCACTTCCACCTGCACGGTAGGCCCCACCTGGACGTACTTGTCCACACGCTTCTAGTCTACACCGTGGCGGCCGAGGCGGCCTGTATCATCGCCGAGATGTGCAGACCGCGGAGTGTTTTCGCGTCCCTAGGTCGTGCTTACTTTTGCCTCTTGCAGGCGACGTGGTTCTGGCAGGTCGGTTTTATCCTGTACAGCCCTCTCCCGGCACATCCGGCCTGGGATGTCCACAGCCACATGGACATGATGCTCGCGGCCAGCGTGTTCACAGTGGCACATGATGGCTTTGCTGTTGTACATAGGTGCCCTGGGATTCGTAGCCTGGGCTGCGTACCGGATGTGTGGCCGATGCAGCGATGATGCTTCAGCGGTGGCGCAGGAAGCAGGCGACTCGGGGTACAAGCTGGTGTCCGGATCAGAGCTTAAACTGTCGGGCCAAGAGGCATGCGCTGGAGACGGTGGGCTGCTCATTCACTCGGCACTCAGTGACTATAGTGACGACGATGCATTCTACTCGTGAGCTGTTGTGCACGGGCTGATAGAAAGAACAAGGATGGTGGGAGGAGTCTAGAAGAATGATGTGTCATCGGAGTCAAAGGCAGCATACTTCAGTACGAAAATCTCACTTCATGACAATTTAACAACAGAGATGTGAAGTGACACCTAAAGTGATAAAACAATTTGTGATCCAGAGCTTTTTAGGACTTAATTTGTTTCTTTCTGTTTGTGTGTGCGCTGCTGCAAGTTGTAGTGAACGTTGCTCTGTTGAGTAAAGTATTCATCCACGGAGGTTACGTTATGTTTAAATTGTCGCTGCTCTACTTTGTGCCATGATTTTCGCAGATTGCCCTTCGTTGATGCTCACACAGGACGAAAAAAGCCAGACCAGCTAGAAATTATTGGAACACATGGAGACCGCATAAGTTTTATTAGAAACACCTAATTCACACGTCGATGGTCTGTCTTGATTACGTTGCTGAATCCTGTGAAAATTGATCGACATCACTCGAGGTAAACGTTGAAATTTCAAAAGGCTAACTATAAGAATAAACACGCCGAAATGATATCCTAACCGACCTAATAGCCTTTGAGTGAAAAAGTAGGCTCATATGCCATCCACCAGACAAGGCGTACGAAAAGATGAAACGCTAACTTTCTTGCGTCAAAGCATTTCGCGAGTTGTGCGATGGACCTATTATTGCGACGTTAACGAGACTGTTGGCGACACTGCCATGAACGAAAAATGCCGCTGTGTGGTAAAATGATCAAAAATATGGGTTCGAGCAAGAATCAGACCAACGCATTATGCCTGGCAGTGGGCTATCATACAGGATATCCTCGCCGTTGCTTGAATCTGCTTGACATCAAAGACCTATACGAATGCCTTATGCATAGTGGAGGAAATGTTTTATTAAAAAAACATGGTTGATCCATTTATCATATAGGAATCCTTATGAAAAAAAAAACGCGTCCTCATAGAAATGCTCGAATGTTTACTATAGAATAGTATAACTCTTTCCAGCACTGTTGGTACCCCAGCTAACCACATCGTCTTCAATTTTTCCTCTTTAAAACGTGATACCAGGTTGTCGGATTTCCAATGGCGCATTTTTTGAAGCTTTCGACAATCTGGTAAAGCTGACACTACTATGTATACGTTTGGGCTTCAATGTGTTAAATTTTACGTTTACTTTCTCCCGGCTGCTATCGTCATCAAGGCGCACTAGATGATGGACCCGAGATATTTTTAAAGATATAAACCTATCTTCTGTTCCTATTAGATTGATAGTATACGGGAGTATGTTTTATAATTAGGTAACGCTAAGAAATTTAGAAATAAACTGCTCTACTCGGTTGATCCAGAGCGTCATGTGAACGAAGTTGGTGGTCACCTGGGTTGACCACCGTTACTAAAGGGTCTTAGTAGGCTGGTGACAGATATTGAGGGAGCAGCGGCTGTAGGCGCGCCGGCCATAGAAAAAGAGAACGATGAACAATGGGATGAACAATGGCGCTCTGAGCAGCCGCTGACACATCAAAGAACACCACCAACAAGAAGATAGCTTGATCATCATTACCATCATCATCGTGGCTAAGGCTTTGATGAGTAAAGATGTGTTATTTGGTGCCTCGGTATCATCTCTCAGGTGTTCCCAGCCAGCCGTCACCAGAACCCGGCAATACATATTGTCGACGTTGGAACTTTTTGTGAATTGTGAGATTCCTAATATCGATGTTGTGCGTTGTCCAGCAGATCGCCTTTATTGTGCCAACCCGAATATAGCACTCATAGTGAGTGTACTACTTATGTTTTGCAGTAATATTAGCTTAATAGAGTCAGCCATCATATCATCCAAGTTGCTAATACTAAGGAATATAGAAATTAAAAGATGTACTCGACCAATATACTTAGTATCACGTCCTAGAATTTGACCCCCTGAGGTGATAAGCCTGCATGAAACCCTTAAAGGGGTGATGATATATTTTTTTGTATCGTTTTAATGGAGCTGTTTTGCAAAGTGTATACAAGCGCTCTAAAAATTGAGGTGAATTTGCGCTATACACAATGCCACTTTGCTCCTGCGGAGAAAGGATCACTGCTTTGTGACCTTTCACCGAAAGTCACCAGTAGACCCTCCCTACAAGGTGGTCAATTCAGGTGACCGCTTCATAACTTTTAAACTAAACTGCCATTTTTTTTCGTTATTGTGAGAAAGTCATTCTCTGCGAAAGAGTTCAGCATTTTTCAATAAAAGGCTTTTTTGCCAAAAATGAAGTTGCGTGCATGAAAGAGATAAAAGAGCTCGCGCAATGTCTATTTGTGTTTCGCAGCTGTAGCACCGTTTAACGTAAATACACCACGTTGACGCTTGGTGGTAAATGTCAATCCTGGCGACTCGATTGATTGATTGATTGATTGATTGATTGATTGATTGATTGATTGATTGATATGTGAGGTTTAACGTCCCAAAACCACCATATGATTATGAGAGACGCCGTAATGGAGGGCTCCGGAAATTTCGACCACCTGGGGTTCTTAACGTGCACCCAAATCTGAGGCAATCCCGGTGACTAACGTCCATCATGGATAATTAAACAACCCATTGTCGTAGCTGTAGTAGTTAACGGTGAAAGCGTTATGAAATGAAACTCTTTGTCAGCCAGAACAGTGTCGCTGATTGGACGTAGAGCTTGGGCTATATAAGGTTAGCATTTCGCGGCCTGATGGTTGGACTACAGGGAAACGTTTTGTCTCCTCTGCAGCCCACCCGGTATATTCTAGGCGTGAGCGCAAGCATGGAACGCCATGTTACAGCAAGGAGAGGCAGCTGCGGAGCCATTTTTAGTGTGGATGGATACTATGGGCCAGGTCAACGCTTGGGCTAAGGTGATCACTTCACTGTGTGTTAAGGCTCTGATAACATGTTACTATAATGTCGGACACGTGCAGAATTGGACGGACGCTTATCAACGACGTGTTGCAGGAGCTAATCACGGTGACCAAAGTAACGATTCGTTATTTCACCTCCGGCCAAAATCACTGTGAAAGAAACGCGAGGGCAAAAGGTGCGTTTGCAGAGGGGTCCACATTATGGGACTGTATTGTAATCGATAGCGTTCTCGGCTGCGTTTTTCGTGAACGAGCTGGCCATAGTTTTGACTCCAGGTGATGGAATTAATCATTCGCCTTTTTTTCGATGTCTTTTCCGTAATGAGAATGCGTCACTAAATTCTTGTTTGGCGACGGGATAAAATGTTTTTGTGTCGAAAAATTTAACTACCTGTGCTTGGCCGACTTTGATTAAAAAACACACAAGCTGGTGGTGTGCAGTGGAGTTGAATAAACTGGGTCTAATGAAGTTAAATGAATTGGGAATAAAGTGGAAATTAAGTGCCAGGAAGTGGGTAACTAAAGTTGAAGGAGTGGCGGAAGCAGCAGTGGGCGTAGTGGGGAAGAGTGGTAGGGACTGGAGGAGGGGCCAATATCTGTAGTTGTATTCAGAAATTCGTGTGCGTACACAGCAATATACGATGCACGACCATCCCCGGACACGAAAGCGCGACCAAGAACAGCCTCACTGCTAAATAAATAAATAGCCTCGTTAACAGGTTTAATATTGCGTGGCGAAAGCGTACAACCACACCAGGCGCCACACCATAAAAATCGTGAAAACATTTGGGCGATTTAGGGGCACACTAATTACAAGGCGGTCGGTCAGGCTTGTTAAAACTTCACGTTCCTAAACCACGACGATTATGAGGAACGCTTTAGTAGATGGTTTATGAAATTTTGGCGTCTGGCGTTCTTTAACGTGGACCTGAATATAGGTACATGGTCCTCGAAGATTTCGCCTCCATCGAAATGTGGCCGCTGTAGGCCGGGATTCGATCCTGCGACCCTCGAGTCAGCATTCGAGCACCTCTTGCACCTTGAGGTTGAAACACAAAATACTGCCGAATGTTAATGTTTTGTGTGTTGTCGACTGAAAAGAAACGTTGACAAAACATGGCATTATAAGGGCTGAAAAAACAATCAGATGAAATAACGATGGCATATCATGCTGAGGACGATATTTAATCATTACGGTTAGTAATCAGTTGGTATTGCTTGGTGACGTAGCTTTAGTATGAACGTTACTCGCTTTGTTGATCGCATGCTTGCGAAATAAGAAGTTTGACCTTTGACGCATTGGCTGCTGAAGTTCTCACCATTGTACCAATATCAAGATAATGTATCGACACAAAATAATTTTAAATGAAGCACTGGTGAGTTGAATAACGAACGTAGCTCCAAACGGAAACCAGGCTTTGCGTGTAAATAAAACATGGCGAAAGTCACTTCAGCATTTAATGAGTAACAATATAGTAGGGGCTCACGTTTGACGAGACCAGAAGTGTTCCTGTGATTACCTACTCCTGATTGGTGGTTTTTCTTTTTCAGAAAACCTTAAAGGCAATACTGGCCTTGTGGGATCTACATGAATACAACAGAGCTTTTTTCAAGGCACAATGCATCATTTCTAAGAGGCGAAATTCATTATTAAGTTTTCTTATACGGTAGAATGTTGCGATACGGGTAAATATTTATTCAACACACTGAAATAACTATTGTGAAGTGCTTCACATCATGGTTATTAAAAAAAAAGTCACTGTTCAAGCACTCCCGCTCTGGTACATGCGGATTTGATCCTCACTTTATTCCGACGATTAATTAAAGCCCCACAAGATGAATCTAAGTAGTCGCCTTGCGTTCTGTTATTCTTTGATGCCCCATACATATTAAGAATTATTATTCGATATAGCACTGCTTGCTGGACGCTTTGAACATTTCACGTAGCGAAGCAATGTCAGGCCTGATGACCTTAAGCTCCGCTTCGTTCTTCTTTACGACCTTCAAAATTTAAATATGCTTATTCATTCATTTATTGTAGTCAGAAAGGTTAATCGGCACGAGCATGTCAATTGTGCGACTCCGCTGCCAATTATACCTGATCAGCGGTCTTAGGAAGCGTCATCGATTCCAGCAATATGCAGCGTCACGAAGCCCACCACACAACCGAAACATTTAACACCTGCTTATCAAATGCGAGTACAACGTAGCTAACAGCTTTCGACCAAATACATGGCATCTAAAAGAGATACGAGTCGTCATCAAATGGTATACCCAATGGGAAATTCACCACTGGGAAAATAGGACTCACTCTTTGGATTTCGTGCTGACCGGTTGTGCCCCAGCGATCTCCGACGACAGCGCAGCTCTAGTGGACTGGGCTCTCCCTACGCCATCTCCTACTGCCGACATGAGCTCTCGCTGAGTGGTGCCCCGTCCTCGGACTCTGCGACCGTGCCCATCTTTCCTATCTCTTCTTTACTTCCGTCGCTCGCTGTCCCTGCACCTCGCTCTCTCCTTCCTCTCTCTCTATATACCTTTAATCCTATCCTTTTATTCCCTCCTTACCACCATCCCTTGTGAGCCACTGTTGAGGTGCTGCACTCGGAAGCAGACAGTTACGGGGCTCACTTTTCTCTTCTTTTCCTTTAGGAATAACATAGATCACGTTAGCGGAAGTACAACAGCAACCGACACCACCTATCGATGGATGGTGGATGACCCTTTTATGTTCTACAATTGCTCCCTGCCTAGCACACTGCTAGTCTTGAGTCAGCGCTCTGTAAAGGACATCGCGGTATACCTAATGTCGTGTCTTGACGCCATCGGGAACAATGGGACGCGTTCTGGAACCCAGGACAGACACCACCACCTTTGTGAAATGGAGAAAGGCATCATAAACATCAAAGGAATGAAGCGTCATGTTGACGACACCATCACCGATAGCGGGGATCGGGAAGAGGCTATTACGCTAGGTGAGTAGGTCGACGCTTATCGAGGCCACGCGTGTCATCGACATTACTGGCCACAAGGTGGTGATTCCCTACCTGCGCAACTTGACCCAAACCCAGACAGGCTGCCTGTTGGGCAACCAGGGTTGCCACTGGTGGCTACTGCTCGCTAAGTTGGCAAATTCGAGGGGTCCGTGGCAACCTAAGCTTATGTATGAAGACATGACGAAGTTTTTCGTGATTTTCGGCTTTGGTCTTGCCTAAGTTATGTACTCTATACTCAGTATCTTCAAAGCGGATGGGCGAGAACATAATTTCTAATTACTGTGACTTGAGACCCACTGGTAGATGGTATTCAGTACGTCTGTCTTGTTGCTCTTGTGTATTTCCTCAATTGTCCCAGATCCTGGAGGCACTGGTACTCTGGTGCATCCGCCAGCAACCCCCAGCAGAGTTAAGGTCAGCGGACTGCTTCGCTTGCCGTGAGGCGGGGCTGTTATACCAAGTCTTTTAGGTGCTCTAAGAGCTTTCTTGAAGTTCAGCTTCAGAAGTGGCTAGATGACTGGCTGCATGTTCCGACCACCGACCAGCTATCCTGAATTGCTTGTCAACTTCTTCCCTGCAGCAGTACACCCTGATTTGCTATGTAGAAATTAAATTTGTTATTAACACATTCAGCTGATGGACGCGACATTTCGCTTTTTGGAGCAGATTCTGGAGCAGAAAAAATGGTGCTTTGGAGCAGGCTTATGTGCCCTCGGAGCAGAAACAAAATGCTATAGCGCTGTGTTGTCATTGGTGTTTTCGACTCAGATGCATGTTCCTAATAACTCCTGCAGTATAAAACATGACTTAAGCATCTAATAAATATTCATATTTATTATTACACACACCGTATTGTAAGTATCATTGGCGTAAATAATGGTGGAGGGGGGTCAAAGAGGTACGGACTTTTCTTATGCTCAGCAGGGGAGGACAGCAATCGCAAGTACCCCCTTTGAGATTTAGCTTTAGCACGTGATATAATTGACTGTACAGTTCAGTATAGCAAAATCAGCTTTTTAAAAAGCTTTTTATCTGGTACTGTGTACCTGTGTTAAATGCCCCTCAGCTGTGTGAACTAGAGAAATTAGCAGAAAGGTAAAAAGAAAAGATACTGAGTAGAACAATGCAAGTACCCGAGCTCGGACCCCGTGCTCATTTTTAAAGTACTATTTGAAATCATGATTCAATGCTTACATAAATAGAAATGCAACCCTATAGTAAAAATACGAATTGGCCACCATGGCCTAATATATGTCACCCCTTGTGATTTTTCTGGATTTACATCACTGAGTAGCATGCTAGGATGATAGTGTGTACAGCTTCCTTTTGGTTTCGCTTAGGCTCACAGGATGGTTCCATGGTTCAACTTCATTCTTTTTAGTTTGCCAACATCCTTTCGGAGCTGGTTTGGAGCAGTTACTAGCAAATATTGAATTTTGGAGCAGCATAAAGAAGCATTTCCTTTTGGAGCAGTTTGGAGCAATTGGAGCAACACTTCCATCACTGCACATTTTTCGCGCTGGCCCAGAATATGAGTTCATTAGGTCAAATGTGTAGTGTAGGCATGACCACACAGAAAGCCTGGTGCGGGCATTGCGACAAGTACGCAGTACTTTCGAATTTATTCCCGTTGTTTTGCATTAGGGCATTTGATTTTCAGACACGCGAAATGAAATTCTCTAAATCTGCAGGAAGGCTAGTGCACGCCATTCTCTTGTTCTAGCGACTGCTTCACCCTGTAATCGCTACAACTGAAGCGATCACAAACTTTTGTTGTGGAGCTAGAATTAAGGAAGGTTGCTAGAGCATGCATCTCCTTTTTTTTGTGCTTTCATAGTGAAGCGGCTGACTTGACTGGCATCCAAAACGTCAATATAGTTGAGTATTTATGAATGGTAGTGTACTGCACGCCATCGTCTTAATAGGGCTATGCATAAATAGCAAGTTCTATGACTAGACAAGCCAGACATATGTACAGTGGAGACTTTTTTTTTTTGGTGAAATTTGTCGTGTTTTCACATCGCGGCTCATGATTGCTCTTGCACTGCAACGAAAGATTCGTCATCACCAGCACCCGGGAACTCGAATGCGGAAACGACACCAGCGAGCTTGTAGATCAGTGTTGTGGCGGCATTATCACCGCTCAGGCTGCATCCTCGACGTGTGCGATTTATCTTGGCCCGCCTGGAAGGATGTTGCAAAATCGGGCGGAGCAGTCTAGTTTGAAGCATGGCAGACTCTCGACAAAGTGGAAACCGATTTTGCATGAAGGACATGCTCATTTCTGCGGGATAGCAGTTAGCCTGCAGTATTGGCTATAAGCGGGGTCGTCTTCGGGTAATGTCGGAACAAGCAGTTATTCATTACACAGCCGATGCTGCAAACGCCTTAACCGTAAGTAATATGTTCATAGCATAGTCAGTTCATTATTCTCCATCTTCATACTGCTTAGCACTACAACCCATATTATGCACTTACTACAAAAAAATTGTTTCGGTGACCAATGCTTATTACAACTCTGACAAAGACATGTAGTAGGAAGGAGTCAATGGGCCAGCATTGAAAGAAAGCGATGCAAGCCGCAAACCAAACTAATTACCTTCAATTTTGTGATTAGCACGCCATAGGTGCTGAGCGGCCAGGCCCCCCCTGGGAATGTGCAGGTGTACTTACCTAAGGAGACCTGATGGCAGCACATGAATTTATTGCCTTTCGATTGAGTCATTACATCCACTGATATTTATTATAAACTTACACTAAAGCTCATTATTTATATTTCATGGGACCGGAAATGTGTTCAAATTAGCCGAACGTCGAATTATTGGAAGTACCAAGGCAACAATAAATAAAGGTTTCACTTTCTTGCGAAGTAAGTTTCTTATTAGGCTGTGTCCTAATTACACTGTAAGCCTTGCTTTGCCCAGACCACACTTCCAAATATTGGTTGTTACTGTCGGGTATATTTTTCAGCAATTGGAGCTTTTGTTACTACGTTTTCCTGCGCTCCTCGCTCTCTTTCACTCTCTCCTTTACGTATTGCACACCCGGCCACAAGCTTATACTGAAATAAGCTATCGCCATCACCGACTATCGTTGCTGACGCTATCTGCTTTCTGCGTCCGCCCAATCACACTCATCGGATTACCATCTCTATCATGTCCCACTCAAACCATTCGTGGCCAATTCCACGAAAATAAGTCCCCGTGAAGCGGAGTAACGGCACATCTAAAGCCTAATCTGTCGGGATGTAGGCCTAGTAAGGAAACAGTTACATCTGTTTCCTTTTGACTGATCTCGGTGGCATGTAACTATTTTTGACACATGCCAAATAGAGAGTAATAATATTATTATTGTAATTATTATTTATGCTTGGAGCTCCCACACATATAAATCCCTATATTGTATGTTTTATGTATGTTTTTTTATTCGTATTGGTCAAACGCAATGATCGCCATGACACTTGGGTAGCAGGACGACCCGGTTAATATTTCTGAGCACGGTACATCCCCCCTGCTTCTTTCATTCAAGCTTTGTCTATATATTTCCCGCAGAGAATACGAGACGCTTTTAGCTTTAGCTCAACGGTCAAACTTATTACATCACTCATTGCAGAACAAGTGAATTGTAGAAGAGCCACAGACTGCCCAAACCATGGGGTCCTTTGCTGGACACGCCCTGCCCGGCACTTTCCTCTTCATCCTGGGAACGTGGTGGGCCTATGGCGCCTGGCGCAACTACGTCCGCAGCCGGGAACACAAGCGGCGGTACACGTGCCGAGCCTGGTAAGAAATGCCGTGCGCTACCCGGCGCATCTGCTTCGAAGGCATCGCCAAAATCGTTACCTGTTCCATCGGCGTCATGGGCGAGGTGGCGAAGGCATTCGAGCACGGTCACTTCACCGAGATGGGCAACGCCCAGCACGTCTCCATGTACCTCTTCTACCTGCTCAGCGGACTCGTGGACGTCATGACAAACTGCGGCTTTCCATTCCCGCCTCACACAGACTACGTCACGCTCCTGCTGGCCGTCACTGTAGAGGGCCTTCTGTTCTACTTCCACCTGCACGGTAGGCCCCACCTGGACGTACTTGTCCACACGCTTCTGGTCTACACCGTGGCGGCCGAGGCGGCCTGTATCATAGCCGAGATGTGCCGTCCACGGAGCGTTTTCGCGTCCCTAGGTCGGGCCTACTTTTGCCTCTTGCAGGCGACGTGGTTCTGGCAGGTCGGTTTCATCCTGTACAGCCCTCTCCCGGCACATCCTGCCTGGGACGTCCACAGCCACATGGACATGATGCTCGCGGCCAGCGTGTTCACGTGGCACATGATGGCTTTGCTGCTGTACATTGGTGCACTGGGATTCGTAGCCTGCGCTGCGTACCGGATGTGCGGCCGGTGCAGCGATGATGCTTCAGCGGGGGCGCAGGAAGCCGGTGACTCGGGGTACAAGCTGGTGTCCGGATCAGAGCTGAAACTGTCGGGCCAGGAGGCATGCGCTGGAGACGGTGGGCTGCTTATTCACTCGGCATTCAGTGACTATAGTAACGACGATGCATTCTACTCGTGAGCTGTTTTGAACGAGCTGATAGAAAGAACAAATATGATGGGAGGAGCTTAGAAGAAGGAATCCGATGTGTCATAGGAGTTAAGGGCAGCATACTTCCTTACGAAAATCTTACGTCATGACAATCTAACAAGAGAGATGTGACATGAGACCTAAAGTGATGGAACAGTTTATGAACCACTACTTTTGAACACTTAATTTGTTTCTTTCTGTTTGTGTTTGTGCTGCTGCGAGTTCGTAGTGTACGTTTCTCTGTGAAGTACAGTATTCATCCACTTGTGTTACGTTATGTTGAAATTGTCGATGCTCTACTTAGTGCCATGATTTTTCCAGATTGCCTGTCGTTGACGCTTTCACAGGGCGAAAAAGCCAAACCAGCTGGGTATTATTGAAACACACGGAGACCTCAGACATTTTAGTAAGAACACAATATTCAGAATGCTCCGCATTATGCGCAAATAAAGTTTTCTCTCTCTCTCTTAACACAATCATCAAACGTGCATGGTCTATCTTAATTACGCTGCTGAATCTCGTGAAAATCCATCGACATCGCTCGAAGTAATCTTTGCAATTTTAAAAGCCTAACTATAAGATTAAACACGCCGAAATGATATTCTAACCAAAATAATAGCCTTACAGTCAAAAGTGGGCTCGTATGCCATCCAGCAGACAATGCGTAGGAACAGATGGAACGCCAACTCTCTTGCGTCAAAGCATTTCGTCTGTTATGCGATTGACCTATTATTGTGATAACGTTGACGAGACAATTGGCGGTACCGTCGTGAACGAAAAATGCCCGCCTGAAAGGATGTTGCAAAATCAGGCGGAGCTGTTCAGTTTGAAGCGCGGCAGACTCTCGACAAAGCGGAAACCGATTTTGCATGAAGGACACGCGCATTTCTTCAGGCAGTATTGGCAATAAACAGGGTCGTCTCCGTCTAACGTCGGCAGAAGAAGTTATTCATTACACAGCCGATGTTGCAAGCGCCTTGACCGCAAGTGGTATGTTCATAGCATAGTCATTTGATTGTTCTCCACCCCCATATTGCTTAGCACTAGAGCCAACGTTATGCAATAACCACAAAACATTTTTCGGTAACCAATGCTTAATGTATAGAACTCTGACGAAGACATGTAGTAGCATAGAGTCAATAGCTAGCATTGAAAGAAAGCGATGCAAGCCGCAAACTAAACTAATTACCTTCGATTTCGTCATTAGAATGCCGTATATGCTAAGCGGCCAGGCCCCCGCTGGGAATATGCATGTGTACTATTCAAAGGAGACCTCATGGCAGCACATAAAAATCATTACCTTTCGATTGAGTCATTACACCCAATGATATTTATTAAAAAATACACTAAAAGCTCAACAATTTGTATTTCGCGGTACCTGAAAAGTGTTCGAATTAGCCGAACGTCAAAATATTGGAAGTACCAAAGCAACAGTAAATAAAATTTTCACTTTCTTGCGAAATACGTTTCTCATTAGGCTGTTTCTTATTACACCATGAGCCTTCCTTCGTCGAGCCCAAACTCCACCATATTGGCTGGTACGGGCGGGTATATTTTTCAGCAAGTGGAGCTTTTGTTACTACGTTTTCCTGCGCTTTTCGCTCACTTCCACTCTCTCATTTACGTATTGCACAACTGGCCACAAGCTTATACAGAAAGCTATCACCATCACCGGCTATCGTTGCCCACACTATTTGCTTTCTGTTTCCGCCCAATCACACTCATCAAATTACCATCTCTATGAAGTCCAGCTGAAACTATTTGTGGTCAAGCCCATGAAAATAATTCCCTATGGAGCGGAGTAATGGCACATCTAGGATTTAATCTGTCGGGATGTAGGCCTAGTCCGGAAACAGTTACGTCCGCTTCCTTTTGCCGCATCTCGGTGGCATGTAACTGTTTTTGACCCATGTCTAAGAGATATTATTATTATTATTATTATTATTATTATTATTATTATTATTATTATTATTATTATTATTATTATTATTAATATTATTATTATTATTATTATTATTATTATTATTGTTGTTGTTGTTGTTGTTGTTGTTGTTGTTGTTGTTGTTGTCAGACCAAGAGGCATGTGCTGTAGACGGTGGGCTGCTCATCCACTCGGCACTAAGTGATTATAGTGACGACGATGCATTCTACTCGTGAGCTGTTGTGCACGAGCTGATAGAAAGAACAAAGATGGCGGGAGGAGTTCAGGCGACAGGAGTCACTGCGACGTTGGAGTTAAAGACAGCATATTTCACTAGAAAAAAAAAACTGGTTAGAACAGTGTAACAGAGTAGACATGAAGGGAAAGCTTAAGTTTGTGAGGCAGAGTTTTTAAGGGTTTCATTTGCTTCCCGTTGCGTGTGTGTGTATGGCAACGACTTCGTAGTGGACGTTGGTCGCTCTCTCAAGTAATGTATTTGTGGATTTGAGGGTAATTTTACCTCTGAATTCTCGTTCCTTTAGTTAATGCTATGATTTTATATAAAAAATTTTAGCTGCATATAAAGAGAGAAAACCAACAAGCCGAGTAATAATGAAACAAGCGGACACAATGAACGTTCCCGTGGGAACACCGTTTGATTCATCTATCTATTGTCTGTCTGAATGATATTGCTGAATCCAATAGTAACGATTTGATCAATATCGTGGAAGACAAAAGTTCGAAATATTTTTGGGTAATTATGAGCATAACCATACATAAACGATAATTTAACCAAATAAATGGCTTTACAAAATGAAAAGGGAGGTTTAGTGACAATAAACAAACAATACACAGAAAAAAAAGGTCATTCATATCCTTGTAACGTAGACGCAGCGCGTTAAAAATTGGGTTTCACCAAATAACGTGAGACGGTCAAAAACTCCGTCATACAGAAATTCCGGGGTCGGAGTTGCGGCTTTTACCGAGACCGAAAAATTCCAATGTTTGCAAATAACTAAAATTGGGCGTTCGATAAAGAAGCACGGGCATCATGCGCGGCACTCAAGTCTTCTACTCGAGAGCTACCATAGTGCTCGAAACTCGATATTTTATACGGCGTGTAAGAAGCGTTAATTCACAACCAGGCATTGCGCCACGTGAACGGTAATCTCGCAATCACTACGTGCGTTAAAAGGCCACCCATTTCAAAGGCGCTATGCAATAACCAATAAATCAGTCACCGCTTCAACCGAGTATGCAGCTGCTTACATAAAGTCGTCAGCAACCTTAACATTAGCGCCCCGAAGCATGACCTGGAATAGTTTGTCTGATGCTGGGCGCTGTTGCCGAAGTAATACCTCGGTATGCTTGCATAGAACGGCGGCATGCAGGGGAAACACGTCGGCAACAGAAACCAAAGCCATGCGACGCTAGCATCAAACTTCATGTAAAGCAAGGCAGAGTGGGCTGCGACTGCGTGGCAAAGCAACATAGGAGACACGGCTCTGGTATCTCGAAAATTAGGTCGTTCCACAGCTCATTTTTTTATTCACGTCCCGCGAACGCACTTTTCAACGTGTTTTTTAACGTGCACCCAAATCTGAGCACACGGGCCTACAACATTTCCGCCTCCATCGGAAATGCAGCCACCCGAGCTAGGATTCGATCCCTCCACCTGCGAGTCAGCAGCTGAGCACTTTAGCCACTAGACCACCATGGCGAGGCGAAAGGTTGTTTAGGGACTCTATAGGGTGCAGCTCATTTGAACATGTTTTGACGCTGCCCGATGCGAATGTGCGGCCAGGAGAAACAAGTGTTTCCATACTGGAGCAACTAGAGCAATATCAGTAGGCCCTGCATGCTAGTTCGGCTGCCTGGCAACCTACCAGCTAAAAATTTTTTGTCCAAATGAATGTGCAAAGTGCGACAATCGCCAAACGTGAAAAAAAAAATTGAAAAGAAAACGCTCCGCCACAGGACACTACTGCACATGCGCTGTGGTAGCATACGATTGCCACGCTTCTGCGCAGGCTCCAACGGGTAACACCTGCACCTTTCCGGAGTAAACAAAGAAAAAATAAAGAGGAGTCTATCATGACACGATCCATGATCACGACAGCATTTATCTTATCTCTTTCAACAATCAGGCACGTCATTTACAAAAAAAAAAGCAACGTTTCTGCGTATGCATGCTCCTCGTGTCTCACTACAGTGACACAAAATGGTCGATACTAAAGCTGATGGTGCCGAAAACACATACAGTGAGACTGTTAGACCTTTCATAACAGTCAGGTCGTCAGACCTTTCATAAGAGTGCTCACGGCGGGTTTAGCAAGCTGTGCACGGTTATTTAAGACAGTACCGTAAAACAGGTGTTCTCAAACTTTATGGCGATGGGGAACCGCAACGGCTTTTCCAGGGGGCCACCAAACCCCTAAATTTTTGAGCCTGAAGCCTACCAAGAAGGGGAGGAGGCCCTCTTAAAAGAATGCAGCAACAATTCTAAGACATCGCAAATGGGGCACAATTGTTTTCTCTGTATGCAGTGTTAGCACTCTCCACACAACAGTCTCTCCCTACGTGTATTAGTGTAATGGAATGAGAAAAAAAAGACTTTATTTTCGCCCTGCAGGACGCGCTTAGCGCGTAGCGGGTGTCTCCCACGTAAGGACTGACATGTATGAATTATATTTTTATTTTATTGTCTCGTCGCCGAACATCAGCAAGCCAGCTCCGCTGCAATGAACATTATCGAAACGAGACAAATCGGTTGAGCTTGCAAACACTGCGTCCTGCGTGCAGCGTGTATCACAGAAATTGCTGTCGGGGTCTCTGGGTACAATGCATCCCTAAATTACCCCAGGAGGGGAAGAGCAAACTCTGCCGCATGCATTTGCCCTCGCCCCCCTTCGTATCATTAAAGGTGGGGGTGGGAGAGAAGGGGTCGATCGCCCCCGTTGCCCCCTTCATGCACACGCCTACGACAGAGTAATTATTCGGGCTAGTCGGTAAACGCCCATAAAAAAAAAACAGGACAAGACAAAGGTGATCAACATTCGTCCGTCTGTACTCTGATCGCTCTGCTTGTCGTTTTCTAAGTGATACAAGATGTTGCTTACTTGAGGCGCACAGAGTGGGCGTGTCTGCGTTGTCTCCGGATGCCATGTTGGGTTCCCATCCTGACGATTCTCTTGACACGGCACGTCGGCCGCCATCCGGCACTTGTATTCGACACAGGGAAGAGGTATGCGTCGTACCCGACTTCGAATATGTCTTACGAGCCGAGTTTCCTCGGAAGCGAGGCGAAGAACGGTCGCTGTACCACGTCAAAAACAAGAATTAATGGGACCCTAAACCATTCCTGGATCAAAAACGAGAGAGTGGTTTCCTTCTCGCACCACCACGCTTCCTCCAGCCGCTAGCTCCTCCTCGCCACTTACTTCTTTGAGCACAAAACGCGTCGATGACATCACTACTAAGTGTTGGGCCTATCACGACTTCGCGCTTCTCGGCTACACAATGTTACTTCAGCTTGTGCATGTAGAAAACGCACGAAGCGAAATAAAATAAGTTTACCGCACACAATATTCGCGTGAGACCAGCGATAGCTGTTGTGCACCTGCGTGGCTAAACAGGGTATGAACTATTTCAAGGAATAGGTTTCAGTGCCGCCATATTTGACTGCTAACCTTTGTGTTTCTCATCTCCAACGACTAAGCGAACAGTGTTACGGTTAGACGCGTACGCTCCCCAACGGTTGAATCGGCCCATACAATGTTTCATGACCATGTTAGTACTAATAATTCAATTTGCATTATACAAAACCATGAAAACATTGGCTTAACCACCCAAGATGGCGACGCCCGTATGGATTAGGTAAAATAGTCCCGTATACGTTAAAGACCAATCTGGAGTCCTGAGCACAGAGAAATGGAAAATGTACAGACTAGAGTCACGGAGGAATAATAAAAAGATGGAGCTATACGTGACACGATTGAAGCCCAATGTATCGGCCAAGCACGTGGTGAAAAACGTCAGATCGTGTTGTAGGTTTCAGTATTCTCGGTGGCATTCCGTTTTTGAACCGCCTTATACGTGAGCCAGCCAGCCTGCGCCGAGCAAACACGCTTTGTCTAAAAGCCACCGGGGCGCCCATACACTGTATTCTCGGCATGTCTCATCGCTTGCGTGATCTGGACGCAAAAAGTGACGTATTCAGTCGGCGCTCCTGACTTTGAAACGGGTCGGCTGGCCAGGGCCGGCTGCATGTTCTTTTTCTTGCCTCCGTTAAGCAGCCCGGGAGCCGAAGGACGCCAGAAACAATGAAAACGCCAGGAGAGAACAGCGCACTGGTTATTTGTACTTGAATATTTTCTTTAGGGGCCCCTTAAATCCGACTCATTCGGGGATACTTCACGCCGCCTGACACGAAAGTGCGACCGTGCGCAATAAGTCGTTTAGACAGCAGGCCTTTGGAAATACCACCATCTAGTAAACACTACAAGAACTAAACGAGAGGTGGCTACATACAGGAGACGGTACCGCCATCTAGTGAACACTGCAAGAACTAAACTAGAGGTGGCTACATACAGGGGACGGTACCGCCATCTAGTGAACACTGCAAGAACTAAACTAGAGGTGGCTACATACAGGCTACAGGGGACGCACAGCCCACGCCCTAAGGAGCTTCGCCCCTAAAATTGCAATGAACGGTGGCTGACACTGTGTCGCCTAAGATTAGTCAAGACGCACTTATAGGTTAGCGCGACATCGGGGGTTAAGATAATAACGTGACCATGCCGCTAACTTACGTTGCGGACAGCGTGTTTTAGCTTAGCGGGGTGGCATATACGTGCCCCAGCTGCGACATTGGTGGCACCTAGCGGAGGCTGAATGCGCTAATAAAACGGGACGAATCTGAGAACGTTTGCCTGTATTCCCGTACGCAGCAGTATTGATACTTCGTTTGGCAAAAATAAAAGTAAATAAATATGAACCTCGCACAAAAAGAAAAATATATTTGTTGTAGATTCGTTTACAACGTCATTCTGCTTAGGCCTAAGCTGTTCGCAATGAAGAGTGACTCCAAACACTACGCTAAGTTGTCCGTAATACTGCGTCATCAAAGCTGCTTGAAGGCAAGCGAAGACAATTTCGAGATTCGTTTGCTACGAAAGTGAATATGCCCATATAACGCTAAATTCACTTCGAAGCTGGCGTAAAAAACCGCCGCCACGTTTTACCTATGCTAGGTTATAACTAAGTAAACATGGTAACGCTAACTTCGAGGAAGAGTGTGCGTATGGCAAACGCTGCGAGTCATTTAGCGCCCTGCGCAAGCACATTTTGACACCGCCCCCCCCCCCCCCTATTTCGCTAAGCCCACTGAACTATAACTCTAATTTTAGTTTAGCGTTAGCGTTACCGAGAGAACGTACCACACGGACGTTACAGTTATTTGCGGACACCACGTTTAGTACTGTGGGATAGCGTTTACGAGCTCCAGCTGTGACTGCGGCATCACTTAGCGAAGAATGGATGTGTTAAAAAAGGTAAAAGAAAAAAAACTAACAATTTTCGCCTGTATCCTCACACGCAGCGATATTGCTACCTTGTTTAGTAAAAGTAAAAAAACTATAACCAAGCACCAAAAGACAAACTTTTTTTACTGCAGATTTGTTTACGACGATCTCACAAGGCCAAAGAACGTTCTAAATGGGAAGCAATCTCAAAAATCACGCCAAGTTACCCATAATAGTCGGTGGTCGTAGCTTGCTACAAGCGTAGTCATTTTACGCAGTTGTTTACTACAAAAAACAAAGGATCCGTTCACATCGGCGTTTAATAAAGGTCGAAGAAGGTCGAAGTAAACACACACACGAAAATAACAATAATACAGAGTTCTCCAAGAAACATGTAGCGCGAAACAAAAGATTTCATTTGCTGCAGCGGGAATAACTATACAGTATTTCACGTGTGCCCATTACTGTAAACATTACCCAGATGTCACCTTTTTCTTCAATTAGCACCATCATTTAGAACAGCAATGTTTCCATTGTCCCGATGCATGCTACCAATGTCTCATTATCCCAAGCTTACCGCCATTACCGCTGCTGTCGCCGGAAAGAAATGCACTCAGGTCGTTAGACCTTTCATAATAGTAGATTGTTGAGCGATTAAGTTGCGCGCTGTTATGTTATTACGTACTGTTGGAGCCAGCTGGAACGAAGATGGCAGGGATTTGTACAGGAGTGCTGTTTGCAGGAACTCAAAGAGGATGAAGAACTCGGGTGATTGTTTATGTTCGTACCTGAAATGAAAGTTAATTTCTGTTGTGTTGTCGTTGTATGATTTTGTCGTTGCCATATCGTCACGTTCCTTCCTCAAGTTTTCTTGTCACCCCATTCACGCTGCCACGCGATTCTCAGCGCAAACCGCGCCTAGAGTGTTCGAGAAGCTTCAGGACTGCAATAGAGATAACGCCCAGTTCGGGGGCATTTCAAATTATTCTCGAATCTATGTGGCAGCTAGCGATAACGCTGGCGATAATGCCGTCACGCTTCGCCGCTCGTCAGTTAATCGACATCCGACGCTGCATTCGCCGCTATCAATGCAAGTGTGCTAATGTAACCCGACTTTCCGATTACCGGGCACAGGTTCACCCAGATAAACAGTTTGATCTGACGATTCAGTCTCTTGCCTTCAGCCACGTCACGACCCCGTGACAATTTTAAGAAAATTTCACTAAACATTTAAGCAAAAAAAAAAGAACTGAACAGAGGCAAGCTGGTGGCTGTGCTAGCCCTTCAGACCTGACAACATGTGTGGTCGAAGTATATGTGAAACCGAAAAAACATTGCAGTAAATAAAAAAGAAGGTTGACTCAAGTTATGTCAGCTGCCGAGACTGCTCCTGACAGGACTTGACATTGTGTTTTACTGTCAAAAAGCTGACAACATCGATCACTGCTGAACTTGCATGCCGTCATTTCCCTAGCTAGTGAAACGAGCGTTTCAAAATTTTCTTTCGATGATGAAGAATTGTCATTAATTCTTGAGATATTAGTTCCCTCGTGGATTCTCCTCTGGGCCACAGTAACAGCAACGTCTGCATTGCCATCTTGGAAACACAATGAAGGATTCTTTATTAACTTATTCCCAATGAAATTCATTTTTCTATTTCTTCTCACTATTTTATTGCATATTATAATTCGAGGCTTATACAATTCCTTCGACGACCGATTCTATCGCTTTCCTGCAGCTAAACTTTAAATGTTTGCCTTTTACTGACCACCTGTTTAAGTAACCAATCCTCGTACTGAGTACCAGCCACATATAAAGGGTCAAGCAAGCGAGCAATCTAGTTAGCAAGCAAGCAAGCGTCGGAAGGTTTACAGCACTCTAGAAACATATTGTTGGGAAGATTGGGACAAGTACGAGTCACACAATATGTATGAAATCAATTTATTACATTTTATGCCCATCTTTTAGGCATGAACATACATGAAACAGAGGTCACATTTTCTTCAACATCATAATTAATCGAGCTAGCGCTTTACGTGCCTTGACCACGCAGTGCACAGCCATACACAAACAATTACAGGTGACACACGATGAACATGTCAAAGCAGCAACAAGTTCTTTATGTATGTGACCATGTAGGCAATAATCAAAAGGTGACTAGACTCGTCAGTAAACAGGAACAGCTAAGTTTCAAGTAAGAAACCACGAACGGCTAGAGAAGATGATTCGTTCAAAGCTTACTTAGAAACAGCCCACACATAACTGTCTTTGTGAAGGCAGAACGTCTTCAGCGAACGCGCAGTAATCACGTAAAGGCCCTTTGTCGCTTGACTATACATTCGCCAACGCGAAAGCCTTTCTTTTCAAGATGTGAGTCCCGCACGGGCTTTCAAAAATACTAAAAAACGTAACCTAACGTATTAATACTATATCGTATCACACTGTTTTAGTAAGTAGGCACCCACACGGGAGGCCGACAGTCTCTCTTAGGATTCCAGAAACTCTCGAGGTCTTTGTAAACCTTGGTGGCACCTTGAAGACTGTTCACAGCTTCGCACATACGACACAGGTGTAGTGACGGTGAGCCGAAGTACCCATGTTCGTTCTTCACCACGTATTTCCTCTTCCACGCGAAGTACTCATTGTAAGCACTCGCGTTGCCATTGAGGTACACCAGGTACCTGGCGAGGTCCTCCGGACCACTGAAGTCCTCGACGTGGATGAACGAGTGAGGCGGTGCCGAGGCTAGCGTACTCCTCCCGGGTCGCGCCCATGACGACCGGTACGACCTCCTTGTGGTAGGCGTTCCACCACAGCTTCTCGGTGATGTACTCGCGACAGTTGCTGTTCTCGAATGCCAGGTAAAACTTGTACTTCTCGGTGACGTCGCAGTCACGCGTGAAATGACCCGGACACACCTTAGTTCCACAGCCGCCATACACGTCTACCTTGATGTGCTTGGCCAGCTCCCGGACGTATGGCCACCGCAAGTTGGCCCCGCCACAGTTGCTGCCCAGGATGGCGACCAGGTCGGTCTTGGAGGACGCGTAGTCGCGAAGCATGTCCTTGTTGTCTTCTGGCAGTCGGACCGTGCGACCATAAGGCACGGGCACGTCGGAGTCGCTACGGTACGTCATGCTCAGGTTGAACAGGCCGTTGTAGTGGCTCATGTTGTACTGCCTGGTCAGCAGAAACGTGTGCAGCGGGGACTCGTCTGTGAAGAAGATCCAGAACTGGCCCGGCCGTCTCCTCTTGTTCGGAAGCGTGTGGGGTCCTTTGGTGAGATGTAGGTGAAACATGACGGCGTCCGCCTCGTCTATCCGGCCATTCGACGTGTCCAGTACGCAGTTTCGCACGCTGCACGACGCGAACGGATCCTTCTCTGTGTTGCCAAAGGAGCGAAGGAACCGCCTCGACATGCGCTTGCCGACGTCCCAGATGAGGATCCTGTACGTCCTGGACGTCGAGGACGGCAGCAGGGTGTAGGCAGTGTCGCCGAACTGTAGCAACGCAGGTGCGAGTGCATTACCGTCTTCGGTGCTGGCAGCTTTCAGCAGGGAGAGGAGAAGAAGACTGAGGGAGAAGATGGCGGCCACTATATAGAAAAAGTACTTTAGGTTCCTTTGCCGCAGCATGATCACCCGCATGGCACCAGGCGGCTTTCTCCCAGCAGCTGAGGAAGTGAGAAAGACAAGGGAAAGGGGAAAGGAAATATGGTCAAGATGCTACGATTTAATAATGGCGACACCAGGTCAGGTAAGAACGAACTAATAGTTCAGGTACTTCTTAAGGCAGATAATACCAGCCAATCCCGTAGCCAGGAGCCGGTGTGTCCTAGGGACATGGCCCTCTACTCCCTCCTCCTCGGAGTTTTTATGGAAGAGGGTGTTTCTCCCGAAAATATGAAGTGAAAATAAATGTCTTTCTAAAAATTTTAAGGTAGCCAGCAAGTGGGCCCTCCCCGTAAAACATTCTAGGCAGTGAGAGGAGAAGACTGGCCTGCTACTAGCACTTAGAAGGGTACTTGCTTGACCTGGTTATTACTTGCTATACTGTTATTGATGACCGCTTCGACTGAGTAGGACGAGAATACGAGGTATGTGCGCAGTTCTGTCTAGTCTACTAAACGGTGGGCAATAACGAAACAGTTCCTAGCACTGGTTGACATGAGTAATTTAAACTCTTGCTGAATGTAATGAAATGTTCAGAGCCTTTCCGCGACTATCAACGAAGTTAAGGTAAAGTTACAACGAAGGCTAGTTGGTGATTTATTATAAACTTCTCCGCGCAAAAACTTCCGACAACTAAACAGAAAGACGAGGACGAGCACACACTTTTCAACTAATTCTTACTACTACGACGCACATATATATGTTAGAAAAAAGACGATAAGATCACTTGCTTAAGCAGAAACCAAAAAAACACAAAAAACAAAAAAGTCAAAACAGACTGCAAGAAACCACGTACTCACCCTGGACCCTCACGTGCCGAATTTATAAACGCCGAAGATAACGCTATTGATGGTTTGCTGATCCAGCTGCCTCGAGCGATTGCTGCAGCTTCGATTACAAGTCTCGGTGCCTTCGTTAGGGTGGGACGCGAGAACCCTTGTCTTTTCGAACAATGACTGGAACCCACATTTGGAACAATGAGCAGCCAAAAAAAACCGCTCCGTCCTACACTTCTCACTTTCTGGCACTGTTCCTGAAGTCTTACATTGAGGCACCTGCAATGACTGACCTACGTACTCAAGTCATACACACAGAGGCACACCATAAACAATCCCTGTTGCACACTCAACAAACTTTTTACGGTGCTTAATCTTGCAGCCACTCGCGGTGGTTCCTACGGCACTAGTTCGGATAGATAACTGAGACAGTATATTTGGTGTGGAAAAAAATCACCTGACACGCCCACTCTTTGGCCTATTTTCTTAGAGTTCATGCGAGATACCTTGCAGATAGGTAACGATGGGGACGCTTTACAAGAAGTAACTCCCAAGAGGGTGGCGGTGATACTATATGTGCTGCGATTGAAGGTCGTGTTCGCGCCCATAGGCGCTTCAGAACGCGTCTCACTCTTGGGGGGGGGGCGACACGCGTCTGTCCCATCGCAAGTCCACAGGGCAACTGCAAACAGCACCAGCTAAATCTCTGCATCCCGAGACAAAGGGCCGCAATGACTCATGGGGAGTGCCGCAACCCAGTACCGCGACACTCATGGAAGGCCTGTTACGCCGTTACGCCTGTGTTACGCCTGTGCTACGCCTGTGTTACGCCTGTGTTACGCCTGTGTTACGCCTGTGTTACGCCTGTGTTACGCCTGTGTTACCATGGTTACGCCTAGTGTGACGCCGGGGGGCAATGCTCAAGAGGCACGACAGTGGGTCTATGGTTCCCTGTATACCAAGACGAACCGGCAGAGCTTACCTATATAAGCATCTTTACTGTTAAATACGATATGTTATACCTATACATGACGCGAGTGCATGCTTGGCTCGCTTCGGTAAATTAACTTCGAATTCGCTTCTTTACTAGGAAGATTTAGAATAGCGTGGGGCAAAGCTTGCGGGCGGTGTGGGCGTTGAATTGCGGGCGACACTTAGCGGGAGTCCGCTACAGGTTAGCGTACGGCAGGTACGCGACGTGAACGGAAAGTTCTGCGTTACGCTATTCTAAAACTCTCTGCTATCCCTTTTACGACTTTATTTTATGCGTATATATAGCTTATAGGACATGATTGTTGTCGCATTCCGCACACTTCTAAGTTCGAGCGCCGCGGCACTGTTATCAGCGCAAACGCCAAGGTGCAATCAACAGGTCGGTTGAGGATCATGTCAATCGTATATGAAAAATTAAAAAAAAACAAGTCTATGCGACCGGACATTAGGTGGCATACAGTTACCTTCACCCCGGATGAGCCCGCAATGACGTCAGGTCATGGCCGGAAAGGCGCGCTGTGGCCTCTGCAACTGCGCTTCGCGAGAACGCGATCCGCGCGTCGAAGCGCTGTCCCCACATCCGGGCATTGTGCTGCGTCGACCTGGACAAGCTGCGCAACACAAAGAGAGGCCGACGTCAACCAAAAGCAAAAAGGGAGATGCCAGGCACAAACAATTCAGGCACAAACAATTCAGGCAGAAACAATCAATACGCGATATCATCTTTGGGCAGAGAGCGAGGAAACGCCAAGTTCCGATCAAAAATGAGATCGGTGCTCGTCTATTTGTTCACTGTGAATACTGCATGTGTGCGGCCGGACCTTAGAAATATTTGCATACTCCACAAGAGCGCATACAATGGCACGTGAACTAACGGAGAATGGTTTCATCAACGTGAAACGAGATGTCTGTACGACTGATAATGTTGGTTACCACCTGTATGTAGAGCCGAAGTACAATTTTCTGACAGCATGATTACATAGACATGTGGCTGTACATCAAAGTTCTGCGCAAATGCAAGTATATATATATATATATATATATATATATATATATATATATATATATATATATATATATATATATATATATACATTGAATGCAATGAAGTTGCAGGTGAGCCTTCTTGCACATCTTCGCTGTTGATTGTGTTATTACCTTTAGCACAAACGAAGACAGTGATGCTCATATTATAGCGGTTTTCACACATTACCAACATTAGCCAAGGCATCACAATTTACCCTACACAAACTAGGCTTGGTTTACGTTGATGGATATGGCAGATGTAGGGTCTCAGGCCGAGGTAATAGTTGATAATAGTGCACCGAAAATATCGACACTATGACACAGACGCCAAAAACGAAACACACACGGCGCACGCTGGGAACACGAGGAGGGATCGAGAAGCGCAGAGCTGAGGGAACGACAAGCAGCGTCTCGGAATGTTATAAAAGATACTGGCTAAATAATGTTTAGTTTTTTTTGTGCCTACGATTAATAACAGGCCGACGACTCGAGTCTAGAAAAGGTACTGGCGAACTTGAGCGCCTCCTGGAAAATTAATCACGACGTTCTTAAAGGCCAGTTATGATTAGCACAGTAGCATGATGTCACGACATCATATGAGCTTCTAATGCCGTGCTTGCCAAAGACACCGTGACGTTTCCGCAGCCACTCCACTCTGTAGCTGCACTATACTGGTGCACAACTTGTGTATCTTTCGGCACATCACGTGATCGTGATTCGCCTAAGTGGTGCGTGAAACCAGCAGAATCCGGCTCTCTCGCTACGCCCCAGCGTCTGCGTCCATCGTCTACCAAAAAAAAAAAATCGCGAAACATGTCCTCACCTCGGAGGCTTTGCTTGAGGGGATACCGGTTATCCGGGTCCTTACCAAAGCAACACCGAAACGATCGCTGGCAGCACAGGACAACGAAAGAGGCGTGTTGACACTGTCACATCACGTTACGCTACTGCTATGTCAGAAGCTGCTTGTTTGGGCTGATTGGTATACTTCAATTAACTGTTAGGTTAGCGCAAATTTCAGCAAGGAGGTACAATGAAGGCGACACACGAGCGCCGAATTTCCAGCTAAAGTTTATTGAAATCCTCACCTCGAAGGCTTTGCTTGAGGGGATACCGGTTATCCGGGTCCCTACCGAAACACCACCGAAACGGTAGATGGCAGTACAGAACAACGAAAAAGGCGTATTGACACTGTCGCCTCATGTAACGTTACTACGTACGTCAGAAGTTGCTTGTTTCGGCTTGTTGGTACACTCCAAATAACTGTCGGGTAAGCGCGAATTTCAGCAACGAGAGACAATGAAGGCGACACAAAAGCGCTGAATTCCCAGCTGAAATTTATTGAAGAAACACATGAAGAACGAGGTCACGTGGCGACGCACTGCCCAAGCTGTGGTTGTACACCAGAATTAAAAAAAAACATGTCGCACTTTTGATTGGTTTTGATTGATATGTGGGGTTTAACGTCTCAAAACCATCATATGAGTATGAGAGACGTCGTAGTGGAGGGCATGCCGCACTTTTCACTCATGGCGACCAGAAAACGCGAGAAATAATAGATGCAGCAGAAATAGGCCAAGATGATATTGTGCATCGCGCATCTTCCATTGCACTGTCAAAAAAAATTTTTATTTAGGCGTACCTCCTCATAGCGACGTGTGATTTAATAACTTTCAGTATATATTTTTCGTGCGCAACTGCAGTTGAGCTCAAGCTTATCACTTTGGGTGGCACGGCTTTGTCGTTGTGAAGCTGCGCAGGCGCACGGTTATCTGTACATTTTTCCCGTACTTCTTCAATAAAATTTCGTTGGAAATTTAGCGCTTGTGTAACGCCTTTTTTTATCTCTCGTGCCTGAAATTCGCGCTACCTGACAGTACGTCAGAAGGTGGGCCGATCGAGAATTGATCCTAATGCCAAAACAAACTATCTTATAAGCGTTTCCCGAGCTTCACACCTGCTAAAAGGTGTGTCTGTATGAAAAAGGTTTGTATGTCAGAGGAAACTCAGCTTCGAAATATTCCCTGCCACTAACCCTGCAACAAGTGATATCAGTATTTATTTATTTATTATTTATTTATTTATTAATTTATTCATTCATTTATTTATTTACAGAATACTCCAGGCCCGACTGGGGCCCTAGCAGGAGGGGCAAAAGTGTACTCGAAAAGGCCCATTCACATACAGTGCATTGAAAACAAAAGAAAAGCGGTGTCTAAATAGTACAGAAAAGCTCGAAAGTAATAACACTTGGAATATCTCAAAAAGTCAGTAAACATGTCAGTAGACATGACGGGGTGGGTTACGACGTTGAGAAGAAGTTCGTCTCAGTATGTTACAGGGCTTGAAACATTGCATTCAATTTTTCAAAGTTTCGTTTGTTACAACTTTATCACCTATCACAAACCTGCATAGTGCAGTTCACTTCTGTGCTTACTAAAGTTTACTCTGACGGATTCTGATAGAAGAGCTCCTTTCGGGTCTCCTCCTAAAGGTGCTGCGGAACCACATATGCATTGTGTTCTCAGATTCTGTTAATAAACCCGAAACAAGTGAAGAGATTCGACCGCCAAACAATCGCTACACGGGACAACGTCGTTGTGGCACGTGGGCAGCTTTGGCGTGCCACCAGGTACAGGTGACACCGCACCACGCCGTCAACCGATGCGGACCGGTTGCTTGCCGTTCCGTGTCACGCGTACGTGAGAACAGGCCACGCACGTGGAAAAACCGCCCAGCCATTCTTTTCTACCTCTCTCTCTCTTCTCTCCCTCTCGCGAGCGGTTTTATTAGTTCAGAGCACGTCGTCCTCCAAGGACTCGACGATTGCTCGAATGAGGGATGGAATGGGTACACCGAGAGCACCGTTCAAGCGCGGTCAAACCACCTAGAATGGGTTATTACATAACCGGCTATAGCTTGATGTTTTGCAAATTGGTTCTGCCGAAACCTGCAAGGTGCCGGAAGACTATAGTGGCTTCGTGCTACAAACCGGTGGTTGTCTCGTTTCCCTTTCTTAGCTTGATGTTTCCTTTTTGTTTCTTCGCCACGCCCACCGGGTTCTCGAAGCCGCTCTAGTGAATCCCACAGGACGAAACGCAAGTTTAACTACTATGCTTTCTCACTGCTGATCCGAAGGTTTCGGGTTCGATCCCCCGTCGCAGTGGTCGCATTTCGATGAAGGCGAAACGCTGAAAGCCCGTTTACTGTCCGTTACCAGAAAACGTTATACCCCTGTCACACGGGCACTTAAAAGTCTTTTAAGTAAGCGGTCTTTTTCCGAAAAGGAGTTCCTGACAGCAGACACACGGCACAGAGCGAACTCCTTTTCAGAAGCGGTCTTTTTCGTAAACGGCGTTCGTCGATCTCTTTTACGGCTCCGAATGAGTAGCCTCGAAACCAGTGGGCGCGAGCAATTTTCGAGTGGTGGAAAAAAAAGAGCGAATGCTTATTTTTCTGTCACCAAAACTCTTTGTAAAAACACATTTAATATCCCGTAGAAGGTGTAATGAACTCCTTTAATGGTTATTTCCTTTTCTACTCTCGTAAGCAGCTACAACGCGTCGGCAATATCACGTGGTGACGCTCGGTCTTGCGCTGCTTTATCCTCTCCTTGGCGGCTTTTGTAGCGTCTGCCTCGCTTTCCAGAGCGAGAAGGCAGGCCGTGAGGCTTGCGATCCTCGCTTTTTCTCCCGTACGATCGCCCATAACGTGTCGAGACTCGAGAGCAGTCGAGAGCAGCGAAAAACAAATACAGTAAATAAAAGCACAGTGTTGCCAGACGGACTTGTGCACGTCGCTAGTTATGGGGATGCTTCCTTATCTAGTGCAAAAAACTTTCACATTGGTGTTTCTTCATCTCTTATTCTTAAATTTATTTGAAGAAACGAGCAGTGCAACAAGTGTTTGATTTGTACATCGTGATACATCGTTTAATTTTCATTGCTTCTCTTTTAACTGCTAGCGCCACGCTTTCGCTAGCGTCTTCGAACGAAAACACTAAAAGGAGATCGTTGCTGCCGTGTGTCTGCGCCGCAAACACCTCTTTGTTAAAAGTCTTTCAACTTCGTAAAAGACCGCTTACTTAAAAGACTTTTTGCGCGCCCGTGTGACACAGGTATTAAAGAACATCAGACGGCCGAAAAAATGTTCATCGTCCCTCCACTACAACGGCTCCCAATCATATGGCGGTTTTGAGAGTTTAAAACACGGATAATCTTACTATACTATTCCATCTGACTTCTGCAACTGGCGGACTAGGTGAGCGAGTGGTAAAATGAGAGAATCACTGCATAATTTACCGTACGTTCCCCTAGTATAGTAATTCCGCGTAATAAACAGTGATCTGCTTCTACGTTTTTTTCAACCCCAAGATTTGGCATATGACTTCATTTTGTACATCTTAAGTATTTTACAGGTATGCGTTTTTTTTGCATTGCTGTCTTGCTTCCGCTTTGTTCAGCACTAATCGAACGTGTGTGTGTGTGTGTGTGTGTGTGTGTGTGTGTGTGTGTGTGTGTGTGTGTGTGTGTGTGTGTGTGTGTGTGTGTGTGTGTGTTTGCTGACTAGGCTATGCCATTCAGTTCGCTTATTTAAAGAAATAGAAATATTATTACTTGATTGTTTGATTCCATGATTGATTGAGTTCGAGAATAACAGATTGATTTATTAGTGGGGTGGGTGAGCTCAGCTCCACGAGTGCTCGTATTATAAAGGGAAACAAAAAATTGACGACACCACACTTAGTCACGTGAAACTTGGTACGGAGGAACAAAACTCGCCATGAACGAGAAGTAGAGTGAGGAAGCATATAGGAATTTAAAATATACGAACGGCATGTTTGAAATGTAGGTACTTCAGGAAGGCTTGGGCAGAGGCGCCCGTATTCAAACGTACAATATTTCGCGCAAAAGAGGAAAAAAAAATCGCGCGCGAAACAAACATTTTGATTTATTTGATGTTGAATATCCTAAGTATATATATAAGGCACGAGTCAACTTGCAAAAAAAAGCCCCGCCGCGGTGATCCAGTGGCTAAGGTACTCGGCTGCTGAGCCACAGGTCGCGGGATCGAATGCCGGCTGGGGCGGCTGCATTTCCGATGGAGGCGGAAATGTAGTAAACCCATGTGCTCAGATTTCGGTGCAGGTTAAAGAAGCCCAGGTGGTCGAAATTTCCGGAGCCCTTCACTACGGCGTCTTTCATAATTTTGTGGTGGTTTTTGGACGTTAAACCCCTCGCATAAATCAAATCAATGAACTTGTAAAAATTATAAGTAGCATCTTACACCCCTCCTGAAGCCCCAGTTGCACTAATCAACAGCTGTCTAAAGCTAAAATATCAATTTCGCCTTGAAATATATTTGGTACATTATTTCTTTTTTCAGTTCAGATACTTGAAACGAAGGCAAAACAAAAATATTCATTCTCCTTGCAAATATATTTCGTGCAATAATTTTTATTCCTAACAACGTGAAAAAGAGATAATATAAATTTCGCCTCAACAGATATTCAGAAGTAATACAGTTGCACATACCATCACAATGTCTCCCCACGGAATGGCCTTCGATGGTCATGCCAAACCCGCGAAATAATCCCCCGCGGGAGTCGCCTAACACTTCGTTCCCAAAAGCAGACGCTATGCTGAGAAATCGGGGACTACTTCTATATTATGTGGGCAGCACCTGCACGCTCACGACTGATTAGCATTTGCCTGTCATTACTGCTACGCCCTCCGATTATGCGCTTCCCGTTCACATATTTTCTTCACTCGTACTCATAACTATCAAACAAAAAACTCCCAAGCATTTCCCCGAGGGTGAACATGGTTAAGTGCGAATACACGGGGTGATGCTATGAGGGGTATTTATTAATTCGCACTATTATATTTGCTAATCACACTATGGTGCCTTTATGGTGTAATGGTTCCTGGGAATCGCAATTTGATCACACGGGGGAGTTTACGTTAACTCACTGGCGAATGCCAACGGATTTTAACTTTACTCCCCCTCCCGACCCGCTCTCAACGGGAGACTGAGAGAGAAAGCGGGCGCGCGAGAGAGAGGGGTGCGCGCGCAGCTGCAGCGAGCGAGGAGAGCGGAGGAGCGAGCGAAGGGGGAGGGGGTATAAGCGTCACCCCCGGAAGCTTTTCGGGGTGCGGTATAAGGCGCGTTACTGACACCGATATCAGCGTCGCGTCCGTGGCTTATTCGGTAGAGCGTCGCGCTGAGGCCCGCCAAGTCCTCCTTCTTTTAAAGATAGAGAGAAGACTGCGAACGCCGCCGACGGCGGTGGATGGTTTGGGGTCGCTTATAAAGTGAATTCACACTTAAAAAGGCTCATCCCAGGCAATGAGCTTCATTAGGGTTAAGCTGCCGTTCCATGCCATGGCTGTGAACACGCTGCTTAAGTTCACACCGTTAGCGCGACCGTCACCAGCATCGTGCGATCGCAATCGGTTCAGGCCAGTTAGCGCATAACGGTATCCTCAAGAAGGCCAGCACGGCTGTCGAACCAGTGCGGGGAGATTAACGCGCACTATCACCGCTTGAGGTCACCCGTCGCCAACAGTTCCGTGGTGCCTAACGAGTGTGTGTTAACTGTCCTGCCAAAAACGCAATCAGCTTGGCAAATCTGTATCGTTCTTGGCTCATGAGCGGATATACGCCTGAACGAATTAGGGCAGTACGCTGTGAGCGATAAGTGATGAAGGGGGAAGGGGAGCCAGGGAAACTGATGGACTAGTTATATACTGGTTGCGGAAGGCCAAAGGCCCACATGAGCATACAACCACACAGGTGGTGCCACGTTGCGAAGTGACATAACGCCAGCTCAACGCAAAACACCACTACTACTACTATTAGCAATATTAATATTAATAACTATATTAGTATTATTATTAACAATATTATTATTCTCAATCATGATTATAATAATATTATTATTATTATTACTCTATTAATGACATTATATTAATGTTGTTAATGTTATTATTGTTATTGTTATTGTTGATATTGTTATTATTAATGTTAATGTTAATATTCCTATTATTGTAATTATAGTTATTATTGATTGTTATTGTTATTATTGTTGTTGTTCTTGTTGTTGTTGTGCGGTTTGACGTGCTGAAACCACGATATCATTATAAGAGACGCTGTAATGAAAGGCTCCGGAAATTTCAACCACCTGGAGTTCTTTAGCGAGCCCTGCCATCACACCATACACAGAAAGCTAGCATTAGCCCACAATCGAAATGCAACCGCTGCGGCCGGCATCGAACCCGTGACGTTTATGGCGACAATCGAGCACCCCAGCCATTGATCCACATGGATGAACTAGCTTACTGGGAAAAAAGAGTTATGCGACCGTGCAATTTGTGTTGTAGATTCATTAGCCCTTTCGGGGGCCAAGGTGCCAATATTAAATATCCTGGTAACGGCGCAATAAAGGTGTTGGTCTCAGGTTAGATCCCCGGACCAGGACGAACTTTTCTTGATGATGATGATATATGTTCCTTAATGGCGCAAGGGCCATTGATGGCCAAAGAGCGCCAGGAAATGATATCGGATGAGAGCAATGGTTATGGTAAATGGCTGTAAAAGGGCCTAAAATTCTGCGCTCTAAAGATGCGTAAGACATATCTTTATTAAAATTATGAAAGTGAAGTGAAGCATGCCTGGTGAGAATGAGTCTTAAGTTGTGATGACACCATAGAATAGGAGTGTTATACTAGCACCGATACCTCTCCGGCACACTTGGTCCCAAGGGCGGGGAGACAGGTGCTCTCTTTGGATGTAGCATCCGCAGCAGCAGCCTCCTTTCAGAGGCCGTGCTACCGATCACTTGAGTAGATAACATGGAAAGTGTTTACTTCCTTTAAGAATGTATTTAATGCATTATATTTAAAAAGAGGTTCGCGACCAATAAACATAGCTGGGTGAAGGGGTATGTGTTCCTTGTACGCTAGTGGAAAATGTTTTTTCCTGTAAGCCTCTAGCTCAGAGCATTCAAGGAGTATGTGAAGTACGGTAAAGTGGACGGCCACATCTGTGACAGCTGGGTGGGTCACCACCGGACAAAAGGTGTGTGTGCGTGCTGTGTGTGTGAGGACGAACTTTTCTTGAAACTAAGCACTGCTTTGAGAAAAACCTGTGTGGATTTCACTGTAGCTTTGTGCTGAAAAACAGGTGGCTATTAACTGCTGCTTTCATTCAAAAAAAGTTGTCGCAACGACTATGACCCGTATGCCTTAAGCACGCTTAATTAGCGAGCAGTGAAAACATTGCTTTCTGGGGGAAAACAGATAATCTAAAAGGCTTCAACGTTGAACAAGAAGACTCAAAAAGAAAGAAGTATACCGCCTGTCTGGGCCTAGTTGGGCGTGGCCTCTTACTATGAATAACTGTTGCGGTTTAACGTTTTAAACCACAGTAAGAATATGAGAGAAACCACAGTGAAAGGCTTTGGAAATGTCAACTACCTGTGGTTGTTTAATATTTAGTGTGCGTTTAAGTACAGAGGCCTTAAGCGTTTTCGCCCTCACCAAAAATGTGGCTGCCGACGCTGGGATTCGAACGCGCAACCTACCGGTCAGCAGTCGATGACTATAACCCCTAAATCACCATGGTGGGTAGGGCGTGGCCTCTTCACCTAAGGAGAGCTCGCTAAGGTGTAGAAGCTTGCCTCATGTCCGTAGTATCTCTTGATATGTCTCCCCTTTCTTTAGTATCGCCCCTTGTGACCCCGAAATCAGCACAGAGACGCGGTAGAACTCGCCAAAGGTTGCACTCGGCCACAGTTGAACGCTTAATTGTTACGGGGCGTTGCCTCCATCGAGCGCGATCTTATATTCGCCTGCGGACAACGATATACGATAGCATACCTGAACGGCCACTCGCTGGGCGAAAACGCATACACTAAGATTGGAATCGGTGTAAGCTGCGAACGGTGCCAACTTGATTCAAGACGCCAAGAACGCGCCTGCGATAAATGCATGAGAACAAAATGAAAAGATAAAAATGTGCGTGCAAGTGCGATTACCTATATCTCTGGGAAGTCTAATCAGCGTATATTTATGCATTCGATCGATGTCCGTGCTGCCAAAACAGAGCGACACTAGCGTATCGGTTTAAACCATATCGTCCTATCTGTGGCTATTGGAGTGTTTTTGTCCCATTCAGCGCGGGGGCTACTTTTGTGTGCCCAATTTGTTCATGCTATGCTTACGTCAGCTTGCTGGCTGAAATAGAGTAAGACACAGTGATCATTAGAAGCATTCAACCTTCGAGATAGTGGATATGTCTTGACTTTACAAGGTGTGCCGCACATGACTGCAGCCGATCGCTGTAGTGAAGGCGCTATACGATGTTGGATGGGGCGTTTGAAGTGCCGGGCTGCAGAAACAGATGCGAGGAGCATTACTTTTACGTTCTCGAAACTAACGCAACCAAAAACTTATTGTGCACGCATTCGGAACCCACGACTTTATTTCTTCATAAGTGAAAATATAAGAGCGCTGAATTCAACATATGCAGTATTCATTTACATGCCAATTACAAGTACTTAAAGCAATTCATAAAAAGATCACATTGATTAATTTACTCTCTTTAAATGTAATATCGAAAGCCTTTGAAGCGTGATGGGCGAATTCATACATTCGTAGGCAGTCAACCATAATTTGTGCGTGAAGGTGTTATTCTTGATACTCCTTTGAAAATGAGGTGTCTCGTGAACAGAGGAGACACAGAGGAGACCTCTCTGGCCAAGCCAACTATACGAAGCTGTATCTACCATCGCTCCCGTTGTTCTGACCCTCTCTAAGGGTGCTTGGGTTTTCTTCGAAAAATCGACTGAAGTCGGCTCTGGTGCTACAACACAAGTGGGAGTGAGGAGAGGATTCACCATGCGCATAAAGAAAGAGCCCCCGCGTGCCTATCAGGAAAGCGTTGGCAGGAAAGGGTGGGGGTGCATTTTGCACGAGCAACGCAGCATGCACCGCAGCCGGCTCCCAACGGACTTGTTTTACAACATCGCGAAGATAGGTTCCGCACCGCAGGTGGGCCTTTCTTGCTTTTCGAAGAAGGAACGAAGCAACACGAGGTATGCAATCAGCGCTCGTCAAATCGAAGATTGGGTTTTGGCCCGCCCAAACCAGCCGGACCACGATCCAAGTCAATTTACGAAGCGTGTAATCTATCTGGTCGGCGTACAACCACAGAAAATCTTACGCGGATGTATACGTACTACACGGTCGCTCTTCAACACTGCTGGCGTATCTTATCATCGCCAAAAAACACGATCAGAGAAACCCACCCACCTAATGGAATGCCTACGCAGACGCTTAGGCGGCCAACTTGCGGTTCGATTAAGCCATTTTTTTTTTTTTTTTGCGGCAGTAGGGAATGGTTTTCGATTTCAGATTAACGATTTGGCGCAGGGTGCACTAAAGACATGCCTAGAGCAACCACAGAAGAAAGAAAGAAAGAAAGAAAGAAAGAAAGAAAGAAAGAAAGAAAGAAAGAAAGAAAGAAAGAAAGAAAGAAAGAAAGAAAGAAAGAAAGAAAGAAAGAAAGAAAGAAAGAAAGAAAGAAAGAAAGAAAGAAAGAAAGCTGAAGACATGCCTAGAGCGACTGCAAAACAAAGATAGAAATCCAAAGGGAAAAAGAGAAAGAAAAAGAAAAAGAAAGGAGCGAATTCGCTTTGCAAATGCCTCCCTATAATTGCCATGTACCAACGCTCTTCTCGCCAATTGGCTGCCGCGCAAGAGCTCCACACTCGTCAGCCGCCTGCCAAAAGACCATCAAGACGGAACCGCTTCTATAGGCAGGCAGACGGCTATACGCCAATTCTGGCACGTACGCGCGACCTCCCGCTGCCATATGTAGACCTGCGGAGCGCTTGCTTACGTCACGACGGGTACCTCAGAGTATGCGTATGCACTGCATTCAGAAGCTCGTGTGACCCATTTATCAGAAGCGACCACACGAACGTCGTCAGTGTGGCAGTGCCGCAATATGCCGGCCGATGACAGGTCGGGCGACCCAATAAAAAGGGCGGGCGCCGCTCCGTCAAGCAGATTGCCATGCCGACGATCATGCACTCCGACAAAGACGAGAAAAGCGAAGCTCCAATTCTGGAGGTCAATGGGAGACAACGCTGCACAATCCTGAGAGCCCAATCTGGAAGGATGCTGGTTCATGCCACGAGCGGTGAAAGATCTGCGACCTCTGCTGTGGTTTCTGTTCTGTACGCTGAGAAACTGCGCCTGTGAGAAAAATTGATTGGCCCAGAGCGGTCCTCCAGCCTCTCTGATTGGCTTGAGATTCCGTCATGACAATAAGGCGGAATTAGTGTCCAGTGTACCACCCCTGGCTAGTCAAGCTACATGACGTCTAGGATTGTTGGCCCATAAAATGGCTGCTAGTGATTACCAGCACTAGCATTATGGGTTAAAGATGTCTATGTTTAGTAAAAGTGTTTACTGATTCAAATTATTTGTGCTTTTCTAAGGAAAAGTCGTTCTAAGTCGTTCCCTGCCAAACCATGAAGAGATACATTCCTAAATAGCTGTGTTTATAAACAAATGCTCCACAATTCAGAGTACTATGTACTGTACTACGGGAAAGCATTGAGCTGTCTCAGCATATGACCTCGCTTGGAAACACACACTCCAGTGGATAACGTGTGTGTGTGTTTAGAAACATTTATTCTCCGACACAATGGACATCAGCAACATTTCAACATAACATTGAGACGGAACACAACATGCACAGACAAACCAAAATTTGTTACAGAAAGATATTTTTACATATGTACTATACATGGCAAACTAAAAACACAAATACGCAAATAAAACGTATGTATATTCTACGTATTTACATGGCATTTACATTGTCTTTCTTCCGTTGTCTAGAAAAAAAGTGGGTAACGATTTAGAGTACTAGGTACTCTACTATGGGAGAGCATAAAGCCGTTCCGTGGGCCTGACATTTATGCTACGATGCTCGGCTAACCGATGGCAATTGTCGGCTATGGGTTAGACCACAGTAGATCTTACACCCAGGGGAGGGCTATGTGATGGCTTATGTTCATTGTGTCAGCTATCCGCTGTCGTGATAGGAACGCATAACTTCCAGGGTTGCTGACATACTAAACAGCAATTAATGTATAGCAGCGTATGCTAACGTTTGCTATAGATAGCTACTTTACTGAAAAAAAAAAGGCTAACCGTTAGTATTGTCGGCTACAATGTCGGTCACTACGTATGGCATACGCGGTTATGACAGCGACAATACATACGCTCAATCTCAGCCTAACGGGTGAGTTGGCTACCTTGGTTGGCAACCCTCCGCGGTGGTCTAGTGGCTAAGGTATTCGGCTGCTGACCCGCAGGTCACGGGATCGAATCCCGGCTGCGGCGGCTGCAATTCCGATGGAGGCGGAAATGTTGTAGGCCCGTGTGCTCTGATTTGCGTGCACGGTAAAGAACCCCAGGAGGTCGAAATTACCGGAGCCCTCCACTACGGCGTCTCTCATAACCATATGGTGGTTTTGGGACGTTAAGCCCCACTTATCAACTAATTACTTTGGTTGGCTACCAATTTACCTGCCACGATGCGCCTTCCCTCACACTGGTTGCGCCATTGGTAATCTTTACAGGAAGGGGGTGTGGGGCGAAAGGCTAAAATAAAACTGTCCGGCTCGGGCCAACGAACGGCCCGAGGCCAAGTAACGCATTTTCTTTGCAGGGCACCTGACCGGGTCACGTCACGGCGCTGGCCTTCCGTTCCAGAATTGGGCCACGCACGCGGTTAATCCCCGGGGTCACCGCTTCTCTATCCCGTGCGTGCGTGCGCGAGCTTCGTCCATACACGGCGACTCGGTCGGGTCCAGGCAATTTGATCCGCAGCGGTCGTCCTCGGCGGGTTGTTGCACGCTTCAAAAAACCGTTACGGTAGGTTGGTTCCTCCATTAGGGCCGAGCGAGCCATGCGGCGAGCTCGTTGCGCATTCATGCCCGTGTCAGATAGAGGTGTCGCGTCTAGGACGCCACCTGCTGTGTGTGAGGAACAGAGCGCTCACTTAGGAAGGAGAGAAGAAAGAAAGAAAGAGAGCAAGAAAGAAAGAAAGAAAGAAAGAAAGAAAGAAAGAAAGAAAGAAAGAAAGAAAGAAAGAAAGAAAGAAAGAAAGAAAGAAAGAAAGAAAGAAGCTACGTAGTCGCGTTATCATGCTCCGAGGTGAACATACATTTGCAGATTACTCCAGCTTCTCTTCAAAATTCTTGAACTGTGTGATTATTCTTATTATTATTAATAATCATATTATTAATCTTATTATTGTTATTGTTGTTCTTGTTGTTTGTAGTGTTGGTACGTTCCGGGTTTCGCTGTTGTTAACGCGACTTTTCTCGTTACTTCTGTCGGACATACAAAATTAAGGGCGCTATCAAAGAAAACGTTTCGATAATACTTATTTCTTATTAAGAACTAAGATAATCAACAAGTCCGTTTTCACAATCACGGACACACTTGAGTAAAATACACAGGAGCAGCACGCTCAGCGGGCGATGCAGGAGCAAAGGCGAAGAGAAAGCAACAAAGAATCCAAACGTCGCATGCACCCACGGAAGCCCACAACGTGTATTGTCGGAACGCGCTTCAACACAGGAAATAAATGGTTATCTCTGATTACTTCCTCTTCTGCTCGTCACGACAACTTCCGTTTTACATTTATATTACCCTTTATCGAGTTCAGGCACGGTCTTCAATTGAATATCGTGCATAAGGATGTGGTATCATTGCTGTGCTTGGGAATGCTTGCTTGGGATGTGCTTGGGAATGCTTGCTTGGAATGTGCTTGGGAACCCGCCAGCAGGAGACCAAGAGGTCATGGTGCACAGCAGGCTGTGAGCATGGAGAGTGACTGAAGCATTCAGTGACACCGACTAACTCCTGCTTCTATTTGGAGCCCCTCCAGTGGAGCACGTGCTTCCGATTTGACGAATACTCGTAAAAGGTCTTCTAAAAAATTGATGGCTCCGGTTCAAGTTAGACGTTATATTGGACATCTGTGATTCAGGGGCATATGTTTCTGCCTGTGATCAGAGACAGTTAACTGCCGGCATAAATAATGAAAATTACTTATACCGAAAGGAAATCAAACTGAGACCCGCGAGTTGCGGGTTTGTTTCCGGCCCCGGTGATCACATTTCGATGGAGGCGCCATGCTAGAGGCCCGTCTATGCGGTGCCAGTGCGCTTCAAATAACACCAAGTGGTTGAAACTTTCGGAGCCCTCCCCTACGGCTTCACTCTATCATATTGTGCCTCTGAGACGTGAATATTGGAGTTCATTATTAATACATCTTCGAACAAATTATATTTTGTCGATCCAGCTGCCATGGGGCTGCGCTTACATGGAAATGTAATCGCTCACTGAGTCTCTAATGCCCTGATGCACTAACGGATCAACAAGAAACCAATTCAATGCTGTATTAAAAAGTATACTGGAGCTGATGTCATCTAGTATGCACCAAGGACCGGAAACGTTTTTTTGTCAGACGTTGCCTTTCTCGGAATTCCAAGTTATTCGCCAACTTCAGCAACGAAGTACTATTGCCGCAATAATTTCGATAATTTCTCATCAAATGCAACTTCCCCACGGTAAAGGATGTTCTTCCACACACGCGCTCTATATACCCTCAGACATGCCATAAATAAGCCAGTACCAGATGAGTGAACTCTTTAATCTCAGTTTGCGTTGTATGCGTTCTCCTAACAGCAGCATAAATAAGACTGCTTTCGCTCAATGCGTGTATGGTGATGAGGCTATCCATCCCTTTTTTCCCTTGCATTTCTGCATCACTTGTGGATGCAGTCACCCCTCTGGAGCATGCAGAAGGTGATCTTATATTCAGCAAAAGCATGCGCACGACAGGTCAGTCACAGCAGCGTTCAAGAATGCGACAAAAATACGACCGTATAACAAATAACAAACTTTTGTATTAGAGGTCGCGCATACCGAGTAACACTGCTATACCGAAGCGGCCATACCGAAACGAAAACCTAATCAAGGAAACGCGGACGAAAATATCGCAGAATATACATCAAGCATTCCAATTTCCTCGATAGTATCTAGGTCGGCCGAACCTCGGCGTATTCGCAAACACACTCCCTGAGCAATGACTCTGAACGATAAGGGTATCGCTGCGCACCGAATCCTACAGCTGTGCACAGAGCACTTATGTGCATACTTTCTACAAAAACACAAGCGTAAAGCGATCGGTGACCATTAAAAGTACACTGGCCGCCTTCTACGTGCGCAACCACTAAAGTCAGCACAGATCGCGGAGTGAAACAAGGCCAGCAGGCGCACGCACTGTAATCAAGCGATACTGCGAATGATGAAGCGGTGCGGCTGTACAAACTAGGAAGTGAAAAACTCCACCCACGCTTCACCTGCGTACGCACTTCTCCTGCTAGCTTCCTCACCGCTCTGGAAAAGCCAGCTAGAGAGATCATGCAGGAAGCTCGCATTCCAGCGCAACGCAGGCTGCTAACAAGTGACACTGCGAAGGGGTCCGGCTGTGCAGACTATAGGTAGTGTAACACTACACCAGCCCTCACTCTGAGGTATACGCTGCGCTTCCGCTGCTGCCTTGCTGACCGCTCTGCAAATGCCAGCTGGAGAGATTATGCAGGAAGCTCGTGTTTGCAGCGCAATGCGGCCAAGTTGCGAGCCACGCAGAGAAGACATTCGATATTCGCAGCCAGTTGGATCCGGAGTTAACTGGGTTGCCGCAGCGCCGCGTGCCTCGCGTTCTATGCAGATATCGCGACGAACATCGCACGCCGCATAAATAAACTCGGTCTTCAGAAAGCCGCCACGACAGTGCGAGAGATAAAAGCGACTCGGTACGGAAACTTGTGAAATTTGCATTCACCTTCGGGCGCTCAGAGTGAATATGCCAACCACAAGATACCACTGCGTCGCGTGTAAACGTGCGCTAAACCAGATATTTCGGTTCATCTATAGGGCATGCTCATTTAAGACTCGCTATGTAACTGCGTGTGCGGGAAGCTATAGACGAAGCTTCCCTTAAAGCGCAAGCCCACATGTTTCCCGTGTCTTGTGACCCTACGTCACGCGTTAAACGTAACTTGCAAACAACGCAGAAAATGTCCTACGGTATATATGACCCATATACAAAGCCTCATATGCAATGTATCTCTCCCGTGACATGTGACCCATGAGCCATATATCCTATACGACACGCATCTAACGTAACATGTTCGCCACGAAGCATGTGGCGGAGTACAGTGTTTCACGTAACATGTGTACCAGTTCCATGTGTCATCCGTAAGATGCCCCCCACGTGACATGTAGTCCTTACCATATGTTCCCACGAGGCATTTGAACCTCATATGGTACCACGCGACATGAGCCCCATATAGTGATCCACGACCTGTGACCCACGTGTGAAGTGTTATACGTAGCATGCGTTTCATTCACATATATAATATAATATCTGGAGTTTCACGCTCCAAAATCAGGATGCGTTTATCGGGGACGCTGTTGTGGAGGTCTCCGAAAATTGTGACCATGTTTACTGACATCACCCAAAACACTAGCCTCTAGTTTTTTTTTTTTCTCAAACCATGGAAATGAGACCGTCACGGCCGGAATCGAACTGGCACACGCACAATGTGTCGCATGGAACATGTAGACCACACGCAATGTGTCCAGTGTGCGGCTATATATAAAACGTGTGAAACGCAACATGTACCAAAATCTTGCTTAATATACAAGTAGCACGCAGCAAGACTCAGAGGGCAGTTACGGAACTAATCTGGGCTAATTGATATTGTGACACTTGACGCATCTACAGCGCTTTTCAAGCATAAAGAAAAATTATCAAAGTGAAACAGGACAACACGGACATTCAACCTCTTCGTTTTCGGTTTTCAATAGATCGTTTTGTTGCATGTTATTCAATATCATTGCTCAGTTTCAAAGCAAGCGCTACCACACTATCTGTTAATAGAGTGTCAAAATTCCTGCACACCGGCAGCGATTTGCTCGTACCAAGCGTGACGTAAACTAATTAATTAAAAAGATCACATAATAAAAATTTATTGTCGTCGTAGATTTTCAAGAAACTGTTGAATACTTGCAAATTTAAACAACAGACGTACTAAATACCGAGAAAGCAAACCGCCCGAAAGGTAAAGTACTGTTGAGCAATCGATTTTCTACACAACGGTTCTGGTACTAGATGTAATTGTGATTTATAAAGCCCCACACTAATTTATGATCACCATGTTCTTCCAGGTCTTTTTTTAAACCGGCTTGTAACGCATTATTATTCAAATATTAGAACAAAGAGCATCGTTCGAGCTCGAAAATTCAGCGTCGCGTCATGTCTCCTTATTTCCCTGATCTTCTGTCACGTGATTTTATGACATTGAACGATAACGAAGATTTTCTACGTAAACCAAAAGGGACAGTTACTTCCATGACATTGTGTTACACGACACATGAACCCACACTATATAGGAACGCTAATTTTTCAAGTTGAAAAAACTTTCACATCGTCTGGCAATGCGACAAGGATCCACAGACACTGCCTACGGAATCACCAACCGAACATGTGCGGAAATAGAGCCGACACATCCAAAGTCCCGAGGACCAGCTACACCTAGTGAACAGACCTAAATTATATCAGACCAAGTGAACAGCCATTTGTAATGGGGTAGCAACCACCTATGAATATAAAAGGCCTTTTCAGAAGTTTCTTCATTATTTTTTAACTATATTCACAACACCTTTAGGCGCGTACTACGTGGGGATGGAAAGAAAAGTGAGTACAGCCCACCATAGCTTTAACTAGACAGAAAGCAGGCCAATGACTTCCGCCGACTACAAACCAACACGAACCTGAATCTATCAGTCTTCTATAATTCAGCCCAAGCAGCGCGTGGACACACCTGTGGTGTTGTTAGTGGCCATCTCTCACCCAGAAGATGTGGACGTGCCGACTCAGGTCCCACGAAAAGGCTTGCTGATATCGGGAAACTCATTTAAAGAGAGGCTGCAGGAAAAAGACTTGCGAGCCATGGAACCTGGTTGCTCTGCTCGATTAGGACCAGCGAGCCACAGCGGCCAGAGAGGCCCCAATTTATAAAGGACACCCCCTGACCTTTACCCTGTAATAACCTAAAGTAAAACAAAGTTTCCATTACTATCACGGGATAGCCCTTATGCACATAAATAGCTCCGCGTTACTTGGAACAGAAACGACCCCTGTTTGTCGTCACTGCCGACGATGGCGTTAGCGATGCTACCAGCGAGAACCGCGAAGTTGCGTGGCGTAAGATACTGGCGTTCCAGTAACGCGGGCCAACCAGTGACACCGGCATCTCGGAGATCGTTATGCAACCCCAGGCCAAACGTTGAATGTCACACAAATTGTGTGACAGTGGTATGACCTCCGACGTGAGATATGACGACGCGTGACCACAAGCTGATAAGGTGTGAATCGACTCACCTGCACTGCAGTGCGCTGGCTATAGCGCTGGCTACATAATGACTAGCGTTGCCTGTCAGTAGTTACAATATATTTGTTCTAATTTAGTTTCCATGCAATAATATGATCCACATATCAGATATTTTTTTTTCTTGCGTGGAAATCTTTCATGATTGGTCCGATAGCCTAGAGTATGAAACACCAAAAGGAACCGGTGGACTCCACTCACAGCGTTCCCAACGCCGACAACAGGCGCACCTACCTCTACACGCGCTTCGGGGTCAGATAAGAGGAAATCGATAAGTGATACGAACAACGTGGCGTGAGATATGACCGGCTCGGCGTTTTTCTTATCATTCGTTCCCGCTATTCGACATCCTCGTTATTTCACGGCGATGGCTCCGCGACGTTGTGCAAACATTGCACAATGATGTCGCTGTGCCTGAAGCGGAAAGAAAAGTATGGTGAATTCGCAAAAGGGAACTATGGTGTGTGAAAAATTTCATTGAGCGATGACGAGACATCGTAGTTAGAAGCATTATGTTGTACATTACTACACTGTTCTAAAAAAGGACCACCGATGTTGGCTGCGGTGCGAGCATTTCGTAAATGCCTTGTTTTTTATACATACAAAGTTTTTTTTTCTAAATTCAAGGCATACTTCACTTAATAGTTTGCGTATAGTTATTCATACCAGTGGTAGCTTACAATATGCACTTTTTTATGCTAAATACCCAAAAGAAAACTATTTTGAAGCGGCTAGAGTATAAAGTTGGGCATGTTGGTAAGACATAATTAATCGACGTAGCGCGTTTAGAAACATAGGACATGGGAAGGGACAGGAGAGAGCTGTTAATAAATGTAGCTGTTAATAACAAAAATATGTATTTAACGCCACCCAATTTCTTTCTGTGAGGATATTTGGTTCACTAAAGCACTGGTACTTGTGTTGAAAAATGGAATGCTAACACTAAGTGTAAGTGACATCACGTCGCAGCGAAACAATGTCAATGTTTTTGTCACTGTTTCATTAAAGTGTCCCTGCCTTCCCTTTTTCCGAAACACTTTTGAAGCCACCTACCATCATCAGTCTACATCTAAGTCAGTCTGCTTAGCTGGATCATTGGTAAATGCTTTCTATAACCAAGTTATCTCTAGACCATCTGTAAAATTCTATTACCGAGGTCAAACACCGCCCCACGCCTGTACAACAACATGGCCTGCGTGATGAAACATTCTTAGCATCCTTGCTACACAGTGAATGTCGGGTCCGTTACAACAACGTGATTTGCTCAACGATGCAGTTTGAAGGTCTCGCGCTCTTCGTAGTGAAAGTTCATTTGATTTCCATTTCGCGCGCAAGCAGTAGAACTGTCCCCCACGGCGTACCAGCGTTACTTAAAAAAAAAAAAAGGCCATGAGGCTTATAAATCCGTGACTGTGAAGAACATATACGCAAAACAGCGTTATTTCGATGTAGAAAACAAACACAGAGACACAGGGGAAAGCTTACCGGTCGAGAGAAGCCACCCTTGAACCAGCGCTCACGTGGAAAGCTAACGCCGGCGACCCCCGAGTTCACGAGAAGGCAAGAAGACGTTAATGGTCCGTGAAACACCGCACAAGTCAGCGAAGCACGACGCCGGTGCGAAAGCGTGTCCTTTAACGTCAAAAATAACGACAGCTGGCGTAACGAAGCCAATTCGGGCGGCGTCACACTTCCCTTGCCAAAAATTGAAACGGCACCTCGTGTCACAACAACCGGGAAAACAACGTGGAGCCCGGATGTAAACTGTAGCCGAAAAGAAAGCGTTGAGACGCACAGCGAAGCGCAGGCTTTCGATCGCGAGCTGATTCACATGATCCAGATGAAGCGTGGAACCTGATCGTAGTTGTGGTTCAGTTAAAACGGCACAGAATCAATCTACGTGGCTTCTAGCAGGCGGGGAGGCGTTGAGGCAGCTGTCCCAGGCCATACTCCAGTACTGCAACAATTCTAGAAGAATTTCGTCGATCGTAGCAGTCGTTTGTTGATGAAGGTCCAACATAGAAGGTGGAAGTGATGTGGGGGCAGCGCTTCAGTGTGTGGCAGGTGGTCAAATAGGTCCTCCAGCTGAAGCAGTGAAAACCAAACCACACCACGAGTTCACAACGGCAAGTCGGCTACCAAACGGTCATCAATTGCCATCAAAAGAATCATTTGGCGGTACCGTGCTGTATGTGTAGCTGCTGTATACCGTACACAAGACCGCCAGTCGTGAAGAACTCTGAGAACCGCAAGCAAGCGCGGAAGCTCGGAGCAGAACACGTCGCTGCCACGGCTTCCGCGCCGTGCGCGTTCCAAGTAGGATTGTGGGACGCCGCAACGGACGGTGGGAGAACGAGCGATGTGAGGGGAGGGGGGACAGGTAAGAGGGTGATAGCACTACGGCTTGGCTTGGATGATGGCCGCACGGCCCACCCCCCTTCCAGCGCGTACGTTCGCTACTAAATGCGAGGCCGTGCAGACAACGGCCTCCCTTCGTCTCCCTCCGCTACGAAACCTCTTTTTCTGTTTTCTCTTTCCCAGAAGCGTCGGCCGGCCAGGCCACGTGAGGTACGGGCGCTCGCGCGGAGTGGACATGCAACTAGGCTCGGTAGTTGAGTGCAGCGGGACCAGTGCGGGGGTACGAGCATATCGTACGTTGATCAAGAACGGCGGTCCGAAAAAGTTCAAACACGTGCGCACCTCTGAGACTAGATGAAATGGTAGTTGGATGGGGTTTGCTCGAAAGCCGAGTCGCGCATTGTGAATGGCACGCGAGGGAATGCGTTTTCGTTGTCGCCGAAATTCGTAAGTTACTTATGCATGCACAATTCCTGGGGCACAGAAGATGTACAGAACAAAAGCACGGTAATTGGAATGTCTTACGAAAGGTTCGCGGTCCTAGCGCGGGAAGGGGAACAGCTGTACATGCCTACAAAAGCACACGCACACGACTATATTGAATTCCATAGGCGGAGTCAGCTATAACTTTTACATGTCAATGGTGGCATCATCCACGATGTAATTACCAGCGCCGACGAGCCTACAGATGTGAGACCGTCGAAGCGTGCGCCGGTAAAACGCCTATTTGTATGAGCTGTTTTCCAATAAGTTATCGTATCTTGGTATCAGGCTGGCCGGCGATGAACCTTTTCGGATATGACATTTTGATATTTATTCGAGGTGACACACCCAATTGTTGTCTGGATATGAACGCATCGCCATCGCTGTTGCATGTAGCAACCGAAGTGCTGCGACGTCAAGCATGTGATTAAAGGCCAGATTCGCGGAAAGGAGGAAGGAAACAGAAGAGCATTGTGCATAAGAAAGAAACAGTGAAAGTTCCTCCCCCCCAAGATTTCCGAATGTCTCTCCCCTTTCTTGGAGCCCCCCGTGGTGCATCAAGCCTGTGCCCCACCCCCGACAGATTTTTCCCCAGGGCATATAAAGCATAACGTGACCATTTATGTGCTTCATCCACACTTCAGAACAAGAAAGTGCCCCACTCCAAAAAATATTTCTACCTACGCTTCTGAGCACCCCCACTCCCCGCTTTAGGCAGCCAGCATTCATAGCACAGCGCATAAGTTTCAACACTCCCTGCCCCTTAAAGAACTCACTTGCCATGTGTGACCCTTCCCCTCCTCCTACCCCAATCCACTAAATAAATTCCTTTGGTAAAAGAACCCTCGTTCCTCCGCTGAGCACCAGGGGAGGCACCAGGAGCTCCGCCTAGCTTGCCCCCATTTCCCCGACAAGGCACCTGAATTTTCTTCTTCAGGTTAGCGAGGCCAGTCTCAGAAATCGTCCAGACTGCTCATACAACGGGAACCTGAACTACAATGTGGACGCTACGCAAGTAAACTGACCAGCGAATCTGTCTGAATGAAGGTAGTCCCAACAGCACAGCGGCGATGCACGGAACTACACCCAGACGCGAGCGTAACCTCGCGGAGACCTTCGTTAGCCCCTCGCACGAAAGGTAGTACACTCGCCTCGCGTTACTTCCTTGGCAAGCACCGCGCTCGTGGCGGCGGGGTGGGCGGGGATCGCTTTCACAATCGCCGCCATCACTCCACGTCAAGAGGCCAAGATTGTCTGCTGTCGTTCACAAACGCAGCTCTAGACGCTATCGCAGCATCACTCCGTGCCGAAAGACCAACGTCGACCGGCCAACAAATGTCGGCGCGTTCACTCGTGACAGCACTCATTGATTAATATGTGGGATTTAACGTACCAAAACCACCATATGATTATGAGAGACGCCGTTGTGGAGGGCTCCGGAAATTTCGACAACCTGGGGTTCTTTAACGTGCACCCAAATCTGAGCACACGGGCCTACAACATTTTCGCCTCCATCGAAAATGCAGCCGCCGCAGCCGGGATTCGAACCCGCGACCTGCGGGTCAGCAGCCGAGTACCTTAGCCACTAGACCACCGCGGCGAGGAATCGTGACAGCACTCGCTAACATACTTTTCAGCTTCGAAAGCTACCGAGTTACGACTGAAGCGTTAACGAGTCTTAGTAAAATCGAGCCTGGTAATCGGCCAGAATCCTAGCGCGCCTGAGTCTAAATAACCCTGGCTGAGTAGAATTTTTGCAAGTCTCAGTCCCAATTGGCTGGGTCAGGCAGAAATATTCCGAGTCTGAGTACGAAAAAGCTAGGCTTAGTATAAGTTTAGTGAGTGTCAGTCCAAATAACCCTATAAGAAGGATTTTTTTCCAAGCCACAGTCAAGCTCAGCCTGGTTGAGTCAAATTTGAGTGATCCTGAGTTCAAATAAGCGTGAATGAGTAGAAATTTTCCGAGTCTCAACGCCATATAGAATGATTAAGCAAATATTTTGTGAGCAAGATTCTACGAATCAGCCTGCGCGACAACAAGTTTAAGGAGTTATTTTAGCGAACCTGAGTTGAAGTAAGGTTTGCTTAAAACAATTTTAGCGAATCAAATCAAGCGTGATTGAGCAGAATTTTAGCATGGCTGATATGGCTGGGTAGAATTTTTGTAAGTCTGGGTCTAAGTTAGCGTGGTTGGGCAAAAATTTTGTTGAGCACGAGTCCAAATTCATCTGTCTGAGCAAAAAAAAAAAAAAAATGTGTGTCGGGTACAAATGAGCCTAAATGTGCATGCCGAATTTCAGCGAGCCCCAGTTAAAGAAAAAAGTCGCCTGAGCAGAATTTTGTGAGTCAGAGTGAAGCTCACTGGATAGAACTTTGGTGGGCCCAAGTCCAAATTAAACAATCTGAGCAGAATATTGTGTTTCTGTCTAAATAAGCCTGGCTTCTTTCTAAGTCTGAACAAAAATATGCATTATATACTTTTGAGTTGTGAGTGAACCCAGTTAACTTGTATCTTCTCGAGTTTGTGCCGAAAATGGCGTAGCTCGATGGGACATAAGTGAGTCCAAATCGGAATCATCTAGACTGTCAAATTTCGTTGCAGTGAGCGCGAGCATGCTCTAGGCATGTGCCATGAAAGTGGTTGAAATATATTAACGACGTGAGAACAGAGACAACCAAGAGTAAAGAAGTAGTAGCCTCGCTTTCTCATCATCAACGGACCCAACTGCGCTAAAAACAGTAATTAGTTTCTCATTATGAATAAGAACGACAGCGACACTTACACAGTGATAACAAGGAAAGACGCGAATATGCCATTCGCATCTAAATAAAACGTCTCGCACTTTCGAACTCGCACACTTGCCAAGCGCCGTTGCCTCACGTGAGAATCCAACGTATCAGCAGAGTTTCCACAATTTCGAAAACATTTGCTCCAGCCCAGACACTCGTTTCATCGCGCTTCGACCACCTTTCCTTAGTACTCTATCACTACGTAGAAAAATTCGTCGCTGGCTTTCTCTCTGCCAAGGACTCCCTTCTCGCTCGTAAAACAGCACGTGCCAAGCTTGCGCATTCGCAATAACCCTTCGACGCCAGCACGTCAAGGACGCAGCGAAGGGTCCATAGCGTACGTGTCTTATAAGCTTTTGTTGCCCGTCACCTGTCTGAGTCACCTGTCTGCGCCGTGAAGAGATTTTTCTCGACAATCAAAGAAAGAGAAAGCGCCAAGGAAGGCTACACAACTGGCTTCTCGCCGACGCCTTCGAAAGTCACGCGCACCTCGACGCATTAAACGGCCGGATCCCGAGGAAAACCACGTCGTGTCTACAAGGTCCGGCTTGGTGCATACAAATGAGGCGTTTAAGGTTTACGTTGCGGCTGAAACGAGAAGCTGACCAGTTAGTAGTTTCGTGAAGGGCGTGCATAATCCGTCGTCGAAACGAACAGCCATAGCATCCTGCCGGAACTAACAGCTGGGGTGGCAACTTCTTCTGCGTGGTTGATTGGCTGGCTCATTTATAGGGTTTAACGACCCGCAGCGACTCGGGCTATGAAAGGTGCCATAGTAGAGGGCCTCCTGACAACTTCGACATGAGTGTCTTTAACGTGCACTGCCATGGAATAGTAGAGGAGTCTGTGTAGCATATCGATTGATTGATATGTGGGGTTTAACGTCCCAAAACCACTATATGATTATGAGAGACGCCGTAGTGGAGGGCTCCGGAAATTTAGACCACCTGGGGTTCTTTAAGGTGCACCCAAATCTGAGCACACGGGCCTACAACATTTCCGCCTCCATCGGAATTGTGTAGCATATCACCATTATCGAAATGCTACCGCCACGGTCACGATGACGAAGATGAATTGAACAGTTTGCAGGATTGCCCCGCCGCGGTGGTCTAATGGCTAAGGTACTCGGCTGCTGACCCGCAAGTCGCGGGATCAAATCCCGGCTGCGGCCGCTGCATTTCCGGTGGAGTCGAAAAATGTTGTAGGCTCGTGTGCTCAGATTTGGGTGCACGTTAAAGAACCCCAGGTGGTTAAAATTACTGGAGCCCTTAATTCATTACGGCATCTCTCATAATCATACGGTGGTTTTGGGACGTTAAACCCCACATATCAATCAATCAGTTTGCAGGATCTACTTACAAAATATAGCCAGCAAATATTCAAGCCATTCAAGCTCAAAAGGCGAGCACAGGTGTACCAATATTACCTATCAAAAATTCTTGTTCCAATCTGGTGGTGACGAACAGATGTAAGGTATTCTGCCCTTAATGTCATTTAATTACGATAAGCGTGTTTGTTGAGAAGTATACAGCTTCTTCGCTGCCTCTGAATATTGCGACGTTCCTTTCTTCAGGTTTTGTCCTCACCCCGTTACACTACGTTCAGCGCAAACCACACGATATTCGAGAAGTTTCGAGGCTTTAGTAGATCGTTTTGTTAAGACCACGCCCACTTCGGGAACGCCACAGATTATTCGGGAACTTGCGTCTACGCTAGCGATAACGCTAGAATATTCGATGGCAAGGGTGTAAATGCCGACACCCTTCGCTGCCTGTCAGTTGATTGATTGATGGCCGACGATCCGTTCGCCACTGTAAGTGCAAGACTGCTACTGGAGTCCGACTTTCCGTTCACCGGGCACAGGTTCACCCAAATAAGCCGTTTAATCTCAACGTACAATCTGCTGTCTTCATCCACGTCACGACCGCGTGACAATATTGATTGACGCATTGGAAAAAGTTCAAAACCAAGCAGTCATATTTGTTAGCAACAACTATAATTCCTTTGCAAGCATCACAGAAATGAAACGAGCAGTGAAATGGGAGACACTGATGGTAAGGAGGCAGAAACTCAGGCTTGAATTTCTTCATTGTATATATTATAATGGAAATGCCATTAACCCTCTTGATTATATGTTCACACCAACGTACGTCTCTAATCGTGAAGACCATTAACGAAAAATATTAGAATACCGTTACAAAACCCACTCTTTCGGTAGTTCTTTCTTCGTAAAAACAATACAGGAATGGAACCGTCTACCGGATGATCTCGTCAATGAAACTGATAATGAATCCTTTTTTTCTTCATTGTAACAACTCCTACAATATGACTGCCACTAAGAATGTTTTGCTGTCTCGAAGCGTGTGGGTGTTTACAAATGCATGACTGTGACGTTGTTTTCACTCACCAATGTTCGAGTATTTTTTTTCTCTTAAAATATTTTGAGTGCTGTTTTATTTGTTGAATCTATTGTTTCGATTGAAAACTATGTAGTCAATTATTATGTGTACCTCCCCTACGTAATGCCTCACGGCGATGTAGGTGAAATGTAAATAAATAAATAAATAAAATATGCATTTGCCCTTGAGCCTGCATTTTTTTTTCTTGGGGGAGGGTGTACCTGTCAGTGCATGTATAAATTAGAACTGACAGACAATGGTGCCAAGAGTATAGGGAACGCTATTAGAAGTAATTGTAATGTAAATGTGAAGAGAGAAAAGTGACCGAAAACACGTGACACGAATACTTCTGTCCGGGAAGTTAATTTTGAATGAGCATCAGATGCGCAAGAGAAGTGCTCCCACCAATAAAAACTTTTGATATAAAAAGGCACGGGACAATACAAGAAAGTAGTGAGGCGAAATAACGCAAAAATGCCTATCTCGTCACCAATCTGTGCGGCTGACCTCCGCCGATAACGCCAGGAAGCACCAGTACATGCTAACGATACTAAAGCAAACAAAACCAGAAAACAGTAATGTCCCGGTGAGAGCTAAAACTGAGCATTAGATGAACTACCACAGCTTGAACAAAATATGTCCAGCTGACTGAACCACAGCATCTAGGACAGCCGAGGCCAAACAGCGACTTTATACGGTTGCTGTCCCATAAATGTCTGACAAAAACACCGCAAGAATTACTCGGTCAATTGAAGATTGTACATTCACTGTATACACGCTAACTTATTTATGGCAGCGAAAAATAATGGCACGAAACCTTTGATACATCATCCTTGGCGTTATCAAGGCGAGTCCTACAGCCTCGCGGTTTCAAAAACTTCTACTATCTTCGTTAACCTTCAAGTTTATCTGCCCAGTGTAAGTACCGGCGTTCAGGACACATTAGTCGAAATCAATTAAAATGTACATGGGCAGGACATGCTCCGTGAAGGCAAGATAACCGTGGGTCAATAAGAGTAACAGAGAGGATTCCAAAAGAAGGCAAGCGCTCAAGGAGGATTGATTGATATGTGGGGTTTAACGTTCCAAAACCACCATATGATAAGAGACGCCATAGTGGAGCGCTCCGGAAATTTTGGCCACCTGGTGTTCTTTAACGTACACCCAAATTTGAGCACACAGAAACAACGCTCAAGGAGGAGGCAGAAGGCTTCGTGAGCAGATGAAATAAAGAAGTTTGCGGAGCCAGGTGGCCGCGAAACGCACATGACCATTTGACTGATGGAGCATGAAAGACTCATTTTTCATGCAGTGTGAGTGATCAGGCTTATTATTATTATTATTATTATTATTATTATTATTATTATTATTATTATTATTATTATTATTATTATTATTATTATTATTATTATGAATTTTCGGAAATCCAGCGCTCGGCGGCGCCATGAACACGAATGACACCGAACGTCAGGCGACCAAGTGATGGCGTCCTGCGATTACGTCACGTTATTGAATGACGCTACTGGATGGCGTCATTTCGTGATATCACATGCTGAAGTCATCAAATATTGCCAAATTATGATGTCGTCAAAAGATATTGTGTCACGACATCAACTGAATACATGATCGCATGACCAGGAAAGGGTCAATCCCGGGGGTAGCGCGAAAACCGGATACGGTTCAGAAGGCTTTGAGGGGCAAGGATGCGAAGAGGGCACACGTCTTTGCCCTCGCTCTTCTCAGTGTACGCTAAAGGGACTGTCGGTTTTTCGTGCTATTGTTTTTAAGTGCCCTCTGCATTCCCTTACGAAGCGATTCTCCATCAGTCACGCTTGTGACAGGACACGCCAGTCACTGTCATAAGGAATACTGCGTCATACAAGAGTAGAAACGACAGCTGGAGGTGAATGATGATGGATCGTGTGGACCCTTACAGCACAGCTAGAGTTCTCAAGCACACTAACAACCTAAACACATGAAAGACAGAAGTACACTGGCGTCGAATTTCTTACCGGGGCAGATGAACACCGTCGCCGAAAAAATTTCGCACCTTGGGTGTCCTTCTCTTAGCGACGACGAAAGACACAATGCCCGTTCCGACGCACGTGCATACCGTCACTTCGTCTCTCTTCCCCACCCGCGCGCATGCGGCGCCGTCGACGAAGCCGAGTGATGCGAGGAGCCGACTAGACGTACCGTCCCGCTGCGTGGCGCCGTCCTCAATACACCGATAGAGTTACGCCAAGCTGTCAGGTGACTTGACGGCGCCTGCGCGGCCGTATACCTTGAAAACAAGCGAGCGGCTTGAGGGAAGCCGCTCTTTCTTTACAATGAGAAACTAACGCGATACGCCGAGACCGCGGGCGCGCCAAAGCGCGGCTTCAAATGCCTTCTCACGTGCCCTCCTCCTTGCGCTGTTTCACTCTCTCTTTCTAACTGCGCCTTCTTTCCCAAGTTTGCAACGCATGAGTTGTGTGGGTCGTGTGTTATGGTTCGCGCCATTCCTTACTCTAAACAAATGAAGCACTCTTCGTTGTCACAGCCACCATGGGAGCGGCTGATACGGGACCACGCGATGTCCTACTGAAGTCAAATCAAGGTTTCCACGAACACCCGACTTGTCGAGAAGAGCCTTATTTAAAAGGCGAGGACGCCGACCACGAGAAATGAATATGCGCTGGCGTTCAGGCACTCAGAACGGGACCCTTTTCACAAGTGGTCGATTTACCGAGGTGCTAATGGTACTCAAAGTGTTGACCCGAAGGGTCTCGTCAAGCTACAAATGTATACATGTTAACCGAACGGAACCAACCGGCATGTATGTACTGCAAAATAAATTGAATTGAATTGAAGGTCGCGGGATCGAATTTCGGCAGCGGCAGGTGCATTAGAACGGAGATGAAAATGTCATAGGCACGAGGTCCTATATTTATGTGTACGTTTAAAAACCAAATAGTCCAGATTTCTGGAACCCCTCCACTACGGCATCTGTCATAATCTATTCGTGGTTTTGGAACGCAAAAATACAGACAATTATTATTAAGATAATTGCTCGTAACTTTCGTGGGCACGCATTTTTCAACGAACTCTGAACCAAAGACTGCTTTGCCAAGTGTCACATCATACATGGAGGAAGCCCTAACAATAATATTAACATGTGGAGTTTTACGTCCCAAAACGACGATACGTATATGAGAGACGCCGTAGTGGAGGGCTCCGGAAAGTTCGACCATCTGGTACTGCCATTTCACAGTACGCTGGCCTCGACGATTTCACCTCCACCGGATTGCGACAGCCGCCACCGAAATCGAACCCGCGACCTCCGGGCTACAAGCTGAGTAACTTAGCCACTTATCCAACCCCGGCCGACACAAAAGAAGCGCTCGCTGTACCTGAGAAAATAAAATTAGATGCCAAAGATTCAACAAACACGAGTAAACCACCGAGAGCGCGCAATATAATAACGTTATGAAATACGACTGGACAAAACATCGAAATACACACGCACTTTCTACGTTGTATATGGTTGATCGCTATCTTCGATATCTGGTTATATATGATCATTCCCTACATTCGATTCAACGTTTCATCCATGTAATTATTGTGTGACGTAACTAGTTCCACCTAAAACGTTGCGCTGGTGCTCTTTATCCAGCTGCTTTTTTTTTTCTCAAGTACACACACCAGAATTTGCTAGGACTGTTTAGTGTGGTTACTCAATTTTGTTGTATGGCTAGAGTCGAACTTCTCGGACTCTCACACACAGCGTAATCTACAATACACCAGGTTGGAGCATGCGCTTATTTCTTTTTGACGCAGCAATGCATCAGTCGGCTGCTTTCGAACCACTCAACTTTCCGCAGCCGAAGCTAACGTCCTGTACACTGGGCCACTGATACTGTAGCACTGGCCAATCCTGGCTAGATGGTGGCTAATACTGGCTAACATTAGCCAGTGATTGCCATCAGTGGCAATTCATTGCTAACATTGGTAACATTTGCCAATCGTTGCAAAAGATATCCAGTGCTGGCATCATTTTCCAGTATACTGGCAGATTATTCCACACAATAGCAACATTTGCCAGTATACTGGCAGATTATAAACTGCCACTTGGTATGTCTTGCCAACACACGCACATTATTGCCAACGTCGGCGACATTTACCTGCACTGACCAAACACAGCGAATGTTGGCAATATTTTCAAGCACTGGAAGATTGCTGATTCTGGCAACATAGGCAAAATTTTGAAACACTGCCCAGATTCTCGCGAATACTAGCAATATTTGCCAACAGCGGGCAATTATTTGCAATGTTGGCCAAGTTGGGAATGTCAGGAGGCAGCTGCTCGCCTAATCGACATATTTACGACACGCAATACCCACTAGAAATGTTACGGCGAATAGAAAGATAGATGAAGTTATAAGTTACGAGGGCCAGTCACACGAATCAAGTCAACGTTTATTTCCAAATGCTACAATGTACCCGCAGCTCGAATTCGGTGGCGCGTCTATACCTCCGCGACATGATGGAGGACCTGTAATTCACTTTGAGTGCACCAAAATAAGCATACAAACAAGCAATTAGCAAGATGACATTTCACACGGACAGGCAGTGGCAGGTAATTGATTTATGATGCGAGTGTGTTTGGAGGCACGACACACGTGCAACTTTGAGAGCCGCGTGGCTTATGCGTTATGCGACACGCCACTACTGCGGTGGCGTATCACCCATCACGTATATATATATATATATATATATATATATATATATATATATATATATATATATATATATATATATATATATATATACGCTGTAGGGTAGGACATCTGTGTCGGGCACTTATTTATAGCCACGGGGAGCACAACTAAAAACACACAAGTGCATTGTGCCAGCAGTATGTATAGTCCTATATTGTGTGCGCTTTCAAGCTGAACAACGTCATGTCAGTCGTAAGCGAATTTTATACGCATAAGTCATCCAATTTAGAATCCGTGAAAGAAAGCGCAAAGTTAGAATTGAAGCTCAACAACAGGGAAGGCATCTGCTTCCTAAAATAAATCTTAAACGACGGCGTTGACCAAGCGAGTTTCGATATGAAAGGTTAACGTGCCTATGAAGCAGATATACGGGCGCGAGGTTGAAACAAAGCAGCTGCACAACTGAAGAAGCGCATTCATAATAAATTTCAAAAATCATCTTGTTTGATCTGAACATAGGAAACGTTACAGACCACTTAGCGAGTACACCAGTATATCAATAGCAATAGTACAGCAAGCATACTTAGGGAAAACCGAACACTGTAAAAGAAATGAAGGACAAGATTCATTGCAGCAAAAAAAAAAAACATTTGTTCCAAAGGAATTGAATTCTGAGGCTTCTCAAGTACCGTACGTACACTTCTTAAGTAACGTAATTAAATTAAATTTATCAAGAATGAAAACTGCATGAACCTTTCTTAATTATATTTGCATACAGGACCCAAAAAATAAATAAACGAGTCGCAATGCTTGGTGGTATTTTAGAAAGTTGAAGAATGGAAGCATTATCTGATCCAGAAGACTGAAGCCAGTAGACGAATCAGGGCTGTGACTTCGCTCTCAGTGAAAGAGACTCCATAACTTTAAAACTGAAGAACGCCTCTAGATGCGCAGCAACCGGTTAAGGGTAAGTATTGAAGATATAAAATATTTGATGTAGCACAAACGAATACACGGGCCCAGGAAGCCCACATGGACACCACAGCGTTGTGCGGTATTCAGCCTCCTTGTGTCCGCATGTCGATTTGTGATACATCAAGTATTTTCAAGTGATTCACCAACAAGCCTATACATCACAACTCGCCTCAATTGAAGATAGAATCAAACGTTCCGTGTAGTTCAGAAATAAGCAGTTATTTAAAGCTAACTTTATCCTATGTCGGTCAGCAAGTACTTTAGCACCTACGTTATAGAACATTCTCCGTTATATATATATATATATATATATATATATATATATATATATATATATATATATATATATATATATATATAGAACATTCTACGTTATAGAACATTCTAGAACATTCTATAGAACATTCTACGCTATTAACATTCCGTCCGGCTTTATAACACTAAATTTGTGTGACGCCGTCCTGTGGAAAAAGACCGATTAACTTTACCCATATATATTTAGATATATAATTACACCGCCATTTTGATTGATTTCTTCCTCCTCGCCATCGACTTACGCGACCGACGCAGAGAAAACAGCAACGTGTCGGCATAGACGGCAAGCAAATACGGCGCATGCGCCAAGTCTTGGTGCTAAGAAGCTGCGCGATATTTAGAAAACTTACATGTTAGAACATTAGCACTTTCAAGTCACAGTGTCGCAGTTCTACCGCATCTAGGTCCGCCACAGCGGATCACTGATTACGATGCTCCGCTGCTGACTCCTTATGTCACCGGTTTGATCCTGGTCGCAGCGCTCGCATTTTGATGGAGGCGTAACGGTAGAGGCCTTATCACTGTGTGATAATATCAGTGCACGTTCAAGCAAACACCAGATAGCAGAAATTTCTGGAGCCTTCTCCTACAGCATGCCACAAAACCATATTGTTGTTTCGGCCCACGAAACCCAAGATACTATCTACCTAATCTCTTACAGTTGTCTTACAGTTGATCAATCTATAATGCCTTGTCGTTGAATTTCTTCTGCTTCTGTTAGTGCTCTTGCAAAAAAAAAAATTATTGCCTAGTTCCCCACACATAATACTCCTACGTGGATTCTCCGAAGTATTTGTAAATAAATAGAATAAATAATACAAAGCAACGAAGATTAACGAACAAAATTGTGATTATTCTAACTGAGCAGAAAGTACATGATTCACGGCTGTACCTGCATGTTCTCCACCAATGAAACGCGACCACATGGCCTGGAACTGCGCCCATGGCGCCTTCTTTAGAAGACAACGTTGTCGTAACCAACAAGCCACCGCAGAGCATATGATTCATGAAAGTCAATGACTTCGCAGATCTGCTCGGCATTCTTCGTTGGCTCGTCACCTGATTTGTACTTCCAGCCACGGACATCTACTGCCGTGCAGCCGCTCCACAACGTGCGTACATCCCGTTCAGTCCGGTTGAAAAGAGCTGTGGTGGATCAGAGATTCCGCGGTGGTAAGACCTTGATCCCCCCAACTGCCTTCCATTAGCCTCCTTTTCTGTGGGGGTTCGCGGCATAGCCGCTTCTTTCTGCGCGGTTGCGATGTATTGAAGAAATAAAGCGATAATTTAGAAGAAAAAAACATCTGCGTTGTGTAAGTTCGCTTTTGTCTTAGGGCGTCCGTTGGGCGCTCAGAAACCAGTTTTCTTTATTTCCACAAAAACGCCCGCGCGCTTGCAGAGACGTCGCCCAGGCGTCCTTGACGTCGTCGGGCTGTAAAGAACGACGGCGTGACCATTGACGACATTGCGTTCGACGCGCCGCTGTACACATGTCTCGTTGAACGTACAGGCCAAGCAAAACGCGCTGTAAAAAACCATGCGCAAGGCCTTCTTTATGTTCTTTGAGGCAACCGGATACCCAAGCTCTCAGTCATCAACGCGATGTGTGCAATGCCGCCGGCAGGGGTAGGCAGGGGCCGGCGTTGGCAGGGGCCTGTCTTCGCTCATCACTGACTGCTGCTGTCGTGAAAAGACCATCGGCGTTTGAGTGAACGGCGGATGCAGTCACCCGCCTATGTTTAGGGCCGAAGCCCCTCACGCCATGAGTCATAAGTCCCGTGTCGTCGTAGTCGTAGTAGCCAGTTGCATTGCCGGTTAATAAAAACGGTGTCACAGCATATCCACGGAGTGAATGATGATAAGTGGGGCGAATCGTCCATCAGTCCGTCCGTGCTTCCATGCGTTTGTCTGTGCGTGCGTGCATGCGCCCGGCCACTCGTCCGTCCATGCGTCCATCCATGCGCCCGTCCGTCCGCTTCGCCTCACTCGCCATGATTCGCCTCGTGGATATGCTGTGGTTTTCTTTATTACATGCAGTAATCACGGTGCCTGCGCTGTAACGGACGCGAGTTCATTGCTGATTACAGCGGCAGCATTTATATGGGTGCCAAATGGAAGAATACACTTGAGCTTAGATTTACAGTGCACAATAAAGAAACGCCAGCTGATTAAAATAATTACAACATCTCCTGTTAAAGAGAATTACGTGCAGATGCGAAGCAGCTGGCGCTCACGCTTACACTGGCGGCGGCGCAGACCCTGGCGCTCATTCCGGCGTTGCGCAGGAGAGAAACCTACGGAGGTTCAAAGGAAGCAGTGCTGAACCGATGTTTCCTACTGGAACATGTCAATCGCTGCTAATGGACAATGGGCGATAACATACTCCGATCGGACAGAGAAACTCGCAGTCCGCTTTAAGTTAGTGCGCACACTGCGAATTTTTCTTGTTCCCAACGCACAGGTGAAATCTCCCACCGGCACTTCCTCGGGGGCCAAGAATCAGTGCCAATACATACGGATTGGCCAGGGAACAGCCGTGCAGAACGAGCAGTCCTTTCTTTTTTTCAATCAAGAAGCTTGCTAGAAGACACTGCCTACGTCGGCGTTGCGAGGCGAGAGAGAGAGAACGTAGAAGAGGAGAGAGAGAGGGAGGGAACGCGCAGGCGCAGTGGAGCGCGGACGCCACCTGATCAAGCTCGATCATCAGACGCTTTGCACCTATCAATCCCGGAACCATCAAATGCTACATAATGATCTTGTGTTTTTTTTTCCTCTATAAGATCCCACACAGTAATATTAAGGTACTCTTATCGGGGACGCAACTACAATTTCCAAGATTTAGTGAATAGTGGAGGAGGAGGGGTGGGCAGGGAGGTGGGCATATGCGCTTTGTTGTTACTACGCTTGATATTTGGGAAACGGAGAGGGAGATGGGGTGCAAAGGTGCAGCACTCAAGAGGGCGGCTGCCCGGTGTCTGAGTGAACACACGCAACCAATTAAAAGATGCGCTCTCGGGTGATTGCGTTATTTGATGATGTCATACGTTCTCGGCCTGCGTTAGTCCAGTGCAGGAAGAAGGTCTCTTCTGGTGCTCTCCAGTTTATCAAAACTTGTGCGAGCTGATGCCATTTCATCCCTACGAACTCCTTAATTTCTTCATTCTGTCTAACTCTCTGCCTCCCCTGTGTTTCCCATCCCTTGGTAATCATCCTTTCACTTTTACGTTCACCGGCTGTCTTCTGTACGGCTTACGTGGCCAGCCCAGGTCTATTTCGTTTGCTTCTCAAACATGGCATGTGCAACCCCTATTTCTTCTCTATAAGTGATTTTGTCATCCTATAGTTTCATGTTATTCCTATAATTTTTCGTACCTTTGGACGTTGCGGGGTTCTCATTTTCCCCCCTGGTTCGTTTCACTCTCACATCTTAGCTGGCAGTATGTAGTTGATGATTTGATTGATTTGTGGGGTTTAACGTCCCAAAACCACCATATGATTATGAGAGACGCCGCAGTGGAGGGCTCCGGAAATTTTGACCACCTGGGGTTCTTTAACGTGCACCCAAATCTGAGCACACGGGCCTACGACATTTCCGCCTCCATCGGAAATGCAGCCGCCGCAGCCGGGATTTGAACCAGCGACCTGCGGGTCAGCAGCCGAGTACCTTAGCCACTAGACCACCACGGCGGGGCCTGGCAGTATGTAGTGAATGTACACTTTTCACTTTAACGACCGAGACAAATTTCGTGACATTATTTGGGAGTGCCCACCAAATGGACTTTTTGTGCCAGTATTTCGAAATTTATATAGGTTCCTGTATATTATACTTCATTGTATCAAATCATCTACCGTTCTCTCTTTCACCATGCTATACAGCATTATCTTGGCCTTAATCATATTTATTTTTTGATATTCAGTTAATCAGGTCATCTCAGTCAATGACGTCAAATTATCCATCCTCCAGAGACGTCATCAATGACATCATCACTCGGTCCGAGGTGGGCGGATTCCGGAGATAATACAACGTCACTAAAACTCATTACATTTATTTTTAGGCTTTCCTTCTTGTAATTCATGTCATAGGAGTCACAGACGTCATCTTATATATCCTCCGGTGACGTCCTCCAATGGCATCATCCCCTGGTCAGAGGTGGGCGGATCCCGGAGGTAGTACAACGTCACTTGAAGTCATTACATTTATATTTAACCCTCCTGTAAATAACGTCAGGTCAAAATCCTCCGGTGCCTAGATCCAATGACACCATCACTTGATTAGAGGTGGGCGAACCTGTGAGGTAGTACATCACTCCAAGTGCCATTCTCGTGTTCTTTCTTTAGCGTTACTTGAAGCTACTAAATTTTCTTACAGGCATATTTATATCTTGTTCATTAGTGGCCTTAGTGGTCGGGCAATGAAGACGAAGACTCTCTACAGCAGGTTGCACTAATTACGGGGGGGGGGGGGGGTTCAAAAGCGTACACGCAGAAGAAACTCTACTCCACACAGGTGGCAAGTGCCCTCCTTGCTGCGACAGACGCTGTCACGAAAGAAATACACCGACGCTACACAGTGACTACCGTTACTCTGCCATTTATAGATACGACACGAAATGCTATGTCCACGCACGTACGCGTTAATGCAGGATGATTTTTATTTCTATGAGAGTCCTCGTTATCAACGGTACTTTCGAGATACAGAAGCGATGTCCGTAGATAGCACACCAGACTAATTATGAGTCTTCCAAAAGTGTACAGCCAATATTAATGCACGCCGTGACAGTGGCAGAGCCACTGACTGCCGTCGCCGAGGAAGGAAAACATTGACGGTATAGTCATTCACCGTGTTTGCAATCGTAACACACGGAGTGCCCACATTATGGCTGGTTTCTATAGAGTTCGCATTCATTAGTGGCATTGTATGAACAGTATAAAAAGAAAGAAAAATTGCTGCACGCCGAGCCATAGTTATCGCTACTTGAGACAGGTGCAAGAAATGACACACGCGCTTTCATGACTCGGAAAGAAAAACATTAGGCAAAACAATGAAAGCAGACACAGAACACGAGATCGAATCGCCTCCTGGTGAAGTATTAGCAGATCGTGCCGTGCTTGGTTTTCAATAGATTCTGCGCCGACTGCACGTATCGCATGCTAGATAATTCATCTGCAAGCTCGTAAACGATCACGTGCAACACAACACCGTGTGCCAAGAGAGGAATGTTCTAATGGCTACGATTGGCGTCGACTAATATTAGCAGGGGTCACGGAAACGGAAAGAGCCCCGAAAAGTGGACGGTGGAACAGCAATACACAGCTAATGATGATATGTGGGGTTTAACGTCCCAAAACCACCATATGATTATGAGAGACGCCGTAGTGGAGGGCTCCGGAAATTTCGACCACCTGGGGTTCTTTACCGTGCACCCAAATCTGAGCACACGGGCCTACAACATTTCCGCCTCCATCGGAAATGCAGCCGCCGCAGCCGGGATACGAACCCGCGACCTGCGGGTCAGTAGCCGAGTACCTTAGCCACTAGACCACCGCGGAGGAACGGCAATACACAGCTAAGCAAGTGGGGCATCTCATGCGCAAAGCGATGGCTGTGGATTTGTTCCCCACCGGCGGTATATATGCATATTGTTGTCATATAATCATGTCATGCGTTTTACGTTCCAAAACCGCTATTAGTACAAGAAACGCCGCAGAGAAAGTATCTGGAAATTTCGACTATGTTGTGTTCTTTGAAGCGCACTGAGATCACACAGTACACGGGCCTATATAGCATATCGCTTCCATCGAAACGCCACAGCCGCGACCGGTATCGAACCAGCGACCTTCGCGGGTCAGAAGCCGAGCATCGTAACCAGTGCCCCACCGTGGCAGATCGGCACACGGTGTTGACGTCAGTATCCGTTTACTTTTCACACATTGTCGTTGGTGGCCATATCCTCCTCCCCCCCCCCCCCTAACAAACCACCTACCGCCTAGGGAAACTGATTGATTGATATGTGGGGTTTAACGTCCCAAAACCACCATATGATTATGAGAGACGCCGTAGTGGAGGGCTCCGGGAATTTCGACCACCTGGGGTTCTTTAACGTGCACCCAAATCTGAGCACACGGGCCCACAACATTTCCGCCTCCATCGGAAATGTAGCCGCCGCAGCCAGGATTCGATCCCGCGACCTGCGGGTCAGCAGCCGAGTACCTTAGCCACTAGACCACCGCGGCGGGGCACCGACTAGGGAAACTATAAAAAGCTGTCGAACCTTTATATACCAAAAAACCACCCTATACGTGAGCTTCCTGGCGACTGTGTTGATAATTTTTGTGTTCGCCGCTTCGTAAATTAAGAAACCGGAGAGCGGGACCGAACATTCTCAAAGCGGGCAACGGGGTCCCACAAAAACGACGCAACGAAATAGCGACAGGTTACCAACAACACACCGAAACACTGAAATTTCTGGCGCGTGCGTTGCCTACGAGCTGCGCATGACGGGGGAGGGGGAGGGGAGACACTCACCCGGAAAAAGGAAGTGAGGCCGCTGCAGCCTTCGCGGCTGAGGCTGACGCAGCAAGCCCGCTTCACTCGTAGCCTCGCTTCATACATTTTGTTTTTTTTTTCTTTTTTTTTGAGCCACCGTTCCCGGGCGCCTAATGGAACAGCGCTTGACCCGCGTTGATGGTCAGTGCTTTAAGTGGCTGCGGCCCAACAGCGGGACGTCTATAACCCGGATGAGGGCAACGCACCACTGCACGCTACGAAGCTGGGCCGAATGCGGAACAAGCCTGTTTCTGGAAATAACTTTTTTTTTTATATAGCCTTCCCATGATGCTTCTTCTCTTTCGAGGTCTACAGCGCAGTTAACGGACAAGAAAAACGCTCCAGGAAGACCACGGGTTGTACAACAAGCAAAGTCGCGCTCGGGTCAGCGTGAAGTTGCGTGGTTGGCCGCCGAACGACGGAAGTATAACCCATGCTCGACGCAGAAAAATGAAATAAAAAAAAAATGTAAGCGAGCTGCACAGCCTGAAGGGCGTCGAAAGAGCGAGGCTGAACCACTTCCCCCTCCTCCTAATTTTTCTACTACCTTTCTGCGCTATTTCTTTTTTGAGGTCCATGTATTTTGAGGTCCAAGTATTTGTGTGCTATGTCCGTCTTTTATGAGTGTTCGTGTATTGCATCACTGCTCTTCTAGACATTCTGTGTTAAGAAATGAAGCAATCAACTACTCATTAGAACAAAGTCGTCATCATCATCAGCAGCGGCATAATCATCCCTACCAGCAGTAGTAGCAGCAGCAGCAGCAGCTTAACTACGTTCACTGCAGGACAAAGAACTCTCCCGTGCTCCGCCAATCAACCCAGTCTTGCGCTTTCTGCTGCCACGTTTTGCACGTATAATGTGGCGGCATAATAGAGTTAAGTGTGTCCCTCTATGGAGATATATATGTGTAACAGGTGCAAGCGTAAAAAAAAGGGGGAGTCAATGGACTCTTATTAGATTGGGTGATACTCGGAGGCCATCAGCTCCTGTGTCCCAACGCGTCGCCGACTGACGTGCACAGCATACACCTGATATGGAAGTTTAGGCAGCTCAATTTTGCAATAAAAATATGGAAAAAGTCTCTTGACTATTTTTCGCCACGTATAAAACTGCTCCGTTTTTTTTTTTCTCTCTCTCTCTCTCTAAAGGTACGCGTGAACGCTCTTTCACGAGAGTCGTGCCAACGCAAGTGCGTCCCACGACGTTAGTTTTCAAGCAGAGAGCTGATGTGTCTCTTCAAAATAGAATCAAGGCACTGTATTTGAGCGTCGCGCGTCTCATGACTTTCTACAAGAAATTTAACACCTGTTTTCGAAGATAGTTACATTTGCGATACGCGTTGCAGAAAGAGAGCCCAATGATTCTTTTTTTTTCTTTTCCCAGAGTGTGTCCTGCACTGACAAGCTGTTTGCTGTGCGCCATCGCGCATATGACTTGCCTTCGCTTATTGCTCTTTTTTTTCTTCCCACATACCACAACAAGAAAACTCGTTCAATGAGGTAAGCCTCTAAATACGTACGACTTGCTGGAACAAAAAAATTAGAAAAAGCAAGGTGCAGACGGCCAGCAAGCGAGAAAGTTGCGCAGAGGATAAGCCTTACATGGTGGTAGGCGGGGAAATCAGTCGATTTGCTTGACAGTCGCGACTCTTTTGACTGTGCGCTTTCATGCTCGGCAGCTGCGCCGGCTGGAGCGGCAGGCTTCTTTTTCGCCGCAAAATATAGCCTGACAAGCGTGACAAGGGGGAGAAAATATGCAAAAGAAAGAAGGAAAAAGGAGGGCCATGCAAAGAACAAAGAGCATCGAACAAGCAACGCACGAAGATTTACAACGCTTCCGTTGCAATTACGAAACTCTCTCGACTTCTTCGTAAAAAAAAAAAAAAAAAACGCCCGCGCGACAGTACAAACGTTCCTGGCGCGTGCGCGTCGAAAAGTTTACCTTCGCCCGCCCTGCCTACGCAACCTTAAAAATTTCTACTATCCTCTATTTCCATGTTTCCGACGTTACAATTTCAGAGTTTGAATAAGTACTGACGTTTCATCTGTAGGGCCTTTAGAGGGACACTGAAGTCAAACAGATTTACGTCAGAGTGAAAGCTCAATGTATGACAACATCTAAAACGACAATGTTATAAACAACAGTGCCCTACTTGCCGAGAATTTAAGGTGAATGCACAAGAACACAAGCGCCGCAGTAGGACATTCTCAAAATGATCCCGATGACATCAGACGGACCGCCTACAACTAATCACTAGTAATCGATCTAGCTGCTCTAAATAAAGAACTTTCCATACATTAGAAGACGCAACACAATTCTGCTTGTTCTTTTTTGTTTGATTCACGAAAAAAAAAAAAACGCCGGCCGTTATTATGGGGAATGGCGCGAGTGGCTCCAAAATTCAATTTTCGCATATGTTACATTGGAGAAGTGGTGCCATCCAGCGAGGCACAGTTGAACTAAAAAAAACGTTTTTATAGCCTCCGAGCACGTGCGCCCGCGATCTAGGAGGTCATGGTTGTTGCTGCTGTGGCTCCCGTTGCTTTCGGTGTGCTGCTTACTAGCGCAGTAAAGCAGGGCAACATTGTGCACGGCAACAGTGACGCGAGTCGGTCTGTTCGGTCCGCTTCTTGAGAAAGGTAACTTGAAGTGCGCTAACGCAATGCGAACCACTAAAACGTGTTTTTATTTCAACGTAGGTCCTTCCTTGGCACTAAAGTAACACTACGAGGTTTCTGGACCGCTATTTCAACAATCAACGTAAACTTGATTCATTTGTGGGGTTTAACGTCCCAAAACCACCATATGATTATGAGAGACGCCGTAGTGGAGGGCTCCAGAAATTTTGACCACCTGGGGTTCTTTAACGTGCACCCAAATCTGAGTACACGGGCCTACAACATTTCTGCCTCCATCGGAAATGCAGCCGCCACAGCCGGGATTTGATCCCGCGACCTGCGGGTCAGCAGCCGAGTACCTAAATCAACGTAAACTTAACAGTTGCTTTTAGTGATATTTTAAAACACGCCCACTTTACGGACAAAAATTGGCTTCTTTTTCACCTTCGCAACCGTTTCTGACATGTTTCCATATCAAAAGAAGCAATCAGACAGAATCTGACACCTTCTTCATACCTGATATCTTTTTTTTTTATTTAAACGTATGTAATGAGTGGTTCGTGCCAATGCGACCTGATACCTTCTTGTCATATCTTTTCCTCGCCACTTATATCCACATAACACACGTAGGCACTAACAGCATTAAGAGTAGAGCCTACGAGGACATCGCGCTAGTCGACCACGCTATATATCTTCGCTTCGTGCAGTCGAACGTGCAGAAAACCAGTTGATCGCACACGATGGTGAAGCGAGACGAGGCTGAACAGGCATGTGACAGCACGGCGAAGCAGGGTAGAAAACCAGCCATAAGTGATTATCCCTCGTATATAGACCGATCGTGAGTTTGCTTCCTCACGACGTCTGTGATAGAGTGTTGCAGTCACGAATGGCACCGTGAGGACGGAAAACGACACAAGAGAATGATTCACTGGACGAAGGAAACACGGCGCTGACCAAAGGAAAAATCAATTCTCGAGAATGACGTTGTGGCTCCCATGAACCTTGTTGCACAATGAAGCATGAGCGGCAAGTTCAAGGAACGCGCATCAGGGGCGGAAGATTACAACAGTTTTTTTTTTTCAGCATGTGCGCGATGGTTTGAATAAATAACAATTTGAGATGAAGCCGTGCAAAGAGTTTCTTTTCTGTGGCGATGATAGAAGCATCTGCCCAGTTGGTGACATGGTCCGTGGATACGAAATCTTCGGCAAGTTCATTTGACGTCACCTTCTTTCTCACGTCATTACAGTCTGTATAAATGAGCGCTTATAAATAAGCGAACTTGGTGCTCATACTTCATTGTGATCAAGGCTCTCGTATGGGAGCCCAAACGTTTTTTGCTGCTCATACTCATTGTGACTCAACTTGCTGCTCATACTTCATTGTGATCAAGGCTCTCGTATGGGAGCCCAAACGTTTTTTTTTTAATACTCTAATTATACCATGGTTGGAGCAGTGTTCCTTCGTACATGTATCACCCCAGCTAGGCGGATGTCCACCAAGCTCTTGAATTATTAATCCACCGTCTTTGTTTTCAATATTGAGCAGTTGTTTAAGGGCGCTTTAAGACTTATTCGTTCTACCTGCTCTACATGGTGATCCACTTGTTGTTTAATTGAAATTAACTTTATTAAACCAAACTGAGTGAAAAAAAGTATGTAAGAAACATCTGGATCTTTACCAGAATGCTAGTATGGGTGCTTGCAGCTATACTATAAATACTTGCACAGGAAGGAAACAGAGATATACAATCATTCAATAGCATGTTAACTAAACCTAAAGACATACTGAAGATACGAAAAGATAATAGAGACCCTCCCGACACTTCTGTTGTCACCGTGACAAGCAGACTCCTTTCCATGTTTAGTTAATTTTTATGCAAAGAAAGACAAGTGACAGCATTGATGAACACGCAACTGTCACGAATTAACAGCAGCATCGAAGTATAACACAGTTCGCACAATAAACAGTAGTCCGTCAAGTTGAGCTCTGAGCCACCAGGCGACACCACCAACAATCATTCAAGTAAAAGTCCACGTTGCGCATCCACAAAAGCAACATCGTCTACAGAAACCGTCATCTTTTCGTGAGAAGTGGCTTCTCGAAATAATCTTTTTTTAGATGTGCAACTTCTTATCGTCAAGCTCAATCCGGCGTGCGGCGTGACCACCCAAACTGCATGTGCGTGGCCCCTCTCCACATCCTCCCCTCGCAATGCCAATGCCATCAGCGTCTGCAAGTCTACGCTCGCTCACCCTCTCTCACCTTCACTGCTTCTTCGAGCCCCTCCCCCTCCTATCTTACGCTTCCCTCTCTTTCGCTTCGCAACGCTGACGCTGACAGCGTCTGCTAGTCCACGCTCGCTCCCCCTCCCTCTTCTCTAAGCATCTCTCTCCGCGGTGTTTACACCCCCATTGCGCATGCGCGCACTCCCCCCCCCCCCCTTTTCCAGCAGCGTCTGCAAGCCAGTGTGCGTGAGTTTAACAAAGTGTAACGATTTACTGTACTTGGTACTCCACTATGGAAGAGCAAAAAGCCATCCCAGTCCTATAGTGTGACTGCCAGTGGACGCAATGGATTGAAAAAAAAAATTGGCAGCATATTCACGGAGTGAATGATGGGGAGTGGGGCGAAGCAATCGTCCGTCCATTCGTTCTTGCTTCCGTCCGTTCCTGCGTACGTCTGTGTAACCGTCCATGCATCCATCCACCCGTCCGTGCGTGCTCTGTTCGTGCGTCCGTCCCTGCGTTCGTCCATGCATCCGCGCCTGCGTCCGTTCATGCGTCCATCCATGCATCTGTCTGTGTGTCCGTTCGTCCATCTATTCAGCACTCCAAGTACCACCATCTCGCATATTTTCATCATATTGCTATGCTATTTGGTGGAGGTGGAACGATCCCCGTCCTCACCACGCAGCTCCGCAGTGGCCGCATCCTCCAGCTTTCCGCCATGGCTTCCAGTGACAACGCGTCCGCTTCATCATCTGCGGCTTCTCCGACAACCTTTGTCGCCGTCCAAACACCACGTGATCCCGGGACATTTTCTGCGCAACCTGGCCTCGACGTCGACAAATGGCTTCGCCTTTATGAACGGGTCAGTCAAACTCACCGTTGGGACCCTACCATGATGCTCGCTAATGTTCTCTTCTACTTGGACGGAACCCCGCGTGTCTGGTACGAGACAAATGAGTCCGAACTCACCAGCTGGGACACGTTCAAGGAGAAGCTACGTGACATCTTTGGGGACCCGACCGGTCGCCACGCAGCTGCACGACAGGAGCTGGCTACCCGTGTCCAGTCGCCAACTGAATCGTATGTGTCATACATCCAAGAAGTTCTCGCTCTTTGCCGAAAAGTGGACGAGGCGATGTCTGAGGCTGAAAAGGTTGGACACGTTTTGAAGGGGATCGCGGACGACGCCTTCAATTTGCTGGTGTACACTAACGTCTCGACCATCGACCGTGTAATTCAAGAATGCCGCCGTTTCGAAACAGCAAAAAGCCGTCGGGTGCGCCCTCCTTTTTCTCGGTTGCCAAACACGGCGGCTACGTCCACCTGCTCCGATTCTACCGTCACACCGCCCTTTGAGCAGAGTGTAACGCGTATCGTTCGACGGGAACTTGAAGCAGCAAGTCCAGCGCCGCTTCAGCCCACTTCTTTCGAACATACGATACCGACAACCCCCGCGATCTCTGTTATTCAGGCGGTCGTACGACAAGAATTCGCCAACCGCGGGTTCCCTGATGCTTGCCCCATCTCTTGCCCCTCCTCCAGACCAATTCCCACTAATGCACCTCGACGTGACCCATTTGTTGCTCCACGATCTCGCAACCCGGCGGAATGGCGAACTCCTGACGACAAACCGATCTGCTTCCGGTGCCACCGCGTTGGACATGTCTCCCGCTACTGCCGTGCCTCCTGGACGCCGCCACATAGGAGCCAGTTTTTCGCACCTTATAGCCCATATGAAGATCTTCGCCGGTATTCGTCCAGCCGTACCGCCCCTGCTTTCGACACGTCTAACAGCCGCCTTCCTGCTCGTTCTCCGTCCCCTCAACGCCGTCGTTCCCCGTCGCCCCATCCACGCCGCCATCACTCGCCGCCTAACTTTTCATCGTACCCGACGGAAAACTAGACAGTGCAGCCCCTGGAGGTAGTGCTGCATCATCCCTGTCTGAACCAAACCCTCCATTGACGCTTCATACGAACAAAAATCTTGTCGATGTACACGTGGACGGTATTTCTCTGTCGGCACTAGTCGATACTGGCGCTCATGTGTCCATCATCAGCGTTCATCTTTGTCGCCGCTTAAGAAAAGTACTCACGCCCCCTGCTACCGAAGCTGTACGTGTGGCCGATGGCGGCACTGTTCCTGTCATTGGCATGTGTACGGCTCGCATACGCATCGCCGACCGTTACATCCCTGTTCTATTCACGGTGCTCCAGAACTGTCCTCATGACCTCATCTTAGGGATGGACTTCCTGTCGACCCATTCTGCTCTCATCGACTGTTCCGCTGGTACTCTTTGCTTAGACCTTCCTCTTCAGCCGGATATTCACCCTGAACCTCAACACGGCCTTTCTGCCACAGACTTCCTCCGCTTACCGCCTAAAGCCCTCACATTCACCGAATTTGCCACGACCTCACCCGTATTGGATGGGAATTACATCGTCACGCCGATTCCTGATGTCCTACTGGCACGTGACGTCACCGTCCCTCACTGCATCGTAACTGTAGCCTCCAACCGGACCCGTCTACCCGTCATAAATTTCGGCTTCACAAAGCAAGTCCTCCCTGAAGGCATCCTAATTGCCACGTTGCGGTCCTTAGCCGATGATCACGTCACCACTTTCGCAGCCGACGCATGCCCCAATTTTCCTTGTCGCCCACTCGATGCACATGCCTCGACATGTCAATACGTCCCATGATCGACCCTGACCTTCCCCCAGCGCAATCAGCCGCTCTCGCACGCCTTCTAGCTTCCTACCGTGACATCTTCGACCTTGACGACCGCCCACTCGGCCAAACTTCTCTTGTAAAGCACCGCATCAACACCGGTGATGCTGCTCCCATTCACCGTCGACCGTATCGCGTGTCCGCGTCGGAGCGCCAGATTATTCAAGCTGAAGTGAATAAGATGTTAACTAAAGGCATTATTGAGCCCTCATCAAGCCCATGGGCGTCACCCGTCGTCCTGGTTAAAAAGAAGGACAACACATGGCGTTTTTGCATCGATTACCGGCATCTAAATCGAATCACCAAAAAGGACGTGTATCCTTTACCACGTATTGATGACGCCCTCGATTGTCTCCACGGCGCACGCTACTTTTCATCCATCGACCTTCGTTCTGGTTATTGGCAGATTGCCGTAGACGAGAAAGACCAAGAAAAGACCGCCTTCATCACTCCAGATGGCCTATACCAATTCAAGGTTATGCCCTTCGGTCTATGCAATGCCCCCGCCACGTTCGAACGTATGATGGACTCTCTGCTACACGGGTTCAAATGGTCAACATGCCTGTGTTACCTAGACGACGTCCTCGTATTTGCACCTACGTTTGAGACCCACCTTGAGCGTCTGTCGGCCATTCTCGACGTCTTCCGCAAAGCTGGCCTCCAGTTGAACTCCTCGAAGTGTCACTTCGGCCGCCGACAGATTACCGTGCTGGGCCACCTTGTCGATGCTTCTGGTGTGAGACCGGACCCTGAGAAAATTCGTGCCGTCACGAGTTTCCCAGTACCCCAATCCGCCAAAGATGTCCGGAGCTTTGTGGGACTTTGCTCCTACTTTAGGCGGTTCGTGAAAGATTTTGCGGCAATCGCCCAACCACTTACCGATCTTTTGAAGAAAGGCGTTCCATTTTCGTGGGGGTCCACTCAAGCTGCCGCCTTCTCTCACCTCATAACACTTTTGACGACGCCCCCTATCCTCGCCCACTTTGACCCATCTGCCCGAACTGAGGTCCGAACTGATGCCAGTGGTCACGGTATCGGAGCCGTTCTCGCCCAATGCCAACAGGGACACGACCGCGTTATCGCGTATGCTAGCCGCCTCCTTACACCTGCAGAGCGTAACTATTCGATCACGGAGCGAGAATGCCTTGCTCTTGTCTGGGCGGTCTCAAAATTCCGTCCATATTTATATGGCACTCACTTTTCCGTCGTCACCGACCACCACGCGCTCTGCTGGCTTTCATCCTTAAGAGATCCTACAGGTCGACTTGGTCGCTGGGCTCTGCGACTGCAAGAATACACCTTTTCTGTGATATACAAGTCTGGACGCCTGCACCAGGACGCCGATTGCCTTTCTCGCTATCCAGTTGACCCATCGGCCACCATACCTGACAACGACGCCTGCGTGTGCTCCGTTTCTCAACTGAACCACATAGCCGACGAGCAACGCCGTGATGCAGCCCTACGAGCTATCATTGAGCGCCTCGACTCCTCCCCATCGAACCGATCCTATCGCTCGTTCGTACTCCAGAATGGCACATTATACCGGCATAACTTCCATCCAGACGGCCCATCTCTGCTGCTTGCCATACCCAAACACCTCCGCTTGGCTGTACTCCACGAACTTCATGACGTTCCTACTGCCGGTCACCTGGGTGTGTCCCGCACATACGACCGGATTCGCCGTCGCTTCTATTGGCCAGGTCTGGCACGGTCCGTCAGAAGATACGTCGCGGCGTGTGAGGAATGTCAGCGCCGCAAAACACCATCGACGCTTCCGGCTGGGCGCCTTCAACCACTCGATATTTCTACGGAACCTTTCTTTCGCGTCGGCTTGGACTTACTCGGCCCTTTTCCTCTGTCTTCTGCTGGCAACAGGTGGATAGCTGTGGCCACAGACTACGCCACACGCTACGCAATCACACGCGCCCTTCCAACAAGTTGCGCAACTGACGTCGCCGATTTTCTTCTACACGACGTGATCTTGCAACATGGTGCTCCACGCCAGCTGCTCACGGACCGAGGCCGCACATTTCTATCGAAAGTCATAGCGGACATCCTACGCTCTTGTGCAACACGCCACAAGCTCACTACGTCGTACCATCCGCAAACAAATGGCCTCACAGAACGCCTGAACCGAACCCTAACCGACATGCTTGCAAAGTACGTTTCCTCAGATCACTCTGACTGGGACATCGCTTTACCATACGTGACATTTGCCTACAATTCTTCGCGCCACGACACGGCTGGTTACTCCCCTTTTTTCTTGCTGTTCGGCCGCGAACCCACATTACCCCTCGATACGACGATTCCGTTACCAGCAGCTCCAACTTCACAATATGCTCTGGACGCCATCAGCCGGGCCGCCCACGCACGCGAAACCGCTCGTGCTCGCCTTCTGACCTCCCAAGCAAACCAACGGCGTCGGTACGACCAACGACACCGCGATGTGCACTTTTCGCCCGGTTCGTTGGTTCTGCTGTGGTCTCCCACCAGGCACGTTGGCCTGTCTGACAAGCTGCTCTCTCGGTACACAGGGCCCTACAGAGTGCTTCGTGAGGTGACTCCCGTCACTTATGAAATCACTCCTGCTGCCTCGCCGTCTTCATCCACCCCTAGGGCCACCGACATCGTACACGTCGCACGCCTGAAGCAGTACCACTCGCCCAATGATCTTGACATCTAGATGCGCCGAGACGGCGCCTTTGCCGACGGGGGTTATGCTACCTGTAGGCTGCCACAAACCATAGTGCGAATGCGCGTGTGCGCCCGACGAGGAAGATGAGGCTCGCTGGCTGCTCGAGCTCGGAGCCAGACTGGCCAGTGCTGCAACCGCTCTTGCAAATATATTTTTCGAATATATTCGCAATACTTTGTCTCGTTACTCACGTAACAATATATTCTCCATATAGAAGCACCGCCTTGCAGCGGACATTTCAAGGACTAAACGAGAGGTGGCACACGCACACTTTCTTGCGGCTTGCGCTTCGTGTCTACTTCCCACCTTTAACCACTTCGAGTTCGTGGTATATACTAGTTCACTGTATTCATGGCACTGCGGCCCAATGCTCGCTAAACCTTTCTAAAACCAAGGAGGTTACACCCAGCGAGTATAGCGTAGCAACCCTTTCTTGTCAGATCGTGCTCAATGTACATGCCAATAGCTGCTAATGGGGATCGCAGCGTGCGCGTTACCTGAAGGCCGAATGCTCCTGTCTCTCATTCCCCCTTAGCAGCCATTAACATGTGCATTGAGCACTATCTTTTATTGTTCAACAACGCACAGAAGAAATCTCTCACCGGAACCACCTTGGAGGTCAAAATCGTAAGGACCGCTATTTCGGGTATGTGCCACTGGTGGTTACGTACTACGAGGGACGCACAAGCCACGCCATAGGGAGCTTCGCCCCTAAAATGAAAGGAGCACGAGAGCTCCACAGATCACAAGCAAGCACGCTCCGCATGCTCCAGACGGGGTCTTACCCCTCTAGGGGCTTTCTGAGCATGCTTCATCCGGATATTGATCCACTTTGCCCAGATTGTGGTGAATTTTGCTCTTTGAGTCACATGCTCTGGCAGTGCCCTGCGTTACAGGATTTTAAAACAGAAGAAGACTGGACGACGACAATCACAGACCCCAGACAAGACGTCCAGCTTCAGGCTGTCCAGAGGGCCCGTGAACGAGCGGAGAGGCATGGCCTCTCTGTTCCGACATGGGACTAGCCAACGGCTGGGTGGGGACCTACATAGTTGGCCCGCTGCCTTGCCTCTCAGGACCAAATAAAGTTGTTTGTCATGTCATGTGAGCACGAGAACACAGAGGCCACAGGATGAAAGGAGCCAGTCATGTGTGCAAGACAGTCGCAATATTGGTCGCTTACGCATTCAAATCATACGTGTTTTCACTGTTCGTGTAAGCACTACTTATAATATAAAATTAAAGGTTCATCGTCTCTTGTTAGAACGTCACGTTAAGCATCAAAGTGAAGTCAGAATTTGAGTTGCAGTTTTCCAGGAATTGGCAAGTTTTTGTACGTAAACTAGCGATATAAACGTGTACCTGTGTGATGAGGTCAACCTCCCCATGGAACGAAAGGTGTTTGATGTCACGTAAATGTTCCCTTGAAACCAATCCAATGTACGGACAGCGGGACGGGTCAATGCTCTCCCATAGTTGAGTACGAAGTACTCGAAATCGTTAAACAATTTTTTTCTAAACCCAACGGAGTGGTGTGCAGGATGTCTTGCCGTTTAAGCTCTCCCATTGTAGAGTACCCTGTACTCTAAATCGTTACTCCCCCTTTACTAATCCCCCCCCCCCCAACGCGATACTGGTAGGGATACATAATGTAACACTAAGGGACGGGTTTAAGCTCTCCCATAGTAGAGTACGCTGTGCTCTAAATCATTACTCCCTTTTTCTAACCCCCCCCCCCCCCCCCAACGAGAGTAGTCAGTTTCTGCACAGTCTTTTACATTAGGCGTCATATACCGGGCCTGTTCAAGTGTGAGGCTAACGGGACGGCTTCAAAGCCTCCCATAATAGAGTACCTAGTACTCTAAATCGTTACCCGCTTTTTCTAAACACGCACCAAGCACACCACTTGTTGCTCGACAATCGGCTCGAAATTGTTAAACAGCTTTTCAACTAAATCGTTAACAACTTTTTCTGGACACACCCTGCCCGCTTTCGCATTATCTTGCTCGTTACGGGGCGGCTTTATGTTCTCCTATAGTAGAACATCTGGTACTCTATATCGTTACCCATTTTTGTCTAAACACAAACACACACCAATCCTGACCTTTTGTGTTGAGACGTGTCCAGCTTGTTTTTAGGCTTGCCTGGTACTGGCAGGTTGGTGTTTGTTCATATTGGAGAAATACTATGTAAATACGTAGGGTATGCATATTTACGTTTTATTTGTGTGTCATTCATTTGCCACGTGATGTACATATGTAAACATATATTTCTGTAACAATTTTTGGTGTATGTGCTTCTTGTGTTTCGTCACAATGTTCTGTTGGATTGTAAATGAAGTTCACTGTTCGTGATAATAAATTTCTCTAAACCATTTATAGCTAGATCTAGGGATTTTTATTATCCTTCAAAGATTTAGCGTTACTTTTGTTGAATGTTGAGATTTTTTTAAGGGTATGCAAATGGGACATTATGCGGCCTTATTAAAGGCATTACTAAGTGATCACGCTGACACACTGTTTCAGCTAGATAGGCCGTAATGTGAATGGTTATGGTGTTACAATGGACGGCTAACTTCTCTCCTATAGTTGAGCACGATGTACTCCAGTCACTTAAATTGTTTTCTCAACACATTATAGCTATTTGATATTTTTTTTTCATTTAAGACCGTCTTGGTGGTCTGATGGACCGTGTGAAGAAGATAGCAGTTTTGTAATGCGAGATTATTATAGTCCGCATATAAGGTAAAATTAAACTCTGTATTCATAAGAGATACGCAAGCGCGTATCATGAGCTCCCTGAGTGACTGCTGCATTGTGATCCAAGATAAATTTTGTTTTGTAGTGCACATAAACACAGGTCAAGATTACGCTCAATGCGTGCCTTCAGCGAGCAATGTTTCCATGTGAAGTAACCAGAAATATTATAGATGAACAGAGCAGAACAAGGACTGAAGATTTATTAAGGTGGTACGAGTTTGATATTGCAAAAACGGTGTGGTGCAGAGAGACAAGAAGAATGTCCAGGTGTTTCAAACTTTCCGCCATGCCCTTTGCATGAGAGCGAAAAAGGGACTAATAGATTTGGCCAAACGGGGAGCTCACCGAAGGTACAGAAGAAAGGTGTAGCTATCAGCCAGTAATAGAATGCACACTTACATCTACTGAAATTATTTAAGCAGTGCTTGCAAATGCGTAAAATTAAAAAGAGACCCTCATCTGTCAAGCTGCAAGTACAAGAAAGGTGCTACAGACTTGCGGTTGACACGAATGATCACATGTCTTTCATGCATGTGGAAAGTGAAATTGACAGGCTGATCTGTCTCGGTGATATTCGCAAGCATTTAAAAGATGGCTAATGGTGATTTTTACTTCTGACCAGATTCAGAATAACTTGGCCAAAGAGCACACTATCCTAATACTTTGTTAAAAGTCAATTAGTCTGAATGCTGACAATAATAATAAAATCTAGAGATTTATCTTGCTATCTAGAGATTCTTTGAGGATCTATTTAGAGGTAAAACGTTTACTTGGGCTGACATTATTGTTAGGGAGCTTCCCATAGCAGAGAAATCTATACGCTGCTTTCCAAAATTATTGTACTAAGCCGTGAACTCTGTCAGAGCGTAATATTTGTCGACACGGCATCATCACTTGTGAGGACCACGGGAAGGCTTTGTGTTATCTCATATTATAGTGCGATGTAGTTTAAATCGTCAACAACTTTTTTCTGAACAGTACAGCGCACAAAACTATAGCTTGTCAACAGTTGTTTCTAAACGCAACAGAACAAGAGGGGTTTATTTGGACAATTAGTTTTTCTGTTACGAAGTTAGTTTGACAACGGCGCTGATATGCCGAAGCACGCTGGTGACCACATTTAGCTGCATACCCAGCGTCACATGATTAGAATGGGCGTGGTTCAATGATAGACCGAAACGACAGAAACGCAACATGAAGAAGTCTTCATCATAAGGTGGCATATATACCCAATGTTTTGGTGTGAGGCATGGGAGTAATGAATTTCCTCTACTGCCATTCTAAAAATTACTGACAGCAAAAACAAATTGTCGCTTCTCTTCACAAATAACTCGATTCTGTTCAAGCTAAGTGAATTTTTTGTGTTTACTTTTCTCCTTGTTTCCACCAGTGATCCGTGACCTGTGGCAATATCGCAGTTCTGCAAGTTACATCGTATATATACCTATGCTCTCTTGTGAGCACGTCCCTCTGGAGTCACTTTGTTACCCTGTACAGTTGTATTCACCTGAACTGCCGTTACTATAGTACGCAATAAACTTCCCTGTTCAAACTTACGCCTCCGTGATCACCATGCCTTTCAAAAGGATGCGTCATTCTCCGATTTGTCCGCCCACTGTGACGCCTGCATGTGGTTGCATCTCAGAATTTTGCCGCACAACCAGCGTTTATACACAGGCGAATTCTCGTATAGGAGAGAAAGCCTTCGTTATCTGCGAACGTGGGGACGCGTGTCTTGGCACACCGTCGATTGCGTTACTTGTTCGTAAGGTGACGCAGAAGGAGAAGGCGTTACAAGTGTAGTCTTTTGTCACATGCATAAGTTGCGCGTGCATATTTTGTTTTTGTTTTCTTTCCTCTCCTTTTCGTTTTCGCTTGAATAAAGGAACCAGTTGTAAGTCAGCGCTCGTGTCAAGTCTTTCTTTGTGCTTCGTCTTTCGCGCTGTTCCAATACGAACGCAAACCAACTAGCCCAACTCTCCCTCTGGCTACTGTCGTCAGGTGGCATGCTTATGCAGGCGCTTAGCTGTGGATCCAACTATAGGGCTGCAGAAATTGCGTCCTTTCCTTTCCGCAACCTCTCCTCCTCCACAAACTTATGCAAACTTTCTCCGGGTTGAACAGCAACGGCTAATGGTGTAGCCTATACATTTATTCTTGAGTTGTAAGCAGAGTTGTACGTAAAGCTTTACAAGGGAGCGGTTAATTTTATGAATACCAATGTTTGTTGTTCATGAATGTGTTTGTTGAAAATGTGTCTTTCTTACTGATTTTCTTTATTCTTCTCTTATCACTTTGCTTTGTGTATTTCTATTTCAATGTTGTGACAAGTAAGAATTCTTGGTAATATTTGCTGCTGCTGTTATTGTTCTGAGAGGTGGGACCAGGCAAGCTGCCTACATGCAGCTTTCATCCCACCATCCTTGCTGTTTAATCATATTTTGATCTATTGGCCAATAAAGTTCACTTCACTTCAGCTATTTTCTGTGATGTGCACAAATATGGTTATAACTGACAATCGATCAGTCAATTAATTAATAATTCAAATAATCCACCGGTTTTACATTCACAATAAAAAGAAGATGTTAAAAGGCCTGAAACATACAGGGGAGCACAGAGTTTCCCAATATACACTAGAGGGAACTCTGGCGCTAGTGTCTATGGGAGCTGCAATGCACGGCGCTTCAGCAAGCATGGGAATGATGGGTAGTACACACATTTGTCTAAACTTCGTACTTCTGGTCTGCTTTTGGCTCCGTGCGTGTTCCTGTGGCTTGAAGCTGTTTTCTCATGAAACAAAAATCGGCAAATGTTCAGCGATTGCACTTCACCACCCTATTTTTTTTAATTACCTTTCCGAATTGGGTCACGAACACTCTTAAAAAAAATGGAGTGACGTACTCTCCATTTAGGGAGGAACGGCGATGTCCCCAATGTTCGTCTTCAAATAGAGAAACGTTGCTCCCTCATCCACGGAGAAACACGTTCCTCCTTATGAAAATCAACATGGCTGCCCCCCGGCGAAGCGAGTAGGCTTAGCAAATGCAACGATCCTCGACTGGTAAGGAGTACACGGCACTGAAAGTTACAAAAAACGGTCCCGCTGAACTTGATATTGAACGAAATGATTATAAAAACAAGCAGACGAACCTGTGGCGGTGAACACATCGCGAAAGAGAACGATGGAGCAAGTGCGTTTCGTTCGGTCAGCGAAGCCACGTTCACTCCGAAAGACACGGTTTCTGCAGAGCCCTCACCTGAAGAGTGCATGCTAGGCTTGCTGTATTTATTTCTCGCAGATTCACATAGTGTAGCGACGTTATCCATGCGCTTACGGGTCCGCAGGTCACCACTCAGATGTGCCTCCAAAACCGTACACTCGATCGCAGCGAAACCATTCCGAATCCGTAGTGCAGCTTTGATAGATAGATGTTCAACGGTATATAAATGGCTGGAGGTGTGAGAGCGTCATAGCAATGAAGTACTAGGTGGTAGGTGGCGCCATCTGAAGAAATTGAACAAAATTAAAAAAAAGTTGACTGCCGCGACGTTTGTTGTTATCACCCACTATCACGGCTCCCTTGCGGATTGTTTACGCATCAACCCATTCAAGACCACTTACGGACACCGAAAGCCTATTATGTGCTGATGCAATCCATATAGCTACACATGCACACATGGTCACATAGTACACAAATAGTACGCAACAAGTACACTAGCGTATACGCTAACAAGTACGCAACAAGAGCACAATCAACCATTCAAACCAACGGCTCACACCTCGACGTGTTTACTCACACTCTACTATGAAAGCGCGCCAGCTTATATAGCGATGAATTTCAACTGACCTGAGTGGCACAGGTTACAAGTAGGTTTTCTTACACTTTTTTTACGTTTTTTATCAATACCACAACATGCGTACACGTAAATATATTGTATCTGATGCTTAGGCAAACCTTAGTTAATGAATGGGCGCACAATAATGAACGGAATATTTACTAGAGCTTATCAGGTTTTCACGAAGGCGGATGCCCGAAGCCGTGCTTAGAATACCCACGGCATTTCGAACGCTGCGCCATCTGTCGACCACTGCCACAGTTACTTTTTTTTTTTTGAAGCCTCTGAGAGTGCAAACACTTGCCGCGCGTTAGCCATTTCGGAGGTCACGTTTTTTTTTTTTTTCTTGTTACTTGGAGAGGGCGCAGCATGCAGACCAAACTTTGTCTCCGTCGTGGTAGGTGTTCTGTGGTCACGTCGACCTCGTTTAGTTGTTTCGTCTTAACGTTTGCTTATATTCTTTTTACGTGCGTACCACAAGTGTGACCGTTAGCCATGGATATAGTACACCACTAGCCCTTCAATGACAATGTTTTTGATGCGGTAACGACCGTCCTAGAAGTGTACGTACGTTACAACGCGGGTCTTGCAAGATAAATAAGCGATGACCTCGCATCCGACGGTATTTTTTCGAGAGCCATGACAGTGGCTGTTGGCGTCACGGCAGCTCTCATACTTGACTGGAGGAACTATCGCTGCAGTGCGCAAGTTTACTATAACTTTATAGAATGTTGTGCCTGCATACTTTTCTGCTTCAGATGCCTCTCGCGATTCGCCTCGCGTGTCAACTTGCAATCATAGTGCGTGCCACAATTTTGTTGTTAGCGCTGTGGATGTGGTGGTTATTACTCTGGATTCGGAATACTATTCAGGTAAAAAATTGCGCTGAAATAGAAAGGACACCACAAAGAAGGAACACTTAAACAGATCGAGCGCAAACTACCAACTGTTTTTTATTGACTGTAGAACGTCGATAAATAGGGAACCCGTACATAGCTGCGCCGACGCGTCGAGGATCAACACGTGCTACTTAACGCACCTTATCAATCAAAAAGGACACTTCTGCACCGTAGAGCGATACCGAGGCCTCACTTACACAGCTATCACCTTTCATGTTGATGAAGAATGCTTCCAACACCTCACGAGCACACGTATCTCTGCTATGTCCCAGTATCTTAGTCTCCTGAAATAGTGGTTCACATCCACATGCTGCGCAGTGAGCAGGCAAATTTCCCATTTCACTATTTTTGATTGACAGCTGGTGTTCACGTATGCGATCGTTAACGCAGCGGCCTGTTTGGCCCACGTAAGATCTGCCGCAGGAAAACGGAGTCGCATATACCACTCCCACGTCGCATTGCACCACCGGGTTGGCATGCTTCTTGTTACACAGGCTAGTGCGCTCAATGCCGCTCGAAATTCGCGCGCACAACCTCGAGAGCTTTTTTGGTGCAGAAAACACCATGTCAACTCCGTGCCGGTTAGCAACCTTCTTCAGGTTGTGCGTCACCCGGTGTAAATAGGGTACCACTAACGGCCTCTCACGCCCACTGGGCGCGTCTTTCAGGCACTGCTTCCGTGATCGCCCTTTTAGCTTCTTCAGGAGGGTTTCGGCTTTCGGTTTCGGTTTTGGGAAATTTGCCTGCTCACTGCGCAGCATGTGGATGTGAACCACTATTTCAGGAGACTAAGATACTGGGACATAGCAGAGATACGTGTGCTCGTGAGGTGTTGGAAGCATTCTTCATCAACATGAAAGGTGATAGCTGTGTAAGTGAGGCCTCGGTATCGCTCTACGGTGCAGAAGTGTCCTTTTTGATTGATAAGGTGCGTTAAGTAGCACGTGTTGATCCTCGACGCGTCGGCGCAGCTATGTACGGGTTCCCTATTTATCGACGTTCTACAGTCAATAAAAAACAGTTGGTAGTTTGCGCTCGATCTGTTTAAGTGTTCCTTCTTTGTGGTGTCCTTTCTATTTCAGCGCAATTTTTTACCTGAATAGAATGAACCAACTAGCCCCTCAAGACGTCCTGATTCGGAATACTCTTTTCACAAAGGTGAGTGAGCGTTAGTACTTACTTGCTGTGCACAGCTGCTACTAGAAGTGCATTTCGTGTTGAGTTTCTCACGACAAAGGAGAATCATGGACGAGAAAGACATACTGCTCGCGTGCATAATTCCTTCCTACTTCTCAGTGTTGGCATGGGCAATTCAAAACGAATGCGATTGAGAATTTGGTTTAACCTACAGAAGTCATTGGTTCACTTTTCACAAAAGTTTAGTTATGATGATGTTTAAAAAGTTTCTGATGGTTGCAATCTAGTCTGGCGAATAAACGCTCAGTGAAACTTCGCAGCCTGTTTCCCTTTGTGCTTTCACCTGCCGTGGTAGCATAGCCTTATTGGGTGTCGTAAACTGGTATGTGTTCTGTGGTGTCGTGTGAATATGCTGATGGACGCAGGTTCGACTTCCGGCCACGGCGGCCGTATTCGAATGGGGGTAAACTGCAAAGAACATCCATATGGTGGTAGTGGCACGTATAACTCTATCAATTGTATATGATCGTACTTTCACGCATGGACTGTAGAGTGGTATCAGGTTTCCTACACTATTGAAAAAATAAGTGTGATGCTTTTTTACGCGCCTCGTTGAATTCATGAGTGCTGTTGGTGCCGTGCGAAACTAAAAATGCGTGGGCTTACCAAGTATGTCGACACCGAAAAAAATCATTATTTTTTTTACACTCTAAGGTAATCGATGAAGCAAGACTGCTTGGGAAGCAGAGCTCCTTGTATTCGTGACAAATTGGTAGTATGAAACAACACGAGACACACATGGAAGTGTGTGGAGCATCGTGCGAGTGCCTGACGATAAAAAAAAGAGAGGCTTTTACTCTACACTAATAAAACAAAAGAAAACGTCACTCCTGCATTGCTTACAACAATCTTAGGTAAAAGCAATCGCTCACGACTCGCCGCAGCTGGCTATAGGCTTGGCGTGCGCATACGCACGAGCAAGACCCCGTGATTGAGGAGAAACTTGAATGCTGAAGGAGGAACGTTGCTCCTTTGGTCCTTGCCGCGAGAGGGCGCGACGGGTAAAGCGCCCGAAAGGGAGGAAGTCGCTGCGCCGAAGGAGGAACGGAGCCCGTTTCTCCATTCTCGCTCCCTTTTTTTTTAGAGTGAAGTTTAAAAGGGTTCAATCTTTCTTTCAAAACAAAATCGAAACACAGCAATAAACGAAGCCGCAAGTACGATTCGCCGCCCGCGAGTACGAAGACTAGGCAAATGTGTGTACTATCCATCATTCCCATGGTCGCTGAACGATCGCAGCGCCAGAGGGCCCTCTAGTTAATTTTGAGAAACTCTGTGCAGGGGAGGGTCCCAAAGGACAAGACTGCAACGGAGACACTATGAATGTCTACTGTAGACAGCTTGTACTCGTGTCACTGAAACCGCCTTGTTGGTGAACCACAGGGCGTACACAAGGTTTGTGACGTCACGCGTTATTGTTAGTGTATAACTTGCAAGTTCTTTCATTGTTGGCGAACAGACAGAGGCCAATAAAATGATGCTCATACATCGTTATCGTGTTGAAACAGGACCAGCGCGATGTGTTTATGCTGCCTCTACGTCATCAACACCACCGTGTTGGTGAACAAGTACACGTTATGAAGCTGTGACCATGAAGTCACGTGAGTGCTGCCTTAACGCCTTTCCAGTTGCACGATTTTTCGCAGAACCAAGAAAGCCACTTCGCCCCCACTACATTTCCCCAGAGGTACTCTGCGTGTCGCATCTGACCAGTTTATTGCGTCTAGCAGCGGGCGTCAAGTCGTGATCTACTAAGCTCGCAAAAATGAAATGATGGCACGCGCCACTTGGAACTGCCGTCACAGCTGCCGTCTCAGCGAGTACTCCACGAGTCGGTTGTTAGCGCGCGCATGTTACTACACGGAGGGCCGGGCAAAGAAGCGGAACGAATATGAAAAAAAAAGTCAAGTGGCTTTCAAAGCGCTTCGCTAACTGAGCACCTGCCTAGGGGGTACATACAGACTTTCGGTGAGATGAATGTGCTCATTACGTGTTGCCGTGTAAAATTTCAATCCGCGTAATGCGAGTAATCGTCAATGTTTTTTTACTACCGCCTCAACAAGAGAGCTTAACACAGCTGCGGAAGTCAGGCGCCGTATTTTCTTTGAAAGGATTCACAACGAGAGTTCAGAAGGCAAAATGCGCTTGTTCAATAAATGATAGTTGCTATACGCCGGTTTTTAAGTTCCAAAATGTGAGTACAGTTGGGCTTGTTGGTTGTACAGTATGGTGCTCTGTCAAAGGAATGAAATGCATTGAGCCCCGCCGTGGTGGTCTAGTGGCTAAGGTACTCGGCTGCTGACCCGCAGGTCGCGGGTTCGAATCCCGGCTGCGGTGGCTGCATTTTCGATGGAGGCGGCAATGTTGTAGGCCCGTGTGCTCAGATTTGGGTGCACGTTAAAGAACCCCAGGTGGTCTAAATTTCCGGAGCCCTCCACTCCGGCGTCTCTCATAATCATATGGTGGTTTCGGGACGTTAAACCCCACAAATCAATCAATGAAATGCATTGAAAAAAACTTTATTTTAGTCCTGCAGGACGCGCTTAGCGCGTAGCGGGCGTTTCCCACGTAGGGACCGACCGGGAGTAGTTGGCGGCCGCTTCGTGGGCTTCCTGGACGGCCCATTGCTGGTCAAAGATCTCTCAAACATTGCTGGTCCCCTCAGTGTTGTTGAATAAGAAAGCATTGTTAGTGAGTGGCACAAGTCTGTCGAAAACATTCAGAAATGCCAAAACAACCAGCGGTCTTAGGCGAATTCAAGCAACTATGGTTTTGCGGGAAAGCGAAGCTGCGCCCTTCACAAAAGTGTTCCCATTAACATCGAACCCATCTGTATATACTTCGAGATAACGCGAAGAAAACGTGAGCACAACAGAAGGCACACACAGTACTGTGGGGGTCTTTTTCTGCTGACTTTTCGTTGCTTAGGCTGTTTTTCGAAGGTCTTCGCCAGTGTATTATGCTTTGTCAGTGTATAGACCATTATTCGTACTAAGACCATGAACATCAAAAGACAGCGACGACCACAGCCGTTATATTAAAGGGACATACGTAACAAGGGCTAAATCAGTTGTAGCCTCAGCAGTGGTACTTTCAGAGTTCTGTTTTTTCGATCAATTTATTTGGTCGATAAGTTTTCATGTTACAGACAACGGCAGGTGAAAACTTTCTCATTCACTTTGAATTACATAAACCCACACTCAGTTTTGCTACGTTAGTTTCTGACGTCCCACTGTTAATGATTTATTGATTGGTTTGTGGGGTTTAACGTCCCAAAACCACCATATGATTATGAGAGACGCCGTAGTGAAGAGCTCCAAAAATTTTGGCCACCTGGGGTTATTTAACGTGCGCTCAAATCTGAACACACGGGCCCACAGCATTTTCTCATCCATCGAAAATGCAGCCGCCGCAGCCGGGATTTGAACCCGTGACCTGCGGGTCAGCAGCCGAGTACTTTAGCCATTATACTACCGCGGCGGGGTGTGACATCCTGTATATAAAAGCCTAAATATACAGACCGTCATTTCCCTTCGAAAGGTTATGGAGTTTTGGGTGCACTTCTGTTGAATTCGTATAAGTAGGCGAACGCAGCTACTGTCAGCTACAACCTAAATATAAGTACCTAAGTTCCGCCCACTGCCGTGGCTGTCCCACCAAGCCAGAGTTCGCATGCATGCCCCAACCATTTGCATACCTTCATTTCGATGTCATCAAACGCTTTTCGCTTATCTCAGGCTCCTGACTTTTCCAAAATACATGTGGTAGTCTCAATATATAGTTTCAGGTCAGAGAACATGAACTTATATATACTTTCAACAAAGATTCGGACTTCACTGCTGAGCGAAACGTAACGTTTGAAAAAGGAACGACAATCTTTCAGTTCATTATGTGCGCAGTATTTACATTACGAAAAGAAAGACACCCATGGCTACTACCATAGTTTTCTAAATGGAACTCTCGCGCTGCGATCGTTCAGCTACCACTAGAATGATGGGTAGCACATCGATACGCCTAATTCCCATTTTTTCGGCTTTATTGGTTCTGGCTTTATTGACGTGTTTTTGACGTTTGTTTCGATCAAAAGACTGGGTCGACATGGACTTGACGAATGGAACTGGTTAGCCCATAGGATTTGATTGATTGATATGTGGGGTTTAACGTCCCAAAACCACTATATGATTATGAGAGACGCCGTAGTGGAGGGCTCCGGAAATTTCGACCACCTGGGGTTCTTTAACGTGCACCCAAATCTGAGCACACGGGCCTACAACATTTCCGCCTCCATCGGAAATGCAGCCGCCGCAGCCGGGATTCGAACCCGCGCCCTGCGGGTCAGTAGCCGAGTACCTTAGCCACTAGACCACCGCGGCGGGGCTAGCCCATAGGAAGGTCAAATTAGTGAAGTAGAACTTCTGAACGCTCGCTGAACTTCTTCTTCCGACAAAGCGGCCACAGACTACACGAAACCGACAGAGCGAAGCTTATAAACAAATACATGCAGTATCAATTACTCTCATGCTGCCCTAAGCATCATGCACTGCAGCTCTCATGTATACATCGGCACCACACTTAGGCTACATAATAAGGGCTACGTGCCGATACCAAGGAGGCAAGACATAGTACCCCACCAGGACGTGCACTTCAGCTTAAAGTCAAGCGCACAAACACGTGAACCGGAGAGGCACGTTCCACGACGGCAATTACGGGAAGACTGCGGCGTTAAAGCTCGATATCTACGCCCCGACACGGGAAAAACAGCCGCTTCCATTTCCCACCATGCACGCTCAGACAAGGCCCTTGCGGCTGTTCGATACACTTTAACCTTTGCGAAAGATAAGGTGGCGTGGACGTTTTGGAAGCACGGCGCACAGTTATCACCGAGCACTTTTATCTGAGCATCCGCGTTGCTACCGAAAACCATGGATCGTACTTGGATTCGAGAACTACGCACTCGGTAGACCGAAACTGCCATGCAGACGGTGGCTTCGCACTTGATTATCGAATCTGCAAACCCTGAAAGGGCCCCAAAACCACTCCAAGTCTAAAGACTAGGGAGTTAGTTCTTTGTCTTCAATAACCTTACTATAGACAATAACATCATCCTCGCAAACTATTCGTAAAGCATGCCCCGCCGCGGCGGTCGAGTGGCTAAGGTACTCGGCTGCTGACCCGCAGGTCGCGGGTTCGAATCCCGGCTGCGGCGGCTGCATTTCCGATGGAGGCGGAAATGTTGTAGGCCCGTGTGCTCAGATTTGGGTGCACGTTAAAGAACCCCAGGTGGTCGAAATTTCCGGAGCCCTCCACTACGGCGTCTCTCATAATCATATCGCGGTTTTGGGACGTTAAACCCCACATATCAATCAATATTCGTAAAGCACGTGTAAGACGTCTGCACTAGCTTCAAACCAATATTTCACAGGGTAGTGACGATTTGATTGCATTCAGGACACGCGGTGACAGTGTTCACACATTATGTTTCTTGGCTTTTCCTTTATTTTATTTTTCCAAACCAGTATCTAGCAGTCAAAGCATCGTGAGGTGCTACTAAGAAAAGCTGTGTACTTTATCTTGGAGGGACACTGACGTCGGGCTGGCGCAAACATACCTCACATGCCTCTGTCACGCACAAAGAAAAACACAAGGTGAAGGCCAGCCTGTTGTCGTGTTCCGTCTTCCGTGCCTTAGTTCTATTTGTCCCGACAAGGTTCTTCAAATACAAACCAACAACAAATAGATGAAACGAGGATTCTCCTAACACATATTTGCGTTCTACACTTAATATATTCATTATGTACGTCCCAATGTGTGTTATTTACCAGTGCGTCTTAAAAAGAAGAATCATTGATAGATTTTCGAAGCCAGCCGGTATTTGCTGTGCTGGTTATGCAAGCACTCCCTTACGTCTGACCCCAGCACATTGTTAGAAGTAGCACAGATTTTACTAAAGTGACTCATGCAAATGTCTTCCGACTGCGGCGTAACTCTACAATGTACTTAACTCAGACTTGACTGTCGTACGCTGTGCAAATATAATGTTCTGATGCTGATATATATAACTAAGCACTGTGTTTTGGCTTGCGACAATGAAAACAAATAATGAGAAAATTGATGACGCAGAGCTAAAAGTTGCGTCAAATTCGACAAGAAAGCATATTTTTTATTGCTAATATGCAATTATTTTCAAGAAACTGAACCTAATCTTTAAATATTTAAGTAAAGCTATTTATGTTTCTGTTCTGACACACTCATCCCGTGGACAAACAAACGTCAATCATAATGTTAAACAGACTCAGTTCAATATTCACTATACCAAGCTTCGCTGGCTTCATCTAAAGAGTAGGGGAAGGGGCTCTGAATTTTCTTCTGCAGTATCTTCTAAGACATACGCTACAGCCTGCATCGCACAAGTCACTACCACTGCGTCCGGCAAACCTTAGTGAATAATCATAATTGCAAAAGAACGCGCCATTCTTTGTAAGGTCGCACTGCGATAAATCTGAGACAAAAGCACCTCACCTACACTGAAAACTGCATTTACTGACTGTTCCAAAGATAACCTCACTTTGCGAGCTGGAAGTGTATGACTCGAACAGCGAGCTGCACACAAGAAATGTGCTCACGTGGCATCTGTTCGATTTATGTCTATTGATTATGGGTGAATCCATTAACATAAATAATCACTCACAATGTGTAAGTAAACAAAAGAGAACAAGCACAACACCAAAACACAATAGAATCAAAACTACATTCTTCTGAGCCCACTCGCCCCGCCGCGGTGGTCTAGTGGCTAAGGTACTCGGCTGCTGACCCGCAGGTCGCGGGTTCGATTCCCGGCTGCGGCGGCTGCATTTCCGATGGAGGCGGAAATGTTGTAGGCCCGTGTACTCAGATTTGGGTGCACGTTAAAGAACCCCAGGTGGTCAAAATTTCCGGAGCCCTCCACTACGGCGTCTCTCATAATCAAATGGTGGTTTTGGGACGTTAAACCCCACAAATCAATCAATCATTCTGAGCCCACTCTTTAATATTAGTATAATACATTCGCCTAAGGTAAGCAGCTATACAGAACACTTCCAATTTTCTACATTTTCTGTTCGTTTCTATTCTTCGTACACTTGTAAAAATCAATAGAATGTTTTTACACGTCATGACTTCCAACGAAGGTTGCCAAGTATCTATCCCGAGTTGATTGATTGGACTCAAAAGCACTGCTTTTGGGCTCAAAAGGACCGCTTTTGAGACCAATCAATCGCGACCGTTTCAGTTGATAAAGTTCACACAGTTGCACGCGCTATAACTCAACAATATGTCTTCGATAAAGAATATGTCAGTTGACGCACCCTCTTGCACATGCTTCGAACTCGCACTGCGATACTCAACCGAGTGTACCGTAAGCAGCACGGTATCTGTAAAACATCGTATCAAAACATCCAGGCTACTCTTACCCTAAGCAAACGCTATATAAGAACTGCGGATCACCGATTAGCCAGTGTTTCCCTTGTGTTTGCCTACTCTATGTTCTTTTCGGGAGCTTATGCAATATTTCATGCCGTTTTTCGTTGTTTACTTGTGTTTATCTCATTTGTTTTGACAATTATACACTACGTGTCCCATGGTCTCATTTCTGCCGTTTTTCTACTGTTAGCCCCTCCTAGAGCGGTGTTTAACCATCGCTTCTCTGTTCCGTAGATCCGTGTGACTCCCGACGCTGGCGTCTTACTGTCTCGGGCTGTCCTATAACAAGCCCATCGGCGACATTTAGCGCTTCACGGGCAAGCGTGCACCGGCGTTCAAAGCGCACGTCCTCCTTAGCTGATGTGTATCAAACGTCGGACGTGCCTGACCTCACCTCGTGAGAATCACATAACAGGGAGGTTTCTTAAACTGCTCGGCCCTTAAAACGTATAGCTGTGGGGCTATAGGCCAACGGTGCCGCGGCATGCGTCCGCACTTACCCGTTTGGCGTGGTGCACTCCCTGCAGTCGGCCGTGCGGTCGATATTTCCGGGAAAAAAAACCGCCGTTGCAATGCCGCCCTGCTCCAACAACTGCCTTCCGCTGTGCCCGCCACCGCCACCAGCGAACTGACACCAGGGACGATGTACACTGAAAGCCGCTTCCGCCAGCGACTCGTCAAACGAAGCGCACGCAGCCCAGTCGTTCCATTCCACAGCGCGGGCTGTCAACAGTCAACACAACAACACCACGTGCTTTTCTTTCTTCTTTTCCCGTCGCCAATGATGATATTTGGGTCACCGATCGCATTCCTATCTCTGCAACTTCGTCCCAAACAGCGAATCGTATTCTTGAGCGCTAGCAAGCTAAACTTGCTTTCAGTGCGTTACTAAACTGTGCTTTATCGAAAAGCGAGCACACATTCACAAACTCCGCGCGTCTCGGAAAATAGCGACGACGCAGATGCGCTCCCTCAGCGCAGTAGGGCGCTGTTGTCGTGTGCGGCACCAGTGCAGCGTTCCATTCGCACTTTCGAAAGGCAAGCGAACTCTCCCAACGGTTCGATAGTTCTTTTCCGGAGGGTTGGTGTTGTGCGATACAGGCGCCGAGACGATGCGTCTGCGTCGCATCCGGGCTTGAAAACCGCCGCCCCATCTTTTTTTTTTTTTCTTGGCAAGACGCCATTTGCTTGTCAACCCCCCAGAGGCCGCTTGCGTGCTTTCATGTCTTTACTTTCTCGACTTCGTGGCCCTCGCGTATCGCTTCCGTCCAGTTTTTCAGCTTCGGGAATCACGCCGTGGGTGGGTGGAGGCGTGGTAAAAGGAAGGAAAACGAAAAGAAAAAAAAAGCAACTCTAGGAGAGTAGAGGAGAGAAAGACTCCACAAGAAAAGGACGCCGCCAGTCACCGCCACTCGTAGCCCCTCTGGCCCCCTCCTTGCCACGGTGCTCCTTACTCTCCTCGGGCTCCTAGTTGCCGATCGGCGGTACCGCGGCGCCATGGTGGCGAGCAGGCGAACCGTGTAGATGCAATAAATATAACGCCCGTCTTTTCGGGCAGCGACGGCTGCGCGTGTAATTGCCCTGGCGAGCGTTGCAGCCAGATGGCGGTAATGCTTGCAGACAAATGGATGCTTGTTTTCTTACGCTGGAACAAAGAGGAATGCCAAGTTGGAAGGAGTCGTAAAAGTGCGCGCGCGAGCGCGAGTGGAAAGAAGGTCAGGCAACCGGCGCTCTGCTCCAATGTATGAATGGACATCGAACTCAAATGGCATCGAAGGCTTTAGTGGCCGTCACATAACGCGCACAGATAGGAAATTTTAGGATTCAAACTGATTGCCTAAGTGCGTGTCAGGATAGAAGAAAGGGTAAAGTGAAGGGAAAGAAGGTAAACTAGGATTGGGTACAGTGAGCTACGCTTCGCTGAGGAAAGGGAGAACTGGAGCAAAAGAATGACGGAAAGAGAGAAAGTCTGATGTAGATGTTGCTGACGTAGCATTCGCATTATATATTTCCGAGATTCAGAGATGACCATTCACTAACGATTGATCCTGTCGTCTTGGCTGCACTGCACGGCACGACATAATTAACTCTAGTATGGATTGATAATGGAAAACGCCAGGTGAACAGGCATTACACGAAGTCTCGCTTGCTCTATCATTTGCAGCTGGAGCAATGGGGGGACAATTATGTCTGTACCACATGGTAGTTCTTCTGATACTATGATAACAATGAGATTTTAGTCCGCGTTAATTACTATATATGTAGCTAACTGGCATTTGCAGAGATTTTTTTTTTCAGAGAAAGATGTTCAATAACCCGTTATGCACGTTCGTACAAGCTTCTATCTGTGCGTGTATACATGCATATACAAAACTGAAAATTTTTTGTCGACCCGCAGGTCGCGGGTTCAAATCCCGGCTGCGGCGGCTGCATTTCCGATGGAGGCGGAAATGTTGTAGGCCATGTGCTCAGATTTGACTGCACGTTAAAGAACCCCAGGTGGTCAAAATTTCCGGAGCCCTCCACTACGGCGTCTCTCATAATCATATAGTGGTTTTGGGACGTTAAACCCCACATATCAATCAAATCAAATCAATCAAATTTTTTGTCCGAACGTCGATACCACAATACGCTCCCCCTCCCTCCACTCACTACTTACGTCTATGCTGGCTCAAGAAACTCACACCTGGCAAAGAATAGGCGGGTCGTGCGTGATGCGAAAGTCCAAATGTTATCCGTCCACAAGATCACACGGAAGGTTCAATGGGATGTACGCCTTTCACAGCTGCACACAGGTTATATGAATCTGAATGGAAATTACAGCCTCTAAGTGGTATTTATGTCGCTTTACATATGTTTAACCTGATATTGCCGTTCATACACTGCGCGCTTTTCGAATGCCTTCCGCATATGCATCCTTTCTCTTATAAAGGAAAATATACAGATATGTGTACAATACCAGTCGCCAAATTTCCAGCTTCCTAGTGAGTCGGCAGACGCTGGTACTACTAACGTATGGTAGCACAGACGGCAAAGGGCTATCTCTGTAAAGGAAACGTGAGGAGTCATTTGGCTTCAAAACTGAAACAGCCAACATTAACTCTGATATCTCGGCTCTCCGACAGCTCTCATTACGCTCAGTTTTATCTGGAGACTCGTGTGACCATGCGGACGGAGATAAGCAGGCTAGAAATTTCGTTATTTCTTGGGAACCACTTAAACTTATGTGGATTCCGATTACTCTGGACGGAGGCATCAATTGCTGTACCGTGTCTGCCAACAAACGCAAAAAGAGGAATTGATCAAGGGCTGGTTTTCTGTGTTAGAGCTAACCTAATGGAACGAACAACCAATAATGCCAATAAAGAATGTATAGGACAATTACTTGCTGTCTTTACTAGTAATGTGGTAGGTAATTATTGTTGATATGAATGAATACAAAAAAAGTCTACAAAAAGAGAACTTGCCGCATGCATGAACCGAACCAACCACGTTCTAATAAAGCTTCCGATATTCTGCCAATCAACGCCTTTCACGATAGTTACAGCGCCCCTGACGGCGAGACTCAAAATCAAGTTGGTGGCTTTCCGGTCGACGAGAAAGCGTAAGGGCTTGTGCGTTCCTCGCACCCATGGCTTCCGAGATTGCGATCCACCTGGTGTCGGAGGCCCATGAGCCACCAAAACTATTTCGGGGTAGCACCGTCAAATTGTTTTCGGTGCGCGTGCGCAGAAGGTTGCCCTCAAAAGAGTTCGATTAAGCTAAAGCGGCGGTCGTCCTCCCATAAACTTTATCAAGTGCTTTTGTGCCTATAAACCTCGATGATATGACGGCGAGTGGGAAACACTCCTTTTCGCCTACCAAACGTGACACAGGGCGATATCAACAGACGCTAAGCAGCAGCCAACAAGTAGTACAGTTGATTTGATGGATATGTGGGGTTTAACGTCCCAAAACCATCATATGATTATGAGAGACACCCTAGTGGATTACTCCGGAAACTTTGATTCTTGGTTGTTTTTACACTGCCCTCACACCACACAGTACACGAGCCTCTACCAATCCACCTCCATCGATATACGTCCACGGTGGTTGGCATCGAACCCACGAGCTTCAGTTAAGCAGCCGAGCATCGTACACCCACGATCTACTGGGTGGATGCCTGAGTATGAAACCTCAGGGCAAATGGTTGGTGTAAAATGAACTATATTAGGCAGATACAACGTTGCTAAAGCAGTACGCCAGTCATTGTTCAAAGAAATCGTCACGGTTTAGTGACGTGGGTGAAGGCAGCATACTCAATGTTCAGATGAAACGGTTTATTGAGCCGCAACTTGTGGCCAGAAAACTGAAGACCAGATTGCAGCAACACATGGACACTGATAGCGGCGAACAGAACGTCGGTATTTATACGCTTGACATCGAATATACTGACATTATCGCTAGTGGTGACGTGGCTTCCAGAATAATCTGTAGTGCTCGCAAAGTGGGCGTAATCTTGACGAAATAATCTACATCAGTCACGAAGCTTCTCGAACACTGCAGGCGCCGTTTGCGCCGAGAATCGCCGACAGTGAAACGGGGCGATAACACAACTCAGAATGTGGCAATATGATCATTTGCATATTTTATGTTAGGTTTTAAAAGCACGAATTGTCAAGAAAGGAGCAACACTCGAGATGAAAATGAGGGTGAAAAAAATGAAAAAAACTTTCTATTTATGCCTGCGCACCTATAGAATGGGTGGAAGGAAGCAGTAGATAAACGATTTCTGCTGGCGGCAAGAGCAGATTTGCTGAAATCGTTATTCGTAGAGGGCCCTTGCGAAAAAAAAAAAATCAATGTCTGACTACAGTGCGGTGCCGCGAGAAGCCTGGATCCAGTTTGGAAAAAATGGACTTACTATGAATCTGATGAATGAGTTCATGTTTTTTTTTTTATTCAGCTGGTGTCCTCAGTCTGCTGATAGGACAGGAATCAAGCCCATCACCAAAGCTCATGCGCCTATGGCTATGTACTTGCGCAATGGTAAAATGAACTGAGTTTAAGCAGCATCAGCATCGTTTTGATAATCTGC